>OZ018410.1:12710429-13312712 GCA_963969595.1 Neckera pumila | reverse complement strand
GTAGTTATGGATTCTTTACTCTGAATTAAACTTTGAACTCCTCTATTGAATTCAATTTTCAATATAATTAATTTTGAAACTAAAATTAAAAGTATTGGTAGTAGATTGTTTATTACAACATTACAACCATTGGGATTCAATGGCATTTTTCAATTCCATAATTGAATTCTTAACAATTTAATGTTTTGAATCACTTCTACTTTTTTTCTACTTACTACTTTTTTCCTATATATTGTACAATTCCGAATTATTTGGAATTTTCAAGCATGTAACCAACTTGCCTTGAAGAATGAATCCAAAGAGTAACCACCATTTTGGACATTTTTTCATAGAAATGTAACCTTGTGAAGTGCAACTACCCGATTTTCCGCAAGGCCAAGAAAAGGATTTTTGTCAATTCAAATGCTAATATTTTACAATCTACATGATGGAAATTTCTGAGAAAATTTTCACATCTTTTCAAACTAGTGCACTACAAGATCCTACATTTACATGTGCCCAAAAATGTCTTTTTTCTAAGATTTGGTACTTGTACTGAAATTTTCATATATAGTTGGGCTCCATGGCCAAACGAACGCCCATCTCACTCCGTTCATGAATGCCTGCAGAAGAACTCAACTTCCTGAAAATACTTTTGTCTTTCAAATACGTTGGAGCCAAATTCAAAGCTCAGAAAAGCTCAGAAAAGTTCAGGCTTCAATAGGGCTGGATGCAGCTGCCATTAATTTCAGCCCAAACCTTTCTCGTCATGGGAATGCCACATCAAAAATCTTGACAAGATTTGAATTAGGGTAATTCAAAACCAGACGCTTGAAGATGACGGCATGAGACTGCACAAAGAGACAGGTGCGCCTAGACAATACATCTCAAAGGCCAGGGTCTGATCTCAATTGGTTTTGCGTACTCTGTTCCAAATTTTTGCCTAGGGGAAAATTAACACATAAACTAAGTCTCCGTCTCCCCGTAGTTTCAACCATGTTGAGCCCAATGCAAGTGCTGGACGAGATCAAGTGTGTCGGCATCTGCATTCACTGTGCAGGATTCCCACTCAGGTACCACTTGGTACATTACCGGAATGCACTAGCTAGCTAGAGTGATCGATGTAGTGCAGAAGTTTGTAATTCAAGGATTCATATAGAGTGTAACAAGCCATTGAAATCATTTCACATAGCTTAACTTCCACGTACGCATTTCAGCATTGGGTTTCTTGCAATTCGAAGATTGCTGTTATGGCAGGAAGGATCGATTCAGATGCGCTAGGTACAAAGGGGAGCAGGAGCAAGTCGGAGCAGAGCGGGAGCGGCTCGGAGGGTGGCGGAACTATCGGGCACAGCAACGGCGGGACAGGACAGTGAGGGAACGGCAATTCTGCATCCATCCACCCAAGGGAGGGGCAATGAGCGGCTTGGCCCATCAAGAATTGCAACAGACGAAAGATTCACTGGAGACCACAAATGAGGGTAAACTTGTACTCTTAACTTCTTGACTGCTCCGTGAGAAGTATAACTTGAGAAGAAGCAACTGCCACAACGGGGGTCACCGGTCCACAAATGCCAAAAAGTTTCAAATTGATCACTACAACAAACCAATTCTCAGCAGGAACAGAATAGCAACTACGCAGTATTACAATCACGTCGAAATTTGATGCCCACCTCCAAATTCTTGAATTGGAGAAATTACACTCCAACTCAACATAACCACTTATGTTGATAGCCTCATCACCAACCAATAAAAACTTGAAACCTTAAAGTTCTGCATATGGGATCTAAAGAACGTATTCATCGGTACATTGGACTCTATTAAACTTGCTAATAACAAAAATATTTTAAAGCCTGACCATTTTCGTAATAGCAACTCTGCACAGCGTTCAAATTGCCACGATTATGTGTGTTATCTTACAGTACTTCAAAGGAACACAAATCTTCAATCTCCGCAATTATCGCCACTTTAATCACCATCCAACTTGTGAATTGAGCCTGCGCAGAAGAGAATGAAGAGACTGACGAGCGGGAGCGAAATTATTTCAAATATTAAGAGTGAAGAAAATTCACAAAAAATATAATCTATGCTTGAAAATTCGGTCTGGAAATTGCACCACAAGTGTATATTATAGTGTGGAATAGCATGGTGTACTCCAAAATTATGTGCCATTCTCTAATTAGAAGTTTATTTAGTAAATCATATTAAAAAAAATGTAGGATACGATTCCTTCTTTCTACTAGTATCATTTTTACCTTCCTCTAAACCTTGTCATAACTTTCTGGAACTTGTCCAGGGTAGAAAGCAGTGGCAATTGCCCCGTTAAAGTCTCAAAGTTCCTCCACAAGACTCTTGGGATTTGGGGTAGGCTTGTGTGATCTCACTTTTTGACATGATTTCTTGAAACTTTTTTTGAAGATAGAAAATCAGATTAGATTTATGGGAATTTAATTTTTATTTCAATCGGTGCATGGGAGAAAAAGTTATGTCACCCTAAGTAAAAGCAGCCGAGAGGTGGCCCCCAAAAAATCACAGAAAATTAAATTTTTTTTAGTTTTTAATTTTTTTTCTCAAGGATTATACTTTTGAAGTTTGATTCATTCTATTTGGATTAGTGATGAGAAAGTTATGGACAATCTTGTTTTTTGGGCAATCTAGGCATCTTCTTGAAAAAATAACTTATAGAATTCATTTTTGAATGCAATTTTTACAATTTAAGAAAAAATTATTAGAGAGGGTTAAGTTTGTTTGGGTAAACAATCTCACTGTTGGAATTATTGTGTTTTGGTTCATCTTCGAGCTATTAGCAATTTAGTTTCTCCTTCAATGTTGAACCTCCTTCTAAATTAAATGTTTTTTTTGTTGAATTTTTTTTTTAGGTTCTCAACTCAATTCTTCAACATAAAACATTTGAAAATCAAAATCAATAGTGCAAAAATTTAACATTAAGAAGATTTAAATCCAAAATATTTAGGCAAACAAGGTATAAAAAAATTTTGTTTTCTTCACTTTAAATGCAAACATCTTGCAATCTATGCGGTCAGAGTTTTTGAAATTTCTTCCATGCATTTTTATATTAATCTAGCACAAGATTCTATGGTTAGATTTTTTTTTAAATTTGAAACCTTTTGCTCTTTGCAAATAGAAATGGCAATTTTGAGTATCTTTTTTATGAAAAAGGCCTTGGGATTTTGGAGGGTAATATATAAAGCTAAATACAATTCAACTTAGAAGTTCATATAGCCAATGGAGTATATTGAACAGTTGGAGCTTGTGGAAGGAATTCCTAAAGCCCTTGGCAACTCCTCATACAGAGACAAGGAATATTTTCAATTGGCATTTCCCAGAAGTTGAACCTGGTTAAAAGAATTTGGTTAGAAGTGCAATCTACGGTTCTCTAGGCTTTGTGGATCCAAAGAAACGATCTATTTTTTAACAATTAGCCTTGAACCATATTCAAAGTGATTGAGGCATCATATTTGGAGTAGCCTCTTTGACTACGATGGGGTGACTACAAGAGAGCTTAATGGACGAATGTGTGCAGCAAGTAGAAGCACTCTTTGTCCATTCAATGCAATCTATGACTTCTTTTTGAAGAGGAGATGCAGTTTCAGATTTTTTGCTAAGTTGGAAGTAGGATGGAGGCAGCCTAGTTGGAATGCCTCTAGGCCCAACTACAAATTTGTCTTCCAATCTCCATTAGAAAAAATTACAGGCCACGGGAGGGTTGCTAGGATGCATGAAAATATTTAGAGAAAATATCATTAGGGAATCTGTTAAGGTGAGTAGTCAACAGGTGTGCCCCGTTAGATTTTTGAATAAAACTTAATTTATAATTATTGTTATTTTTAAATAATTTTTTCACTATATTTGTACATTTGCCAAAATCCAAGGCCCAGAATTCTTGTAATGCTTGACTGTCTTCTTCGACATAGATGAGGAGCACTTCTGCTCTCCACAACCTTTGTTTGTGCTGGAGAGCACTCTCTAAAGTAACCTTGATTGCCGTTCCTGGCCTAGCTTATATACAAATGTTATGATTTCAAATGACCCTCTCTAATATAATAAACTTCTCTAATGTAATGTGTCACATTGGTCCTGGCTCGACTCTTTATAGAAGTTCTATTGTAGTGAGACACGTGTACAATGAATTGATTGAGCTAGAGTTGCTCCTCTGATAGCCATGTCTAGGATAGAGGATTTGGAGAGAGAGAGAGGTTCTGGCATCAACTTAGGATTCTTAATTGTGTTCAATGAGATGTAGCATTTGATGAACAGGAGTAGAGTAGTTGCCATAGCTATAATTTCATGCAATGCAATGTGGTCGAGCAACAAACTTTGCATGGAGAATTGACAAAGATCCTTAGATCTTCAAGTTCAAAGTTCAAATAGCTATAAATAATTTAATTTTGTAATTTTTTT
This sequence comes from Neckera pumila, assembly GCA_963969595.1. Taxonomy (NCBI): domain Eukaryota; kingdom Viridiplantae; phylum Streptophyta; class Bryopsida; order Hypnales; family Neckeraceae; genus Neckera; species Neckera pumila. Next base: position 13,308,311 of record OZ018410.1, on the reverse strand, counting down.
AAACTTCAAGTTGGAATTGAAATTAGACTTAGTTGAATTCATTTCTACAATAGAGCTCAAATTTAAATAAGATCCATTTTTTGCTAAAATTCAAATTTAGAGCAAGGAGGTACAAGTTGTCAAAAAACATTGAAAAGGCATCTTTTGTGATTCATTTTTTTGGCATCTTCTTTCCCAAAGAAGTCTATGATATGTCAATGAAGGAATTTTTACCAACCTCTAACGCAAACGCATTCAAAGTAATTTCCCAAGTCCATTTGAATTCTCATTAGTAGAAAGTTGAAAATTGGAACTTGAGACTTCATACTATATTCAAAGTTTGAAGTTCCACATTCTGAGTTGTCAGGACGTCCGGACGGACGTTCAGAGTCCGGGAATGCTGCCCCTGTAACGTCCTATGACATTCACTTTTTACGTTTTTTTACCTACATGGTAAATTCCACGACCAAAAACCCGACCGAAAACCAGACTGACCGAAGACCCGACCGAAAACTCGACCGACCGACTGCCGACCGCCAACCGCGGCGTCCGAATTACCTAAGGTAATTTTTTTTTACAACGGTTTTACCCACCGCATCCGGTCGGACGCTACGTCCGAATTACCTAAGGTAATTTTTTTTTACAACGGTTTTACCCACCGCATCCGGTCGGACGCTGCGTCCGGACGTCCGGATTTTGGACGTGAATTGGTCCCGGACGTTTGATATTGACAACTCAGTCCACATTACTCCAAAACACCTACATGGCCACACTATTGGGGAGTTTTACCACTAAAGAAGTAGAACTTGGAGGTCAAATTAGATCTAGTCAAAATAAAAACCTAATTTGGCATCCAAGTTCCATAATTTTTTTTGAATGTAAACTATAAAGACAAAACCACTATATAAGGCATTTAAATTAGTTGAAATTTTTTCCAAATTTGACCAATGTAGCTTTGATATCAAAAGTACCCCAAAATGGATTTTTGACTTTTTGATCCACTTTTTGGACACATAATTGCTATTTAATATTACATAAAAGATAAATTTGAACTTAAAATTGAGACTTTGGCCTTAACACTATGAGTCCCAAGTTCCACATTTTTTTATTTTTTATTCACCTTCTACAATCAAAAAAAAAATTTGGATTTGGGACTTAGTGTGAAGCAACCGTTATTTGGAACTAATAAGGTGTATTTAACACAGAATTCGTCATTTTTGCACTTGGCCTTATAAAAACGCACTTAGAAATCATACAAGCAAAATTGAGCTCTTCACCAAAAGGGGGGGGGGATTTGTAAATTTTTGTTTTTTTGGAATTGTAGAAAACTGTAGAATGAGACATTCATTGTTCTTTGTGCAATGACTATATTTGAGCCATTTTTTTTCCTATTCATGGAGTAGTACACATGATTTCTATTTCCAATTCACAAGTTCACGACTGCAATGATGCATTTTGATACATATACAAAATATTGTATATCATTATTATAAATGATTTTTTTAAGTGCAAATAGCTTCAACATTTGCATATATTCAACTAAATAAGCTCAAGTCCACTACTATTGACAATACAAATATACTACATTCACAACTCCTATATGTCCTCCTAAACATAATACTTCATTTCAATACGCATGTACGTCACTCCGCAAACGTTCATTGTCCAACTCCTCCATCTGCATTGCAATGTATTCCAGCAAATGAGGATTCGCTAGTATTGGAATAGTGACTTCTTTTTCCGTTACCTCTTCATAAACTCGTGCACTATCATCTTGCACAATCCCGCTTCTTGATTTCATAGGTATGTTCATCCATGAGAAAATAGCAGCTTCTTTCTCTACCCATCCATGTTATTCACAAGAAGGCTCCCACGACGCTTCCATGCAATTTGCATAACGCTCTCTGCTTGAGCTTCTACCTATGCCATTTCTAGCTCTTAAAATTGGCCAATATCATATCACTTTCATCTCTGCTGCTCGCTTGCGCTGACCAAACTCCAACACCTTCCCGAGAAAAAACGGCACGCCTTCTTGTACTTCAGTTGCCTCCACATTGAGGGCCACAAATTGTCCAACTCGTAGGTCTTTCTCTGGTTTGAACACTAGAAATGGATCCTGCCCTTCCTCTGCGGTTGTTGTTGCAGCTGCATTTGTGCCTTCCTTCACCCTCCTTCTTCTCGAGGCCCTATTCCACACAAATTGTACTGGTTTGTTCCTTCGGGGACCAAAATAGCCTCGGGCTTCTGGATTTGGCATTGTTGCCATGATTGAATCTATTCCAACCAACATCACGTTCGATTCTTCTCCTTCAACAGGAACTCTATTCAACTCCGTGTGCTCCCTTTTGTTCCCTTCAACTCTTGATGGCCAAAACGGTAGGTCCCGCTCCACTGTTCTATCCATATTGGGAAACTCTCTCAAATACTTCTTGAACTCTTCTGGGTGTTTTTTTGCTTCAAGGTTCCTCTCCACATGCATACCTCTCTCCACACATTTGTCCTTATATACAATGAAATCTTCGAGCGCCCTCAGCTCTCTCTCATCTGCCGCAAACACCTTTGCTAGATCAGGCTTCTCTGTTGGGCTCGGTACGGATTGTAAGCACATGTGCCCTTCTGCTGGTCCCCACGCGTCTTTGCTGAAGTGCTTGTGCTGAACTCTAGGCACTCCATTCTCCATGTAGAACCTCATGTGATGTGGAAACGTTATCCCTGTCAATTGATCTCCCCCCTTCAGAAGGTGTGGTGTGATGAATGATTTCCAATCACAAACATTCTCAAGTTTTCGTGCACTGACGAAAAACTTTGTGTATAATGTCCCTTTCTCTACCAAAAACAACAACTCATCCAGAGAATCAATATTGGTCTTCTTCAGCGTGTTTGAAATTATACTGAACCGTTGGTCTATGTTTTTATGTGTGTGCCCTACAATTAAAAAACATAATTGCACCTCGTGGAAGTAACCCATGCCCACTAATACTGCACACAAGGCAAACATGTATATGTTCTTGTTTTCGCGAGTTGTATTGTCCGCTTGAATTCGCAAAGTCGGCGGCAGCTTCCCCTTTTGTCTCCGTACATTAGATATCACGTGCATTACTGTAGTTATCACCTAATTGCTGTCATGCTTGTGGTGTGCGTCAATCCACACATCTGCATATAATCCAATCCCATGCACCAATACTCCACAAAGATGAGTTTTCACGAATCGAGATTCAATATTCTTCACGGTTTGCCTCATCTTTGGAACCATGGTCGTATTCTGGTCCATGCTGTCCACTATTAAGCACATGTACAAGTCTGGTGTTATCATTGCTGACCTCTTAAACAGCCAACAATCGCGCCTCTCTTCCATTTGATGTTGGATGTGTATAATGTACCACTTCTTTATCTCCGCACGCGCTGCTACATTGGTTGTACCTTCCATTCCACATTTATATTCCCAACAATGATAACATTTTGAAAATCGGGAGTATGGGGGAATCTATACGTGTGGAAATTCCTTGCGCCACAACCGATGGAAAGAAGCGAGGGAAAGTAGCTCTCCATCAACCATCTTCTTCACTTCTTTGTTGATGTAGTTGAATACATCCACTTTCGTTGTGTTCATGGGTAATAATATCAATGGTACTATGCTGTTGTCTGCCTTCCTTCGTACCTGTCTGTGGGGTTGAGTGCATCCAGCTTCCTTCACAAACTCTTCAAAACTCTCACGTGCTGCAGACAATTTTGCTTCTTCTCTCATGTGACATGTGTTTCCATGTATCGCAGCCACTCTTCCATATACCTGTTGAGATTACTTCAATTGCTTGAACCGCCGTTGCGAGTAACCAAGTGCTGTAGCGTAGCAAGCATTGCAAACATGAAAGCCATCCAATTTAGTCTCATACTTGTCCCTCTTCTCCCTTTTCGTTCTTCTATAGAAAGCGCTCAACATTTGTAGCATCCACGTTGATCGGAGCTCGTACTTCTGTCCCCATGCCATATACCTCTGGTTCAATATGTACTTCTCGTCTATTTTTGTCAAACAATTTTGTTTGCATCCGCCTTTATTTTTGGCTGCCAATACACTTTGCAAGGTCACTTTCTGACTCAATGCTTCTCCTCTTACACATGGTCCTCGTTCTCGTCTCCTTCGGATAGCCATAGAATAACTTCGGGTACTACTACAATCCGGTAACCCATCCCTCACCTCTACATTGTTTCGAAAACTATTCAACTGTTCGATTCTTGGAGAGCCCTAATGAGGGGTGCTACTAGTACTAGATGTGCTCTGAGATATTTCCGATGGACTAGGACTGCTGTTGCTCTCGTGGAACTCAAACTCAGATGTCGCTACAGGAGAGAACGTAAAATTTTGTCCTCCACCAGATTCTGCAATGCTTGCCCTTGCTTGTCCTGTAGTACGGACCCTTGATTTCTTCCACCGAATCACCAACCCCACACATTGACCAAGCCGCTCCCCTACTAGTTCTCCTGTCCAAATTGTTGTATCTACAACATGCAACACCTTCACAACAACCTCATGAGGGCATAGCTTAACATGGTGCAGCTCCATTCCACATAGAATACTTTCATCAATGGCTCCAGTTCCAACCACTCTTCCACCTTCTAAGAGCAGTTCCACGGTGTCTATCCTCCTCTTTGTCCTAATGTCATTCCTTTCAATACTTCTGCTTTCAAATAGAAGTGCACGACAGGCTCGAACTATCCTTTGTCCAACGCTTCCTCTAGTGGGCCCTCTCGTTGTTGCTATTGCCGGAAGAGCCACAGGACTCCCGAAACCTCTAACATCCATAGTTGTTGTTTACTTCTGTTGTTATACCATTCACATGTGCATGGCATTGTTAGGCCAATAAATGAAGACATAAGTTTTGTTGCTATGAAAAAAAAAAAAAAAACCCATCAATTCCCTTCAATTTATACTAAATTTTGGTTCATGTCGACATAATACTTTTTCCTTGAGAAAAAAGAAGGTAGAATGCATTAACCAATTCAAATAAATCTTCCACAAAAGTGCAATCAATTTTGCTATTATTTCTAACTTGTTCTACAACATACTTCATGTAATTAAAGCAATTGAAATGGACATTGCTAATTCTTGCTAAGTTCCCAAACACAAGATATTGTTTTTATAGTCTAGTTCTATTGAGTTTTCCTTTCACTGTTATAATATGGGTTAGACCTTCATATCTTTTCATGAACATCATGAATTAATTTCAAATTTGAATTATATGTACATGTATTTCAGAAATATTTTAAGTCCAATTCAAAAATTAGTACTCATACTTTAGATATTGCAAATACAAGGTCATATATCAAATTCTAAATACCATATCTTCAGAACCTCAGTTCTTTCATATACTATACTTTGTTCACTCCTCAATATCTGTGTGCATGATGAATTGTAGAATTCCAAAATTACTTAAAAAGGTTTCTTTTGATTTGCAATCTCACATTTTTTTAAATGGAACATTTGCCGGAATAATTGTGATGCACCTTCCAACCTTATAGGAATTCATAACCACATTTACAACTCTCCATATCTATTCCTCAATAATCACATATTGTAAAATATGAATTAATTATAAAATTGTACATTCACAAGAATATGGTTGTACAATTTCATTACAATCACTATGATATATATCTAATAATATATGGCAGCACGTTGAACGTCAAGTTCGGCATTGGAATCATAGGGCCATTTACATTTCCATCACTCACAAGATACGGGGTTAAAAAAACACCCATTATATCATAAACAAATTGTAACAATGTTGTATTCCAGAATGCACAAATCATATCTACATTCTACCATTTTATGCTACATTAAATAATAATATCAAGTACATTTTGAATGCAACATTTAGACTTCTTTTTGAACTTTTTTGAATTGTGCTTAATAACTCCAACTTCTACAAAAATAAAAACTCCTTCTGTTTCAAACTATTCTGTTCAAAATGTTTGATTTCTACAAACGTTGTCTTGACTACCACTTGTACTGCTATTTTTCAAGTTTGATTTTTATTTTACAAATATTAAATCAACGGAGCCTAAATTTCTAAAAACAAAGTTTATAATCTTCATTTAACACATATAAGAAGAGTAACAACATCTAGACTACAGTAATTGTGAATGACAAAGCATGACAAAGCACGCACTTCTTGTTCTTTGCAAATGCCTCTTTGATCTCATATATCAACATTTCAACATTTTTTTGGCAAGACATCCATACTACTGCAACACTTGCATTGGCATATTTGACACGTGCATCTCACTATTCCAAATTCTTGATAATCTAATCATCTATAAGCACTCAGACTCTATTGTTCCAATTCTACATCCACATTGTTCCATTCTATAGATTTTTCAACTCTTATTATTTAAATTTGGAATGTACTACATTCACTTTTAAAAGCACTACTTTCAGTGCCGTGGAAAGAAGCAAGTGAAATTGCACAACATTGTTTTACTACAATAATAAATTCTAAATTATGAAGCAAGAAATAATTACTGTTTGAAATCAGCTTTTTTCCTGTGTTTTTAAGCCCTCAATTACTTCAATCGAACAAAACCAAATTAAGGGAATTATATTGAATTACATTTCATAAAAAACAATCCATGTCCAACATTTTTCTATTTCTTTTATTGAATACATCCTTCTTCAATATTGATGTGAAAATCATCACCTATCGCAAAGTCAATGTCCTAAACTTTCAAAAAATAGTTTATTCAGCCTTTGTTAAAGTGTTGTATGCAATTTTGAAATTTAGAATACCACTTTTTAAATTTTATAGGATAATGACCTTCTACTTTGTAATGTAATTGAGATATGACAAATTGGATTTTGATTGCATGGAACTATATTCCAAACAAGTCTACTCTGTATGTTTCCTCTAGTACTTCCAAAAAATTATATTCAAATTATGACTTCATATATTTGTACTACTAACATTGATTGCCTACAAATTAAAATCATTATATGCCATAATCACTCCTTCTATTCTACATTCACTTGCTCAATATCTTTTTGAACACACAAATCTCTAAAATATTTTAAATCAAAGCAAATTTATCAAAAAATATTTTTTAATTGAACAATTTCACATTAGATTACAACATGAAATTATCACTTTTGCTACATTTATGTGCATAAAGTGATAGAAAGTTCTATAATTACGCTACTCAAATTACTCACAAAAATTCCATCTTGTTTACGTTCTCTACAAGCAACAAGTGAATTTTTAAGAATATCACAGATTCAAAATTCTAATGGAGTTACATACACCATAATTCTTCTTGATACTATAAAGTTCAGCAAATACATAATCATTGAATACTTCAATGATATTGTAAAATACAAATTGCAATACATTTGATACTACCAACAACATTAATAGGTTTAAATCAATTTTTAACACCGGGGGGTGCACTTCGTTCTACTCCAACAAACCACGTGCAAACAAGTGGTTTCAAATAAACTATAATTTTGACCTAAAATTTTGAGCATTGCTTAATAATGATTATAGGTTTTTATTGCCGAAATTTCCAACTCAAATAAAATGTGGAATGATTCCTACAAGAGGTTGAAATTGAACTAAAATGACATGTTCTTCAACTCAAACATTTATAGAAAACACAATTAGCTGAACATTGCATTACTATTCAACTGAAAATGAGCTTTGAATAGTGAGTCATTTTTAGAAATTTTTGGGTTTAGGGTTTTGACAATTCTCTCTTATACAGGGGTGTGATAGTTATTTTTTAGTTCCACAATGTCTCTTTTTAATTCAAAATTTGTAACTAATTATCATGAATAAATAAAAATATCAATAATTCAAAACATATACTTTCAAAGTATGAAAAAGTAACTCATCATTTTTTTTAATAATTTATTTAAAATTCAAGTAGTAAATAGGGGGCCCAAAGTTTAGATCGCACATGGTTTTTATGGACACTCTAAGTGAACCTCCCTACATTTATAATCAACTGTGCTCACATGTAATCTCACCCTCTTTCAAATTCTATCTAATATTAAAACTATTTCTTAGAATCCAACATTAAGCAGTAATATATATATATATATATATATATATATATATATATATATATATATATATATATATATATATATATATATATATATGCTTGAATCATTGCTCCAAATAATGAACTCAAAACAATTATGGAAGATGACTACTACCTCTTTCCAATTCTACGGCTAATAAGAAAGCACAACGTTTGTACATCAAGCTCAATACTAAGCCTTGATTGTAAATACAGTTGTAGATTAATTGCTTCTAGAATCTTATCACACTAAAAATCAATTAATTCGAATTATGGTGCAATGAAGATAAAAAATTCCATAACATAGAAGGCAGGACTGTGATAAAGCCCTTTACTCATAAAGTACTTCACTATGTGTGCAAACATCATCAACTTCCCTTACATGCAATAACCACATTCTAACCACAGAATGACACATAAATTACGATATTCATTTAAGTAGGTCTACAACTATTGTTTGTTACTTGAACATTTTAAGACCATAGTATTGAATTATAATACTCTTGCAAGAAATATATCAAATCATAATGCAAAACTTCTTCTTATGTTCAGATAATGTGTGTGAACATATATTTGAATCCTTTTTCAATTGCCAATATAACGTATTCACAAAATACTTGATAAGTATTGAAAAGCTTCATCTCGTTCCCTACAAAATTGTCGACATAAAAATATACTTCATGAACATCACATCATCACATCTTCGCTACATTAAAGAGAAAAAAACTAGTTCTTTAAAACATTGCAAGACTAGATTTTAGGACTTCGAACATTTTAGATCTTAACTTTTTGCACTACTGATTTTTAAGTTCTACATCTTTATAGTGGACAATTGAGTTGAGAATCTAGGAAAAAAATAAAAATAATATTAATTTAAATTATTACAAAATTGTTAAGTAGAAGGAGATACGAGATAGAAGGAGAATCTTAAAAACTAATATCTTTCATATGGAATTAAAAAGCATTCATCCCAATGGTCATATAGTTGAAGAAAAAAAAATAAAGCTTGTGTAATTATTTTTTTGGTACCTGCTTTTCACCATTTTGAATTCAGTTGAGCATAATTTTTTGTCACCGGAAAATGATTGGAAAAAAAATTAGTTTGCCACAAAGCTAGCAAAATCTCTATCTTCAACAAAAGTTTCAAAAAATCACAACAAAAGATCTACTTGTAGGTAACGGCTCAAAATCCAAATTGTCCCCTGAAGGGACAATGGACTTCTGAAACTTATATAACTTTGTACACCTCTTCTTCATAATTTGGTGTCTCTAATTGCAAGTATGAATTAGACATTTTCAAATTTTATTTTATGTGGAAAATAAAAAATTTCAATTTCTTCCCAAGGGGACAAGCAAGTGGTCAATTCACCCCACCCTAGTTTACTGGGATAGTTTGTTATGTTTTTTTATTACTAAAACCAAAAAGTGGAGGTAATAAAAAAAAAGTGGAAAAATGCACTATGCATGACAATCCATACACTTCTCAAAACCATGTGGATGAAAAATAAGATGTACAAAATGAAGGTAAGGTAGGATGCTCTAAAAGCGACCGGCTTCATCAAATCAATCCTACAAAATGGTATTGAAAAAATATGAGTTCGTCTTCAAATGGACCACTTTTGTTATTGGTTTAGAAAATTATTCTTCATAGCAAGAGGCAGTCATTGTCCTTGACTTCGTCAAATTACTTTAGAAGTTGTAAGTGGACGCATTTCGGGAGAATTAGGGTCACAAATAGGTACCTAGAAGATAAATCTTATAAAATTAATAACTAATTCAGAAAATGCTTCAAAAAATTTGAGACCAATTGTGTTACGTTCTTCATCCATTTTTCTTTCTCTAAAAAATGAATGAAAAATACTTCTATAAATGCAAACCTACAAAAAAAGGGGGACCACCCCTTATGTGGTTGGTCCTTGAGCATCCTACTTTAGTTCCCATTAAAAAACCCAAAAATCTCCGCTGAACCAAAAAATACTCCAGGGTAGACACGCGGGGTCGACAATTCAGCTTACCTCTCCGTTGTACTTCCTCCTTCCGCTCCTCTTCGCCGCTCCTCGCCGCTCCTCGTCGCTCGTCGAAGTAGGAGCTCCCTGAAAACCCTTGTCAGCTCCTCGCCAGTAGCGACGCTCCTCGCTAGCAGCTCCACTCCTGCTCACAGAGAACATTCAAGTGAGTAGGAAGTTTGTCACAGGTCTTCTTTAGTTTGGCTTCATCGAGTTAGGGTTTGCAATTGTTAGGAGTTCAATTCCGGTCGACCCTACTTCTCAATCCCCACTATGGACTGGTGGCTTCATTGCGTTTTCTCTCTGCGTGTCTTCTGCAGTTTTTTGTTGTTGGAGAGCCCGATATTTGTAGACCCTTATCGTGTGAGCTAGTAGCGGCTGCAAGCAAATTCACGCGTGTGCACATCTTGTAATAGGTATTGACCTATAGGTATTTGTTTATTGATTTAATCTCGAATTAGGGATTACCAATAGTGGATGCGCTAAGATTTTGTTGATTATGTCGTTGTTGAAGTTTCATTTCGGTTCGCGATAATATGTTATGCTTTAATTTGATGGCAGTATGGGGTTGAAATTTTTGGCTTTGGTCACGTTCTCTAGATTGATCAATAATTATAAACTGAGAGGAGAAGATAATGACTTTTCAAACAGAACGAGTAGTTGTCTACGAGGGAAGATTTAAGTTACTTCGGATTTCAAATTACGAGGTATGGATTCCTTGTCAGGTGGCGAAGTCTCCTCAGTTTTTTGTCCATGTGTTCTCCTGATTAATTCGGTACTTTCATCGCTAGTCTTTTCATAGGAGGCGGAAACGTATTATGTTGGGAAGGTCATTCGATGCCAAGACAACGAATAGTTCTTCTTTAGGGTTATGACACCCAAGAAACAAACATATTTCGAGGTTGATAATCGGAAGTATAGTCCAGCTAGGCTTTCGTGTAGATGGGACCATTTAGAAAATGGTGTGCAATTCGATTTCCTTAAGGACGTCAGTACTACTGTTGAAACTTTCAGGTGTTTGGAATTCTATATCCTTGGGGATGTGATCAAATTGTAACGTCAAGATGAGCAGCCGTTAAGAACAATTTCAATTACGAAGGCAAGGAAGCAGGAATCGCAGCAGTTGTGTTACAAAACTGCGAGTGAGAGGTTAACACATTTCCATGTAACCCAGAAAAATCAATTACTGCAGATTCTCGCAGTTGCGTATTTCTTAAGAATGTGTGAGTGAGAACTATTTCTTGAGAACGTGTAAGTGAGAACTATTTCTTGAGAACGTGTGAGTGAGAAAAATCAATTACTGCAGATTCTCGCAGTTGTGAATTTCTTGAGAACGTGTGAGTGATTTTCTTGATCACTGATTTTTAGAATTTGCTCAGCATTGGTGCAGGTGGGGAGAAAAGAAGCCGGGAGCAAACTTCGGACTTTCTGTTGGATTCGAGCTGCTGCCTGCGAGCTTGGCATGGGCCGATATCCTCTTAAGGGTTGCTTGTTTGGTAACAAACGTTTTCTTCATGGTGCACGTCTATTTTTTTGAGGCGGTTGGGAAGCTGGTGATTCGTTTGCCAGGTTGAGCTTGATTTAGGGAGACTGTGTGTTGGCAGGTGGTGTTTGGTAAATCGGTGACGAAAATTGGGAGCTTGGGAAGTCGTGAGTAGGAAGGGAGTTTTGGCCTGTGAAGGTGTGTGTGTTTTGTGTGTGTGTTTTGTGTGTGACATTAGAGGTGATAGAGCAGTGGTAAGATTTGTAGAAAGTCTGTGTTCAACAATTTGCTTGAGTTTCCACTGACAACACAATGCTAACGCTATGAACTAAGTTAGCAGACGGATTGAGACGAGGAGTGAGACGGGGAGTGAGACAAGGATTGAGAGAGGAGACGTAGGTGTTGCATTGCCAACCCGTCCAAAGCTTCCTGTAGCTCTGAAAAGTATTTACAATCTTCTTGAAACTACAATTCCTATGACACTGACAGCAAATTGAAAGAATAGTCACTTGGAGCTTCGATAGACGATACAGCAGTGAACTCATCGTTCAGGCTTGGTAAGAAAAGTCAGTGTCAAACATTAGTATGAACGCAGGCATTCTCTTCACTTTTCTTCAAAAATTTGTGGAAATTTCAAGTCTTCTCATAAAGATCTGGAAATTTTATGACTTGTGAAAAATCAAAAAATTAATTTTTGGTTAAAAAAGTTGACATTCAATTTTCGATTTTGGTTCAATTTTTCCAGGAGGAGGTTCTGAAGAAGGATTCGGTATGTTTTTTCAACAGATATGATAAACGTGCAAAATTTGCAAAGGTAAAGTTTCCTAGAAACTGGATTAGCCACAGGTTGGACTATTTCTTGGAAAACACTTAAGTTGCTCTAGGTGGACGTTTGAGATTCTACTGAAAACTTGGCGGTGTCTCTAATAATGCCTGAGCTGTCTGAGCTCTGCCGTGGAATCAGCTCCAAGCTCCACGAAGATTCTACAGATAGAAGAGTTGCTGACATTTGAGATTCTACAGACAGAAGAATTGCTGACTTTCCATTTGAGATTACTAGACTTGATTTATAGAATTTAAATCTGGTTTGAGAATTGCAGAACGCAAGGCTTGCAGTCTAAACACCACGAACTATAGATTTCAGCGAACTCATCAAACTGAATTTCATCGTATTACCGTGCAACTCATTCCTGTTCTATTAACAAAAAAAATTACAGCATTTCAGCTATTTGATTACAACATTCGAGCTATTGGTTATTTGAAATAATGTGGTTTAAAGTGTACCTAAAGATGTTTTGGATGCCACCAGCGCAATTATCTTGGATCCAATCCATTTGCAGAATTTGACTCATAATTCATCAATTGCCAAATTTGGAATCATCTTTAACATTTGCTTAGGAAGAAATAAATGTCCGATTCTTCTGTATTCTTTCATTTGGATAATTTTGGAAAGGTGCATTTAGTATTGTCAAAAGCAAGATGAAGTTGGCTTTCCTTGGAAAACAGTATTGATTGCGACGAATGCTTCTAGAAATATCGAATAATTGAGATTTTATCAAGTATGTCTAGTCTAAATTTTCTTGTTGGCAAAAATGAATTATGGTTTGAAGTCTCACGGACCACGGAACTCTCTAATCTAAGAAAAAATTTTGCTGATAAATTTATCTTATTGTGAAGAAATCTTAAAATAAGTACTTCAATGGGTTTAGTACAAGGTTTATAATTTCAGAGTACCAGCCTAATATAAGAAGATTTAATTATTAAAACTAGAATTATAGTCTTTGTGAATTTTCAAAATTAAAAGCATCTTTTTTAGTTTGGCAAAAATTAATTATTTTTTATGAAGCTTAAATTGTGTGGATAATATCTAACATTGTACTTAACATCATTTTCAATATTAGCTTGTAAATAATTGTTAAAGCCATGGCTATCACTACATTTAAGATTTGTGTAAGAGTTGTAGGCAATTAGGGATTCCGTTTTCATTCTTCATTTTGTCTTCCCTTTTTAATCTTTTTAAATTATAATTTTTTTCATATGCTAAAACGCAAAGGTAAACATACCAGAGAACCTACCAATTAGGAGTCGTTAATATGTAGGATTACACGCATCAATCCCCATGCTCATAAAACGCGTTAAAATTGGAATAAATTGGAATAAGAAGGATTTCGTTTATTTTGCTTGCGTCAATGAGGATGTTATAATCATATTGTAATTGATGTACCAAGAAAGAGTAAACTAGATGGTAGTAATATAAAGTAGTAATTATGGACTACATAACTTGTACATGCTAGCAAGTACTCTTTGTTGTTGTAAAGTTAGGAAGGATCATTAAATGGAATAGAAGTGACTAGCCTTCCAGTCATCAATTAATAAATGGGCTACAATATAAAGGACCTGACCATTAGAAGTGGACAATTTAATTAAATGTTAGAATTTTACTTTAATAATACCATAAACTAGGAGTGAGAGGGTAGATGACAAATTTTCATTCTAGCGCATTGATTTAACAATCTTATGTATGTACGAAAGTTTTTGTATTATGCGCTGGAAATAAAAAACACGGAAGTAGTCGTATTGGTGCATTTCAAATTAGGTTTAGAAGTTGTTCATACTTTAAAGTACGCAAAATTTGGTGACTGAGGAAGTCAAATACATGCTTCGATAATTGCACCGATAGTTGAATTTTTTCTTTCTACTGTGAAGAGTCCATACTCAAATTATTGGACCTGTAGGTGCATTCCTGGTTTCTATAGGGAAGAATTAAGTGATCCATTGACAACTTCTTGGCCTCAATGTTGTTAAATGGTTAACATGCAAGTGTGCTTTCTTTAATCTTACCAAAAAATGAACGTGTTTTTCTGGGAACTTTGAATGACGAATACCCTATTTAACTTGCCTGTGTTTTGACTCAGACTCATTGAAAGAGGGTTATTTTCTGGAGTAGAGGCACTTGTCCAAAATTGTTTATGACATATACTTTGAGGAGGTATTTTTTTCTATTAATTTCTCTTCTAGTTTATTATTGTCTGAATAATTTTCAACTTAAGCATTATTATGAGTTTGTACAAGGATAGGTTGAAACTATGGAAGCTTTTTGGATTGACATTTAAATTTTGTGAAATAGAGTTGCTAAAGGAAATTTTTTTTAATAAGAGCTTTTGTTTTCAATTCTTTACAAGCTCCATGCAATTGTACATTTCTCGACATAGTTTTTGAGTTTCCAATAGAAGATGCAATTGCAATAGTTAAGCTAGTTTTGAAGTTAGAAAATGGATTAAGTGGGGGAGTCTTGTTCATAGGATGATTGGAGCTTATAAGTTGACCTCAATTTTGGACATTAATGAAAAGGATCTATTTACAAATTCACTATTTCATAGTCATTTGAATGTATTATGTTACTAATAAAACCCATGATACTATTATGTGAGAACCCATGCTAGTTTTAATGTTGTTTTGATATGTATATGAAATGGACGTAGCGAAGATGCTACAGTCTTTAATCAACCATATTTACCTGTACAGGATAAAAGAGCAAGAAAACTCATTTGAAACAAAACATGGGAGATTTGTTGAAGAGGACAAAGATGGGAGGCAATTGATATTAGAGGTGTGAAATATTTTTGAATAGCAAGCCAGACTACCAAAGAGAAGGCAATTGCTGGTGTTAACATTTTTCAAGGTTTATACTTTTCTTGTCATTTTGTGATTTTTTTTCCATCAATTTTTTTTTGGACTTTGTGTTTCCATACTCTTTGTTTACGTGCCTATTGCATTGACTTTCTCAGTTGAGCACACTATTCTTGTAGAGTGATTTGTTGTTCAAAAATTTGAAGATTTTAAATGTATTGAAAATCCTTTTTAGAGGTTGCACAACCATTGAAAAGGTTCCTCTTATCAAATGAATGTCAAAGGTTTTTCATGAATATTTTGTTGTATTTATCATATTGCCATATCATTATTTCAAAACAATAGAGTGAGATAGAAAGGCCTTCACATAGTTAGCCCTTGAAGGATAGACCTATGACCATTGTTTTGAAGCCTCAATATCCATCATTGAAGTTGCTATCATTATGCAACTCGATATGTATGAAATCTTTATATTTATTTTTTAGAGTTGAAATTCTGTGTCTTCTATATTCACGAAGAACTTAGAGTCTTGGGTGGAAAATTGAGTTCTCAGAGAATTTTAGAAGAAAACATGAAGGTAAATCACATGAGATGAAAAATTATTCCCAAAATCTAAAAATTTCCCCATGTGTGTACATCACAGAGGAAAACATCATAGTATGAATCAAATTCTGATGGCACTCTGAAATTGTAATTCAAAGTACATTTGAAATGCACTTTAAGTTCAATTAGCAATATAATATTGAATATTTGCCTTCTTTAGAAAATAACAATATAAAATTTTGACTGAATGACCTTCATTTCATTCGTTGAACTGAAATTCTAAAAATATTAGAATTGTGGATAAATTTCAAATTTAATGTATAGATAAACTTTACAGAGTACAGTAGAACAAAATATTCTGTGATCCATTTTTTTTACTAACTTCTCATTTACATGAATCAAGTACTTTTAAGACTACAAATTGAATTGCATATTATACATTGTAGCTTTCGAGGCCTTATTCATGAGTACAATCTACGATGTAGCAAAAAATAAATAGAAAGTTTTAATACTTATGGTTTTGAATGGAATAATGTTTGTTTGTAGGGAAGTCATGGTCATCAAAACATACGATGACTGGATTCAACATGGATGGTGGCTTCTGGCAACAGATGCACATTCACCAATGCTGTGGATTACAGAGCGGACATTGCAGGAAGATCAACGTTGGTCAGTCTTGGGCGTAGAGCGTGGGAAGCTGACATCCATCAGTACTGCCGCTCAAGATGTTATTTTCATGAATGTTACTCTAGAAAGAGGCAATGTGGCAAAGTATAAGTTGCAAAGGAATTTGATGATGGCTGCAGTTCCTTCTATCTGTTTGGATATTGCCAAGCCTATAAGGGTCATGCCTAAACTCCAAGAGCACTGGATTTCAATGCTAGAACCACTACAGAGCGTATGTAGTGCAGTAGTGCAGAGATTTTTGGGATTGAATCCAGAAGATCTTTTGAGAGCTCAATGATACGTGGCGGAAACCCTGGCTTACGAAGAGATGCGTAGAACAGATCCCTCCACTGTTTGAGACAAAACCCCTCCACGAGAACCTGAAGAAACGGATCCCATATACCGAATACTGGCAGCTCCAGTGAACGTGGATTGGGTGCCTGTTCAAGATCGTGTCAGAAGGCGTTCACCACCACGATCAGTCGAAGACAATGAATCTGTTCCCACTGCCGTTGGACAACGAAGAGTAAGAACAAAGCGCGGAAGAATCCCACGCGGGGCACCAGTGGAACGTGTACCACCTAGTGGAGGCACATCCTTTGGTGGTGTTCAGCATAGCGGTTCGATATCACCACGTGCTGGACCTAGCAGGACAATGTCTGTAGGTGTGGGTTTCAACACCTTTCCAGTGTCAGCATCCACACAAGCGGGGTCATCTAGGGAGGTTCTCCAACGGAGAACGGGACCTTGAGGTATTGGAGCACCCAGAATTTGCTAATCCACGTGGAAGAGGAAAAGGAAGAGGAACTCCACGTCAAGTACGTCCTGAAGTGGTGGGAAATATTGGAAGTGCTACCAGAGAAATTGATGCAAGCGTAGTGGAAGAGGAAGGCGAATAGAGCGAGGAGTTTGAAATTGTAGACAAAGTCTCTGAAGAAGAAGAGACTCATGGAGCTCGCGAATTGGGAACTGTAGGTCCACTTGTACGGTTTCCATCGAATGACAATTTTCTAGCTGGATACTTGTGGGGTATAGACCTAGTTTTCAATGCAAAAATTGCAAATGTCCGGGCAGTTGAACATGTAGAGACGAACCATCGAGCATTGACCGATAAACGTGTTTCAACAATGTACAAGAGACTTTGTGAGAAAGATGAGCCAAATATGTCACCATTAACTTTGCGATCGATTGCTTACGTTCTTGAAGGAGTCAATGAAGAAGGTGCTCCAGAACGAAGGGAGATTCCATTCTCAGAAGTTGGTGCAGAGAAGGAGTTTGACTCAATGTACCTACGGAATGGTAGATCATTTTTTGGAGATCTGAACATGTCAAAGATCAATTGGTTGGAGAACAATATCATCTGGGAGCCCGTAGATGGTCAACATGTGGTTGCTGCATGCAAACAAGGTGAAAGACAGCATGACACGGGTTTGATTGACGATGAAGAGTATCAGAAGATATTTGCTGAGAGAAAATTACGATTTGTTGTGTACAATGATTCCAAAGTGTACATTGAAGCCTCAATGCGAATAAATGCAAAGGAATTTGAGCCAGAATTCTACACAACTATGGAAGAAGACCTGGTGAAATTACGAGCCATTTGGAAGGCATGTGGGAGACCGAATCCGCAATCACGTGCAGATGATGCACAATGAGCACGAGCTATAACAATGGTTGCAAGTGCGCTGCACTGGACAAGGCCATATGTAGGAAATGTATCGCTGGGGGGTATTTATAAGAGGATGGCAGACTATACTCGTCATGCATGGCAAGAAGATGAAGTCGCATATGAAGCTGTTCTGCAAGTGTGCCGTGATTACGAGGACGGATTTCTCTGGTATAGCAAAGATGATCAGAGGAAGTGGAAGAAGTATGCAGATAAAAAATCATTGGATCCAAATGTCAATGTGAGGGACAACAGGAAAAGGATGGAGAGGCTTTGGCTAAGACCACTAGTGAGGGTCCCAAAGGCACATTACCTGCGATTGGCAAAAGAGCTTTCTGCAAAACAAGTTGTTGATGGTGAACGTTCAAAGCAGAGATTGTTTTTCAATCAAGCTAGCAGCAAAGCTCCTACCAAGGGTACTTTAGCTTGGACAGCGGAACGGATTCATCAAAGAGAAGCAGTACGAAATGCACTGCGGTGGTTGATGGTTGAATCCCAGGTTGCACATCCAAGTACAATGCATAGTTTTTTCCTAATAAATGTGCGAAGATTTGAAGGACAGGACCGTGGACAGATGAATGTGCTAGCTGAAGTAGTGGATACAAAAATGAAGAAAGCGTGGTCGTCTCCTGCAGTGAAGACGGTAGAAGCTCTCCGTAGATTTGAAGTTGTCATACCTCCAATGATAAAAGAACATTACGCGAGTATTCAACGTGGAAAATTGGGCTACCACGGATATAGCATGGACGTGAGAAGTTTGGATGAGGTGAGTTGGAATTGGCAAGTGACTGTATCATCTGGTTCACTTGACACCAACAATGCACTTGTTCCTATTCGATGTGGAAGGAATTTCTTTACACATGCGGTTGTACAATTGGGAACGCCTTGTTTGTGGATATTTGATTGTAGGCGATGCGGAACAAGAGGGGAGAATGCAGCTTGGACGGACGTTGAGTACAGTACCGCCATGCATTTAGTACAACAGTGGATGGCAAGCATACATAGGTGGACCGCAATATTTTTGTTTTTAGCAGGAACCTATTTCAAGGAGAGCATGAGGGAGAAGATGGTATTGCCATCAGAGTGTACGTGGCAAAAATGTTACTGGGTGTTTTCACCACAAACAGTGTCCACATATGTACATAACTTGCAACACAACGGTCAAATAGATCGTAGTGTACAAGCGGTGAGAGAAGTTGCAGTTGTAATGGTACATCCTACTGGATCGCGGGTGGCAGATAGTGTACGAAGTGATTGTGAACAAGTTCCTGTAATGTTTACAGATTCATGGATTCAAGGGAGGATGCCTTCTGTGGTGGATAAAGGGGAGAGAACTCCTACGGAATTTGCAGCGGTTGGTTGCTACATATCTACCGGAGAAATGGGGGCTAGTTACGGTTGGCATTACAACAGCCGTACCAGCTATACTGCAAGCTTCTTTTGTGGTAATCAAATGATTGTGTTAGATGGTTCGATAGATCGTACTTGCTTTCTCTACAATACATTGCAGGAAGTGAACCGTACAAGAATCCAAGTGCAAGAAGCTGCAGTGCCAGTTACTGAGAACGCATCGGCATCAGTGCCTCTAAACAGAAGTACACCTCGTGCGGAACCTTCAGTAGTTCATGTGGAACACTTTAGGACAGAAGAAGATGACAAAGACCTTTTTGATGATAAAGAAGAGGACGATGAAGACGGCAAAGATTTGCACTCAGAAAATACACCAGTACGAGAAGGATATGAAATAAGAGAAGGAAGTGCGAATGACAAAAAATATGTTCAAGGGGAAGAAGATGAGACTGAAGAAGACGAGATAGAAGAGGACACAGAGAATGGCTCATCAGATTCGGAAGAGGACACATCCGACTCAGTAGACGGTTCATCAGAGGGCTCTTCTAATTCATTAGAAAGAGAGGATGATTCATCAAAAAAAAAAAAAGCTGTTCAAAAAAAGAAAGGGAAAGGCATTAAGAAGACAACAGAGATTCAGAAGCCAACAAGCAAGTCGAAGATTGCAATGTCAAAGTCACGTACTGTTCATCAAAGTAGTGTCTCTGAAACGCATGAACTTCAAGTGGTGGGTGAAACTGAATATCACGTAACATCTGAGGCAGAGGCAATTTTACAAAAAGATGTTACAGAAGATATGGATGTGGAGGAGGTAGCTGAAGTTCGTTCGGGTACAAAGAATTAAGGAAGGGAAGACAATGAAGGGGGAATGCAAGACACAACATGTGAAGTTGCAGTATTAGCAAGCGTGATCCCTTCAACTGAAGAGGCAATGATGGAAACAGAAGGGATCATACCTTTGGAGGGAATGGTTATTCCTGCAGTCGAAGAGGTGGAAACGGAGATGGAAGATAAGGTGCAAGAATTAGTGGGAGTGGTTTTGCCTCCAACCTCAGAAACAACAATTTTGCAGGAGACAACATTAACAGGATTGGTAACTGAAACACATTTCGATACGATGGCTTTGGCATGGACCAGATCGATGAGAGAAAGAGTGGATGGATTTTATTATGACCCAGAGGGTATTAGGTATCGTCGTACCATAGTTGAGGGCCAGTATATATTTGAACAGGTAACATCAGTCTTGGAAGAAATTTCACAAGTGGATGAAGAATCTTCTGCAGGAGTAGGAGATGTGGTTGATAGGGCCTTGTTTTATGGTGAATTGCGAATTCCACATGATGTTGCTGTAATATTCACTAAAGAAGCTTTGCATAGTGCAGAGGAAGAAGGCATAGGAAGCCAAACTTCAAGGGTAATTGCGGAGACACCTGAGTCACTTGAGGAATAGAGTGATAGATTTTATATGGAGAATGACCTTAGCGGATAGTAATATGTTTATTGTAACAGCAACAAAGTTTGGTCTTAGTGTGTGTTGAATATTTTATTCTATTCTTGCAGTTCACTAATACTATTTATTGATACGTTATTTTGAAACCAAGTTCAAGTTTTTTATAATACTATGTAGGTGAGTGGAAGTAAATGAAATGAACAAGGAACAGTAATTGCATTGTTTGTAGTAGAAAGTGAGCTTTTAAAGGATAATGTATTTAGAAACTAACAAATTTATACAATTATCAAGTGCATCTCTAATCACACCATACATAAGTACACTATATGCAATAGAAATGAAAGGTTCATGTTGTACAATTGGAAGAGAGAAAATTTTTGAATTGCTTGTGAAATTGGTATACCACATTTTTGAAAATCAAAAAAATGCACTTATTTGGTTGCATAATTATTGCACTTGGCCAAGTGCAAAAATGACGAATTTGGTGTTATTTATCTTAGAAAATTCTCAATCTAACTGATATTTTAACCCTCCAAATGTATTTCTAACTTTTGACTTATATAAAAATTAATGTGCAACTGGCCAAAAATTGCTTTGGTGCACGTGATTTGCCAAAGCCTCTATAATTTTTTACTTTTAGCTTACTTTCACCTTGCTTTTGAAGCATTTGTCCAATATTTAAATTTGAATTTTCGTACGGCTATTCAAAGTACTTTTGGATGCACTTCCAATGATAATAATTCAAATTTCTAATTATATACAAGTCAAAAGTTAGAAATGCATTTGGAGGGCCAATATACCAGTTGGATTGAGGATGCTCTAAGTTGCAGGCCATACACTCTACCTTAACCTAGTTATACCGTGCTTGAAGGACAGCAGTACTCCGTCCCGGGCCGTCAACTTCAAAATGCCATCCACCCAGTTTTTCATTCATCCATCATAATTTTCATTCAACCGCAGTGAGGCTGGCAGGTAAAGAAGACGAAGCCGACCTCGTAGTCGCTCTTTCTTCCAGCTTCTGCTCGGCCGCCATCTCCGAGTGTCTTGACTCAAAACCTGCCGCAATGGTACCAATCTGTTCTTCCTCGAGTTCGCTCTTTTGTTTCTCCG
Source organism: Neckera pumila (assembly GCA_963969595.1). Lineage (NCBI taxonomy): Eukaryota > Viridiplantae > Streptophyta > Bryopsida > Hypnales > Neckeraceae > Neckera > Neckera pumila. Next base: position 13,286,358 of record OZ018410.1, on the reverse strand, counting down.
TGTTTTACTGTTTCTCGGTTGTGGGTTTTGTTTCAGCTCGAGGTTTGCAAATTAGGGTTTGGGCGGGAATGTGCACCCTGAGTTCGCTGTGCAGAAGGCGCCGTCGCGTAACAGACCGGCGCGGTTTTCCAGAATTTCCTCAAGGGTTTTCTGGAACATCCACCGTTGACATGCTCTGGTCGTTGAAGTAGGAGAATGTTCGGAATTAGGATTTTAGGTTTTCACAGATGACTTGTGTATTTTAGGTTTTGTTGAGAGGTTATGATGGACGGGATGGGAAAATTTGATGTGGTTGACATGGATGCTGTGAGGTGTAGGCTTCGGAGAAGAAGATGCAGAACTCCATGCGTGACATTAAAGTCCAGAAGCTTGTCTTGAACATCTCCGTAGGAGAGAGTGGAGATCGATTGACTCGCGCTTCCAAGGTATCCCGGTCATTATTTTTCTGTCAGGCTTCACTTCTTGTCGTTCTTTCACTGGTGTTGAACATGTGATTGACTTTAGTGCGGGAATGGCCGGTGACTCGCTTTAAACAGGTGCTGGAGCAGCTGAGCGGTCAGAGCCCTGTCTTCTCAAAGGGTATGTCCACAATCCCTTATTTTCTCACATTGAAGCCTTAGTTGAAATATTAGTGTAGGTCTTCTGGCAAACACTATTTCATGGTCTAGGGTTTTAGGGTTAGCCTAAGGTCTTCCCTCGTCGTTCTGCAGCAAGGTACACTGTGCGTTCTTTTGGCATCAGGCGTAACGAGAAAATCGCATGCTACGTCACCGTCCGTGGTGAGAAGGCCATGCAGCTTCTCGAGAGTGGCTTGAAGGTGAAGGAGTATGAGTTGCTGCGTCGCAACTTCAGTGAATCTGGGTGCTTTGGATTTGGTATCCAGGAGCACATTGATCTCGGTATCAAGTAAGTATCTCCTTGGGATTGGACCTTAAGCAACTGACTAATCTTATCAGTTATACTTCATTACATATCAGCCGATCAGCTCCAGCTCCTGTGTCTCGAAATAACTTTCTGAATGTCAAGACTGTCCGAAGTGCACTTTTTTATTGTTGGAAATTTTGGGAAATTTACTGTCTCAGGTTAACAAAAGTGCTAATAATATTATATAGAAAACCTTTAAAGCATAATATTTATTTATGAAATTGACCAGTACGAATTCAGAGATTTCCCCGTGAAACTCACCCCTCTTCCGGGACACTGGGTCAGCAAGCCTACCTGTAGATTACTTTATGATGTGCATAAGATTATGCATTTCTTTCCTCTGCTCAGACTTAACCGGCGCTTTTATGTACCTACAGGTACGACCCTTCTACAGGTATCTATGGTATGGACTTCTATGTGGTCCTTGAACGCCCAGGATACAGGGTTGGCAGAAGGAGGAGAGCCAAGTCCCGTGTTGGTATTCAACACCGTGTGACCAAAGATGATGCCATGAAGTGGTTCCAGGTCAAGTACGAGGGAGTCATCCTAAACAAGTCTCAGCAGATCTTCTAGATTTTGTATCTGGTGCAAGTTTCAGTCTTCCGTCCTCCTGTGGATTTATGAATGTATTTTCATGCAACTGCATCAGCCATTTTCAAGTATCGTCAATTGTGTGGGGATTCAATCATTTTTGGTGCAATGGCCAGCTTGAAGCTTGGACTCTGTCTGGTGCCTTACTCATTGAATTCTGGTTTGATATGGGTGCTCTCATCTTAGGCTTCAAATACATATTGTTGAGTATGAAGTGAGATGTATGTCGTTTTACAAATGCGTCCCATCCATGCATTGATCACTCTGCCTCCAATTCTTAACTGTTGAGTGATCTCATTTTGCCATTCAATACATGACGATATTTAAAAAGTTTTGGACCTGGAGCTTAATTTGAGTACGAATGCAATATTCTTTGGCATGAATATTAGTCATTCTCTGGTGGTGGCATATGCATCTTTGCATACCGCTACGCTTTCGGTGGTGACACAACTTTGAAAGTAAATGAAGGGTTTCTCCTCCCACCAACGACCAAGAGCTTGCGTTGGTCCAAGCACCTTTGGAAGTTCAGCCGTGGCCTTTGGTTGACCCCCTCATTGTGGTCCGGGCAGTGATCGGAAAAATCCGTCGGCTAGTTCAAAGTTAGCCGATGGAATTGGGGAAAAAAATGGTTGCAATTTGAAAATTTTGGTCAAAAACTTGTGGGAAAATCTATAAAATTTCTATTTTGAGTAAAAAATAGAAGAAATAACCGGATTCTATTCTTGAGAAACCAGTTCAATTTGACAATTGAAGGAAATTGGTTGGTAAAACTCAAAAAGTTTCTCAAACAATGGATCCGGGTGAACTAAAGTAGAAGCACCCAATTCGGACACTACGATAGTTGTTTATGGACACCTATAAAACAATCTAAAGAAGACATTTAGACAAGTGTGGTTCCAAAAAGTTGTTATTATCATGATGGAGGTTCTTATATTGACCAATCACCTATGTATGATCCAAAATTGAAGTGCGTCTCTTTTAGGTGTTTGTGTGCCCATTTTGGTGTTAGTCTAGTGTTTAGGGAGTTGTTTTCAAAAATTCATATTATATTCATACAAACTCGGAAAAATATGAAACCAATTTTCTTGGTTTTCTAAACCATTTCCTAATAAGCATATATCATTTTATATTGTAGCTACCTTCAAGATCTATAGATAAAAACAAGTGTCTGATTTGAGTGCTTCTACTCTAGCCCCCTTGCTCAACCGCTCCAAGTCATTCTAGAAGTGCAGGCAAAAAAAAAGCCCCATATTTTGTGTCTGATTAATTTAACTTGTACATCTCTCCTAGCTAATTTATGGTCTCTGATTGCAAATATGAATTCAAAATTTGCAAGTTTTATCATACATGGAAAATAAAATTTTAGTGTTTTTGGAACAGCTGAACAAGGGGGTCAGTTCACCCTGGCCCTTATTGCCTTGAGGTTTAACCATGGGAAAACTCTGGACATATGATAAAATTTGGAAACTTTGAATTTATGTTCACAATCCCACCAAAACCATTAAAAATAGCTAAATTATTGTATGCGGACATTAATTGGAGCGCAGATGGTTTACATGTAGAGTAGACCTAATTTTTTTTTTTCAAATACTCTAAATCCTAAACCCTAAGTCTTCTTCATCAATGCCTTGTAAATTAACATAGGATTTTGAAAAGCCCAATTATGGGTGCAATACATTGGTCTTTGTTTATTTTACAAAACAAGAAGGTTAGCTCTAGTCTGAAAGATAGGCATAAATGAGGTGTTTGCCTTGGGAATGGTTTAACCACCTAAGCCTCAAAGACCTATTGTTTATTTAATAAAAAAAAGTGTAGGAATTAAAGTGCAAACCTTTCCAAGTGTAGAAAGCCCAATTTTGGATGCAACATGGTGTTTTGTATATATTTGATGTAGATAGTGTAGCAATTGAGGTATATAGCAATGCCAAAAGTTTGTATTCATGCTAAGTTAGATTCAATGCCACATGACATTCCTAATTTAGATCATTTTTATACTATCTTAGACATTACAAAAACTACAAAGTGGTCATGCATCTTCCATTGTATTTGAACTCAATAAGGTTCTGAAGTATAATGATATCCAAATAATGAAAAGTGCTAATTGTTCAATCACCAATCCATTTATGCATGTCTTGCCATATTTTAATACATAATGCCATGTTCTAAGAATCAAATCCAATACCATATATATAGCTCCTATAGACTTTCAACTAAAATATGCCTACCTATAATCGACCTAATTACAATAGAACATAGTTACGAGTATTATTTATCAAATATTCTTTTTATTGGCACCTGAAAAGGATTCCAATGCACTCTAGCATGGATTATTTGGACATTATATGAATAAGTTATGACTTTCCAAAGTATTCTCTAGGTGTGCTAAAAATCAACATTAGACTCTCACAATTTTATTTTCAGATTTTGTACATTTGTCTGGTGAGTATCTAGGAATCGGTCAGGGACTCTTTCTGGTCCACATGTAGGAGTCGTCAATGGCAAGTCCACCTCTCTCTCTGCATCGCTGCAACGTTCGTCGCCGAAGTGAGTCACTCCTGTTGCAGCAGCCCGACTTCTTGCAACGCAGACGCCGACCCATTGCTTGTCGACGTGCAGCATTGCCTGAAACCAGACTGCTGACTGCCCCACCAGAATTGTTGAGTCCATCCTCACCGTCACGCACGCAGTGATTCTCCAGGTGTTGGAAAAGGGGACTCATCACATCACCTGGATTATCACCTCACTTGGCCCCCTCAAAGTTGCATCTCGCTGCATACAGCATCACGCTCCACAAGCTGATCATCCGCTCGTACAGTTTGCAAACAAGCTTCGCGTGGAGCGCAATTCATGGTTGAAAGAGAATTGTTGTGTCTCCGTTGGGGTCTGAGAGCGCTTATTCGAGTTGGGGACGCTCTCTGTTGTCCTGATTTTGAACCCTGATGATGAATTTGCGGAAATGGTGGAGCAATTGAGAAGGAGAGTGGTGGTTTCGAGTGGAGGGTTGGGAACAGAAGGTAGGGATTTAGGGTTTTGCTTGGGATTTTAAGGAGAAAAATGCAGGGCTTTGGTCCGTAATGTCTGAGAGCGTTTTAGGGTTTAGGGTGCTCTGGTTTTGCGTAGTTCTGGTGTTTTTTCTTTTTCTTCTTTACTCTGTTTGTGGTGATTTTGGACCCTGATAAGGAATTTTGTTGCCGACGTGACATTGTTGAACATTTGAGACGGAGGGATTTGGTTTCTATTGGAGGATTGAGATGTATTGGGAACAGGGGTTAGAGATTTAGGGTTTCTCTGGGGACAGTCAACGAAAAGAGTGCAGTGCATTGTTCCAGACTGCCTTTTCAGAGAGTTTCGGGTTTCGGGTGCTTAGTTTTTCTGCATAATTCTGGTAGTTTTTTTCTTTTTCTGTTGGTGATTTTGAACCCTGATGATGACTTTGTGGTTGACGTAAAATCGTTGAACATTCGAGAAAGTGGGGCTTTGGTTCTCCACTGAAGGATTGAAATGTATTAGGAACCAGTGTTGATATAGGTTTTCTCCGTGGATGTCAAGGAACAGAAAGCAGTGGTTTGTGATTTAATTGGAATAGGAGATCATGAAGAGAAGATCGGTGGAGTGGAGGTACTCCGAGGATTATAGACTCGAAAATGAATCCCACAATAAGAAGCAACGTTGTGTATATACCGACAGGCCATCTCTCTTACACCTCTGCATGCGTCAAGGGGCGTTGCATCTGCCTCAACATGCACACAAGCTGCGCTTCCTCCCCAACGATCTTTCCATCACCCTCCTTCGCGACTTTCTAGGGCGGTGTCCTCCGCCATCTTTCGCGGAGCTCAGGATCCTCTGTGAAAGCTCCTGCGGTTCGCAAAATTTGAGCCTGAGTAGAGTGCCGCGGTTGAACTCTAGAGGTGTTCAACAGCTTGCACTTCTGCCTCGCCTTGTGCAGCTCGATTTTAGAGGATGCCAATGGCTTGGCAACCTCGATTTTCTCTCTGGTATGTTTCTCACCGTCTTTTTTATGTGGTAAGGTTAGTGGTAAGGTTAGTACACCTAATGGCGACCCCCACCTAATTGTGTCAATATTTACACCCGTTCTTTATTTCAGAATCTAAATCTAGCATAGTCATCTTGTCTTATGAGATTTGCCTCGCATGACTAAGAGAAGAATGACAACCCTAGATTTAGCTTCTGAATGCAGTTATGGTATGCATTGTGATGCAATTTGGTATGGGTTAAAATTAGGTGTGCTTCTTTATTCGGGGTTTTGCAACTTGTAGCTTTCGTTCATCATCTTGGCCCAAGTGGGGTCTCATTCTATTTATCCATTGTGAGGGGTGATATGGGGACTGCTTTTTGACCAATACTATTTATTGATTGTACCAGCACATGCAATGTTTTAAACTAATTCTGGTGATTTAAAATTTGATTCCATCTGAATTATAGTTTCCTTAATATGATCAAACGGGTTTCTCATATTCAAATCATGTTAATGGCGCTTAGAAGTTAATGGAGCTAGCTAGTGTTTCCGCCGGAAGTTACGAGCCAGTTTTTCTGCAGTATGTTTTAAAATCATCGCGTGATAGTTGGTTTCAAAATGCTTTTGCAGCTTTGAATTGTTTGGAGTGCTTGAATTTGCGAGACTGTTGGTTCTTAAGAACTGAAGACCTTGTCCATATTCGAGGTACAGTGCCTGACTTTTGAATTGCAAGTAAGGTAGGACTCTCTAAATCTGTCCATTTAAGGGTTGCAGCCTTATTTCCTGGCCCAAATATTTTTGGAAAGACGTATCGCTGCAGAGACAGTGCACAGGATGAAAAAAGACTGTTTTCTTGTACAATCATATATGATTTGAAGTCATAATGTTCTGAAAGCTTGCCCACTTTAAATTGTGAAACTTGTGTACTATGAACAATCAATATCAATCTGTGTTAGATTAACAAGATGTTGCTTTCAGCATAGGAGCAGTTTTAGAGCATCCTACGTTCCTTGAATTGTGGGCAGAGTAGAGAGTTTTCTGTAGTATCTCTCAGTTTCCTCGGAACATATTAAGATCTGTTGAAGACTTGTCCAGAATTTGACAGTTACTTCACAGCAAATGATGGTGTCATAGTGTATATGAGGCCTATTGATTTTTGATAGAGGGAGGTTGTGTCTGATTTGAGTGCAGAGTTGACAAAATTGCAGTGCTTGGATGTCGAAAATGTTTCTGCCATGACAGACGACATTGCTGCTCACACGATTTCTGGTACTGTTGTGTTTCTTACTTGTGCGTTTGGGTGGTATGTCCTTATGGCTTGTATTTTAGGTTGTAACTACTTGAGCCATGCTTTTCTGTCTCTTGCCTCAAACAAGGGACTAAACCAAGGTTCAAAAATGAAGTTTTGGCATCCCATGAAAATGAGACCTGTGTTTTAAGGCAATAGAAGCATGTTGAGGCTTATCACTCCAAAGAATGAATCTCCAATCTCTAGTAGAATTGTGACTTTTGGTTATGGGAATAGCAACATTCTTGGATTGTCAAATAAGTTTTTTTGAATTCTGAGGATTTTATTGAGGATTATATAAGGACTACATGAAATGAGACATATGAATAGTATATGGGGCATTGAAAACGTCTTCCATATTTGTTGAGTTATTGTTTTATGGTACGTATTAATCCCTCATTGTCAATTGTAGGATGTCCTTTTGCAAAGTTGACAAGGCTGTGTAATGGGGATGGGTGCAGAATTGACAAACCTTCGGGCTTTAAATGTCAGTGGCACGTGTGTTGGTGATTGTTTGGTGGAGTTTCTCACGTATGGAAGCCGTTTGCATTCTTGGGCCTCCCAGCAAGAAGAAACTAGAGTTGAGGATCTCAAGCTAGTCACAGAAACTGGTCCTTATGGAGTACAAAATCTTATGAGCCGATACCCCGTTTCCAACTTGATATATTTGCGGCTTCAACGCTCTCACATTACTAATGCAGCTATTGCGCACTTGCTAGGTGAGATGCATGCTTTGGACTTCGTAAGTGCAAGAGAATTTACTCTTCCACATATCAAATCATGTTAGCCAAATATATTATGGCTGCAGTCTCTGACTCCTGCGTTTCTCGGTTTGTACAGCATTACCCGACTTGCTTCTTCTGGACGTGCGACTTACAAATGTGACAGGCAGGTCATTATTTTCTCTCAAAGGTGAGCCGTTAATCCCTGCATCCCGAACCAGAAATAGGAAGTACACTCTGGAAGCTAATAGTCAATTAAACTAGCTTCCAAAACATGATTCTGTCGTTCAAATGTAGGACATGATTTCTTCTCTTCTATTGATACCTTTTGTTTCCTTTGTTGAAACTTTTTAAGCTTCCTAATTGATTCATTCCAACTCCTATAGATATGGAAGTGACCTCTTTTGACCATTTGGCACTTGACGGTTAAACCCTATGTGAAGTTTTTGACAGGCGTGTACTTTTGTCAAGATAATAGGTTCTCTCATAATTATTTCTAGTTATTCCACACTAATTTTCGTCATCACTTGCAATGATAAATAAGGTAATTTTGAGGTTCTATGATACTCCCATCCGGTAGATGCTACCTTCTTGTCATGAACGCAGATAAGGCACCTCTTTGAAATACCGATCTAGTGGCCTCAAAGAGAGTAGTTTCCCAATGCTGTATTGCGATGTGGAAAGGACTCGGGAACGTTTATGTTAAATATTCATATTAATTTTTGCGGGTGCTCAACAGCCAAGCATAAGCTGATTGCGCTGCCAAACAATGCGAGGGTGGCAGCCCGAACAAACGCAATGCTGGCTGGAGTATTGGAAGGGGAGTGTGGCTGCAGAGCTATGACACGACATTGCAAATCCTCTAACCCAGATAAGGTTCCTGATGAGTTCACGGAGCTATGGCAGCAAGCTTTTGTGCAATTCCTGCAAGAAGGAAGCAACGGAACCTCGGGTTGATTCTGGTCATTTACCACTTGGACAGACTGTTGAAATTGAGTATTGCACCACCGGTATTGGTGTTCTCTGTACTCGAGAGTTCCTTTGAGTATCTTTGGAGGCTGAATTCTACTATATTCGATTCCAAGTGCTGACTGAGCTGATGTAGGAGTGATTAATGCGACAACCTGCTTATTTCTCTTTTATTAAGGTGAGTGCACCTATTATCGACACTAATTACAACTGAGCAGAGTTACCTTCATCAAACATGGAAAAAAATTATTGGATTTTACTGGCAAGTGAAAGAGGATTCCAGTGCACTTTAGCAAGCACTATTTGGACATCATATGGACAAGTTATGAATTTTGTACAATCTATTAAGTGTACCAAAACCCAACAATAGGTTCTTATAGACTCTTATGTTTTGATTGTGTTTTCATGACACTTTTTGGTGTGAATGTAGGTACCACATTTCAGGGAGTGTTGATTATGGGTGTACACACCTTAAGACAATTTTTAGTTTGGAGGCAACATATGGGATTCAAGTTTTTGAGGCTAGGTTGATTTATGTCATTGCCCAAATCCTATGTTTAAATTCTTGTTTACACATTGATATCATCTACTAATTGTGCCAACTTAGTGTTCAATTTTATTAACAAAAGCTTGCCAAGGAGACCTTTCTGATTAGTATATTTTTGAAGTTGACATATTTTGTATAATTCAATAGATGTTATGGCATTTCAGGTCACCTTGACCTTTCTTATCTCAGTTTGTATCAATCAAATCACTTGCTATCAAGATATGATATTTTCTATATCCTGGATGTATTTTGTATTTTGAAAAGGATTGTATGCTTTTATACTTGTGTCCATGTTCAAGTGATTTTATGGCTTATTTTTTTATTTTAAGTTTTATTTATCTATAGTACATCTAGACTTTGTCCAAAATCCTCAAGTATTTAGATATGACCAACCTTTATAATTAAAAATAATCAAAGTTTGGTTTTCTATATTTTGGTCAATCATGATGTTTTGGCTTTTGACTTGTTTGTACATGCAAATTAATCATTTGGAAAAGATTTTCATCACAAACCCAAGAATTTAATTTGTACTCAGGGGTGAGTTTGAATATATTTTTTATGACTTATTGAGTGGTTAGGCTATACAAAATAATTAAGAACTATTGAAGAAGGTCCACTTGAGGGCCATGGCACGGGAATGTATATGTAGGCTACAAAATAGCTTCTTATTAATTCTTTTTTTAGTTTTGATTTCAACATATTCTATTCCTTGCACTTCATATTGCTTTGCAGAACAATACACCATTTGGATTGTCAATCCTGCCAATTTTGAACTTTTGGTGAATTTATTAATGTTTCTCAATGTTTTACACTTCACATAAGGACAAATCTTTCTCAAAGTGGATTCTTGTTATGAATTTTTGGTGTACTTGCTTTTAACCTTAGCATTTATATTAAAAAAGATGCAAACTAAATTCAACAATCTCCAATTTCAATTGAATTTACGACTTTGAGGTCTTAAATTCTCAAAAATTGTAAAGTATTTGACTCTGAAACTTTGGTACATATTTTCCATGAAAGAAAGATTAAGATCCTAAATTTGCAATATAATTTCTTGCTTACACTTTTTCTATCCAAAAATCTTGACCTAAGTGTGACCATTTTCTGCATTTGGGGGGGCTCTCAATCAATGCAAAGAAATTATAAGAAATGAAGGTCGCTTCGAAGTCATTTTATGCTGGAATCCACCCGTATTTCCTGTTTTTCTCAATGAAGAAAGTAAATTTCTTGACATCACTTTTTGGCTTTTGCTGCATGAAAATTCCTGCATTGGGCACAAAATTCAGTTGAAATTTTTTCAAAGCAACCAGACTTTGATTGCGCTAACTTAAGTAAAAAGATCAGTCCTTAACAAAATATTTTCAAAAGCTTGGGCGTGTTGAATAGAAAAATCGAGTGTGTCTGATCCGCATTTACAACTAAAATACCGCGTCTCCAGTAGACCCATCAGTCAACTGTTGCAGGGCCCTGATGAAAATGACCAAGTCACATTGACTGCTTTACACAGTCGTTGCAACTGGAAAATCTCGGAGCAATTGAGAGGTACAGTACCTTAGAGCAGCCCCACTGCAACACGCTGAAGCAACATTGTGAAGCAAATCAATGGAGGACATTCTTCATTATTAAAAGATCCATGGTGCAGAACATTTAAAGTGTTGTTTCAGCATGTTGCAATGGGGTTGCTCTTACACTATAATTTGTGTTGACCCTGAGTCAAGAAGCTCTCAATCTCAGTATTCAATTTGTTGTGTTCAACAAATTAGTGACCTGCATCGAATGACTATAAGGTATGCACACCCACAATCAAACACTCACTATTTTGAACCTTGTCGCTTTTCATTCCTTGAAATAGTGACAAAACGTGGGGTGAGTAAAAAAAAATCACAAATGACAAAACTTGGGATCGACTTGGCTATTAACATTAGATAATTATTTGTGGGATGCGGCACAGATCCAAATCTCCTGAACAAAAAACCACAGGGTTGGCTTTGTGACTATCCAAAATGTGACACCTACATTTGGACTAGAAAGCATGACAGTAACCTAGATATTGATTACAAAGATGTTAAAATCAAAACACAAGAGTTAATGAGAGTTGAGCGTTGATTTCTGGTACTCATGGGGGACAATACTTTAAAATTTTGTAACTTACACATGTAGTGTCTAAATATATGCTAAAGTGCATTGAAATTGGTTTTGAGATGCCAGTAAGATCACTTAATGAAGGCATCTAAGTCAGTACTAAAGTCTCTAACATTAGAAGAGTTTTGGGGGCCTTAGAAGACTGTTTCAGGTCCGTTTTCCAGTTTGCCCAGATTCAGTGAATGACGGTACAGGCATGTCAGATTTAAAAATAAATAAAAATAAAAAATAAAAAATACCAAAATATCATTTTAAGCAAATTTATTTTTTATTTATTTTATTTATTTTTTCAAAAATGACGTGGTAGTCTCTTGGCCACGTCAGCCTAGCCATTTGGTAGTGTCCCAGCATTCTTGCAGAGTTTCCACAGTCCGAGAACTTGCAATCTCTTAGAGGCCCAAAACTCCTCTAATGTTAATTGTCATGATGAAATTTCATCACCAAAGTTCCACCTCGCAGATAGAGTTGTTGGCATAGTAGCAGTCACAATCCCAATAGATGTACACAAAGTGTGTGAACATTTCTTTATTGGTTGCAAATGTAGTATATTTGTTGCTCTCTTGCATGGCATTGTACAATTCTGGATCTCTTCATTTGAGAAATGATATAGTTGGCCAAAAATAAAAATAAAATTTCTTGGGGTATCCAATGTATGTCATCTACTATGGAATGACAAATGACAAATGATATGGGATTTGTAGCTGTATTGTACGTATATGTGTTGTACATGTATTTGATTTTGTATCTATATCATGTATTGATATTGTATTGCAATGAGATCCTAATTCAGCTTATGTAGATCTCAAATTTTTTTCCATAAATTTTTTGTAAAGGGCAACAATTATTGGGGGAATCTACCACACTCTTTTCTCTAGGTAGTGGCTTGGCCTTGTACTATCCTCAAGATTGTAAACAAATACAACAAAATTTGCAATTTACTTATTATGGAAGAATTCTCTTTTTGCTTGTTCATTCAATTTTTGTAGTTGCAAATTGAAAGTTATTCAATTTTTGCACATATTTCATAAGTTTTTTAACCCTTTAAGGATTTCTCAATTTCAAAACTAGTCACTATTTTTATTGACCAAATCATAGAAATTATGTCTTAAATAAATAGACTATTTATATTCTTAAATTAAATGAAGATGTCAATTGTTAAAAAACAATGTTTGAACTAGTAAAAGTCCCCATCTATATGCTTTTCTACAATTATAAAATATGAAGCCAAAATATAGGTTTCTAGATCCTTATAGGGTCAACTATATTACTCACATTCTGTAAGATCCTCACTACAATAATGTATTGTAATTCTTTTTCTACTCACGCTACTTTTTAAAAAAAAATCATATATGTTTAGTGGCTATATGAATTGAAATTTTCAATTGTTTTTTAATTTTTAATTTTTTAATTTTCAAAAGGTTTAAAAATCTTATAAGCTAAAGTAGAACTCTAAATTCATATAGCAACGAATTTCTTTTATTTTAATATTTCTTTTTTTGATTCATTTTTTGACTTAGAATAAACTGATCTTACAATCTAAACTATTACAATAGAACCTCTCTTAGTGCATAGTGCCAGGACAATGCACTAAGAGAGGTTTATGCACTAAAAGAGGTGCAGTAATGAGCATTGGCTAACTTGGCCTATAACTAAAGGGCCTCCAACTATTGTTTAGAAATAAATGTTTGAAAGTACAAACTCTCTTATTGCATATATGCACTAAGAGAGTATGCAATGAGAGGGGTTCTACTATAATAAGTACACCTTCTAAAATCACAATCTCTTTTATCCCTAATGAATGAATGTATTTTGTTGAAAATCCATTTACATGAAGTAGTTTTACCTAAAATAGTCCAAATAAGCATGTGAATATTATTCTTATTATTGAATTGTCTTAGTATTTTGTTGAGTCATTTTGGCAATGAAAGTAGGAGTCTAGGATTCTTATGGCATGTATATTTTTGACAATGTAATCCAAAAAAGTTGGCCTAAAATAAAGTTCTGTAACTTCAATAATTTTTTGTTTAGTTATAAAATTCATTTTGCCACTTCAACTAAATTTCCTTAAATTTTTATAGAAAAGACATGAGAGGAAAAGACCAATATCCATATCATTTTATTTTTAGAAAATCAAGAAGCTTAGGTTCTTGGCCCAAATGTCAATTCACTAGGAAAAATTTAACTCTGAGAATTTTAAAATTTGAGTTAAAAATTCAATTGATGACTTTCATTGCATTAGATGTGTTTAAATTCAAAAGAGAGTGATTACTACAAATGTTGTGGCTGGTGTTTTTGAGTGATTAGTACAAAGTCTCTTATGTGTTCAAAAATACCATCCCAAGTTGATTTTATTTTCAATAGAATTGATTTTTTCCAAACTTTTGTCAATTTTTTTCAAATACAAATATAATACATTTATATTTTTGTGCACATGCAACAAAGGATATAGGATATGGAGTTGCATATGTCCGTATATTTATATATGTTGTCATGTTCATAAAACTATATTTGTATACGCGTATCTGTATATTTAGATCTCCAATTTATTTATTTTTCCAAAAAACTTGCCCCCAAATTTTCAAGGTTGAAAGATGATTAGTGGTTTTGAAGGAATAATAAACTTGATGGTCAAAATTGAAATAAAGAACAAGAAGTTAGAAGTTTCTATTCAATAACATTTCTACAATTTAAGAATTAGCTTTTTGTGCCTCCCATGCATTGCAAACTATTTTTATATCAGAAACTATTGAAACTTTTGAATTAAAGCTTATGCATGATTGAACTATGTGATATTACAGATGAATGTATTCCATATATAATGCCATTGTAGAAGAGACACCCCAACCTTCATAAATTAAATGTAATAAATAATGTTGATAAGTTCTTAACCATTATTATATAGATGGGACCTCATGTAAAATCTAAAATTGCCTTAATTAATTCAATGTAGAATTATGACAACATGGCAACAACATCAATAAAAAAACGTGAATTTTATCCAATTTGTATTGTAAAATTGTAAAATTGAATCTTTGAAACTAATTAGAGCACATTGGCTACAACTTCCTTTTTAAGATAAAAGTCCTAATAATAAATGTTTCCAATAGGCTCTAATGTTTATATGTAAATTTTAGGCAATAATCTACAAAAGTTAGTTTTAATAATGCATTCCAATTGTATTTAACCATATATAATGCTTCTACACTCCACGGTTGTTATATTCAAATATGATAAATAATATAGAATCTAGTCAATATGAGAATATACTATGCTAGTATTATATTTATAATAATAATATATTTAAATGACATTAAAACAATGTAAATATAATGAAATATCACATTTTTATTACTACCTATGTTTTAGAATAACACCCATGTTTCTTTTGTATTTACAAAAGAAACACAAGCCTATTATTCATTAATCCCTAAAGTTCCATGACTATGTTTTCACCAGCAATGCTTCCAAACTACCATTTGTAATACAAGTACCAAATTTTAGAAGGAAAAATTGACCCATGTAACTGTAGGATCTTGTAGTATGCTGATTTGGGAACATGTGCTAAAAATTTCAGAGATTTCCATAGCATGGATTGCAACTTGCAAGATATAAGCATTCAAATTCACTTCAATCATTTTCTGGTCCTTACAAAAAATAGGGCAATTGCACTTTACAAGCTCACTTTTCAATGAAAAAATGTCCAAATAGGTGGTGACTCTTTGGATTCATTTTTCTAAACAAGTTGGCTACGTGCTTGAAAATTTTCACATCATTTAGAATTGTACAACATATAGGTAAAAAATAGTAAATAGAAAGAAGTAGAGAATGATTCAAAATACTAAATTGTTAAGAATATAATTATAGACTTGAAAATGCCAATCTCAATGGTGGTAATGTAGTAATAAACAATCTATATCCTATGATATTGAAAGTTGAGTAAGACAAATGACTTTCAAGTTTATTTTAAAATATAGTATTCATAATTGCCTGCAAACTAAAACTCTTCATCATTATCATCTCAGTGATCATAATGGAATGATTCAAAGCTTTTCATGTATATATAAATTTAGAAAATCAATTTCAAATTCTAATTTAGGAAAAAAAGTGATTTTTTCTAATCTGTTTGGACAAAAAAAAATAACATACTTGGCTGCAATTTTTTATTTATTTTTTGCTTGAAACACACGGACAATTTCCATTGAACGGGAAAGAAATACACCAAACTAGAGGGCAAAGCCTTGGCAAGGGAAATCAGAGCACTACTTTTCAAAGAAAAAAGGCCACAACTTTTTACTCATATTTTCAAATGTCATGAAATTTAGTGCACATGAAAAATATTCCTTGTCCACACTTTCTATTGAAATTTTGGCCTAAAATACATAGATTGTCATTTATACGAGCTTGCCCAAAATTGCTATGTAGCCAAAAAACACAGTCTGGTCCTTTAAAGGTTAATACAAGGAATATATCTAAAGTTATAATAATATATACTATGATTACAATTATTTAAAATTATGGATATATGAGTATTATTAAGATATTAAACAAAAATATATAGTAATAATTAAATTATAAATATAAAAAAACAATGTATTCATATTATTAAATTTTTTATTTATTTATTAAAATATAGGATTTGCAAAGCTAAAACCCCATATTATAATTATATCCTTTTGTTTATCCAAGTTTGTCATATATCTATATTAAGACCATAGAACTCCTCACGATGGCATGTGCACTTTGTTTGTCCACATGACTGCATTATGATTATAAAATAATCATTTTCCAAAAATTTGACTCCATGATGTATAAAAAAAAAATCAATACATGTACAAAATCATTGTAAAATGTAAATTGAATGCATATCAAATTGCATATGGATTATATAGATTGATAAAGAATTTTATAACATCAAAATTCAAATTTTTCAACTCGAAATTATCTTTTTGTTCTAAAACATAGAAGTAAACTCTCCAAATTAATTGTCAAATGTAGATGTTTAATTAAAGACTATTTTGAAATAATAAATATTATTTGAAAATGCCAAATAATAATGCTATGTGTAAAGTAGTTATACCATAGTAAAAATTTCATATTTTAAAAGTGTATTTTGTTTAGTATGACATTTTTTTCTTTTACCTCAAAAATCCAAATAAATTTTTTTCCTTCAAATTTTATGACTTTCACAAGACTTACAATTCTATTTCTGACCGAAATAATCATTAATATAGTGGAAAAATGGAGCATCAAACGGAAGTGTTTTGTGGTTTGATTACTCATTCTAATAGCCTCCGCATGTATACGTTAAATTATAATGCACGCTACATTTTACAGAAATGTGATTGTCTTTTATTTAACTACTCAAGTTGATATAATTTTGTAAGACACACTGATAATTGTATCCAATTTTTCTTCTAAAATTATTTTATTATTGCTTCTATGGTAGATATCTGGTAGAAAAGTTAATGTCTTAAAGTCATTAATATTTTGAAACTAAATTTTGTTTTTGAAAAATTTATAATTTAAAACAATTATTGCATCTTGCACTATTTAAATGAGTGAATTTGTATAACAAAAATATATATTACTCTGTATAATTTAATTACATACCTCATAATGTTTCTAGAATGTTATAAGTGATTTTTCATATTGGATTGTCATTTGAAAAAATAATGACATTGTTTACATAGCATGTAGCTTTCTGAAACATTGTTGAAGTCTTCCAATAATATAAGCTCTAAGAAAGTAATCTTGTATATGAGTCAAAAAGGATAGGACACCTCGTCATTTAGAAGAACATACTTTCCTAAACACTTGGCTATATTTAGCATTACTAGGACTATTATATACAGCTGATGAACAATGTCATATTTAATCAAAAGAAAATTTTGAAAATTTTTGATCATACCAATATTAAAATTTTTGTTTTGAATGAGAAAAATCCCCCAAAACAATTTAAAACAATTTAGGCAATTCACTCTTCTTTTCAAGAGAACAAAATCACAAAATTACTACAAATCTTCAAATAACATTGCTCTTTTGGGATGAATTTAAAGATTTTTGATGAATGATGGTGGATTTCCACGCACTTAGAATAAGCCAAACCTTACATAAAAGACAAATGAGAATTCAAAATTCTATATCAATGTATGCAATTATTGCAATATTTGCAAGAAAAGGATCACAATTATGAATTGGCAGACGAAATTTTAGGAGAAGGCTCATGAATAATAGGGGAAGTAAGTTTTGACTTTTAGAAAATTCTTTCTATTACAGAATTTGACCTTTTTTTTGTTGCTTTTAATTTGCCTACAAAAACTAGCTAGTCCACTAAAATATAATTTCTCCGTACTCACATCGAAGTGAAAGCATGATGAAACTGAGCAAAAGACAATTCCAATTCAGACTCAATACAAAAGTTTGTTCTAAATTAGATTTCATCCCCATGATTTTGCACTTCATCCATCCCCATGGATGTAAACACCTTCATCACTCCAGTGTGAACCCGTCGCATTCCAACACTGCCCAGAATAATTAATACGGAGTACTAAAAACCCGGATCAGTATGCCCCTGCCGTGTTTCCGGATCACGTACTTTGAGTTTCTCGGCGTTGACTTATTACAATATTCTTATCGGCGGACCCCTATTCACACCGTGACAACAGGATGGCCAAAGGTTTCAGTTTTTCCAGACTTGCCACGGCTTCCGTCGGAGTTCCTCATCAAACACCAAGCAACCAGGAAGTTAAATTTCCCATGGCCAGTGAAGTAACCAATGCGCCAACTACTACAACTGCTACGCGCTCCACGAATGACAAACCTTGAAAACCGACAGATCGACTCCTCGATCGATCCAATCGACACCAACAACTCCCGCAGTCAACACCAAACCTGCAAATAGACTCCGATCCGAAATCACCTTCCAGTCGAACTTCCTCGACGTTACTTTACAATGGGTGTGCGCGATCTCACATTCACATCGGAGATCAGCTGCTCCGCGGCGGCCTTTTAAATTTACAGTTGAATCTCATCTATTTTTGCACGTTTCGGAAAGTCTACAGTCACCATACTGGTGAACTTTTGAGTCTACAATGTAGAAACTTGTGTCATAGATCTAAAACTTTTCCACGTAGATTCTGTACGTGTTAAGCTACATCAATTGCAAAAGTCTAAATGTCAATAGGTACCGACTTAACACAAATCCAAGTTCACAGCTATAGTCAATGGAGCCTCTACTTTAGTCGATTGCAATTACTCGCTTGAAATCAGTGGCTTCGATCACTTCGAACTCAGATTAGCGTGGACATCGTCAGTTCAGGTTTTGTCAAACGTATGACGCGTCCTGAGCTTCAAATTTAGCTGTTATTAAAAATAAATCAACATGATTACATGAACTCTGTTTTGATTTGAATTTGGGTCAGTGTCGACTTGAATGAGAAGGAACACTAATAAAGGTAGCTACTGCGCAGGATTTGAGGGCATAGCGGCCGAACAGCATGTGAAAGTCGGAAAGCTGGCTGACAACTTCCGGGCTTGGCATTATCCTCAGAATAGTTTCTCAGACACATTTGAATGCTTATCTCCATTCTTTGCGTGGTTTCCACTTTTCACTTTTTCCCATTCCAATGAACAAGTTCATCTTTAGAGCATCCCCACCCGTCTTGCATATTGGATGACTTGTTAAGAGGCCAAGCCAAAAGCCGCCGGTGGCTTGCAAAACCGGGCTCTTTTGCAAACCAAAGGGTGGCTTGCAAACCGGCTTGCAAACCGCATGAGACAAACACTTTTCCACTTTCCCAAAAAGCAAGGACATGATCCGTGAATGTGGACGTAGCTCATTGGATGGCGATGGCCTCTTAAGAGGCCACGGGTGGGGCGACCCTTCTTCCCTGGCTTGCAAAATGGACTGCCAGGCTTGCAACCTGGCTTGCATTTTGCAAGCCGGGTGGTGATGCTCTTACAAGCGCCTGCATTATCCAGGCACTAAGTTGAGTGATGATCATTGATTGGTCACTTGTACATAAAAGGTTCTCACGGAATCCAAATTTGGATTGCCTTACTAGGACCTAAAAATCTAAAATGTGAATTAAATCCTAAGTGCTCGACCTAAGTAAAGTTACTTATAAAATTTATTAATACATAACCAAAACTCCTAGAACGTATTTATATGGTCAATTTCATTAAAATGGCGTGATTCCAGAACTTTGGTGGTTTTACAGTTCAGAATAGTCCTTTTGAAATCTATATATGTCCTAGATGTTTTTGAATGACCTTTCTAAACTCTATACCTGTCATGGATGGTCAAAATGTCACACCGTTGAAATGGTGCAATAATATCGTCATTTTAATGAAATTGCCCATATCATTGGATTGAGCAAAACATTCCCTTACGTGATTTTTCATAAAAAATTTCTGCTACATATGAATTGGATCAACTAAGGATCAGCTTACATCCTGTGCAGTAGCTACCTTATCAATGGCTGGACAATTGCACAATGCTTGCTGTAGGAAAAAATAGAGTTTGCACCTTCATGTGGATTCGGAGGGTGGAGAGAGAAACAATAAATAAGTCATACGTATTAGATTCTCTACAGTCTCTACCAATGAAGTTGTCTACCAATATCGGTGAAACTTCCACTCCTCTTTTCTTGCTTGTCCACCTCAACAACAAAATCAATGAAGCCACTTTTGTCCTCTTGCTTGATTTAGTTGGAACTGATTTGCCCACCAGGTGAGCATGTAATGAGGTCCTAAGTCAAGACAGTTGAGCACTTAGGGGATAAAATTATTGGACTCTCAGTGAATATTATTCAATTGGTAAAAGAAAATTATACAATAATGTGCATAACCAAAACAAATTGTTGCTACTTCCATAGCATTGTACATATACATTAGAAAAAATTTCAGGCCTTGGGAGGGCTGCTCTACAACCCTCTAAGGTGCCCTGAAATTTACTTCTTCTTTTTTGCTCAAAAATTTGTTTTTCCCCTATTTCCGCCAGCTCAAAGTGCATTGGCAATGGTGCAGGAACTGAAATTTACGAGTAAATTCTTCTTTTTTGTTTTTTAGTTAATTTATTAATTCGTTTAATTTAAAAAAAAATATTTAAACAAAAAAAAAGCAAAAAATTGATTGCTTTTTAATAGCTTGGTTTGTCACTCTGGAACAGCCCTCTGGAAGGTTGACATTTTTTCTAATGAACAAGACAATGGTCCTCCATATGTTGAGTAGAAAATATGCTGTGTTAGATACCTCAAAGGGACTCATCTCCAATTTTATTTTTAGGAAAATCACAAGAACTATTTATTTGCCATCCATCATAAAATTTGAAATTTGCTTTTTATATTTGCAATCAAAGGCCTCAGATTAACTATGACTAGCATGGAAAATACATTAATCAAGTATGAAATAGGGGGTCTTCATTTTAACATACACCACTAAAAAAAAATTTGGGGACTTCAAGAAGACAAGTGAGGGGGGTGGGTCACCCGGACAAGTTGAACCAATCTCCTTGGCTCATCCCCAATTCTACCCCTAGGAAAAACACTGAATTTTTTTATTTGCCACGTATGATAAAATTTGCAAATTTTGAATTTATATTTGTAATTAGAGGCCCCGAAATTTGCTATGAGAGATGTAGAAGATAAAGTAACCCCTAAAAGCCCATTGTCCCTTCAGAGAACAAATGCGTTTTCGGGCAGGTACCTACGGGCTAAAATTTTCTCCTGATTTTTTGAAATTTATTTTGGAGGTAGAGAAGCTGATTAGTTTCGTGGGAATATAATTTTTTTCACAATCGGTGCCCAGGAACAAAAGTTATGACCAAATAAGCTCAAAACAAGGGACGGGAGTAATTCGACCAGCAAAAAAAAAACAATCAAAAATTTGAATTTCTTTTTTTTAATATTTTTTTCTCATAGATTATATTTTTGTCTATCTGGAAAGCTTTTATTTATTTCATTTGGATTTGTTATGAGAAAGTTATGAACATTCTTGTTTTCCGGGCAGTTAGTGCATCTTTTTGAAAAAATAACTTGTAGGATTCAATTTTGAATGCAATTTTTCAAATTTTTCAATTTTTTTTTTGCATGGTTTAGTTTATTTGTTAGAAAAATCTCACGACTGAAATTAGTGCATTTTTATTCCATCTAGAATATATGAATATTTTAGATTTTCCTTCTATCTCGTACCTACTTCTACTTAGCAATTTTTTTAATAATGAAAATTAAGTTTATTTTATTTTATTTTATTTGACTAGATTCTCAACTCAATTATCCACTATAAACATTTAAAGCTCAAAACTCTGTGTTGCAAAAAATTTAAGTTAAAAATGATCAAAGTCAAAAAAACCAATACCACAATGTGCTGAAAATTTTGTTTTTTTTACTTCAAATGTAGATATCTTGCAATCTGTGCGGTCAAAAATTCTGAAATTTTTTCCACACATTCTCATACTAGTTAGGTGTAAGATCCTATGGTTAGATGTGCAAAAAAAACATTTTTAATTTTAACTTCACTCTTTGCTAAAAAAATGTCAGTTTGGGTGTTTTTTGGCAGAAAAAAGGCCTTGGGCCTTCAGGGGTTAATCAAGCACAAAATAAGGGTCTTTTTTTTTTCATGCACCCCCTAGAATGGCTTTAGGAGGACGAGCAACTGAAGGGATTCGGTTCACCTCTGCCCAGGTACAGTAGTGTTCCGGAAAATTAACCTACCTCATTGGTAAACACTGTTATGTTCAGCTAAAGCTGGTGAGTAGTGAGTAGCAGTGAGTAGGATGAGCTAATTTCCCCACTGTCTGTTTCTCCAAGTCTGAATGGGGTTGAGCGACAATAGTCGAATCTCCGAGTCTTCGCCTTGATACACGACAGAATATGCTCTCAAAGTACATAATCCGGAAACCCACACTGCAAAACCCCAATTTCCTATAAGGTAACTGCACCTTAAATCGCACAGTTAAGCAATTCAGCATGGTTTTCACTACTGTATTGAAAAATAAATTGTGGGGTCCCATTGGTAGTCAAAACAGAATTCTAGATTCTCTTAGAATGCATTTTTTGGACACCATGTGATTAAACTACAAATTTTCAAAGTGTTGAAAATAGGTGCACCTAAAAACAATCATAGAATCATATGAATAGTGGGAATACATTTTAGGCAAGAATATCCGCTGTGCCCTTTTAAGGACTGTGCGCTTTTAAGGATTGTGCGATTTTAGGTGTAGTTACCTTAATTAGGTTACCGGCACTCACCCAGGAAACACATCAGCATCACCTCAGGAAACATTCCTTAACAAAAAATAAAATAAAACAATGACTGGCCCCCAGATAAAGATTTTCATCACATGGGTGTAAGAGCAGCCCCACTCCAACACACTGCAGCCACACTCTAAACGTTGTGCATCATTGATACCCTCATTGACCAAAGAATCAATGGTGCAGAATGTTTAGAGTGTGGCTTCAACGTGTTGGAATGGGGCTGCTCTAATGAAAGTCAATACAGACACCACCGGTCCACTCAGCAACAGACATTCATCAGTCAACAGACATTCATCAGGAACGGTCTGCAGTCCCGCCCCCATCCTGCCCACACTAAATTGTTCCGTCCAAAAAGGACACAAGCAACTGTCACCCACTCCTTAATATCACTCTCGATCCTCTCACAGAGCTTCGATCCAATCTGATCGACGACCGGCCGGCTTTCAGTTACTCGGACGGACTGCGTGGAAGACGGACTGCGTGGAAGACGGACTGCGTGAAAGTCATTCATCAGGAATGGTCTGTCCGTCCCGCCCCCATCCTGCCCACAGTCCCACACTGTTCCGTCATCCCTGGCTCCATAATATCACTGTCAGTTCTCTCCTAGAGCTTCGATCCAATCTGATCGACGACCGGCCGGATTTCAGTTACTCGGACTGACTGCGTGGAAGACATTCATCAGGCCACTGAATGGTCTCACTGTTCCGTCCCACTCCATAATATCACTCTCGATTTTCTCAGAGAGGTTCGATACAATCGGATGCTGGACCGGCTTTACTCGGACGGACTGCGTGGAAGACATTCATCAGGAATGAATAGTCTGTCCCGCCCCCATCCTGCCCACACTATTCCACTGTTTCTAGCTCCATAATCTCACTCTCAGTTCTCTCACAGACTGACTTCGATACTGTACAATCTGACACACCCAGCTTGGCTCTGACTGCGTGGAATGAAGTCAGTCTGGCAGTTGGGGAATGAAGGTGTAAACAATTTGAATGTGAGATAAGTGTATAACAGTCCATGACGTTGCGGCAAGTGTAAAATATTTCCCACAACGTCATTGAAGAGGGGGATAAACTCAAAGGAGGCGCATGAGTCGTGAGAAGGTATAGTTGAAAAGTCATGACGTTCATTTGTGACCCCTCTCCGGAGACCACATTGAACACATGTCAATTCTTACACTTAGATCGCTTTTGAATTCTATGTTCATCTATTTGTCCATTTAAAAAAAATAAAAATAACAAAGATTCCTTCTCCAATTTGGAATTTAATCCCTAAAGGACCATTGTCCCTTCAAGGGACAAATGCGTTTTCGGGCAGGTACCTACGGGCTGAAATTTTCTTTAGATTTTTTGAAACTTTTTTTGGTGGTAGGAAATCTGATTAGCTTTGTAGGAATGTAATTTTTTTCACAATCGGTGCCTAGGAACAACAGTTATGACCAAATAAGCTCAAAATAGGGGACGGCGGGCAACCCGGGCAGCAAAAAAAAATGGACAAAAATTTGAATATTTTTTTTTATATATATATTTTCTCATAGATTATATTTTTGCCTATTTGGAAAGCTTTGATTCATTTCATTTGGATTTGTTATGAGAAAGTTATGGACATTCTTGTTTTTCGGGCAACTAGAGCATCTTCTTGGAAAAAAATAACTTCTAGGATGCATTTCTGAATGCAATTTTTCAAATTTTTCAGTTTTCTTTTCCATGGTTTATATTACTTGCTAGAAAAATCTCACCAATGGGATTAGTGCATTTTAATTCCATTCAAAATATATGAATATTTTAGAGTTTCCTTCTATCTCGTATCTACTTCTATTTAACAATTTTTTAAAGAATGATAATCAAGTTTTTTTGAATTTTTTTTTCCTAGACTCTCAACTCAATTCCCCACTACAAAAATTTAAAGCTCAAAACTCTGTACTGCAAAAGTTTTAAATTAAAAATGTTCAAAGTCAAAAAATCTAGTCCCGCAATGTGCTGAAAAATTTGTTTTTTTCACTTTAAACGCAGATATCTTGCAATCTGTGCGGTAAAAAATTCTGAAATTTTTTCCATACACTCTTATACTAGTTAGGTATAAGATCCTACGGTTAGATGTGAAAATAAAACATTTTTCAAATTTTTTAACTTGTTACTATAGAAATGGCAGTTTTGAGTGTTTTTTGGCAGGAAAAGGGCCTCGGTCCTTTAGGGGTTAAATCCCACCTTTGCAACTCCAAATCCAATCAAGGGATTGAAAGATTTTTTTTCGCATCAAATGGGATGTTAGATTGAATTAAGTCTTCACTTTTTTTTATGCCATTGGTTGTTTTGTGTCCAAAATCAAACATGCATTTAGTGACTTTGATCCCATTGGATGCATTCAAAGATATGTAATGTTATTGAGAAGAAATACAAAATCAATTTAGAAGAAGAATTTGAATGGCTATTAGAAAAAGAATTAGAATTCGTGTCCATCAAAAAAGGATTATACACCTTGTTTCTAATAGAATCCATCCGCATCAAGAATTCTTATGTATTCTACCCTTTAGAGTATGCGATTATTACAAGAGTCATGATCCTCTCTACATCCATAGACATGGATGCTAAGTACACATAATATGGATGGTTAATCATTTATTCGTTCAAAATTAAGCAGTACTATCCGAATATTGTGTAGTAGTTTAACAATTCCATCCATTGCAAAAAAAAAGGGTGAAAAAAAAGGGTAATGTATCACCAAAGACATTGCCCAATATTCTTTCAAGAAAAATTGTGTTGCTTTTCAACAATAAATAACTTAGTACAAAAAAATCCTTGAGAGGTACCATTAGTCCATTACCATTGCGTCAATAACCTTTTTGGTGTGACATTATCGAGGCGAGAGTCTCTGCACACCTCCCCAAAAGAGCGACCCCTGCTGATGGACGCTGTCCGACGGAAACGACGGACGGAGACGAGGACATGACGGACTTGACGGAGAAGTACGCCGGTTTTCTTCGTCACTGGTGCGTGCTGCTGGATTTAGCACAAGCGTGTTAAAATTGCGCCCCCCCCTTCCTTGATCCTACAGTGAGGGCCCGTAACTTCCGGAGGATGAGACGACCCCTCCAAGCGAATAAATACCGAAATCGCTCCAGTGCTAGTTAGAAAAACGATCAGTCCGCCGCAAACACCTTCATGAGGGCACGTAGCTCCGTCTGGAAGTTTCAGTCCAAACTTCTACTGAGTACTCCGTATATAACAAGCTCAGTTTCTCTGCTGGGACACAATTGAAAGTCGTGGGATATCGCTCTTGTCCGTTGAGCTTTCCGGGACACAGCGAGCGTAGGGATTGATTTGGGATACAGTAAGTTGAACATTGAGACACCGCTGGGAGATCAATTGACGGTAGAGTTCATATTTGGGACACAGCTGTGATTTTTTGGAGACAGTTGATCGAGTGATTTGGGATACAGTTGAGTTTTGGGAGATACAGTTGAGGGTTTTGGGTTACAGTTGTGGGCTTTTGGGTTACAGTTGAGGTCTTTCAGATACAGTTAAGGGCTTTTAGGTTACAGTTACAGTTGAGAGCTTTGGTGTGCATTTCGAGTGCTAGAGCATTTCCATTTGAGAATGACAGCAGCGCTGGTATTGCCTAAGCAGTGGGGCGCATTATACCCATCCGTCGAGGACAATGTGTCAGTGGAGACTTCGTACCAGGAGTACGTCGACGCCATGAGTCACTTTTGCTTCGACGATCTCCAGGACGCCGCGGACACCAGCATTCTCCAGGCGCAACAACACTCCTCATCCGAGAGTGAGTTCGCAGTGCCTGACAGTCTCCCCACCCCGACCGCAAACTTCGTTTTCGACGTCGCCAGTTTCTTCAACTTCTCCCCCCTCCCGGAGCTTCCTGAGGCCACCAGTCGCGACCACTTCGACGCCGGCAACTTCAGTGACTACAGTGACGATGGGAAGCAAGCGCAGGAGCTCAACAGGGTGACGACGGTGTCGAAGAGTCTGAAGAAGACGCTGGGCCCCAACTTCGCGCAGCAAGTGGGCGCGCTCGTCAACGTGAGACCGTGTCGCAGCAAGACCCAACTGTCCAGGCTGACCATCCCCAACGCCATTCCTTCGAAAACCTTGTCTGCGCCCCAATCTGATGATAACTTGCAACCCGTGGTGCTCACGCCATTGGGTTCAAAGCGGGTACAATTCCAGCAATCTCCACTGAGCTATGGCGTCAACGCGGAGACAGTGCAACAGCAGAAGCCTGTGACAGAAGCTCCAGTCGTGAAGCCCAAATTGCCACAGCAGCGGCAGCCGCATTACCGCGGCGTGCGACAACGTCCATGGGGTAAATTCGCCGCGGAGATTCGCGACTCGGCGAAGAACGGCGCGCGCGTGTGGCTGGGCACTTTCGACACCGCGGAGCTCGCGGCCTTGGCGTACGACCGCGCAGCTTTGCGGATGCGAGGCTCTCGGGCGCTGCTCAACTTCCCTTTGAAAGCCACCACGGCGCTCTCCAACCCGGAGTCGTTTCCGCCGCCGCCGGTCTCGTCGTCGTCGAGTCGCAAATCGCTCGCCAACAACGCCATGGAACTGAATTACACGGAACGGTACCCTGCCGTTTTCAACAAAACCAAGAGACCGATCTCTGCCACCACGGCTGAGCGTGCGAAGCGACTGTGCGTTGAAGACATTGTCATGCACTGACACAATGGACGTTGCTTGTCCATATCAATGCTTGTGTCCCAGAATGCACATTCATTCGATCTCTTCCGTTGTGTGATGATTTCCATTCCAAGCTGTTTGGTATCAATTGATTGCCAGCCCGAATTGCATCACGATGAGAGGACCTCAAGAGCGAGCTAGACTGTCATAATAATTTGGCAGCTAGCAAGCTGTGTAGTTGTTACGAAGATCGGCGTCTTCCGACGTATTCAATTGCATCTGAGTTTTACGTAACTCGAGAATACAGCATTTTGAAGACGAGCGGAGAATTTGAAGTTTTAAACGCAAATCCAGTTGGTTGTGTGCAGACACAATCCTACTCGTTCGAATATTCAACAGTTCTTCGTAATTACAAAATACTACCAGGCGTGCTGTGCCTTAGTCTGAGAATCGTGAATCTTACGTTGTGATTCGGCTCTTACGGTGCATGTTTTGATCTATCGATCACTGAGTAGTGCGAAGCGTTCCTCGTGTGATCAAGGATGCATGCAGCCTTTGTGTACCATAGAAATTTTTTAGCCCTAAGAAGGGTGGATAGAGAGCGCAATTTGAGGTTGCACTGCCAAGTAGTGATCGAGCTCTGAAATTTCAGGCTCTTTTAATCTGAGATCTATGATTTTGCCATATATGACCCGCCTTATGATTTCTGAATATTGTGATATCTGCTCATAAAGTCTGCTTGAATTTTTCATAACCTTACACTCCATCATCTCGCATTACTCACTCGGTAAACCACAACCATTAAAATTTATCATGCTGTGTGCATATCTGATTGGTGTCAAGTTTTGAACTCAAGTTTTTCATAACACATTTGTTCCCTCTTGCAGAGCAATTAGATTCTTGAAATGGCGGATTCAATGAAATACCTCAGATAAATATATCTGTGGTCTAGTTTTCTAAGCGCTGGGCACATCAATTTTACAGTTATGATGCTCTGAAACAATTCATTTGAACGATTACGGCCGTTCATGCATGGCATGGCAGTGGATTTATCATGAGGAGCTTTTCTACAATGGTGCTCATAGAGCACAAAACATTTTCTAACGTCGATGATTGAAGTCAGGTGATGTTTGGAGGAGCTGCAGCGCTGAGAGTGGAATTGTCGATTAAACAAGGATACAAACCTATTAAATATCTTTCAGGGTGAACGGTAGTGTGAAATTCGAATTTGAACTGATTTTGACTGTGAGATCGATTGGGATTCATCTTGGCTACTCGTTATCGGTTACTAGATACTGGTATATTACCGTTGAAAGGAGGCAGCAAGAGTAGACCTTGCTATCCATGCCAGTGAACTGCGAAGCAAAACATTATGCTTTTGTCACAAGCTTATAATTCAACACACAAGTTTTCTAGGCAACTCACTCTTGCAGGTTCTGGAAGTGAGGAATACTATAACTTGGAAGGAGAAAAAGGATATTGGTAGTTTGTTGCCGATTCTCCCAAGTCATTGAAATTGTCAGTAGTTAATTTTGTTGATGTTATGTACTAAATCATTGTGAACAAATGATAATGAGAAAAAACAACAATTGGCAATGCAAAATCAGGTGTAATTATTAGTGAGGCTCTAAAACTCTCCAAATGTTACTCCAAATTGCATGTCATGTATGAAGTGTCACATGTAGAAGACATTAAGAAAGTACTTGAAGTCAAAAGAGTCAAGAAGGCAATTTAGAACTCTTTCTCACACTAGTTTAGCTCCATATTTATCACATTTGGATACAACTTCTTATCACATAAAGTGAAACACCCAAAACAATGAAAATAAGCAATTCAATTTAGTTGGAGGCACCTTTTTCTAAGGGAAAAAAAACAGATTTTTGTAGTAGTAGCAACTGAAAATCATGAATTTAAAAAAAAAAAATAGGATTTTGAAATAAGACATCTAATTACTATGAATTTTCAAAGTAAAATTCTTGGGGCCACTACAACCATCGCATAGCTCAGTCCCAAGTACAATGTGTATTAAAGTTGTCAAATAAACTTAGATTATTATAGACATCAAGTACTTCCAGACAACATCAGAAAAAAATCTTCCCTATGTAGTCTCTTGATGTTCATAGAAATCACATGGAGGCATATGGTTCAAGTGACATACTTTCACTAAGTTGTATATTTGTTTCCGAAAAATCTAAAGAATCAACATCCAACAAATCACATTTAAGTACGGGAAAGGTTTAATTCCATTTTTTTGGTGACACTTTCAATATTAGAAATCTATTAACCACAATTCAATATGGAAACAATTGAAATTGCACTTTTAGGGACACTTTCAACAAAAATCTAGTTCTCAAGAATGTATCCACAGACGCCGTTTCAGCCGTTTTTTTCACCTTACGTGAGTACAAACCTTACGTGAGTGCAAACGAGGGCGAGTTTTGAACTGGATAAGGCCCTTGTGTTGATACTATGCAAAGTAGGTGATATTAAAGAAGTCTGAGTGCTGGTAACTTCCGTGGGACATTCCGAAACCACTCGTTGACTTTATGCTTTTTAGTCGGATAAGAAGCTTCGTTGAGGAGTGTCTGTCTGTCTGGATTTTTCATTACTGTACAGTACTGGCGATGACAAAGAAATCACGCAGAACTCGTACCAGTACCTCCCCAAAGAGATTCCATCTTACCGCAAAGAGGACCCACAAAGCTATAAAAAAGAAAAAGAGATTGAAAAAGAGGAAGAAGAAGAAGAGATCCATTGAATATATACTGGACTACTACAGTAGCATTCCAACTGGAAAGCTCAGTTTGAGGAACTTTCTCTGCACGTGAAATACCGACGAGGAAGCTTCGCAGCAACTCCCGGAGAACAACGACAGTTATGTACTGGAAAGTCACGTACTCACGTTATATTTATATTTAAGGGGCTTCATGCTGAGGAGCCCTAAAGTCTACCAATTCCAAAGATTCTACTGTAGAGAGAAGTCGTACCCCTTGTGAACTCTTTGTTGACTCGGTCGCGACCAGGGGAGATGACTCATTTGTCAAAAAGTTGAATCCCTTAGGGTCTTTGAATCCTTTCTTGGATTTTTGCATATTTCTGTTTATGCCTTTGAAAATATAGGCTCTGGAGTATAATTTACCTCAATTTCAAGTTTTCAACAAATTTATTATATACAAGGTCTCTTTCTTTTCAAGTCATGTATTGGTTGGGATGAATGAGAAGTTTTGTGGTCAAAAAAGTCCCTGGAATCTCTCTATTATTATCTAAATTTTGGATGTTGGAGCACTATGGAGTTAAGGAAGCGGGCCCCCATGGCCAAGGTAGTCACCAAAATGCTTAGATAGTTGGACCAAGAGGTACATTCTTTGTTTGTTTTTTAATAAACAATGAAATCATCCATCGGCCACTTTTTAGCCTCAACATCCTCTAAGGGTTAATGTGAGCAACTTTGAGTAAGACAATTGCACCTAATTAGTACCCATTGTTGCAACATTTAAATTTGATTTTTTTTCTTATTGGTCTAGCAATTTGTACCTTGAATTGGAGGTTAGAACAATCACATCCAATTTTAGGGAATTCATCCATTGAATAAATATTTTTATCTACAATATTGTCTAAAATTAGTAAACTTCGTCTAATATTTGGCAAATTTTGAATTTCTTGAAGATCTTTCTTGCAACTTTATAAATTTTTTTTTTTTTTTTTTTCCTTAGTATATTGATAGCCACTAACAAAATGAGGTGAAGTTTTGATAAAAATTCATCCAAGAATTCAAACGCTACCTTTCTAAAAACACCCTCTAGTGATTCTTGCCTAGAATATACATACTTCATTAAATTTTTGAACTTTGTTAATTCATAATAAATTCATATGTGTCCAAAAGATGCATTTAAAGGAAATCTAGATGATCTTTTCGACTTCCACAACATTGAATAAAAACTTAGGGATAGTATAATCATAGGAACCTAATGTTGAATTTCTTATTGGTTTTATTTTAGATGATATTACCTCTCAATTTTGTTCAAAAAGCAAGCCATTGCTATAAGTTGCTTGTTGACAATTTATTTAAAGGAATTTGAAAAACCAAAGTGTGATTTGATTGTAATACATTCTAGTAACCCTTATAGCCTTTTTAATCCCTAAATGCCCAAGGCCTTCTTTGAGCTCTTTAGAGTTTGTTCAAATCTAAACAAAAAGCTCAAATTCTGACAAGTTTTATCCAATTTTTCAAAATTATATCCACATGCCAAACTAGACATGTTGTGGGGCACATAGGAATAGACGACTCAGAAAATGTAAAGCATTGATTGAAAAAATATAATGTTTGATGATCAAGAGGGTGTTAACCCTTGATCGAATGACCAAGGAAACCAATTTGTTTTTTTTAAACAAAACAACATGTAGCCTCTATTGACTTCATAACTTGAAATGTTTGCATGACTTTTTTGGGATTGATGCTAATCATCTCAATCTGCATGTGAAACAAATGTAGATAAATATTGTAAAAGAAAAAGTTTATTGGAATTTAATCCATGTAACAAAAAATATATTCCAAAAAATGATTAGTTAGTTTTTTGGATTTTATAAATTGATGCCTAGTACTCAAAAACATTTGAATCAAGCAATGATGAATATTGAGGTGAAAATTGTGAAGAGTTTTATTTTAAGGTCGATGAAGGTAGGAAAAACTTACAGTTTCATCTTTTGCATTTCAAACAAAACAAAAACAAAGGATAACAATTTTTTACTAGAACATTCTCACTATTGCAATTAGTATTGTTCAATTTTTTTGTTAAAATGATTAGTAGTTTAGTTTTTTCTATCATTTAATATCATTTTTATTTTTATTTTTTTTTTAAAGATGAATACATGAAAAAAAATTGATTAAATTTTTTGTCATACATTTTTGACCTACATTAGAAAAATTATGAACCCAAGAAAAGCCCCCGAGTTTTGGTAGTGCAAGCCTCAACTAACATGCCTAGACTATTCTATGATCTAGTACAGTAATTTGACTTGAAATATCACTACCTTGTGTGATGTACATAGCTACTGGGTACAAGAAAATATGGATCATATACCTCATTTCAAATTAACAATTTCTTTTGTAGTACTAAACATCAATGTAAGGTAGAGGCACCCAATGGCATCCCTTTCTAGGAAGGGGCATCATTTTGGAACGCAAATCTAGGCGGACCATACATGGCTTATCAATTTGGTCAACAAATAATAAGCTATGTTTGAATTGTCTACATTTAGATTCTAAAATGACACCCCTTCCTAGAAAGGGACGCCATTGGGTATAGGGATGCTTTCGGGTGCCTCTACCTTAATCTTGGTCGCACATGTCAATATGGTACAGAAATAACTTAAAGCAATTTAAGAAATTACTCTTTCAAGTACTTCATGCAATTTTGAGTACCCCTAGTTGAACCAAAGTAACACTTAGCCAATGACAAGAGGCTTCATGTTTGTGCACTATGTACTTGGAGCCATAATGATTACAACTTTGCATCGCAAGCGAAAATAGGAAAATTGCTTTGTTGAATAAAAACCAAAATACAATTCAAGCAATGTATTGGGGTCTATAGGTTTCATTTTGAAAGGCTCTTCCAAAGTTCATAACTTTTTAAATGTTTTCCAATAAGTCATAAGACATATTTTTATTTAACTGTTGAAAGACAAAGTTTAATCTTTTAGAATGGCTAGAAAAGCCTACATTTTGAAGTTCAGGCACAATAAAATTGCAGTTGGTAAAGATATTCACTCTATAATTTTAGGATGAAAGAAGTGGACCAAAAGGAAATTCAATTTGTTAAAAACTAAATATTGATGAAGATATTGGCCTTGATTTGAGAACAAGTATTTTGAAACAGTTTTGGATTTCTAAATATGAATTAAAGAACTTTTGGAATTAAAAATACTAAAAGTGATTTGAAGTCTTTCAATCCTCATTATGTGTATCAAATCGAAAATTGAAGTTGTAAAAAAAAGTGAGATTAAAGGACATAACATACAAAGTCATAATCAATTTACATCTTTTTTAATTCTACTCTATAATTTTTTTGAATAAATTTTCAATGGATTTTCTCTCCAAAATCTAGTGTATAGTGGGGTACAAGTGAAAATGATGTTTTTGTATTCTCAGGGAAAGAAATTTCACTACGTCCAACATTGACGCCCTCCCGAAGGTTGAAAAATTATACTTTTATCATTAATTTTTTGTCACAAGAACACTTTATGCCAATAACAGGTGCACCAAATTTCAAGGTCAAAAAATTCACCAAAAAAAAGATATTCAAAATCTACCAACATATATAGCTGTGAATTTTTTTTTCATTACTGCTCATTTTGACACCCTCTTGAGGGTTGAATTATCTAAACTTCAATTGGGTACTTCACAAAATTTTGTAATCTATATGTATGTGCATCAATTTTTTTAATCATGAGGGCTATTTAGCTGTTATTTCACAATAGATGCGCCCCTTTTTTTTCTACTTCTACTTTTCATCCATTTTTTTACACCCTATGGTAGTTAAAACTTAAATTTGAGGCATTTAAACATGTCCCTATTGCAATTCAAAAATTTATAAATGATTTTAGAGTTGATTACTATAACATCTACACTCTAATTAATTACTATTGAATACACCCCCCACAAACAATACATATGTGGATATTATATATCAAACAATTCATACAAACAAATTATGCAAATGAATCATACATGCTAATATGCACAATAGGAGAAAAAATCACAGAAACTTAAAATCAACAAGGTAGTATTATATTGCCTAAGTTTCACATATATGCATTTACAAATGCAATGGTTTAGGGTCCCAAAATCTTCTACACTGTGCCAACAAGTAAGATATTTCAATAGTTTAGGGTTTTAGAAATCTCAACCTCATTCCATTTTTGAATAACTTTTGACTCATTGATCAAAATAGAATGACCCAAAGCTTTCCACGGATATATATAACTCTAGAAAACCAATTTCAAATTTTTGTTTTTGAAAAAAGTGATTTTTTTTTATCTGCCCGGACTGCCCACGTTGAGAAACAAAGTACATATCATGCAATAACTTTTGACTCATATTTCCAAATGTCATGAAATTTTGTGCACATGAAAGATATTTTTTGTCCCCCACCTTTGATTAAAATTTGGGCCAAAAGTATAAAAATCTCTAGTCACATGTATGTGTCTAAAATTTCTATGTTGCCAAAAAATGCATGTTGGTCCCTTAGGGATTAAGAGATGTATATAATGAGAGTATATGATCAAATGATGCATTTAGGCACTTGGCCCTCACGGATTTGTCAGCTTCTACTTCAGGTAAATCAATCTAAGACAGGCAAAAGATCCTTCCCCCCCTAAGGAATGACCCAACAAATTGTCTTTCATCAAACCACGACAAAAAAAATTCAAGAAATGAGATTAATGGCCACAATCACTGTTTTGGATGATCGCAATGGACTGAATTGTGACTGCAATAGGAATTTCTATCTTTTGAGCACAAATTCATTACAAGAAGTGACTTTTTAGGTCTTCATATTGTGGCTATGTTAGGAAATATTGTGACTACTTCAAGTGGGCTTTAGACCATGATGGATACCCCTTTTGTTTTGTTTTGTTGATTTTGGGGTAGTCTAGAGACTCTTTTAGACCAATTGAACACCACAATTCAAAATTCAAAACAAATTCATACTTTGTCAAAAAAATAAAGATTTCAATTGCTCTCCACATTTCTTACATCTGTCTTTATGTGGAATTTAAAAAAAAAAGGTTTCAACAATGCCAACAAAAGTCATTTTGCTTGCATGTCAGACGCTGGTTTGCCTTATTATTACGTGATCCTAGTTCAACTCTGGTTCATACATGATTAAAAGGGGCTTTCAAATGTATCTTTCTCTTTGCAATGAAATTCCGTTTCATTTATGCCAAAAAAAAAGGGGGGGCTTTCAAATTGACTTTTGTTGAAGATTTGCGGACCAGTTCAGGTGATTTGGGTACCCAGTTCAGGAAATATTGTCACTATTTCAGACCATTATGGATATATACTTTTTGTTGATTTTGGGGTAATCTGGAGACTCTTTTAGACCAATTGAACACCACACTTCAAAAAACAAAGATTTCAATTGCTCTCCCCATCTCTCCCATTTTGTCTTTACGTGGAATTTAAAAAAAAAACTTTCAACAATACCAACAAGTCATTCTGCCTCCCTGCCTGTCATCCGCTGGTTTGCCTTATTCCGTGACCCCAGTCCAACTTAAGTTCATATTTTTTTTTTTTTTTTCTTCTGAAACACATGGACAATTTCCATCCATTGCTGGTTCATATGTATTCAAAGGGGCTTTCAAATTATCCTTTCCTCTGCAATGCAATTCCGTTTCATTTGTTAAAAAGAAAAAAAAAGGAGCTTTCCAATTGACTTTTGTTGAGGATTTGGGGACCCAGTAATAGTTCAGGCGGACCAGTGAGTGCGTGGTTAAGGCGAATGTGGAAAAATGAGTCGCCACGGTCAGTCTCTCACTCGGAGATTGACTGAGACTGCCTCTGGGAACCACTCAAATTCAAACCTAAATTGTACAGTAGTTTTCTCCCAGTGGGGGGGTATTTTGAAACTCTTCACAGTGTTTTCCAAGTTGACTTGGACACTCCTAAAAATAATGGGGCTGGAGCCTTGAAAAATGCATTTTTAAAGTTGACTTGGACCTTGAGAGGGCTTTGACTTGAGCTGTGTGGATTCCAGCTGTTCCTTCAAGAGTTCAAGGGTCAAATGTTGTTCGTAGTGGTCCAGTCAATGAGAGAAAATTCAGAGTGGAGCCAAGCAGGGTCTCAGGTGAGCCTAGTCTAGACCATTAAGTGCTTACGTGGCATTTTTAAACAACCCCTAAATCGGCTCCACCAGCGTTCCGGAAAATTTTGTTGAGTTTTACCAGCTGTTTTACTTTAATTCCCGTATTCAACCGGTTTTTCAAGTACCGACGGAGTTCAGTTTTTGTTTCTGTATTTTTTACTCTTCATAGTTTTTTTCACTGTTTTTTTTTTTTTATGATGTTCTCAAATTGCAACCAATTTTTTCCCAATTCCAGCGGCAATTCAGACACATATATTCCACAAGAAAACCTGCATTCAGACTCATTTAGGTGTTGTTAGCTTAGCTCCCATAGTATCTGAAATTCTTGAAAATGTTCATCATCCAACCGGTGGATATAGACTTCCTCTACATGATGGAATTATTGTTATTATTGTTATTGTTATTTTAAATTATTTTTGGTAACTTAAAAACCTTATTTTAGAGGAGTTTTCCTCTATAAAACATTAGAGAAATTCTCAACCCTCCAGAGGGCTGCTCCACAGTGACCAAAACGGTCTATTAATTACATGAGATTTGATAGGGGCATATAGTCGCAGTGCATTGTTAGAGTGTAAATTTTGCGAGTGACATCAGGACTCCAGTAATGAGGGTGTAGTAGAAGTCAGTTTAATATTCAGCCGTCTGAGTATACAAAGTGATTAATTGGGAATTTAATCAAATTCATTGAAATTAAGCAAAAAGAAGTGGATTTTCAAGCTAGTTGCTAAAAAATTAGAGAACTCTTACATTTCCAACTAGCTTCTAAGGCCACTTAGTTTAAGGTGTTTGAAGATGAGAAGAGAAGCTCCTTATGTACACATGGGGTGGTAGGAAGTAGAACAATCCATGTAGGATATGTAATTTAGATGATTTGTAGTTTCTCAACCGCTAATAGTTTAATTAAAGTAGAAATTGTATTAAAACCAGAATTTCAGACCTCATTTAAGCATAGTAGAATGAATTTTTTCAAAAAACTTTGAACTAAACAAAGTTGGATAATCAAGCTAATTTTCATCTCCAAAAATCTGTTTGAGGTCTAGAGCCTCCAATAAAAAGTTTTGGATAAAATTAGGAGAAGGTATTTAAAAATGTCAAAGAAAATCTCCCTTTCAACCCCTTTTAGAATTTTGTTTATAACTTTTTATTGGATGCTCTAAACCTCAAATGGATTTTTGGAGATGAAAATTAGCTTGATTATCCAACTTCGTCTAATTCAAAGTTCTTTGAAAAAATTCATTCTACTATGCATAAATGAGGTCTAAAATTCTAGTTTTAACACAATTCTTGCATTTGACAATGAGTGATCTCTCTTCTAAACATCCCATATCCTTTGAAGATTCACCATGGACAATTGATTTATCTATAAAAATAACCTCTTCACCCTTCCTTCTCACCAATTGTCAAATGAATTAAATCTATCATAATGGCATTAAGAAAACCTTGATGGTATATGTCCTTGGACTATTTTTGACATTTGCTTTATTTTTTATAATTTGGTTAGAAAACAAGGTATGCAATAATCAGGATTAAGGTGCATCACAATCCCTGAACCTTGATTATTGAACTACTTGTACTTGGTTTTTGAACCACTAACAGTCATCGGACATCGCAACTTCAGGTGATTGACTACAGGGAAAAAGAAAATCATTAAACAAAGTTAAATGTAATCTTGGAGTCCTTTCAGCTGCTCTAGAGCGGCCCTCCAGAGGGCTGAGAATTTCTCTAATGCTTGCATCTGAAAGTTGGAATATTGACTCCTGGATCCCACACATCCCCCCACCACCCTCTTGATTTTATTGGAAAGAGTAGGTCTACCTCCAAAATTCAAAACTGCAAAATCTTTTTGGAATCACCTACCATGCAGCATTTTATATACTAACATTGATTTTGCACTTCTCTACCTCATTTGGGGTCCCCAGCCTAGTTCAAATATGCATTTAATTTACCCAATTTCATCATCTCATCATCAAAGCACATTCCCCAAGGTGAAGAAAACGATTCCTCCAACCCCCAACCCCCCGCCTACAGTAGCATCAAAGTCTAGGGGGCAACTGAATCAATACTAGAGCTGGGTCGACTTCCAGCTGGCTAAAAGCATGTCCTGGAAACGGAATTTCAACACGTGTGTCTCCGTGACTAAACCCCACTCATTCTCTGCCTTGAGACCCGGGACTCGCCCTACCTACTGACTGACCCAACCAACTCCGCCCCGAGCCCCCGACTCGCCCCAACCAATGGTCGTCGATGAGCTCAGGATCGACAAACTCTGGATTCCTGTAGTCCTGCGCTCATAGCTACGTCAGTCATCCTGCGTCAGCTAAGGGCCGCTTTACACCAAGAGGCCGGGCCAATTTCCTGTGTGAGAGGCCAAAAAATCCTGATTTCTGATTGGACAAAAGGTTCAAATTAGCCCCAACCCCTTTACACCAAGAGGCTGGGCCAATTTGGTGAATTGAATTTTTTATTCAAAAAAGACATGATATGATATGGCCCAAGCTCGTTGAATTGGGTGCACCAAAAATGAGAGGCCAATTCTTGGCCTTGGGGCCAATGTCAGATTTCAATTAAAAAAATCGTTTTAATAAAAAACTATTTTTTTCAACTAATCATTACCGTTGGATTTTGTGCAATCGGCCTCATAGGGATTAGGACCGCCCTCTAGGTGTAAAGTGGCCCTGAAAATTTCAGTCCCTCTTTCTTTCTTTTGCAGGTTTTATTGAATTAGCCCAGCTTCTTGGCCTTAAGGCCTTTACATATAGAAAAATTGACCCCCATTATAATCTTATTCTAATGGGAAGTTGAGGCCGGCCTCCAGCCCAAAAGGGGCTGAAATTTTGTGCAATTGGCTTGAAGGAGAATTGGCCCGGCTTCTTGGTGTAAAGCGGCCCTACGTTAGCTGCGCAGCTTGCGAACTTTCGCACCAAACTTCTGGACTTGTTTGGCACTTTGGCGGATCGATGCACAGGAGTCCAGGACCCTACAGTAGCTCACTTGTGTAGTACAGTAATTCATTCCATCTACTAGCTGTACAGTAGCTAGCTAGCTTGCTTGCTAGCACGTCCCAATCCGTTTCCGCCACTCCCGAATCTCCCCCCGCCCCTGCTTGGAAGCATCTCGTGCCCCTCCGCCCTCACCTTCGATCGGTCAGACATTCTGAGGTTGAATAGCTGCTGGCTGGGGTGGGGATTGGGTGCCGTGCAGCAGCACGGAATCGATGCAATCGAGGTTTCTGTGCGTGCGTCAGTGCATGCAGCTAGACTTGTCAGCCTGTGATGAAGATTCCTGTACTGTACCCGAGAAGAAGTTCGTTACTATTAATTTCAGCCTCGTGACGTGAGGTGGAAAGCCCTTTCGCAGGGCTTCCGGCTTTTGAAGACGAACTGCTTACTTACTTACTGCAGGTGTTACGCTAAAGCAATGATGAAGATTAGAACGAAGTTGGAGCTTGGAAGGCACTGTTCGTCATAAGTTAAGTTTATACGTACTGATCGAACTGATGATGGAATTGGCTCAGCTCGCACTGCAACAATAAAATGTGATTCATGGATTGCAAGTTAAGAAGACTTTATTAGTGCACCAACATGACGTGCACGGCAAGACATGGATGGTGTAAAGCTATAATGACTGCTAGTCAGCATAAACTGACATCGTGCAGATGCTCTCGAGTCGGATTTAGTTTCTCCTTGAATTTTTTTTGCCGGTATATATGCCTTTCTTTTTCGCAGAATCTTCACCGTATATCTTTTGATGAACAAGGCTGCGTGCGTAATGGGGTACGTTTTCCCTTCGAGTACATGGGAGCATAAGGCTTACAATGGTTACCTAGAGAAAACCCTCACATGAAAAAATTGGCACCCAGGGTAAGAGTAGTAAAATTTCATAGTAATTTTTGCATAAGCAGCAATGCCATGGTGTCGGTATCACGAGGTTTTGGCACTGTTGAAAGATGTCCCTGTCGAAAAGTACGTGGCCATTTGAATAAGGTTGACAATCAGACAGTTTCTGCAGTCAAGATCACGAGTATTGAGACTCGGCCATTGCATTATCTGATGTTTGGAAGCACGTGTACGTCTGAGACGAATATTGGTAGGGACACGCACATCTAAATAATTCTTGTGACAAAAGCAAGGACTTAGCCAACTCCCGGCACGTACAATATCTGTCACAAGATGCCCAGGATGCATGTCTAGGGAATATAATGCAATACAATAATAAAACGTTGATGGTTACCATTCGATTGATGCGACTCAATTGGGCAGATGATTTAACACCAGTATATAACTCGAGAAGAAGCGTCGGAATGGTATTTCTCTTCTTCTATGGATGACCTTGCAGCGATGTTATGTCAAAATTTAGGCTAACCATATTGATGAAACTTACATAACTCGCAAGTTGGTTGCTGATCCTTGAATTGTTTCGTGAAGTAAGTGCACCAAACTTTGTCGGATATCTGCTGTACTTGATTAGTGATGAATTAAGTGATCCACCCGGCTGCACATAATGGAGGTAGACGCAGATCATATTGTAGCAATAACTTCTGATGTTTCAACTAATTATATTTGTTGCAACACAAGTAAGGTAACGCCAAGTCGAATATGTGAGGTTGAAATTAACTGCACATAGCGTACAGGCAAAGCGTACAGGCAAAGTCTTCTGCAACAAGAGTTAATTACTTAGTACTCACACGACCCTCAAGAACAAGCTACCACTTTTTTCTTCAGGATCTTGAGAAATTTGTAGGTACTTTATGCTACGGAGCTAGCTAATTAACTTAGGAGAGTGGCATTCAGATTTTCTTGTGCATGAAACAATAAGTTACAATTTCGAATGAAATCATGTCCCACCAGAGAACAAGGACTTGTCATAATAATGTGAACTTACGTGTTTCCTGACGACTCTCTCAACCTCGTGTCTGTAAGCATGATCTGGGAAGTGCAGCTGGCGATATGAAACAGATGAAACAACAGTGTCGCAAGCGTCACAAGACGTGAGCAGACGTGACGTACGTGAAGATTGGTGGGCAACCACAATTACCTGCCACGTCACATAAAAAAGATTAAAATCAGAGAACTGTATGTGAAGTAACTTATGCCAAGCACTGCTATATACAGCATACAGAATGAACAGTATAACTGATTTTGCTTATCCATTCACTAAATCTTCAAGAATAAAAATGATCATTTTTGAGCAATGGAACATCGTTTTGGGACTAAAACATTAAGGGGAACTTGAAGATCAATTTGAGACAAAGGGAGTAGTAGGATAAATTAGTGTAGCTTGACCTTACTTTCATGGCACAACCCTAAACCCAGAATGTATTTTTTTTCCCAATCCTGTAAACTTGCATCACTTAAAGAACTAGGTCTTACATGATTATGTAAAATATAGTCTCAAGAATAATAATTTTCACGAACAAAAGTTATAGACCTTGTTGGTACCACTTCGCAAAGATGTGGTCCAAAGGTTGGGGATTTCTACCAAAATCTTTGCCCAAATCATGCCTAAGGTAGGCGCACCCATAAGCAACGCTATCTCCATAATCAGCAACTCTGAAATCTTGGAAACTCTTTGGAAGTAAATAGATGTCATGACAAGGATGTACAACATGTGAACATGAAATCTTGATAGTGGTTATGGGTACAATGGCAGTTTGCTCTTTAAAAATTTATAACTTATTCTCACAGTATTGAAATAATACGTTCAAAATTGCAAATTTATTATTTTTCTGTTCCTAATAGGATTCTATAATTTTCTAGCTATTTATTAATACTCATCACGTTCAAACTCTTAGATTGACGCTTATGGGTGCACCTACCTTACTTAAAATATTGATGGTAGCATCCAAAGTAGATTCAATACTAGTGATGTCTACATAATCATATTGAAATCTTTTGTTGAATTTATTCTCAACAATCCCAAAACCAAGGCTTTAAAATTAATATCCTAGGGAGCCCTTCTTTTAGGCTAGCCCTTTAAGTGCAAGGTTGCTACCCTTTGCAATTGTAGGGTCAATTTATTTTTGGCCCCTCATTTGAAAGGCACTCTTTTTTTCCCCCAAGGTTCTTTTTGCAAT
The DNA here is from genome assembly GCA_963969595.1 of Neckera pumila. Taxonomy (NCBI): domain Eukaryota; kingdom Viridiplantae; phylum Streptophyta; class Bryopsida; order Hypnales; family Neckeraceae; genus Neckera; species Neckera pumila. The sequence goes on along the minus strand of OZ018410.1, from coordinate 13,244,370 downwards.
GTTAGAGGGCATTGCAACCTTCAAAATACAAAACTGCAAAAGACCGCAGCAAGAAATCCCAAAACCTACCATTTCACGTCAAATAAAAAAACCCTCAGTTTACTTACTTTGCAATACCGACTCTAAAATCTAAAAATAGAAAACGATTAATGTTTACCGAAAGTTGGATCCATCTGTATATATTCAACCACGTGCAGATACTGAATTCATGCAACATTATAAATTTAAGGATTGTTAATAACATTACCGACTAAGAATAATCTTGAGAAAGCTCAGCATACGACTGTAGTGAGATCAACTGTAGATTTTTACGCAGAAAGGGTCGGTATCTATATAAATACTCGACAGTCGGTAACCTAGTGACTAGAGTAAGCGAACCTTCCCCAGAAACTCCATGCAGCTTTCTGGCCACGTGGGTCATGGTTTCATCCTTTGTACCTCAGCAACACAGTAATGGTGGACGTCATCCTTCCTCTATAAAGACCCCGCGTCCATGCCTCCTTGACCACAACTCCGAATTCTGTCTGCAACCCACTTCAAAGTGTGAAGAAATTCCATCTCCGCGGTTGTGTGCCTCTCCAAGCAGCTTTCTTGTAGTGAACACGACGAATTGAATGAGATATTCCAAGTCCGAGTTGCTTCTCGTGCTATTTTGCAGAACTTCAGATAGTGGTGTGGCAAGGAATTGAAGTGGGGAAAGCAGGGGAATAGCTAGATCAACAGAAGCACACAGTTTGAGCATGTAGTTCAAAGAACGAAGTGGTGAAGATTTGTGGGTGTGATCTGGTGTGAGCTTGAGGGAGGGAGAGACAGAGGGAGGGAAAGAGAGTAACAAGAGAGAGGGTTTATTAACAAAAGTCACCTGAGAATGACAGCAGAGTTTCTGCCGAAGCAGTGGGAAGCGCAGAGTGACGGGTGGAATTGCGACACCCCCCGCACGGAGCAGAAGAAAAGGTTGGAGCTGTTGCATCAGTTCTTGATCCTGGAGGACGAGGTCGACCTGCAGGGATTCTCTCCAGAGTCGTACTACCCAACTCCATACTCCAACGCCAGCCCGGTCTCGCCATCTTCGCCTTTCAGCCTTCCCTCCTCATCCAGTGACGGAGCTCTTGGCAATGATGCCTCTGTTTTTGATGGAAGCGATGAGGTTTCGTCCCGCAGCGGGAAAGGACTCAACAAATTGACCAGCATCTTGAAGAAGAAGTTCGGGGGAAGCTGTGCAGAGGAGGTGCGATCCACGATGAGGCCATTGGTGAAGGAGCTCAATGTCGACGATTATCTCTGCTTGGATAACCTGCACGATTCGACGGAATTTTTCATGGACCTCCCGGTCGTGACGGAGGCGAAAGCGAATTCGAGTTGTTCAGGGTTCCGTCACTCTGTACTACCGCCGCTGTCAATACCGTCCTTGCCGCAGTCCGACAGCTCTTTTCTGGGAGAAGTCGTAAACATGCCAGGTCCCTGTACGAGTCCGTGGCCCTCAAAACGCGTTCAATGCGAAACGCCGGACGCAGTTCGCACCGAATTCTCACAAGCCGAAGGCCCTCTTCCGCTCGATCAAAACGACTCCGAAGACATGTTCATCTACTCGATGCTCGCGGAAGCATGGCACTCCGCCACTGATGCCCCAATTCCGCAAGAATCCGCGGAAAGCAGCATCAAGGTCGAAGTGAAGCAGGAATTTCAGCCAACGCCTGCACTGAAGCAGCCCGCGGCAAAGAAGCCAGCCAACTCGTCGCAGCCACATTACAGAGGCGTGCGCCAACGGCCCTGGGGGAAATTCGCCGCGGAAATTCGTGACTCGGCCAAGAATGGCGCGCGCGTGTGGCTAGGGACGTTCGACACCGCGGAGCAAGCAGCGTTAGCTTACGATCGCGCGGCGCTCAAGATGCGAGGCTCGCGTGCGCTCTTGAACTTCCCGCTCAAGGCCACCAACGCTCTCTCCAACCCTGACTCCTTGCCGCCCCCGCCCGTGTCGTCCTCTTGCAGCCGCAAACAAGGAGGCTCGAAGAGATCTGCTGCGGCCGAGCTTGCCAAGGGAGAATCGAAGCGGACGCGTGTTGTTGCTGTTAAGAATGAGCTCGTAGTCTAGGTCTTCACCGCATTTGCAATTGCAGACCTAAGCCTATCTTGCTCTGTAGAATACAAAGTAACATTCTTCCATAGCCGTTCCTGTACAGCACAATTTTGACACTACTTCGGAGAGGAAGCTCAAAATCGAGCTTCCGCATCCCCTCGGGGCCTGTATAATAGCAGAGAAGGTGCAGCTACTTGACATTAATTTATGGAGTAAGAACTCCTGCGTTCACATAACATCACTTGTCCCAAACTTGCAATATATTCTCATCATTGTAATGGAATGGCGCACTTCTTGTTGTTTTCCAAAACATCAGCACCGCAACCTCTCCTTCCAGAAGCAAGCAAAAAACACTAAGACAGATTGCAACTGAGCTTGGGAAGGGAGAATCCAAGCAGGCGCTGTGAAGGATGAGCTCCTTCTCTGGATCTTCACCACATTTGCATTTGCAGACCCAAAGGCTATTCCTTCTTTGAAGAATGCCAGTGACATTCTTCCATAGTCGAAATTCCTGCACAAATTGGACAATTCTAAGCTCGAAGTCGCACTTCCTCATTCCCTCAGGGATGTCACAATGTTCTTGAACAGAGAACGATTCATTCCATTGGAGAATCCGCAGTGATCCCATTGTTCCGATTTCATTTTGCGCACAAAAATATCTTTTTCTCACCCTAAGTTCTTTCATTCTTCCCTTGGTATTTTTCACCATCTCCTCCACTACTGTAGCCATTCTTCTTGTAGTTCCATGTAATTGACACATGATATCTTTTAGTCCAACTAATTCGAAACTAGAAGAAAAGGTGTTACAATATGAAATCAATTTATGGAGAATTGACTCCTCCGTTCTCAAAACACTTGTCCCGAACCTTGAGTTCTTCTCTCTAATTTTCCAATGAAGGACCTTGAATTCATGGTGTGGTGCAAAATTATATTTATATATATTACTCCAATAACTTAGTGAGTCCATTGCAATAGAAAGAGGTACGGACACCATTGGACAGATGGATAATTGTGGTGCCTGTAACTGTGCTCTACACAATTTATGACTATCCACGACCCCTAACGTTACACAAAGCCCAGATTGAATACCGGTATCCTAATTATACATCAAGGACAATTGGCATTCAAAGTGACGATGAAAAATGTGGACAAGATGGACAAGTCTTTCTTTGGGCCTGCAAACACTTAACAAAACCTTGGACAATTTAAACATGTCTACATCATGCCAAGGATGCACGGGGAGGTGACTGCGTAATGTTTCTTCTGCCCTAAAGATCCCTCAAACCCTCAAAACCCCAGAGCTGTTCAAGGAAGGCAATCAAGCCAAACAAGCAAGTAGGACTAGATCTAAAGAGCTCCTGCATCCTCATGTACACTAAGTGATCATCCACATATCATACATATGCTACCCTTCACGGTTCAGTTAAAACCTTCAGCTATAAGGGAGGGGGGTCTGGACTGCTGCCAGCTTCTACTTTGCAAAATACAGTCCAGAAGAAGGCAGAGGAAAAAAGAGCGGATTCACGGAATTGCACCAAGATGAGCAAGTGGAATGCCTCTTCATCTTAAGAAGAAAATTATCAAATGAGAAGTGTATCAGATGATTCATCGGGCAACCCACTGTCGACCGTGTGAATAGGAGTTCACTGTAGACAGGCAGTGAACCTGCACGGTGCAAGCTTTCAGGAATGAACTAGTAGTGATACTACGGGGGAGTTCTCTAAATTGGCGTCCGCGTCTGTCTATAAGTCCATGAAAAAATTCCCTAGCAAAAACAATATATGTTCCGTGTTCCATAGACACCTATGCTCTCATGATTGCTGCTGCAGCAGCAGCGAAGAATGCAGAGCAGACTTACAGATTGAGAAAGGCTGCACTCCAACCCAGCGTGCTGATTCTCTGCAAAGCTGACCCTAAATGTATACTCTCAGTACGAGGAAAAGCAAAAAAAGTCACTCCATCAGTTGAGGAGATCGTAATCGTCCAGGCGGTCGTTATACTGCAACACCTTCCGCTTGATTTTCGACGAATCCACCCACGTCACGAAATCCTCCATGTTCCGAGTGACCAAAAACGCAGGCTCAGTGATGGTGTCGGGGCCGACGCGAATATGGCCTTGCTCCACGAACGTCACGGCTTCCCGCATGTTCTCCGCCATGTTCAGCCGGAGCATGACCACTGCGAGGCGACGACGGCACAGAGTCGACACCGACAGCTTGTTGCAGAGGGCCAAACTCTTCTTGGACGGAATCACACCCATGCTGTACAGCTTCTCCAGAAGCGCCTCCGTCATCTCCATGCGGGTCGGGTCCTGCGGGTGCATCTTCTTCAGCATGGTCACCAACTTGGTCACCATGCCACAAATCTTGTTGTAGTCTTGGTAGTCCTCGCGCCCCGTGATGTGGTAGCGCCGCATCACACGCAGCTCTTGCTCCCCGCGCTCCTTCTTCCATTCCAAAAAATTCACCTTCTTCAGCAGCTTCTGCTCATGATACTTGAGCTTCCTCATCGTGGAAACCGTCAAGAATCTGATGAAGCGACAAAAAGATCTAGATCAAAGTGCGAGCACCAGGTCAGACGAACTTGGGAGAGGTCCACAGTCCACACCAAGGTTTAGGGTTTTTGAGGATACAGGACCCTTGTGTCTGTGTGTTAATGGGTTCTTCCATACTCGGATGAATTTCATCCGGATAGGAATAGGGATTCCCCCTGGTGGGTGTCGATCGCGACTTCACGGAGCTGAATCCTTGCTTAGAGTCTTCCTGTCTGGTGAATTGTTCGTCTTTGTCTGCTGTTTGGAGCGTAGCATCGAATCCTAAGGTGCCCTGTCAATGAGTTGAATCGCCACTTATTGATTATGTAGACGGGCCGGATTCTGAATCTGTTTGTAGGAAATTAATTTGGTGTGTTTCTGGTGAAGGATTAGTATGGAGCTTAGTGATTCGGTTTCTCGTTGGTCCGTTTCAATTTGGTTAGCTTAGAACATTGCTCTGTGTGTAAGACGGTTCTCGTGGGAATTCGTGCAAAGGAGTTTCTGTGTTATGGTGGCGATCGGGTATGTCCTGATATTTTTTTGTTAGGGTTTTCTCAGAGTTGTGATTTGGGCTTTGGAATTGTTGCTGTAGTTTTAATTTCGGTCAAGGAGGAAATTCTAGTACTTGATGTTTTTTGTGGTATTTCGGTCAAAGGAGGAAATTCTCGGACTTGGTGCCTTTTGTGGTATTTCGTTCAAAGGAGTGTGGTTTCTGTTTTTATGGTGGCGATCGGGATGAAATTTTGATTAGGGTTTTTCCGAGGGTTGTGATTTGGTGATTTAGAATTGAGTCTAAACCTTTCTTCAACTTCTTGTAGATTCCTGATGACCTTGCTGAGCATTACTTGAGCAGAAGCGGAATTCAATGCCCCGACAAGTGTGTATAAGTCTAATTTTTTCCTTGCTCTTGTAGTTTCCGTTTTTCTTCCTGGCCTTTCTGTTTTCAAGTTTCAGGTGTAGGGCTTTGTTTTACTCGCGGTGGTTCTTGACTTTGAATATGATATTAGAGTTGTAATATTTTGTTAACTGATGATGCAGGACAAGGCCTATATCTATCGCTGCGCAGAAGTTTGCTGGAGAAATTGCCAGTGACGCCCTTCAGTAAAGTGCTTGAAAACCAGTTGAGTCTCCAGTGGCAGTAATACATCCCGATATTTCTAATTTCAGTTTTTCCTTCTTGTTCTTGGTCAATTTCGCAATCCCCAGGGTTTTAGATTCGTCTTCATAACATCATTACCCAGTTCTAGCGAGCCCCCCCTGCAAATATAGGAACCCTATTAGTGAATGACCAATTCAGTACCAAAATCACTGCCCAGGGATTTAAGGGTGAGATATTCTATCCCCTTGGTGAGGCATCACGAAAGCCGAAGTGATGAAATCTCTGGGGTTTAAGCTTAGTATGTTATGCTTATTGCACATCACAATCTAATCTGTGGTGGGTGGTGCGACAGGTACTGCAAAATTTCTCGAGAGTGGCTTGAAGGTGAAGGAGTATGAGTTGCTGTGTCTCAACTTCAGTGAATCTGGATGCTTTGCATTTGATATCCGTGGGCACATTGATCTCGGTATCAAGTAAGTATCTCCTTGGGATTGGTTCTGAACCTCTAAAGAACCAGATCCGTTGCGAAATTGTCAAACATCATGTCTGAGCTAAGTTTGACTTTTTAAATTGTGTTCAAATATCAATCTTATATTTTTATTGCATAACACTATGACCTACTGTATCTATCACTATGAAAATATTCACTTTGTTTATTTAAAACTGTCATTGTTATAACTTTTGTAGCTAATAGTGGAAACAAATTAGTAAATATAGGGAAAACTGTCCAATTAATTTGAAATTATTTCAAGAGGTACCAAATGTGAATTAATTATTTCTTTTTTTTAGACCCAAAACACCCTGGGATTGACCTTCAAGTCAACTTTCACTATGAAGCTAAATTAATCCTATAATATAATTGGTATGTAAAACCTTGATACTTTCCACTTCTGAAAAAACGTATTTTCTATTGATGTTGATTTTTTCATAAATTTTGATTTTTTAAAGCGAAAGGTGGATATAACATTTTATCAATTCTAATATATATATTAGAGTAATTTGGGATTTTACCAGAAATGAAGGTTAGAATGAAAAACGTAATTTTGTAATTTCAATTTAAAAAACATTTTAATGAAGAAAATTTGAATAAAAAATGCACACTATTGTGTAATGTGGATTTGGACACTTGGAGCTTGCAATTGCAATAAATTTTTCAATATTTTGATTTTTTCAAAATTTTAAAATCTTGTCGAGCTTTATTTTTGTAGTTTAAAACATATTCCAAAAATGGGTATTTTGAAAGTTACAGTCAATCAATTTTGACCAAGGCGCATCCACTATTTGGATGCGTCGACCTTTAGGGTTAAGCAACTGAATAGAGTTACTCTTAATTACATATCCCCCGATTAGTTTCAGCACTTGTGTCTCGAACTAACCTATGTTCTGAATGTCGAGACTGTCTAAAATAACATTTTTCATCCTTGGAAGTTTTGGGAATTTTCCTGTTTTGTGATTTTTAGAGTTCTAAAATTGCTACTACTGTAACATTATATAGAATTTCCTTTGTTTCTCAATTGCTGGTCTACAAATTTATCAAAATTTAGACATGCGTACTAATTATTTTCGAAATTGACCGGTATGTAGGGTAGTAAGAATCCAGAGCCCATGCCGGTTTGAGACAAGCACATGACTCCTGGCAGAATCGGAGCTCCAGCGATGGCAATGTCGACATCCTGCTCCCTTACTGGCTTGGTGTCCTCGCAACTCGCCATCCACGTCAAAAATACAAAGTCGTTCGGTACCTCCAGAGCGCACTCCTCGTTCGGCCGGTTCTTTTGTTCCACAACCTGCAAGTAAGAAGACGATTGACCCTGTCTTTCAGGAGATTCTGAAGCTGAGGTTTATAAGATGATTGTTGTGCTTTTTAATTCCGTATACGAAACTGGGTGATTTGTCGTGTTGCAGATTGCAGTGGCAGGGCATTGGCATGGAAATAAGGCAGAGAGGAAACCTTGGCAAGCTGATTGTGTACTCTGTTGCTTCAACGAGAGAAATGACCAAAGTGGAACTGAACAACCGGTTTCCATTAGAAGATGTACTTGAAGCGCAGCAATTCGACAGAGAGCTTCTGACCTCGATCTTTGAGGTGGCACGAGAAATGGAGGATATCGAGAGGAATTCGGCTGGATCGCAGCTGTTGAAGGGATACTTGATGGCCACTCTGTTTTATGAGCCTTCGACTCGTACGAGGCTTTCATTTGAATCCGCCATGAAGCGGTTGGGTGGCGAGGTGCTAACCACTGAAAATGCTCGTGAATTTTCCTCTGCTGCCAAGGGCGAGACTTTGGAAGGTCGGTTTGTTGCCTCTTTTCCATGATACCAACCCTCTTGATGGTTCCTTGCTTCAGTATTCTTGACCTACTACTGGATGCCCTTAAATCTTCTTTGTAATAGAAGTGCAAGAGTTCAACGAACCTTCACTAGCTCGGTGACACCTGAGAGTCTCTTGTCTACATGGCAGCATTCTTATCTCCAATAACGCGTTCATGTACCTTCCTTTGGATTTGGTTCCAGACAGCATCAGAACAGTGGAGGGCTATTCAGACATCATTGTACTGAGGCATTTTGAAAGTGGGTCAGCCAAGAAAGCTGCTGCTACAGCAAACATTCCTATCATAAATGCTGGAGATGGTCCTGGGCAGCATCCGACACAGGTCTGTACTTCTACGATGTACCTCTGATCTTTTCCCAATTGTTTGTGTCCTGCGTATGTCGGATGCTGAATAGAGTTGATTAGTGACTCAACTATAATCTTCAAGATATTATCCGAATGATGGTATAGTCCGATGATACCTACTTGCACATAAATTCAGCAGAGAATGAAATGTTTACTGCTCGCCTTGGAAATACAACAAGGAATGACGAGTTTATGATTATTTATGGCGCAGGCTTGAACTTTCATTGATTAGGACGGTTTTGAACATGAGTTAACTGCTGAGCTAAGTGCTCTACTGCACTAAGAATTAAATCAAGACATGCTAATAGACGCCTAATTCTATTGCTATGAGTACGGTAATGATAATTAACACGTAATGCTAATGATTTCCTCTTCATTTGTAGCATGTCTATGAAGTTTTCATTAGCATTAGACGTCTATTTCGAACAGCTGGACACGCTAATGGCTATATGAGTGCTGTAGTGATGTAGACAAGGAGGTGTACATTCTGCTGAAAGCATGTCATGAAGTATTTGAGAGGAATGTAGTTAAAACACATTTGTTTTCCGCAGGCACTGCTCGATATGTACACCATCCAACGAGAGCTTGGGCGTTTGGACAACATCACAGTGGGGCTGGTGGGTGACTTAGCTAATGGACGAACTGTTCGATCATTAGCTTATCTGCTCGCAAAGTATGATGGAGTCAAAATATACTTTGTCGCTCCTGATGTGGTCAAGATGAAGGTACTGCCACATTAATTTTCTCCCACTACAGTTGCGCACCCGATGTTCTTAGTGTAGTTTTTTGCATATGTGTAATAGCGTTCCGCTTTTATTGGCTTCGTCCTGTCCATCTGTGTTTGTGTCACTTTTTCAGGAACTGGTTTTGGTGTCTCTCACAGGATGATATCAAGGATCATTTAACAGGCTCTGGAGTCCATTGGGAAGAGTCTGCAGACCTAATGGAAGTGGCCTCCAAGTGCGATGTCATCTACCAAACGCGCATCCAACGTGAGAGATTTGCTGACCGCGTCGACCTCTACAAGGAGGCTCGTGGGAAGTACATTGTGGACACCAAGGTCATGGATGTGTTACCCAAGCACGGAGTGATCCTCCATCCGCTCCCACGTCTCGATGAAGTCAGTCCCAACTCCTCTGAATTGCTTTCTCGTACTTTGCATTCTCCCTTTGCTTGGTCTTTCTTCGCTCTATTGCTTATTGGCTTCAGAAGGCTGTTTTTGTGTGCAAAAGCATCTGCAAAGCCGCGGGTGATTTTCTGCACGATTAGCCCCTAGGTGCTAAATTAGGAAGTTCACTTCGGAAGCTAATATTCGATCATAGTAACTGTCAAAACATGCGGGTATTTCAATTGTTCAAAAACGTAGGATTCGATTTCTTTTTTCAATTGCTTGAGTTTTTTACTTTCTTTGAATCTGTTTGAATGATTTATTTTATTCATTGAACCCTAAACTCCTATTGATATGGAAGCGGCCACTTCGGGTCAGTTCAGCAATAGGATTAGGGGTGGAGAATAGCTCTTATTCTTGGTGAAAATCAAGTATGTAGTCACTGCTCAACCCGCTATCTACAATTTGTGGTTTAGGTTCTCTGATGTGGTCTTGTGATCCTGGCCAGATAACCGTGGAAGTGGACAGTGATCCTCGAGCTGCGTATTTCCGTCAAGCTAAGAACGGTCTGTTCATTCGGATGGCGTTGCTGAAGTTGCTTCTTCTCGGGTACTAGGGCTGTGATTGTTGCAGTTTTGACCTTCTGGGTGTGAGTGGTGTGATAGTCGTGGATTATAAGGTTTGAGAGTAGCTCAGCCCTGTGACGGAGAAAATTGAATCGAAGTTCAATCAGGTCAGGAAAACCTCTTGTCCATTTACATGAGGTTCTCACCAACATTTTTTATTATTGAGCTCCAACTTCCAGAGCTCCAACTTTCATAGCTCCTTCTAACTGTGCACACAGAGTTGCATTCACTTCAAAGTTGCAACGAATCTCAGCATCATGTGTAACACTACTAAGTTATGGCCAGTGCTGTTGCTAGAGCTGTGACCATCCAGCTCCCCTCTTTGGTATTTTTTCTTATTTTCTGTACTCTTTTCTGTTATGTTAGAAGACAAAAAATACTTTAAAATTCAGTACAGTACCCTTGCATAATGATACGGAAATTCTATTTTGCAATTCAAAAGAATTTTTGCATACTATAAAATATAATTAGTATTTTTCTTTTTGCATAACATTGAATATGCAATTCTTGTGCAATTTCAATCAGCTTACGAAATTTGGGTTTTGAAAAAGCAAAACTCCATTTATGTTGAATTGTTTCAATTAAAATTCATGGTTTTACATGATAATTGATTGAAAAGCATTGGTGATGAATTTTTTTAATTCAATTGCATAGATATGTAGGATAAATATGCAAGGGCTAAGTTAATCAAGGTACTTGTTGCAATTTGGTTGTGGTAGCTCTCTTATGTGCCCTCTAATTTTTTTTAAAGTAACATATATTATTTCTTAAATCCACACTAAATTAAAATTATAATATGTGTTGCTGTCACTATCTCAATTATTGTAGTTCACATTTGCTATATTTTATGAAAAGGAAGGTTATATAAATGAGGTAATAAGGACTTGGTTTTAAGGTTTAGCCTCTTGCTAGGATTCATGGCGGGAATCATAAGAGTTGATTACAAGGGTTTTAGATATCTTAAAGTTGAATATCTATTACGTGAGTGTATACATGTGATTGAAGTTTATGTTGCACTACCAATATTTCTTCTTGTTTTTAATTTTTATAAAGTGTTTGGTATATGATTTTATTCCAATTTTATTAAATTTTTATTCATTTAGTAACTTATGAATAATAATAAACAAAAAAACAATTTGACTTGTCATGGAAGCAATGGCATTGATTAGGAAAATTTATAATGTTTTTTTAAAGAATATTGATGACATGGCATACCAAATGGATTAGGAATATAAATTCCATCCATCAACATCTAAAATTACGCACTCAATTTCTACATGGATCCAATTTCAAAGTAAGAAGCTTTACTAATTACCAGATCATAATGCTTGAATTTCATAAAGAAGAGTTTTCAACTCTTCCCAAATGGTTAAGTTTCATCTTTCAAACTTTTTATCCAAAAATATATGTATGCCCTACAACTTGCATTTCTCCATAATAAATTGAAGAAATAAGTTGGAAATATATATTAAAAAATTCAACAAAAAAATATTTCATATTCATGCTTGAAAAAAGTCAAAAGTCAAAAGAAGTAAAGTATGATTAAAACTACCAAACTGTCAAGAATTTAGTTATAGAATTGAAAAATTGCAATCCCAGCAACTGTAATATAATGTTTTAATAAAAAATATACATCCTATATTTTTGTGTTTTCCAAAAATATTGAAAAAAGGATTTTCAAAGTTTAATTTTGAGTAGAGATTCCAAAATTGCTTGCAAACTAAAATTCCTCATAACTTTCATCTTGTTAATTGAAATAGAATGATTCAAAGTTCTTAAAATACTTATAAATGTAGAAAACCAAGTTCCATTTTTTATTTTTTTGAAAAAGTTTTTTTTAAATTGCCCAAGCTGAGAAAGAAACTATCTACCAATAATAATGTTTATCCATATAGTCAAATGTTATGAAAATTGTTGTGCCTTGAAGCTATTGTACTCCTCAACTACATGTGTGAAAATTTTGAATAACAAAAATGAAAATTCCATTTATAAATGGATGACCAAATGCTCTGTATTGCCAAAAAATGTTACTTGGTCTTTTAGGGATTAACAGGTCCTAAGAGACTGGTTATCATAGTGACTTTGGAGATTTTAGGATGAAAGACCACGCTTTAGCAAAAGGTGAAGGAAAACATAATCACTCAATGAAAACACAAGTTGAAGAATGCAACTAATTAAAGATGGTATCCAACAACTAATTTACAAATGAAATAGGGTCACACCATTTGACATTGAAATCTATATGAAGCCTTAGTTTGACTTTGGACCCAAAAAATATATATGCTTAGAAATTAAATGTATGCTTAGACATTCCATTTGTGTCCTTTTAGGATATGTTGCACATATCGTGCCACATTTTCATCTATTCAGGAGACACATATTGTTGAATATATGGGCTTCAACCCAAATAATTAGAAGTCCTAGGAGGATATTTATCTTGGCATTGCAAACTATAATCTAAAAAAAATTACATGGTAAACAACGTAGAAAAACATGATTGTTCATCAAAAAAGCAAGTTGGAGAATATTTAATCCCTAAGTGCCTAAACCTTTCCAAATGTGTGTTTCTTATGAAAAAAAGAGCATGGGCTTATAATTATGAAGCAAATTGTTTTATTTCAAAATCTAACCATATAGATGTTTAAAGAGCTTGCTTAATCCTTAAAGGACTAGGGGCATCCAAATTTCCAAAGATCTATTATAAAATTCAACTTAAAACAATATTTTCATGATGACTTTCAAACAAACGTTGTAAAATATGATTTATAGACCACATCTATATAGTTGAATCAACAAATATTCAAATCAATATTTTTCAATAAATTTGGAACAAGAAATTGAAAATTCCATGTAGAATTGATTGTAGATTCAATATTTAAGAATTTTTTTCCTACAAGTTCAAAATGTTGAGTTCTAATCATAGTGATTTTTGAAGATTTTTTATTTTATTTTTTGATTCAAGTCATCATTGAAGGGTCATTTTTTGCATTGTAAAAGTTATTTTTTGAGGGCAGACCTATTAATACCTTTTGAATTATATAATATTTGCAAAGAAAATCTTCATAATGCATATTGCACAAATGTTAAAGAACTAACACAAGAATCTTCACACAAAATTGTTGAATGAAAAAATGCATTTCTGTAAGTTTTGGAATGTATTTCTGTTCATTTATTGTTCAAAATCTGCACTCATGGTCCTTTAGAGATTATTAGTATGCATTCCAGATTTGAGTGTAAGGTTGCATAGGAATTGTGAGATTGTAATAAGAGAAATGTACATATCCTATTTTTAATATGTTATCCCTCTCTACAATGTTTGAGAAATGTGCATATAAGAGTTTTTTGTTTGGAATTGGAGGTGACATGAACAACTAAAAATTGTGTTAGCACGCTGAAATGCACTTTCAAAACCTTAAGTTCAAATTAAGAGCTATCAACTCATATTACAATCCATCTTGCAATTGTTGAATTGCAATCTTTTTATAAGTAGAAATCACAAATAACTCCAAATCAATACTTGCATGCTTAAATTTTCAATAGTGAAAATCATGAAAACACCAATTACTCTTTCCATTGGGACCATTTTCAAAGCAAATGGATAATTATAATATATATTTATCTTGCAATCTATACGGTTAAAGTGTTTGAGGTGTTTCCACACATTTTCTTATAAGTCTACTATAAGATCCTATGGTTAAATATGCAAAAAATACCATTTTTGAATTTTTTGCTCTTGGTACTAGAAATGGCATTTTTGAGCGATTTTGGGCCAAAAAAAGGTTTTGGAACTATAGGGGTTAAAGTGGATAAATATGATCGACAAATGCCTAAAATATTTAAAAAAAAATTGTCTATACATTTTTGGGAAGAATAATATCTCAAAGCTTCTAGAATCTATTTTTAGAAATAATTTTTGCCAACTTCAACTATTGGATACAGTAACCTTCAATTTTTTTGTAGCAGAAAATTTTATCATTAGTATCATTTTTATCCTCTATATGAAAAAACATTCAAATATAGGTGAAATGATGCCCCATGCACAAGAGCACTTTTCATTGCTACATATTATGTGTGTTGGACTATGGCAAGGATTCAAGGTATGGTATATACATCTAAAAAGCAGAAAAAAACATGTCCCAGATTAATTGCACCAAATTGTACAGAAATTAGTGAGCAGGAAAGTAGGAATGAAATAGTGAGCAAGAAAGTAGTTCTTGAATGATTGGAATTGGAAGAGTTTAGACATTGACTATGGGTTTGGAGCACTTTCTAACTCCCAAAATTCATAGTAATTTTAGTTTTGGGAATAAAATCACAAAAAATTTGCAATCCCCATTATCCTATCTTTCTACAAGGGAAAATATTGCATAACTTCATATTGTTCACGATTGTCCCAAAATTGCTTAACCAATTGGATATGGGTGGTTTTTGTATAGAACCACCCATTCTTGATCACTTAAGTGATTTCAAGACGGATGAGGAGCAGTTTGAGGTAGTGGAAAATTTTCTCATGTAGAGAGATAAAAAATATTGGAATTGCAAATTTTTTGTAATTTAATTACTGAAATTGAAATTACTATGAATTTTGGGAGCCAAAAAGTGTTCCGAACCCATAGCCAATGTCTAAAGTCTTCCCATTCTACTCATAGCCAAACTACTTTCCTGCTTATTATTTCCTGTGCACTTTGAAACATGTGTCATGACCTTATACATCCCAACTTAGAAGAGATAAAAAACATACATTCCAAACCTAAAACCTGAGCGCCTTGCCTGGCTTGGATTAGTGCACCCTATAGGTTGGGCATCGCTCTGGGTGGTTCTACCTTACACCACGCTAGTGTCCACACTAAACACCTTACACCGTGTTTTCGTGGACGAACGTGGACGAACGTGGACGAGGACCAGGACGAGGACGGAGCAGCTTTTCTCGAACAAAATGCGAACTCAGAGGCTCCCAACTTTGCTCGTTACTTCGGGGCGAAGCTTCTAGTTGTGGTGGGGCGGCTGGCTATGGCAGGTCGACGGACATGGCGTTTCTTCCAGTTTAAACTGAAATGGTCGCTCGACGATCTATGGATAGGTATGAGCCGATGGAAGCCTGTTTTGAGGGTTCTTGGAGTGCGTAATTTTGCTCTCTAGAAATTCTGGATTTGAGGTTTTGCTTCGAGTTGCTTAGAGATCTTCGACTTGTTGTCAATTGCAGAATGATATCTAGTTGACAACTGGTTGACAAAGCTCCTAACTTAGTTCATATTGAATTCTTTCAATATGAAGAATGGCAACCTTCCACGACATTAGGTGGGCTGTTGGCAATGGAGAGAGGGACATGAAAGGCCTATTTCGTTAGCCTCTTGTTTGTCTACGCCGAAGACATGGAGCGAGCTGGTTGTTGTTTGGATAGAAGTTCCAGTCTTCCCCTTGCGAAGAAGAAGAGGTTATCCTTGCGAGGCGGCGCTCTCGCCAAGCAGGCAAGCAGTGATGAAATTCCACAGGAAATTGAGGACAGGGCTAGAAATGGAAATGGAGATTTGAACAAGGATTTACAGCAGGTACGTTGTAGTCGAGAGAGTGCGGGAGCAGATACTGAGCGCTTGGAAAATTTAGAATGCACCATAGTTGCTGAGGGTGGTGGTGATGGGAGAAATTCGTTTCGGGAGAGTAGCGGAAACTGTGAAAGACGCCAAGAAGAAAGGGTTTTGAGCTCAGAAACCGAGAAAGCGATAGTAGAAAAGTTTTGGGATGCTGAAGAAGAGTTGCCATTTGATGTGTTGGAGGAGGTTGTGAGTCAATATGATAAGCCTGTGGGACTGTCAGATCAAAATGACAATAAATGTGCAATTCAACAAGATTGCACATTCGCAGGTGAGCCTGAGAATTCAAAATGCATAGCTGTGGAGAGTCTTACTTTTGGAGATCATTATTGTTTTGAGGATTATGACGTTGCTGAGGAAACAATTGAAGACTTCAAGCGAGATGATCCACCAGTTTCGATCGCAGGTGTATCGCCTGTCAAGTACCAGGAGGCTTTTGACGATTCGTCAGGTTTTAGGGATGATTTGTTTTTTGATAAAGCAGATAGGAATGCAAGCATGGAGACGTTGCTGGATACACAAAGAGAGACAGGTTCTGAATTGGATGACATCCCTCGTGAAGGTACAGATTTAAGCTTCAAGGATGCATTTTATAAGGATGGAACTGATTGGAGTGCTCTTCATGAAGTTGATGAGTATGGATTGCCATATACGAGTATTCGGCCATCAAGTTCTGACAATAGTTGTGCAATCAAGGATGCAAATGTATTTAGAAACGTGGAGAGTAGCATTGAGGGCAAGGTTGTGGAAACGCAACCAGTCTGCCATTCTCAAGTTAGCTTATTGGAGCCGAGTTTGTACAGCAAGGAAGAGAGTAAGAGTACTTTGTCTCGTTCTTCAAGGTTGAAGCAGGGCGATCTCTCATCCTTTCTAGGGCTCAAGCCCAAGTCACCCGCTGATGCAAAATTGTCTCAGAAAAAGACAGAGCAACGCGATATAGGCACGTACTTTGGATTGGCTCCTCTCGCGAAGCAGGCTTCTGCAGCAGCGAATTTTTTGTCCAAGTTTCGCACTGGACCCGCAACCCCTGTTGCTGGAAGTGGGGATCATGGGCCAAGGAAGGGTGGGAATGGCTGGAAGATGAACCGCGAGTCCACCAGAGGTTGCCCGTTCTACAAGAAGATACCAGGGACTCCTTTTACGGTGGACGCTTTTAAGTACAGAGCGGTTGAGAACTGTAAGGCTTACTTCCTCACACATTTTCACAGCGATCATTATGGAGGACTTACTCGATCATGGTGTCATGGTCCTATATTTTGCACTGAAATCACTGCCCGCCTTGTGTCGATGCACTTGGGTGTTGATTCTCAGTGGTTACGTCCAGTTAGGCTTAATTTTCTCTTTATAGTTGAAGATGTTAAAGTGCAGTTTTTGGAGGCAAATCACTGCCCAGGCGCTGCTCTTATTCTTTTCCAGACACCTTGTGGGCAACGAATATTACACACAGGTGATTTTCGAGCTTGCAAAAGCATGCAGGTTTACCCCGATCTCCTCAGTGGACGCATCACTTCTCTCTATTTGGACACCACTTATTGTAATCCGAAGTACAACTTTCCTTTACAGGAAGATGTAATCGAGCATGTTGTAAGGTTGACAACAGCAGCATTGGCTCGAAATCCGAAGACATTGGTGACAGTTGGCGCATATAGCATCGGGAAAGAACGTGTGTATCTGGGGATTGCGAAGGCACTCAAATTAAATATTTATGCCGACCAACGGCGAGCAAGGACATTGCGATCACTGGATTGGCCTGATTTGACTGACAGGTTATGCTCGGATGCTAGCAGCAGTCAATTGCATGTGCTACCGATCTCGCACTTGAATGCCACGAAGTTGAGGGCTTACATGCAGTCGTTTCATCCCACCTACAGTGCAGTATTAGCTTTTCGGCCCACTGGTTGGACTTACTCAGAAAAAGTAGGTTCCAAATTACAGGATTTGAAGCCCCAGTGTAGTGGTGCTATTACCGTATATGGTGTTCCTTACAGTGAGCATTCCAGCTACTCAGAGCTTCAAGAGTTTGTACAGTTCTTGAGGCCTCAAAAGATTATTGCTACTGTCAACATAGGATCTGCATCTCAAAGGGAGAAAATGCAGGCTCATTTCAATCAATGGCTAAAATGTTGAGTTCTTGAGAAACTAACCTTCCTGTGTAGTTTTTGCAAGAGAGATGCAAGCTTGTGGCTTTCAACCTGTGCAATCTGAAATGGATCTGGCATTGGTCCTCAGTAATTCTGTACTGAAGAAACACAATGCCATTGAAGATTGGAGCTTATTAATTGACAACCAAAACAAATACCTCTGACCTTGGAGCTTTGGCTTTGCTTCAGGTAGAGCCGTACTCAAACGTCCTCACATTCACTGCAAATTTAATGCAAGGTCTCCCATTCAGTCCAGAGACAAAAAACATTTGAGGAATTTCATGTTGCACGAGTCTATGTTTCTTTGGTGGTTTCCACCACACTAATGTACAGATTATGCCACCACACTAATGTGTCGGCATACATCAGACGTCTGCACCGACTGTTGTTCAGAGGTACCATAGTGGCCATGTATGAGCAGGTAGAGTGTACCCTGTCCGTCTCAATTCAATCTTGTCAGCCTTCGAAAAATAAACAGCCGGCCTCCTGCCTCAAATTTTTTTTTGCTTTTGTCAATTTCCAGTTATTATTGCTCAGTACAGTAGAATCAAAGAGCGTCAAGGGTCCCCTTGGAATTCTTTTCGTAACGGCATAACATCCCGCTGGGTAGTGCAGCTTGGGAGCGAGATCGCTAGAAGTCCTACTTTGAAAAGAGCAGAATCCAATCCAAAATTTAGAATTGTGACACCCCGTAATGAGGATGGTTTAAGCGGTCCTTGAAGAATTAGATAAACTGAAGCAGGCACTCTTCGTTATGATGAAGAAAGGAGATGCATCGCTTGCACAATAACATCTGACGCAAAGGACAGAGCAAGTGCAGGTTCAAAAATGGTTTTAATGTTTACTTTAATCAATCAGTTCACTTGTAGACTATTTCAAAATCTGCATGGCAAACAACCAAACCCCAAGGGCATTACCTTACCCAAGCCGGCATCAAGCTATTGTAATTAAATATCTATGACATCACTGTCAGGCGCATCATCGAACATGTTGGGCGCAGGTGCAGGTCTGCTGTCGAATTTTCCTCGACCTCCTAATTCTCTGAAATCAAAGCCATCGTCGTCCACGCCACCGTCCTCATCCTCGTCCTCCTCGTCTCCATCTCCGGAGGTGCTCAACACGGCTAACCTCGCGTAATATGGCTCAATCTCTTCTGCTCTTCCTGTTTTATCTAACAGCATAATTATCAACTCTAAGGAAAGCACCAGCTGCGGACTGTCCGCACCTAGCTCGTTCTCCTGAACGGCCAGCACACGCTTCATCAACGACAAGGCCTCCTCAAACTTGCCATTCGCATGCAAAATGGACGCCAAGCAGTTGCATGCTTCTCCTGCAAACAAAGAATATATGTTGAGCGACTTAAATCATTTAAAACATTACAAAGACCAATGCATCCTCTTCATACTTAATGTGTAAGTTTGCACTGAACTTCATTTTGTAGAAAAATGTACTATACACAAAAGAGCCTGCCCACATCTCCATATGAGCCCAAGAAATTAAATGAGAGTCCAATCCCAAACAGAAAAGAAATACTCACGTTATTGACCCCTACGTGCCCAAATGGCCAAAAATGGCTGCTACCATACTATTAGAAGTAAAAATCATTCATTTAAGAAGATTCAAGGTAATAAAATGTACCAATAGAACAAAGAAACCATTCTCTACATTTTTCAGTGATAGAAATATGTTAGAATACACAGTGGGTTCCTTCATTTTTAGCTTGGGCACTTAAGTGTTACGAGCTTGGTGAGAGTACAGTAAGTAACGCACCAATAACAGCGCTATCAGGATCGAAATGAGCCTCTCGAATTTCCAGTGCTCGGCGAGCAATAGGCTCAGCTTCGTCCTCTCGGTTCAAGTGGTGCAAGGCTGTTGCCAACATCTCCAATGGCACCGAGACTTGAGGGGCATCTGGACCCAAGTCTTCCACTGCTAACTTCAAGCTCCGTCGCAGCACTGGCACACACTTGTCGTGCTTTTCACCTACAGCATACGCTGTCGCCAAGTTTTGCAGATGCACTATCAAAGAGGGGTGATTAGGGCCAAACACTCTTTCTTTCACGAGCAAATTTGTTTCCCATAGCTCCTCAGCCTCGTCATTCCTATTCACGAACAGGTTAATCAGCAACTGATGAAGCTCATGGGAAAAAAGTTGCTCCACAAAGCACACCATTTATTCTATTTAGTGTGCTCCTTGATTGAATATAACACCAAAATTGTGTCGTAATCCAAAATTGTATCGTAGAGTAATGAATTCTATTTAATAAATCATTTACCAAGAAGCTTTTGAGTAAATTGTCACTAGCAACTAGTGACCAGACAACAAGAGGCCAACACAAGATTCAAAGCGTAGTATATAGTATTCATCAATTTATGGTGTTCATATTGTATCATACACTACACAGAATAAACAGAGTAGCTGTCGATTCAATTACCTCCCAACAAGGCTGAGCAGCTCCGCCAAATCTGCCCGGGCTGTCTCCATGGATGAATCGTCATCGTCCAACTTGCTACATCTCTCCATAATTTGCATTCCCTCGTGATACAAAGAAATGGCTTCATCAACCGAACCTGTGAATGACAGAAGATTCCACAATCATATATTATTTACTAAGCAAAATCAGTGCATTCAGAACTTCTTTACTTTGAAACATAAAACAAGTGTCTAATCACAATAGTGGCAACTCAAAATTGAAATGTATAAACTTTAAAAATAATTTCGCGACTGCTCTCTGGATGAAAATACCAAAAATCATATATTACAATCATAGAATGCCATACCTCTATCCACATGTTACAATTCTACTACATTCATTCTTTGGAATGAGGGGCTCCAGCATGCTACTATTTCTTTTACCACGTCTCGTTCTCCTTGGGTACCATAACTTGTTGCATTTTCGAACCACTGCTTAGTGTCTCTCCTTGAAGTAGGGACAATAAATAAATCTCAATGACAAAGTAAGATGACAGAATAGTGTGAAGGGTAATGAAATCTTCTGGACACATGTATTGCGTACCTGCAGTGGCATATACTCGAGCTAGTGCACATTTAGCAACACCAACTCTCCCGTCCTTCTCTCCATACGTTCGCTCCACAATCTTCAATGCTCTGCACCACCGGATAGTACGTTCAACAAGATTATAAGGAAATCAATAAACTTGAGCAAGAAAAACATGGAAGTAGATAGTAGAAAATCATCACCAAATACGGTCAGAAAGAGACAGTTGTAAATGAAAGAAAAAGCAGTCGAGAACATGTTTCAATCCCAACATTATCATGACTAACCTCTGCAAAACAATTTCAGCTTCATCAACCTTCCCTGCTTCCAAAAGGCATTGTCCTAATTTTGAAAGAGGAAGGGCAAGTGTTTCGTCCACAAGGCCTCTTGTTTTCTCAATTATGGACAGAATTCGATTGTAAATCTCGATCGCACTTGTAGATTCATCCATGTCGTTGTATGCGGTGGCCAATCCCAAAAGTGAATCTACTATCAATGGACTGTCAGCTCCTGCATGTGAAAAGAACCAAATGAGCCTAGTACAGATTTTCATTTTGATAACAGAGGTACGCTAAGCAATTGATGCTGTCCATTAACTATGCAATATAAGACGTCATTTAATTGAACTCTGGAGGCAAACTCGAATCAAATTATAGCTGCAGATTGCACAGAAAGTTGTTGATGACGAAGGCAGGAAACTCAGAATGACAGTGGGTATAATTGCAAGATTAAAAAACAAAGAAATGTCACGAGTGCTTAAATAATCTGGAGACTGAATAAATGAAAAAGGGAAAGGACGTAAAAATTTACCGACTAAGTCTTCTTGAATTTCAAGACTTTTCAGATAAAATGGAAGTCCCTCTTCAGGTTTGCCTAATTCAGTGTACATACTCCCCATGTGCTCTAATATTCTGTCGGCAAGGGGTTGCAGAGAATCGATCCCAACATCCTCCATAAGATCTTTAATCTGCAGGCAGGCACACGTTAAAATACTTGAATTAGTGACAAACTAGTATGGCCTGTGTCGTTGCCACAACGACGATGGCCCGACAGTGCCTTATAATACCACTTTTTGACGAAATTGTTAAATTTTGTAATTGTACTTTAAAATGATAATTCCACTTTAAAATTTGATATCTTCAACTTCATCGGTTCAAATCATGTGAAACTTTCAATGTGCACATCCCCTCCTTGAGGACATTCCCATAGTACCGAGAACATCCCCAGAAACCCACCAATCACGGGGACCTACCGTGTGATGACACAAGAGAACATACTAAAACAATACAAGCCCTTGACTTAATACATAAAGATACTGAAAAAACAAACAAACTATGGAGTTGGTGAATATTCCAATGTCCAACTATACATTAGGGTCAATTGCAATACAAACCTGGCCTAAAATTTTTTCAGCCTCCTCAAATTCGCCCATGCTCAGTCGCAGGGAGGCGAGAGTATCCAGCATAGCTATTTGCTCCATTCCTTTATAGCCAGCCTCGAGCTGCTGGGCTATTACGTCAAGGTTGGCTTCTATTAGACCAAGAGCAGAATCCGCATCTCCTTCTGCCACCAGTTTCAGTACTTCATCACTAAGCTCTTGTAGCTGTTCCTGCATGTCACTCACTTCTTTTACCAGGCTCTTCATATCATCAATATCCACATTGTGCCTGTTAAAAAGAAAACTCGGTTACGAATAAATAAACAATGTTAAGAACAACTACGGTCACAGCCATGCCATTACAACGAATTCGTTTGAACTAGTTGTCGTATCCAAGAAAACCACTACCAACAGAGGAAGGTCGGCTAAAACCTAATACAATCCTCAACAAATAGGTAATATTCAGTGTTCAGCTCCACCTAGAATAGTTTCATCTCGCTCGTAACCACTGAAGGGCCAGTAACCCCAAAATTGGGGCCCCATGTGTTTGTAGCAATTTGAGTAGGTCACATTAAGACTATCTTTTGTCCAATTTATTACTTTATTGATCAACTCATGCAATTTTCTTCACTGATTCTGGTGATATGTAATTTGGCCAGAGCTGCATTATTTTTCTCACAAACTGGACAATCGAATTGGTCGTTTCTAAACCAGGAATCCTCGGGGCTTTAAGGGTTAAGAAACGCTAACCAGGCAGGAACCACTTACCCCATTTCCTTCAAAATCTCCTCAGCCATTCCATCATCGTTTAATGTCATAGCCTTTGCAAATCGATTGAACTGATCCTCAAGCGCTGAATCACGAGAATCCCTGGTAGTAAGAATATTTAGCCACAAGTAACCAAAGGATAACTAATACAAGGACACGAATAATTTCATCCCACTCGCTAAAACAAGAGAAACAATAACGGCTTACCCAATTTCCTGCTCATCCGCTTCATCATCTTCTGATAAAGTAGCTTTAGCAAAACGGTTAAATTGCTCCTCAAGCGCTTCATCACCAGAAGTTCTGATAACAAGAAAATCAAGCCAGGAGTAAGTAAAACCCCACTGAGAACACAAACAATGCCATCCCAATTGCTAAAGAAAAAGAAACTGTAAAAACACAAGCATGGCTTACCCCAATTCATTTATAACTTGCTCAACCGCTTCGTCATCGTTCTCTGTCAAAGCCTTTTTGAAACGCTCAAACTGTGCCTCAAGCACTGGATCCCCATAAAACCTGATAATAAGAAAATTCAGCTACGAGAAGACAAAGGCTATTAAGAACAACTAGGAACACAACCACGTCAATACAACCACTTCGTCAGAACTAATTATCGTGTCAAAGTATCCGTCTGAACAAAACCTTTGTCTAGAAGAAAAGTCGGGTGACATCTGCGTGCAAATTAGGGCCGGAGTAACACATCTTACTCAAGTCAAAGATAAAAAAGAGACACTTAAAAGTTCCTTCCAATATTGACAGCTTCAGTATTCTCTGACTCAATACAAATATAAAAATTAGATAATATTAAATTGAAATTGACAATATTCACCTACATCTAGAACAGTCTCATCCAACTTGAGAAATGACAGCATGTACAAGAACGATTTACCCCATTTCCTCAATAACCTGCTCAGCAAGTTTCTCATCTTGTGACATGATAGCCTTTGCAAATCGGTTGAACTGATCTTCAATCGCTGATTCAGGATTCTTTGAACCATTTCCAACTACTTCTACCTTGTTCAAGCCGTCACTCCCGGATTCTCCTTCTGCCTTTCTGTAGTAATAACCTCTAAAGTTTAATAGACTTCGAACCCTTTCAAGACTATAACTGGCAGTGTAAAAAAATTCAAGTTCAAAAAAACTAAAATATAACAAGAAAAGCATTTCCATAGACGAGTAGAAATTTCATCCACCAGAGGCATTCTAGCAAGCCTACCCATGCTTCAATTGGCAGCGTTGATGTTAGGAACTGCCCTTAGAATGGCATTGCAGTTGGTATAGTTTGAAACCTCAACGCTACTATACAACTCACTCCCAATACTACAGGCCAACTCAATGTCGACAAAGTTTCCAGAGCTTGTTAGTAATAATAGGGCTACACATGTAAAGGATTCATTTACATTATTGAGCAGAGCATTCACATAGCTGATTTGAGTCACAAAAATGATACAGTCTGGCCCCCCTAAAAGGAACTTCTATTCTCTTCCAGTTGCTGTAACCAAGAGTCTATCAAATGAAGTAGATTGTTTAGCATGCCTTACATGACAGTTTGCTTATTCGGCTGCAAATGGCTGCACTTGTCTTTCGAGAGAATCCCTTTCAGTCTTCTAGAGTGTCTGCATGCAACACAGTTCATCAAACCAACTTACTAACTTCCAATCCTCTACAGCAATAGAGCCTACGTAAAACAAGCGTGAGAATTAGAATCGAAGCAAAGAAATACTCTCCCCCAAAGCCAAATCAAGTTCACATAGCGCACCTATTAGCAATGCAACGGTAGCGCTCCGGTGACACTCCACTAAAGCTCGAAGATAGCTGACATCCTTGCCAATTTCCAGCTTTGATGATCTGTCTGCTAGTCCGTGCACAGGAAACCAATTGCAAATTGTTTGAGGGCACGCTCGTCTTGAACCATGCTTGAGACCGCGTCGCGGGCTGCCTTGTAACCCCAGCATGAGGAAATTGTTGAGCACCGACTTGCCTGCACCATGATTCAACAGTTTTCAGAATACGCAAACCCATACGAACCACAGTTCCATCCTCTTAAACCATTCTTGAATTTTATCTTCTCACATTTTCGCCCCATCTGCTATTCCATCTGCTCTCCAAGAATCAAGCTCTCCAAGATTCAGCAACCCTCTCGCATGAAAGAGCGTAAACCAAACACCACTCAAGAACGTTATAACTTCCGTTACCCGTGAAAATGTAAACCCTAAACCCTACAGACATCAGCAAAATTCATAGAAAAATCGGCACCATGACTCCCATATACTGCTTGATTGTGGCGACAGAGCCGACAGTGATTTTTTGTGATGAAAATTGGGAGTTCAAGGGGGAAGAGTAATGACCCGGCGTTGAAGACCGAGAACTGCACAAGCGCCTTCGCCATTGGGGAACAATCGAAAATGCGCAACACCTTCAATGGTGAAATGCTGCAACAAAAAAAGACTCTCTTCGCAGTGAAAAAAAAATTCTCAAACGAAGAACAAAGCCATGCGCCACCACTCCGTCGCAGGGAGAAAACCCTTAAACCCTGGCTAGTCCAAAACCTCGCAAACAAACTGACAAAGGCGGAGTTCACGAATGGTTCCGCCAAAATGGGGAAACCAAAAGGTGGTTGTGTTTCAGCAGATAAGAAACGAGCTCGCCTTGTTGAGGATATGGTCGCTTATTATAATAAGCGCCGCGCATGGACGCCCCATTCACACTACACAAAATAGTGAAATTAGATTGCCCATACTAATTTCTCAACATTTGACACTATATAAATATTTGTTGTTAGTGTACAAGAATGCACTATTTTTGAATTAGGTTTTGATGTAATTGGGACTCATGAACTTTCATGTGTACAAATGGAAATGTTTGTAGAAGTATTTATTGACTTTGATGACTTGTAAAGTACCTTTCTTAGAGTAAGGTAACCTAAATTCACTATTTTGTGTAGGAGTTGGCAAGAGGGGAGGGGGCACTAAGAGCATCTGTAGTGCACTTTCAGCAAACAATCTTGGTAACAACTAGTGGTGGGGCATTCCACAAGATTTTCACAATGCTAGACTTTCTGGAGGACAAAATGGTCCATTGCAAAGTTGGCAATCACAACATCAAGTGGACTTTTCACATTATAAGAGAAAGAAAGAAAAGAACCTATAGCAAAAAAAACGAATTTTCATGGAAACAAGCAAAGGTTGAATTGATTGGCACCCATAACAATGCAAGAAAAAAGTTAACAATGATGATTATTTCTATAGTGAGTCAATTTGCGAGCCCTTTATATTTTGCAAATTTGTTGGTCCCAAACAGTTGCATACCGAGGGTGTGGAATTGTAGCCCCCATAACACTTGCATTGGAGCGCAAATTAATTACAAATCACTTGGCACTCGGCACAATGCCAATACTATCTCTTCTACTGGAAGCATTGGAGATGCTCTAATAGGTTGATGAGGGGTACAAACAAGTTGATGAGAAAGGCCAACGGGTTGATGAAAAGGGCCAATGAATTGATGTGGATGCACCCACGAATAGCTGTGAGGGTACCAACAAATGTGAGCACCAATTAGTAGCTAATTCCATTAGTACTAGTGTGCCCTATGCCATTGCCACAGCCAAAATCATAGTAAAAACTTTGAAATTCAATATCTTTCACATCGTCATTCCAAATGCCACGAAACAAAGCCTGTCCACCCCTCCTCGCCAAGAGCTTTCTGAATGTACCAAGCACGTGTCCAAAATCAAAGTAAAAGTAATTTTCTAATTTTTGGATCCATAAATACTTTGAAATTCAATGACTTCCACACTGTAGCTCCAAACGCCACAAAACCAAGCCCGTGCACCCTTCATCGCCGAGACCTTTCCGACGGTACCAAGCAAGCGGTCGGGGAGATCTCAACAAAACAAAACAAAACAAAACTTAAGGTATGGATTCACCATTTTCAAAATAGTAAGATTTCGATAGTGTCCACATACTAAAAAAATTAGTGGTAAGTCATATGTGACCTGTCATTAAGGTAAACCCGCCTATGCCAGGCAAACCACCTAATGCAGACATCTACAAAACCACCCATTAGAGTCTTACATTAACCCAATTCAGATTTTTGTCAATAAATGAGATTATGACTTGGTTAGGTTGGTTAGTGGTCAAAACCAATGCCTTGGGAGATGGCCATGGAGTTATTAGTGATTGTTATAGGACACTTACACCTTTTCTAGTGTAAACTTGTCATAGAAAGTTATTTTTTTATTCCTTCATGTCATGGCCATGTTAGGAAATCTTGCAGCCATGTTAGAAAATTTGGTGACTGCTTTAGGTGGTAAGATGACCATTATAGAATCACTTTTTATTGATTTGGGGTAGTCTACAGACTCTTTTAAATTAATTGGACAGAACACTTTGAAAATTCATAACTAATTCATACTTTGTCCAAAAAATAAAATTTTAATTGCTTCTTTTATGTCTCACATTTGTCTTTGTATGGAAAAAAAATTGATTTTTTTCCTTAATGGCAACGGCCCAAACCACTCAAACCACTCATTCTGCCTGTCATAGGCAGGTTTACCTTAATATGTATACAATATAGCAGAAAATCAACGTCTAAATCAAACACATCGAAAATCAATTGACTAATTAAAAGGTTCAAATCACAAACGGTAATACTTAATCAGCTATTATCGTGCACAATTTAACATTGGGATATTATCCTTGTTTAATTCAGTTACAGGAATAACCAAAGTGTTCATTACAAATGAGGGATCTAGGGACACTTGTCAAATATGGAAAAAGTAGTGAGGAAGCACAATTTCTTTCTATTGGCAATAGTGGAAACAAGGAATGGCAATCCAAGAGCCAGGCAGAGAGCACCTTCCTGTGAATTTTGAGGCATTTGGGGGAAATTGGTCTCACTGGATGCTATTTTAGGGCTTCATGGTCTGTTGAGTTTTGTAGCAAACAAAGAACCCATTTCATATTTCAAGCAAAAGGGTCTCACTTTGGGAACGTAATTGTGATACTTAAAAGATTCAAAACTTCAATTGGGGTTTCCATGACAAAAATAGGCAGATTGTAAGAATGTTTCTAGCAATGGATTAAGCTTGTAATTGTGATGCTTAGACAAAGAGTCTCCCTTCTAACAGATATGTAGCATATTTGTCACTTGTGTTGAAGTCTCAAAGTCAATCCTAGGACCTTAAGTGACCAGAATCTCTTCTAATGGACACAATTGAGATTCATTGTTAGAATTCTTATCAATTTTTGCGTCATTCTTTGTTTCTCGCAACGGCAAAACTGGACAACACTTATTGCTTTATTGATCTACAAATGAAAGCAAGGGTTGTAATTAACATGGATTCAACTACTTTTCTAGAGCCACCAGAATCAAGTTCAAGTATTAAGAAAATGAACATTTCCCACCCTCTATTCCTACAAAATCCATCTCATTGCAAGGAACTGTCAACACTTGGGAGATGTACAAAATTCATTTGTATTCTATGCAATGTGCACTATAAGAAACCCACGTTTTTTTGGACGGATTTTTCTAGATGTCCACCTATTTTTGTGTTAAGAATAACGTCAAATGTAACATCAGAATGTTTTGTTTGACATTAATATTAACATGAAAATAGGTGGATGTCTAGAAAAACCCGTCAAGAAAAACATGAGTTTCTTATAGTGGTGAGTGTTTTACAAGAAATGCTCTACAAACTTATGTATTTGGATAGCAACTTTGGTTGAATGGATTCCTACAAATAGGTGTAAACAATCATGGAAAATTTCTTTTCCAACCCCTAAAACTTTAAACTATCTATAATTGATATAGTTATCTAAATAAGGTGGGATTTAGACAATCACACTTTAAGAGTTGGGTTCTTTTCTTTTGACTTTGGGGATGTAAATAATTCATTTGTATTCCATGTAGTGTGAGGATTTTACAAGAAATACTCTACAAACTACTCTACTTGGGAAGCAACTTTAGTTGAATGGACTCCTAAAAATAGATGTCAAAATTATAGAAAATTATTTTTTCAACCCTTATAATGTCTATAATTGATATAGTTATCTAAACAAGGTGGAATTTGGACATTCACACCTTAAGATTAGTTTTTTTTATTTAAAACAATACTCTGTATTTTTCTTCAATAGACGATATAAAAATTTGAGTGATTTTGATGTGGACACATAGTAGAGGATGCTGCAAGTAGAATCTAAATTTTATACTCGATTTTATGCTACTCAAAGAATATGTTATATATTTTCAAAACAAAACACTCTATTGGCCTTCTACTATCGGTCATAGACTCAAGAAGAAACAACACATTTGGAACCTAGAATAAATAGAAAGTGATGTATGAATGGAAGTATCCATAAATAGCCACTTGGCTAATGTACCCATGTTCTAAGAGCATCTCCACTAGTTCTCGCCAAACTTAATTAATGAGCAAAAAATTTAAATTTATTTTTGAAAAAACATCAAATTCTTATCCACTACCCATTGCTCACCAAATGCGCTTTATAAATACAATAGTCAAATTGGACAATCACCAAATGGAATATAGGATGAAGTTCACGAAATGTAGATTTGAAGGGCCATAGTTTAATATGCCAAAATTGAGTGCCTTGAAAATATTTTGTTGAACCTAAAGCATTTGTCATCCAAGTTTTAGAGCGTGTTAACCCCTAAAGGGCCATTTCTCCCCTCGGGGGACAATTCGGGTCCGAGCAGGTTCCTTTTGTCTCAATTTTTCGTAATATTTTTTGGGATTTTTGGAAATTATGTATTTTTGCAAGATCTTTGTGAATATATAATTTTTATTTTAATTGATGCCCGAGAGCAAAAGTTATGGCACAATAAGCAAAATTGGAGTTCGGCAGGGAGTCCAAAAAAAATCACAAAACGACAAAATAATTTTTTTTCAAATTTTTTTTCTCACAGATTATATTTTTTTCTACATGTGAAGCTTTGTTACATTCAATTTGGACTAATAATGAGAAAGTTATGGACAATCTTAGTTTTTTGGGCAATCTAAGCATCTTCTTGAAAGAATAACTTGTAGAATTCGTTTTTCAATGCAATTTTTAGAACTTTTCAAAAACAATTGTTAGACAAGGTTAGATTTTCTTGCTAAACAATCTCATTTGGTTAGATTTTCTTGCTAAACAATTATTGTGGTTCAATTCCATCTAAAAGATATTAACAATTAAGTTTTTTCTTCTATCTTGAACCTACCTCTACTTAACAATTTTTTAATGAGTGAAAATTAAGTGCTTTTTATACTAAATTTTTTTGGGAGATTCTTGACTCAACTACCTAACTTAAATAAGTAGAAAATCAAAGTCCGTAGTGCAAAAATTTTGAACCAAAAAGACTCAAAGCCAAAAAGACTTGTTTTCTTCACTTTAAATGCATATATCTTGCAACCTACATGGTCAAAGATTCTGAAATTTCTTCCACATATTCACATACTATTCAAGTATAAGATCTTATGGTTGGATATGCAAGAAAAAATAATTTTTAAAGCTCTTTTCTCTTTGCAATAGAAATGACAGGTTTGAGTGTTTTTTGATAAGAAAATCACCTTGGTCCTTTAGGGATTAAACCTTTGAAGGCCTTGGTGCAGATGTTCTAAGTAGTAGACTTGACTCGATTTCATATACAAATTTGATTTGCTATGGAGCAAAAAATAGGTGTTTGTCTTTAGTACTTGTCATTTTCAAGTGTTGCTACTTTAGATGTGCCACAATCCAAAGTCACCATATTTGCAACATTATATTTTCATTATTGTTCTTTTCAATTTTTCATATTTTAATTTTCAAATGTACTCTAAGGTAGTATGCTCTTAAAGCAACCATTTAAGCCTACCCAACTCATCATTGACAGTAGAACATACTTCAAGCAACATGTCAGTCCTTCCTAGATAGGGGTTGCAATTAGAACACGGCTGGTTTTAGGTGTAGTTACCTTACTATTAGTGGCAACAATAGTCACATGACATGAGTGGAGAGTCTTACCTTGGTGCAACCGAGAAAATAAAACTATTGGCCCGAAAACTGAAATTCTAGGTCGGAATGTTATGACGTAATACGCACAGATGAATGAATTTTGGATGAACGTAGCAGCACCTCAGTCCCAACAGAGCTCCAAGTTTTAGGGTTGGGTTTAACGCACTCAACTGTTTTCTTTCTTGTTGGAGCTGCAAACACAGAACTCAAACTCGACCGGTTGCATCCGCCATAGCTATTTCCTTCAGCTTTTTCTTGTTATGCGTACGCCGTAACCTTTTTTTCTCCTTCTGCTTGTATTTTTTTCCCGGCTTTCTTCCATTGCGCGATGTCAGGTTTCCATCTCCCGAGTAACTATGGCATGCAGGGGATGCTCAAGGAAGGCCACAAGCTCATCTCCGGGTTGGAGGAGGCGGTGTTGAAGAACATCGAGGCCTGCCAGCAAGTCTCCAAGATCGCCTCGAGCTCTCTCGGTCCCAATGGCATGAACAAGATGGTGATCAACCACTTGGACAAGCTGTTCGTCACCAACGACGCCGGCACCATTTTGCAGGAGCTCGAGGTGCAGCACCCCGCCGCGAAGGTGCTGGTCTTGGCGGCCAAGGCGCAGCAGGAAGAGATTGGCGATGCGGCGAACCTCGTGGTGTCCTTTGCCGGGGAGCTTCTGGGCGGCGCGGAGCAGCTCATTCGCACGGGTTTGCATCCTAGTGAAATCGTCTCCGGGTATGCGAAAGCTTCCATTAGGGCATTGGAGATTTTAGGGTTGGATCTGGTGGTGCCGGGCTCGGATACCATGGACGTTCGCGACGCCGAGCAGGTGGTGCACCGTATGAAATCCGCGGTGGCAAGCAAGCAGTATGGCCAGGAAAGTATTTTATGCCCTTTGATTGCTGAAGCTTGCATCCAAGTGTCTCCCAAGAATCCGATGAACTTCAATGTGGACAATGTCCGCGTCGTGAAAATCGTGGGCGGAGGGATCCATGACTCGCAAGTTGTCCGTGGTATGGTTTTAAAGAGTGAGTCGGTCGGCACCATCAAAGTCGCTAAAAATGCGAAGGTCGCCGTCTTTGGAGGCGGCATTGACACGTCCGCCACTGAGACCAAAGGAACCGTGTTGATCAACAGCGGGTTGGAGCTTGAACAGTATGCTAAAACCGAAGAGGCGAAAGTGGAGGAGCTCATTAAAGGTATTGCAGGTTCTGGAGCCACGGTGGTTGTCAGCGGAGGCGCTGTTGGAGAGATGGCGCTCCATTTTTGTGAACGCTATAAGTTAATGGTTATCAAGATCGCTTCAAAGTTTGAGCTTCGTCGTTTCTGTCGCACAACGGGTGCCATATCGCTAGTTAAATTGCAGCAGCCAACTCCAGATGAGATAGGGTACGCTGACTCTGTTGTGTCGGAGGAACTAGGAGGAACTAGGGTTACAATCGTTAAGAACGAAACAGGTGGAAACCTAGTTGCAACTTTAGTGATTCGCGGAAGCACGGACAGCTTGTTAGATGATGTGGAGCGAGCTGTTGATGATGGTGTGAACTCATACAAGGCCATGTGTCGGGATTGTAAGTTAGTACCTGGAGCTGGTGCTACAGAAATTGAGTTGGCCAAGAGATTGAAGGAGTATGGTGCGAAAGAGGCTGGTTTAGTCCAGTATGCAATTGATAAGTATGCTGATAGTCTTGAAGTTGTGCCGAGAATTCTTGCTGAGAATGCTGGTGTGAACTCTACGGATATCATTTCATCTTTGTACGCTGCCCATGCTGCTGATCGGACTAGCGCTGGGATCGACATTGAAACGGGAGCTGTAGTGGATATGGAGCATGACACTGGGGTCTGGGATCTCGTTACTCCCAAGTATTGGGCATTGAAATTGGCTACTGATGCTGCTTGCACCGTGCTTCGGGTAGATCAAATCATCATGGCCAAGCAAGCAGGAGGACCTAAGCCTCGAGGTGCTGACGGAGGAGATGACGACTAAATCAGGTATAAAAACATGGGATAGCGTTACTAATGCAAATTGGGTCCGAGAGGTGAGGTTCTTGTAGATCCGCTTAGGCCGAGTTTAAATTCTTGATCAAGGACGCCAATAGTTTCATCATCTGCTAGGTTTTCGTGCCATAGGGTTGGGTTGGTGGTGGTTTGGGAGGATACTGGCAGTTTTGAGTTTAGCAGGTTCAGAGTTTGTTAAGACGCTCTAGAAAGATGGTATACGAACACTCGACTTTTTTAAGTGCAAGGTGCGCTTAATTTTACTAAAAATGATTTTTTCCACTTGTAGGGTGTTTCTGTTTAAAAAACATTTCGGGGGCTGATCTCATCACTTGATGGATAATGTACTCTTGTTCTCACGCACGTTGTTTTTGAACTTCTGGTACTGCCTTTTCTCAAAATGCGAGGCTCTCACCCTGCGAAGGAGACTTTAGCTGCACAGAGGAAACAGTTTGTTCATTGGATTCTATAAACTAGTCACTCACCCTTATTCATCTGAGACTGAAGAGATTGAGATTATTAGGACTGTAAAGTCATGTTTAGGTTGAATTACTTGAACACTTTAAGTATGTGAAGTCATCAAGGCTCTACTCTTCATTTAGAGATCGTCTGCAATTTCTGTCTTTAATCCCACATTTGAGCTAATTCATAGTTTCTTGGTTGTAGTTTTCAAAATCATGAACACATGTAAACTTGTCTAATTTTGTAGAGAATTGCAATTGCTGTTAATTATCAAGGCTTGCTAAGGTAGGAGGTTCATTTTAGCCACTTTGGCACATCATAAAAGAAAACTTTGCTTTGTGGACCTCCTACCTTATCATGGTTGTATTTGACACTTTGATTTCAAAAGTGGGTACAAAAATTATGTATAAGAAATAACGTAGTCTAATTTTTTGGTAATACACAAATGTACAGTAATTGCTTGTGTCAACAATTTCAGTTTTTGTCAAACGTTTTGTTGAATATGGAGGTGTTTGAGAGGTACAGAGCTCATTCATTTTAAGTTTCAACAAATTGGAAGACTTTTATTAAGCCTTTATTAGCCATCATTGGTAGATATTACACTTAGCACTAGCACTGTTGAAAAAATAATAGAATTGAAAAAAGTGAAAACATTACGTAAAGCCAAGAGGAATTTTAAAGTTTAAGATTTCCTACACCATAATAAATATTGATAAAGACAAAATTGTATATTACAATACTAAAACATTTTTGAGCTTCATATTGCTAGTTATCATTTCCTTCAAAGATTTAGTTTATAAAATATTTTTTTATTCAACAAATTTTCTTCCATTCTCTCCTAGCTATTGTTGCTTCATGTTCTTCATGTTGGAAACAATCAATTTGCACAAAAGGCATGATACTTGAAGTCTAAGACATTTTATGGAGGTTCATAGAATTCATTTTGAAACTTATCATTATTGGGCTAAACTATAACCTTCAAGAATTTAGAATTATTTTATCCAACACATTACTTGTTATATTAGATAAAGATGAATATTTGTCCCTTTGATACAAACACTTGGTTTAAATTCTTAATTATTAAATGCCTATCATTTGTACCAAAATATCCATTTCCATATTGTATTAGGAAAATAAAAGTAATTTTCAAGGTTCTTTAATTATATTTGAAGGTTCTTGGAGTGTGGATACTACACTTGTTCCAACAATCTTATAACATTTATTAAGCAATTCTTTTTTCTTAAGATTTAATAATTTTATTCCTTATAGAAGAGATCTTTATCTCAAGTGGAAGCTTTAATTCATTCTTTGTACTTCAAAAGGTAAGAATTTTGAAGGATTTTATTTTGCACATAGATTAAGCATCAATTAACAATAAAATAGATGGTGTTTGTTTTCTAACTTAATTTTTACAATATAAAATAAAAAAGGATTTAGTATGAAAACATTCTTATAATTCCTATTGACTTATTTCTATACTGTATTAGATTTCTTGGCAATTTAGAATTTTCTTTCATCTTATACCTACTTCTATTATATCCAACATTTCATGCCAAATATTTAATTAAAGTTGGAAAATCAAATTGAAATGATGGTTAAAATAGTATTATTTCAAAATCTATGTTTTTTTATGTAATTTTTTTTTTTAAATTCTGAAATCTAGGGGTCTTTTTTAGAATTCTTTATTGCTGACTTTGATAGATGAAGTAAGTTAAGGTATTCGTTCAAAAATATTATAAGTCACCTTCAATTAATATAAAAATTTGTATATATATCTAAATGGTCAAGAGAGAAGAATCATTCAATCTTATCATTATATATAGATTTAAAAAAGGACGTAGTTTTTTCAAACCAAATTTCAAATATTCTAGTTTTGGATGGAAGAAAAGAAATTTAACGCATTATTGTATTTTGTGATTCTAGAGATTAATAAGATTTAAACCTGTAGAAATTGGTGAAGTAATAAAAATAAAAGATAATTATAAGATCCTACAATAAGAAACCAAGAAGATGTTTTTTTATCTCTCCAATTATTCAACTATATAGAATATTTATCTTAAAATTGTGGCAATTTACAGTACATTATATCAAAGAACATTAGGCCGCCAATACTTATTTACTTTTGAAGTGAATGAACTCCCACAAAGTAACACCACCTAAAATCTTTGAGCTTGAGCATGGTTCCTATTGATTAAGTCATCGAAATTTTGTCGGATCTAATTAAGAATCAAAATTGGATTTCAAATTCTCTAAATATGCAATTTTGGCAAGGTTGTCAATTTCTCAATGAATACATCTGTCCAACAGGCTCATATGATTTAAGGTCTTCCATTCAACTTGGTGAACAACATGTTCACCATCAAATGACAATTTATTCTTTGCCACTTGGTATGCTATGTACGCATCATATGTATAGAGCACATGATGTATACTCTGTATGTTTTGAAAATGGGCTTGAAGAAATGGATCAAATACTTGGCATCCTACACCTACCTCCCTCATACACAAGAAAATTAAGGTTTTGTACAAAAAGTTGAGTTCCCTCAGTCCCCATACGTATTTTCCAAATCCACCAAGTGCATATCCCGCACAGAAGACGGCGTGAACCCAAACGGCAAGCCCCAATCATCCCCACCAGCCCCCTTCTCCTTCCACCGCAGCGCCACTCCCTGCATCCCCACGTCCTCCACATACTCCAGGAACAAGCCCGCCATGCTGTGCGCCACCATGCCACGGCACCCAGGCCGGTAATCGTGGTACCCTCCAGGGAAGCTCGTCGACCTCAGCAGCGTCAAAGTCACGTTCTTGAAGTCTAACCCCTGGAGGAAACTCTCTTTGGAGCCGGACAGGAAAATGCCGTTCTCGGAGGTCGAGGAAATGTTGATGAAGCGGATGTTGTTGACAGAGCCCACCGTAGTGGCTGCGTCACGAGAGCAGGCCGTTATGTAGATGGGTTCCGCTAAACCCCACCAGGAGGGGTGGTAGTAGCGTGTGCTCATCTGGATGTTGGCAAACGTGACATTCTCCACGTTGCCTGCAGACACACACAAAAACAAAAAGGTTAATTTTAGAATGCCAATCTCGGAAAACTGTACAAGAAAATGTAACCTGAACCAGTAGATGAGTTTCTTGATTTCTGTAAGTTGCCTCCACGCTGCCTACAAGCCAAAAAATCTGCTAATTCTGTAACGCCCATGTCGTTAAATTGGAGGAAATCAGTTCAAGAAAAGGCCAGCAGAAATCTGAAATGGCCATCAATGCAATTTTTAAAAAACTCAATCGTCGATCAATGTCCAGGCTAGGGATGCTAGAATTGGATAGTTACACTAGGAATGGATTTTGAATTCAAAAGGACATTGGTCCAATTTTCATGTTGAATTTCTGCTGAGTTCTGTTGGTATATGTTGATCATATATGGATTTGGTATGTTCTGGGTGCATTTTCTTAGTGATAAATTCCATGACTATGGCTGTTTTCAGAGCTCGCGGTTTGAAACCTACGTACATCTATATATTACGGTTTTGGCAAACTCGAGAAAGTTAATACGGAGTACTATGTTTGTACTGTTTACGTTATGCGAGGGGATTGTTGCTGCAAATGTTACAATAATTGTCCTACTAGTGAAAGCTCAAAGGCTAATCAAAGTCTCAGAGGCCCTGAAGATAGGGGCAAATTTGTTTGTGAAACAAGAAGAAAGATGATCAGCAACGTTGAGGAGGGAGGGATGGGGACCTACCCTGATCTCGGAGCTGAATGCCGAGCCCTCGGTGCGAATCCACGATGACCAGCCCCTCGAAGTGCAGGTTCCGGAAGTCGTGGTTGGTGCGACTCCCGAGCTTCACAGCACACGACTTGGTGCGGATCCAGCAGTTGGTGACGGTCAAATTGTAGAGCGGGCCGTCCTTTGTCTTGGGGCAGATGGCATCGTCGCCCGTGTCGATGTGACAATCTGTGATCCGTGTGTTATTGGAGGATTCGATGTCGATGCCGTCGGTGTTCGGGGTGTTGAAGTCGCCGGTTATGGAGACGTTGTGGATAGAGACTACGTCTGAGTTCACGATGTGTAAGCTGCACTTGAACCAAAGAAACTGTGAATTAGACCACTTTTCACATCCGCAAATTGTTCTAATCATGTGGTCGGATGCACAATTGATGTGAGATTTCAGAAGTTAATTTCAGATACTAATTTTGATGCTAGTTACAAGTTAGCATCAAATATCTGTTGCCTCTGGAATGAAGGGGAGGAGGCTTGCATCAATTGAAGCTTACTCTTAAATGAACATAAGGAAGGAAGTTGGAGCAAGCCAGTGCTTATAGTGGTTGCCTACAATGGACAGAGTCTCTCACACCATAGCTGCTTCTGGAAGTGGTCAAATTTCAAAGAGTTTGGCACTTTCCAAACACCAGTCTAAACCCTAAGATCCAAACCAATCCTAATTTTAACAGCTCTGTTTCACATCCTGTCACTTCAAGCAGATCCTCCTTCCCTTCAGTCCTAACGCTTAGGTGACCCAATTCTGATGCTTCAAAACACGCCAAGTTACTTATATAGTGAACTGCGATGGACAGAGTCTCTTACACCATAGCAGCTTGTTAAAATAGTCCAATTTCAAGAGTATAGCTTTCCGAACACCAGTCTAAAACCTCAGACCCAAACCAGTCCTAGTTTTGAGAGCTCTGTTTCACATTCTGAAGATGAAAATCCTCCTTCCCTTCAGTCCAAACACTTAGAGTGTCCTAATTTCGGTACTAAAGAACACTCCAATTGCATGAATTTGAAAGTAAAACTGAAGGAGGTCAATGGTCCAATTTCAAGAGTCAGGTACTTTCCAAACGCCAGATCTAAAACCTCAGACCTGAATCAATCCTAGTCAAACTTCAGATCTCTGTTTCACATTCTGTCGGCACAAAGCCCCTTCCCCTTCAGTCC
Organism: Neckera pumila; assembly: GCA_963969595.1. NCBI lineage: Eukaryota > Viridiplantae > Streptophyta > Bryopsida > Hypnales > Neckeraceae > Neckera > Neckera pumila. The sequence goes on along the minus strand of OZ018410.1, from coordinate 13,206,007 downwards.
AAACACTTCAGTGTCCTCATTCTGGTACTAAAAAAAACACTTCAGTTTCATAAATTTCACGATCAAGGTAGTTAGAGGGATTTCAATAAGCAAGAACTTACCACCAATAAGCCGGCTCCCGGAGAAAGATATTCCACACCCGCACATTCTTGCAGTTAATTAAGCCCACCAACCTCGGCCGACACTCATCCCCCGCACAATCCCCCGTCGCATTCCAGCTCACCATCACATTCTTCTCCTCCTTGGCCTCCACCACGAACTCCCCGCCCTGCCCATCCACCACTCCCCCTCCAGTCAGTTCCACATTCTCCGCCTCCTCCGCCAGAATAGTGTACCATCGTCTGAACTGAGCAGGGAAATCCGACTGCTGAGTGCTGCCCAGCAGAGTCGCATCTTTCTCCACCCACAGAGTGATGTTGCTACGCAAGTACAGAGTGGAGGTTAAGTACCGTCCTGGGGGGATGTGAACCACGCCACCGCCGTGGCTTGAGCAGAAGTCGATGGCGGATTGGAGAGGGATGGTGTCGTAGAGAATGCCGGTGCCGGTCACGCCGAAGTCAGTCACGCGGCAGACTCGACGGGGACCCGTCACGGAACTAGGCTGGTGCGAAGGGAATCCAGTGGGATCCAGAACTGAAAGAGAGGAGTCCCGCGATGAGTCCCGCGATGAGTCCCGGGATGAGTCGACATGGATTGAGAGAAGGAGAGTCCACACTGCGAGGAATGGAAACCTAGAGATGAGATTTGGGATACGCCCCATTCTAGTGCGTTTCAGACATTGGTCATCAGGAGCTCAAATTTAACCAGGACCGGTTCTAAATTGTCTGGTCTCGCTGAAGTAGCTCTGTGCACAAATTGCCCACCTAGGTTTGATTAGAGTGTGAAATCCCCAAGAATTGAAGGTAAGTGAGGAAAATAGATCGATTTTAAGAATGTGAGGAAGATAGTGTTCATCAATTGATTCCAGAAACCAGCCTCAGAAGGGTACTATTATCAACAATTGAAGAATCAGAATAACAAACAGCTTTAATTTGCAACAACAGGGTTGGCTCTGTTTTTAGCACTGGGTGGTCGTTCTTGCAGGAACTAATTAAGACATACTACTCAAACTTCCTCACATGTAGCTCTCCTCACATGTAGCCTTTGCCAACTCAAAGCCTCTTCTTCTGTGCAGGGTCAATAATTCACCAGCTCTAACCCAGTAAATATAGACCGAGACGGTATCAAATTAAGTTCGAGACGTAAAATCATTTGCATGCGGAAGATAGTCAGAGATGTGTTGTGTAAAACCTACTAAACTACACACAGACGAATGCTTAAATCCAAAACCTCATCAAAACCCTCCGAGAGCACATCCAAAACCGCACACGGAAGTTCTAGTCTCCGTACGTACCAACTTCGGGGAATTGAAGTGATATATGGTGCCCGCCGTGCCGAGCGAGGAAGCTAGCGCTAGAAATGACCGCGTGCTTGGAAACGACGAGCATGGCGAGGGTCATGAATGGAAGGAACGAACTTAGCAAGAGTGCACGACAATCCAAAGTAGGATCCCAACACGGCAAGCATGTTTGTGAAGGGTACGTTGACGTGACTTGAGGGGCAGCTTGATCGAGACGACAGTGAGATAAGATCGATCAGGCTTCCGAGATCAGGGGCATGCCTGATTCAGTCACTGCGGAATCATTGCATTATTGTCAGGCTACGGATTATTTAATGCAAATCGAGAAGAGACTGGATTGCAGGGATTTCTAGCGATGGCGAACTGATCAAAGGTGATGGCGATGGCGATGGACGTGGTGTACATCGAAGTTGACTGTTGGGTAAGTGATACTCCACTTCCTGCAACTTACGGTATTGGGCTGGTGCTTCTGCTGGTGCACGGTCGTCGTTGTTATCCGTTGGGGACGGACTCTTTCTTTGTTGCTTCCGTCGCTGCTTGGATGTTCGACAAGAGACTTTTTTTTGTATTTCCCTCTCTCACTTTTCCCTGTGTAGTCGGTAATTCCTGTGACTTTCCCTGTGATCACAATCCAAAAGTCACATGAACTAGTGTGGCCCTGTGCCATTGGCTCAATTTTCATCTACTCCCGGTTCCACTCTTGGTTCTACTTCCGATTCTACTCCCAGTTCTACTCCCGGTTCCACTCCTAGTAGCAAGAACGCCACCAAAATCAAAGTAAAAGTAATTTTCTAATTTTTTAATCAATAAATACTTTGAAATTCAATAACTTTTGCACCACCACTCCAAACGCCACGAAACCAAGCCCGTGCACCCCTCCTTGCTGAGCCCTTTCCAACGGTACCAAGCACGCGGCCGGGGGACGCACATTCAGGAAGTTGTCCATGCTACAAACCAAACCAAACCAAACCAAACCAAACCAAACAAAACAAAACAAAACAAAACAAAACAAAACAAAACAAAACAAAACAAAACAAAACAAAACAAAACAAAACAAAACAAAACAAAACAAAACAAAACAAAACAAAACAAAACAAAACAAAACAAAACAAAACAAAACAAAACAAAACAAAACAAAACAAAACAAACAAACAAACAAACAAACAGCCTCATTTAAGGTATTGATTACCAATCACATAGGGGAAAGTGAGAGAGGGAAACGCAAAAAAGTCTCTTGTGTTCAGTATCATCCATTCCAACTGAAAGCATCCGTTCTACAATACAATATCAAGTGGTACTACTCAGAGCAAGACGTTAAACCCATCCCGGTGAAAATGCAGGAGCATTATAGTTTAAAATATATTTGGACATATATAACCATAGGATCTTGTAGTATACTCGTTTGAGAAGATGTGGAAAAAATTTCAGAATTTTCCACCATATAGATTGCAAGAGAATACTAGCAATTTGAATTGACAAAAATGCTTTTTTTGTCCCTACAAAAAACTGGGCAGCTGCACTTCATAAGGTCACATTTGTATGAAGAAATTTCCAAATGTTGGTTACTCCCTGGATTCATTCTTCAAAGCAAGTTGGCTACATGTAGGAAGATTTTCAGATCATTTGAAATTGTACAAAATATAGGAAAAAAATAGTAAGTAGAAAGAAGTAGAGAATGACTCAAAATACTAAATTGTTAAGAATTTAATGATGAAATTATAAAATGCCAATGCCAATAGTTGTAATGTTGTAATAAGCAACATACATCCTACGCTTTTATTTTTTTTGAAAAATATTAAAAATTGAGATAAGTAAAGAACTCCAAAGTCTATTTTAGAGTAGGGAATTCATAACTGCCCGCAAACTAGAACACCTCATAATTTTCATCTCATAAATAAAAAGGGAATGATTTAAATCTTTCCACATAATTATATGTAAACCTAGAGGACCAATTTCAAATTTTTATTTTTTTTAAAAGTGAATTTTCAGAATTCTTTTAAGCTGCCCGCCAAACATTGAAAACGATATATCATCTAAGAACTTTTTAACCATATAGTTAAAAGTTATGAAAACTGTTGGGCCTCAAAGCTACTCCTTGGGCACATGTTGTGTGAAAATTTCAAAGAAAAAAATAAAATTTGCATAGGTAGTGAGCTGCCCAAAATTGCTATGTTGCCAAGAAACGCCATTTGATCCTTTAGGAGTTAAAGTTATAGAAAGAAGGGCTACGCTATGAGTCATAAGGCTTTCCTAACTATCCAATGGAATGGTTACAAATTTGCCTTGAAAATCGGACTTGGCATTATGTTTTTCCTCCTTTATAGGATTTTTCTCTGTCTCTAAGAAGGCCTGGACAAATTGACCTCCTCATTGCCCCAAATCAATACCTTAAATGAGGCTTTTTGTTTGTTTTGTTTTGTTTTGTTTGTAGCGTGGACAACTTCCTAATCGTGCGTCCCCCGGGCGCGTGCTTGGCACCGTCGGAAAGCTCTCGCCGAGGAGGGGTGCACCGGCTTGGTTTCGTGGCGTTTGGAGCGGTGGTGCAAAAGTTATTGAGTTTCAAAGTATTTATTGATTAAAAAATTAGAAAATTACTTTTACTTTGATTTTGGTGGCGTACTTGGTACTAGGAGTGGAACCGGGAGTAGAACTGGGAGTAGAATCGGAAGTAGAACCGGGAGTAGATGAAAATTGGGCCAACGGCACAGGGTCACACTAGTATGGATGGATGGAGGATGAGGGGTGCCATTCTCTATCCATCCCAAACCTGACCTACTTTTTTTGACCTACCTGCTCCTTTTGACCTCCTGTGACCTTCACCCGACTTCCACACTATAGAAGGAGGCTCAAAAATCACCCACCTAAGAAAAAAATAGAAGTGGTGACACACCGGCGTCCCTAAACAATTCGATTTTTTTTATCACAGTGAGTAAAAAGGAAAATAGTATAAAGACATTTTTTGGTAATTTTTGGAGTCATTTTGAATGTACTACGATTTTTTAAAGAGAAAGGTATGTAGGGCGCTATATGTGCGCATAGGTTGCATGAGTAATCAAGTAGAATGTGGCTTTGAATGCAATGAATGAGTCCAAAAATTGACTGATGGAAGGCTTAGCATGTTTAGAGCAACCCCATGGTGGGGGGCCAAGGAGAACCCATTGGCGGGGTGTCAAAGGGTGTTGACACGAAGAGTGAGCGAACCCAAGCAAAATTCATTCTCCCACGATAGCCATGCAAAGCAACAATTTTAAACCGGCCACTTCATAATTTAAAGAGCGCTTGGACAAATGGTGAGTCTTGAGCGTGGCATGCCAAAGGTTTTGACTTGCCTTTCTACTCTGATCTCAAGGTACGCACATCCACTACCGTCCGTGTACCTTGATTCCGTTGTCATGTCTGAGCACAGTACAGTTTAGAAAGAAAATCCGAACCTTTGCTACATACTGTCAGAACATGGTAAACAAACGGTAGTGCATGTGGCTTACCTTATGGGGTTGCCTTGGAAGTTGTTGAAAGCGCCTAGGAATGCTTGAAACTAAACAAGGCCCATGTAATGACACTGTCAACTGAATACTATAAAGCAGACGTGGCAATTTCATTTATGACCTCCCAAAAATTAATTACATTTAACTACCGTCAGCTGATTTTTTGGTCTGCATAACATTCAGTAGCTTGTGGTGATGTTGCCTTGGTCCTACAGTGAAGGTGTGCCTCTATATCCTCCACCTATCTAATTCATCAATAACTATTGATGAAACACTATTGGGGTGTGGAATATACTACACCATCATTGTAGAGCTATGGAATATTATGTGGGCTATTTGCTTGAGTCACAAAAGGCATGTATTTGGAGCCCCTACTTGACTACTGATGGACTTCAAATCAAGCACTTTGAATGAGTTTTTATTCACTCAAAAAATCTACTCGTTTTTAAGAATCATTTTTGCACCATATGTAGGGGCAATTTTAACCCTTAAAGGTCCGTGCATCCAAAAAGTGGATGCGCTTTGGGCAACCTCAATTGTAACTTTCAAAATAACTATTTCTAGAATTTGGTTTAAACTAAGAAAATGGAGCTTGACAAGTTTTCTTTCTACTCCATTTCAAAAATTTTAAATTTTTAAAAATTGAAAAAGTTATGGCAATTGAAAGCTCCATATATTAGAATCCAAATAACATAGTATGGTGTGTTTTTTAGTCATAATTTTAAATATATATATATATTTTATATTTAAATTATAGAATTATGTTTCTCATTCCATTCTTCATTTATGGTTAAAATTATAGATTATTCTAATATATATTATAATTTATGTAATTTGATTTCCACCTTTAGCTTTAAAAAATCACAATAATTTGATTTTTTCATCAAAATTATTGAAAAAAAAAATAGAAATGCATTTGTGCACTAGAAAAAAATATCAAAATTTTATACATCTATTAAACAAAAGGATAAATTTGGTTTGATAGTTGAATTTGACTTCTAGGTATTTGTTGTGGTTGTTTTGGGTGTAAGAAATAAAATAACCAACTGAAATTTTTTGTATACTAATCTCTATTGCTATTTGTAATTCTTGAAAAGAATTTCAAATCATTTGGATTGTTTTTGCTATTTTTACTTGTTTATGGTCAATTTTTGCAACAAAAATGTAACAATTTCAATTTTCAACGAAACAAATTGAAATTTTCCACAATAATATATAACTTAGAATGTCAAGTGATAAAATTATAATATTTTCTTAACACACTTTGAAATGCTAAATTTAGCTCAAAGAAGAAGTTTGACCATTTTCCAATAGATCAAGACATTTAAAAGTTAACCTCTAAAGGCTCAAGGCTTTTTTTCTGCCAAAATACACTCAAAAGTCAAAACTGCTATTTCTATAGCAAAGAGTAAAAAAGTTTGAAAATTGTGTTTTTTTTTGCACATCTAACTATAGGATCTTACATCCAAATAGTATTAGAATGTGTAAAAAAAGTAACAGAATTTTTGACCGCACAGATTGCAAGATATTTGCGTTTAAAGTGAAAAAAAATTAGGTTTTTCAACACATTGCGGGACTAGATTATTTGACTTTGAACTTTTTTAACTTTGATTTTTTGCACTTCAAAGTTTTGAGCTTTAAATCTTTATGGTGGAGAATTGAGTTGAGAGTCTAGGGAAAAAAAAAAATTCAAAAAAAATTAATTATTATACTTAAAAAAATTGTTAAATAGAAATAGGTACAAGATAGAAGAAAAATCTAAATTACTAATATCTCTAAAATAGAATTAAAATGCACTAATCCCAATGGTGAGATTGTTCTAGAAAAATAAACCATGTGGAACTTTTTTCTTGAAAAATTGTAAAAAATGCATTCAAAAATGAATCCTACAAGTTATTTTTTCAAGAAGATGCTCTAATTGCCCAAAGAACAAGATTGTCCATAACTTTCTCATAACAAATTCAAATGGAATGAATAAAAGCTTTCCAAGTAGAAAAAAATATAATCTATGAGAGAAAAAAATTTAAAATTAAAAGTTTTGAATTTTTTTTTGCTGCACCCTTTCCCTTGTTTTGAGCTTCTTTGGTCAAAACTTTTGTTCCCAGGCACCGATTGAAAAAAACTATATTCACATGAAGTTTATCAATTTTTCTATCTTCAAGAAAAGTTTCAAAAAATTAGGACAAAATTTCAACCCGTAGGTACCTGCCCGAAATCCCATTTGTCCCCCGAAGGGACAATGGGCCTTTAAGGGTTAAATGCCCGTACTATTTCAAAGCCTCCTACCTTATGGCCTAAGCTTTAAAGCCTTGCAAATCCTTCTACTGTAGTTTCTTTCTTGGAGCTCACTAAACTTTGCAATTAAATTTTTTTTCATGCATGAGTTATATTTTTGAATTTTTGTTAATATTTCTGATTTTTTGCTAATAAAAACTTTGAATGCAAATATTTGAAGCAGGACTTAAATTAGGGTTTAGAGAGTTGGAGCTTCTTAATGGAAAGAATGCAGATTGGCATACTTTATAAGAAGCAATGGTGTCGGAATTTGTGGGCTTTCATTAAATATTTGTAACTAGTTTGACCTGGATAGTGAAATACAATACTATGTATTTCACCAAAAATCATTCCAAAAAATGTCAATTCTAATGCAAACAAATGTTTTTTTTAGGGGGACGGTGGGGGTGGGGGGTGGGGGGTGGAGAGGTGAATAAAATAAATTATGAGATTTAACATTTACAATAAAACCAAAAAAAGTATTTCTACTTCACCATTCTCTGGCATCAAATCTTCTTAACCTCAAATTATTGCAATGTTGATTTTGATTTAAATTGATTTACATTCAACAATTGAGCCTACAGAATAAATTTCAAGTTTATATTTTATTTCATTTCAAAAAAAAATGTTGCATAAAAAATTGGTACAATATAGAAGGAAAAAATTAATTGTTCATAGTTCTAAATGGAACAGAAAGAAATCAATCTTAGAAGCAATCTAAACCCTTTATGATTTATTTTTTTGTTGAGAAGTTTAAAAAAATTTTGGAAGAAAAAATAATTCAATAAGTTATATTTTCAAGTAAATGATTAATACCCACTAAAAAGGACCATTTATAAATTTTTCATCACTAATCCATTCCATTTGGAATCATCAAAGCTTCCGATTTATATATAGCACCAATTGAAAAAGACTAATATTCCTAATAAGCTAATAGAAACATTATTGAACCCCAAAACTAAGGAAAATTTGGTTATTGAACAATTTTTAGAAGTTTGTATAGACTCATGTAAAGTCACTTTTGAACAAAGTTTTCTCAATTTTTTCATACAAACTTTGGACATTGCCCCTTTTGCAAAAGTATAATTTTGTTTCTATCTGATGCCTCCATTACTAATTATGTTGCCTAAAGTTTTTTGAGCATGCAAGTAGCTCTAAGTAGATTCAATAATATTCCTTTTCTACTTCTGTAACTTGACAAGTAAGTCACTAACCATAATACAAGATGAACTATCTACAAAAAGACTTTGAAAAATGCAAAATCTCACTCCAAGAAGAGTTAAAGTCTATGATCCTATAAAACATAGTCCAAAAAATAAATTTTTTAACTTGAAATGTTATAATCTTTCAATTCATGCTGTCAAACTTTTCAACATTTTTCAACAATTCCCTCACTTGTAGTAATAATTTATATAATTTTCTTTCAAATCTTTTTTTCTTCATTTTTTTTCATTTGTCCTAAAAATGGGATTTTTTAACTGACTTGTGGGCAAAATGCAACATTCTACACTTGTACTAGGATTCAGTTGCTTGATCTAAAATTTCAAAAACAACTCTAATATTCATGATGAGTTTTTCTTTTAGATAAGTGTGTATATATACTAATCAATAGAGTACAAACCTCCATCCTAAACTAATTAAAGTATTTATTATTATTTTAAACATTGAAAGTATACAATAAGGGGTACAAAGGTTGGAATTTGATCACAAATTCATCCAAAATTAAATGTTGCATGACCAAAAAAAGTAAAACATTATCTTCAGATTATTGTGGCTTTACAAATCTACACACATCTTTAATTTCAAAGTCTCCTTGAAGACATGATAATATAGATGACATGAACTCCAATTGAAAATTGCCCTAGAATTATTGTACAATTGCAAGTAGAGCCTACCATAGATTATTATTTCTCTAATTGCAATACAAAAGCCAAACACAGTGCTCAAACACAAGAGCCTAACAAAACTAGGAACACCTATATGCTTCCAAGGATCCAATATACACTCATATGATATCTCAGAATGCAAACTAAGACGTGTTCAAATGCTTGTTTAAGCGTTACTAAAATCCCACCAAATCTGAAGTAGTAACTATAAAAAACCTACCTTTATTTTTAACTTAGCAGTGAACAAGCATATGTTTCAAAAGAAGAGCACAAAGATGGGATTACGGCTATGGGAGGCCAAATTGAGTTGGATGTTCCTAAAAACATTTTGGATGTCTAGCAAAATGAGTTGATATCTTATGCAACACTGATGTTCCGGGAGACATCAAAAAAAATGTAGTCTTGTTTTGTATAACGTCCACTAAAACATAAAATGGTTACGTTGTCAAGGGATTTAGTTTAACTCTGGGTAAGTTAGCCAAAGTTATTGTGGGTTGAGGTACAACGCCAACCAGACGTGAAAACATGTCGGAAAAGCAACCACGTGGTTTTTTTGTAAAAAAAGATAAATAGATGGATGTACACCATGGGTGAAAAGAAAAGCTCTTAATACAAGTGGAGTGGTACAATAAACCATATGGAGTATGTAAAACAAGAATTGTGTTCAAAGTAGGCTGGATGAAAAAACGTCTATATATTTGAAATAACATTCACATATTCGAAACAATGCCCAAAGATACAATGGTCAAGTTCTCATCTTCTAATTGTCCCATATCCTTTATTTGACCATGGATGGAACATGTTGACTAGCCCCAAAACCTACACCCTTCCACAATAATAGGTATAGTTTGATTATATTCTAACATACCAACCAAAATAATAGGGGCTGGACCCTAAACCCATGACATGGCAACATTGTTTGCATTTCCATCTAAAATGATCCCCGAAATGATCCTGTAGGTATTGACTTCTGGAGCATTCTTTCCCTATCCTTAATCGAGATGTAAAGTCTGCAATTCACTTAAATTCCAGACAACCTACCATTTTCATTAGTGTGGCCAACACATTTTGCTTCTGATAGATACAAATTCCGAGTTTGAAAAATATGAAAAATAATTTCATTAAACAGCAAGACAATGTTTCATGTATTATCAACCAAATTTCTATGTCTTTTAGTTTTTTTATAATTTCATCCATCAATTCTTGTACTTTCATTCAATATTTCATCCATCTATTCTCCTATCTTCTTTCATTTTTCCTTCATCCATTCTTTTTTACTTTTATCCAATCTTTTCATCCATCCAATCTTCTATTTTCATCCACTTTTTTGCATCCATACATTCTTCTACTTTCATCTACTTCTTTTATCCATCCATTCCTCTAATTTCATCCACTTTTTCATCCATCCATTCTTCTACTTTCATTCACTTCTTTCATCCATCCATTCGTCTACATTCATCCATTTTTTCCATCGCCTTCCATGAACAACCCGTAACTCCCGCCATTCCAATTTTCAGCAAATATATTCCAACTTCCCATTCACTTTCAATCTTTCACTTTAACCCAAAAATAATTCCACCTAAATTAAGGTTGATTTTTTATCCATTTTAATTTTTTCCACCTCACTTGTTCCTATTTTTGTCCAAGATCTCCGCTCCCCGCTCACCATTCACTGCTCCCCGCTCCCCGCTCCCTGCTCACATACTAGCAACGTTGGATGGACAATGAATTTTAGTATAAATATGACCACTCTACCATGTATTCTCATTAAATGTTTGTGAAGTAATTACTTCACTTTGCCATTAAAAATTTTCTTATTGGTAGATGATGAATTCTTGCTGAATTTGACATTCAATTTTTCTTGTTCATTTTTTTTCTGACTTTCTTTTACTCCCTAAAGGTTTTTGACTATATTTTCACCAAAAACGCTCCAAACTGTCATTCCTAGTATAAGTGCTAAATTTTAGAAAAAAAACATTTTTGGACATGTAACCATTGGCTCTTATAACAAAATGGTTTGAAAAGATGTGGAAAAAAATTCAGAAATTTCTACCATATAGATTGCAAGATATTAGCGTTCAAATTGACAAAAATTCTTTTTTTGTCCTTGCAAAAATTTGGGTAGGTGCACTTGACAAGGTCACATTTTTTGGAAAAATTTCCAAAATGGTGGTTATTGTTTTGATTAATTCTTCAAAGCAATCTTGCTACATGCTTGAAAAATTTAGATCATTTGGAATTATACAACATATAGGAAAAAAAGAGTAAGTAGAAAGAAAAAGAGAATGATTTAGAATACTAAATTGTCAAAAATTTAGTTATGGAATTGAAAATTGCAAATTCTAATGGTTGTAATGTTGTAATAAACAATATGAACCAAATATTTTTATTTTTTTTCTTCAAAAATATTGAAAATTGAGTTAATCCCTAAAGGACCAAACACCATTGTTGGCAACACAACAATTTTAGGAATATCACTACAAATGGATTTTTTATTTTTTTCTCTGAAAATTTCACACAGCATGAATCTAAAGAATAGCTTTTAAGGCCCAATAATTTTCATAACTTTTGACTACATGGTTAAAAGGTTATTGTATGATATGTAATTTTCAATGTTCAACAAGCAGATCAAGCAACTCAAAAAAATCCTTTAAATATCACTTTTAAAAAAATTAAAATTTTAAATTAATTTTCTATATTTATACATATATGAAAAGCTTTGAGTCATTCTACTTTGATTAATGAGATGAAAGTTATAAGGAGTTTTAGTTTGCGGGTAGATATGGTTTTCAAAAATTCTATACCTACCTGCAAACAAAAACTTCTCATAACTTTCATCTCATTAATAAAAATGGAATGATTCTAAGCTCTCCATTTATATACAAATATAGAAATCCAATTTCAAATTTTAATTTTTTTTAAAAGTGATTATTAAAGAATTTTTTTGAGCTGCCCGATTTGCCAGCCAAATAATGAAAATAATATATCATACAATAACTTTTTATCCATATAGTCAAAACTTACAAAAATGATTGTGCCTTTAAGCTACTCCTTGGACACATGTTGTATAAAAATTTCAAGGAAAAATAAAATATTTATTTGTAGTGAGCTGCCCAAATTCTCTATGTTGCCAAAAAATGCTATTTGGTCCATTAGGGTTAAATAATTATTTTGTGCCAACAATGCCCTATGGATATGGGATGCATCAATTGATGTCTCATAAAGCATTAGATGTCTAAGTTGGCATCACAAAAAACAATATTAAAATTCTCAAACGGCATAACATTAAGTGCTACGTTAGGTGCCACATCATTCCCGGATTGGGTTAAAAAAATTCCATGTGGCATTTACATAGAGGTGATGCAACTGTCACATGGCACACTTTTGGCACCTTCTTTGATCAAATCTGTGCAGATGCCGCATTGAAAAAAGGTGTTTTTCTTAGATTTTTGCCGGTTTTTGCCAAGTCAATTTAAAAGGATTTTGTTGGACATCTACGAGGGCATGCGTGTTAGAAAAAACATATTTCCATATTTTTTAACTCTTTATTTTATTTTATTTTATTTTATTCTATAGTGAGTCTAATATAGAGAACCACGTTTAGACTTACATTTACAGGCATTTAAGTGCACATACCTTATTGCCGAGAAGACATACAAGCAATTGCAATTGTGTCGGTTGTAATACACTCAATTTACAATATCACGCAATAGAAAAGAGACTCCAAACTTCAAACTTCAGATCCAACATCCACAAAGCTTCAGATTCAAATTTCATAGAGTTCTAGCAAGACTAAAGCAATTATCTTTGGTAGGTTTGAGGCTAATCATGTATGTATTCACATTTGAAGCAAATTTGGTGAGGATTAGCATTTGAAGAAGTAATACTTCAAGAAAATAGTGTTTAAATTGACTAATTGTGTTCGAATTGACAAAAAAATTGTCCAATTTGACAAACAATATACAAAAAAATGTCCGAATTGACAAAAAAATTGATAGAAAAATGTCCAAATTAACATTGTTTTCTTGTAGTGCAAACTCTTTTGTAAATCCGGATTAGCAAGAAATGTTGTAGATCAAGGTCAAGGATCAAAAGGAAGTACAATAGAAGGTCAAAGAGGAGGGTCAAGTAAGGGATGGACAGAGAATGGTACCCTTCATTCCCCATCCATAAGGCCAGGATGCATTGATCCTTTTATTCCCCAATATAGATATATGAAAGATTCCTTGTCCATCTCCAATCTGATTTTTTTTGCTATAACCTACCTATTCCCTATGACTTTTGCCATCCTTCCTTCCTGGCTTCTTGTTTTTGCATGCCGTCCTCACACTACAAAAAACAGCGTCCAAATTGACGCGTCCGAATTGATAGACAATGTCCAAATTGACAGAAAATTGACAGAAAGAATGTCGAAATTGACAAAAAATGATAGCATTCCCTTGTAGTGTTATGATTCCTAATATGAGACAATGATTTATTCTTGTAATTAATTATATAATGTAATTAAACCTTCTTTGAACTAGGTTGACCACAAACTACATTGATTTATCTTGTTAGTACATTTGACATTCTCTTACCATAGTCATAGTATTTGTAAAATAACAAAATTAGAATAAGTTGTATTATATCCATTGTACCAGTTATTGTATTGTATCAATTTCTACAAAATTTACAATAAAAACAAACAAACAATGACACTAGTTTTGCATTATTGATTACTATAGGATCAATCAATGTACGTAGCTCATGTTAGGTGTAAAGGAAGTAAAAAAAGAAATAAAACAGGTTTGAATAGCTAACCTTGTGTCATCTACAAGAATCCACCCATCAGATGTTGCAATGCCACAAAGACTAGATATACATTCAAAGATGCATTGATTGCCATCCCTGCATAGAAGTGTATATTAGAATAATTTTTAGAATAATTTTTAAAATAATGGATAGAGTAACCTTACATACTCAATTACTCTTGAACCAAACAATGCGTTGACTGCAAAGTAAGTTCAAAATACGAATTGGACTATACAAATTTGAAGGACATTACCTTTTTTTTCCCACAGAAATTTCACAAGGTGAGAATCCGCACTAATAGTTTCTTTTGGTTCTCCAAACAAACCATCTAATTGCTATAAAATAAAAGGCTCAAGCTCTATTGTAGGAAGCTCCCTAGCGTCTCTTGTTGCCATGTTTTTTTGTAGTAATATAGAAATGCTACAAGATTTATTTATTTTTAACTTTATGATCATGAAATTACAATTGTTATGAAGATCAAAGAAAGGACATTTAGCTCTTAGAAGTAATCAAAATATTCCTCACTTTCTTATCCTCTTTTTTCTTAGTGGAGTATCAATTCACACTAGCAATAAACTACTATTTTGCTAAGTTGTGCATTCTTTTGCTGCACTATGCAACCAATCATTCCAGTCATCTTGCTTAGTTAAAACCAATATCATCCACTAGCTTATATTTCTTCTTGTCTCCTATACCTCCTCTAACTCTAGCATTCACCAACCAATCTTTAATCAAAAGAGACTTCCTCTACATTGCACACCAACTTCAGCTAACATCATTAGTATACTTAAGCAAGTCAATTTCTTTTTAAACTATGCACTCAAAAATATAAAATATTGCTATGAAAATTGCTAATGCATCATATCTCAACATTCTAATGCGCTTCAACATTTCTCAAAAAATGAAAAAAAAAAATGAACTACACTATTCCAAGAGCGCTACAAGGGTACAATGGTGTACTTACATGGACAGAACTTTGACGCCAAGACATAACGTGAGAAATTCTTTAGGGTGTAAAGAAGAAGAGAATAGGCAAAGACAAGAATTTGGGGAAGAAGTGTGGCCCTATTTCTAGTTGAATCAGAGCCTAATCAGCGCTAGTAGAAGTGAGAGTCCCTCCAAGTCTCCAGCGGTTCCGCGCAATCAAGCTCTCGCACACTTGCGTCCCTTCACACAGTTTAAGTGTCCAAAAACATGTGAATGATATTGGTTTCAACAAAGTGGCATGATGCAATGATTAGCGGATATGATGTTCTATAGATGATTGCATGTCCGCCATGTCTGCCAATTGTTGCTATTATATAGTTGCATACATGATGTTCTATAGATGATTGCATGTCCGCCATGTCCGCCAATTGTTTCTATCATATAGTTGCATACATGATGCTCCATAGATGATTGCATGTCCGCCATGTCCGCCATGTCTGCCAATCGTTGCTATCATATAGTTGTATACATGATGTTCCATAGATAATTGCGTTCTAGAAAAGGGATATAAACTAGTGCAGAACATCATATCCACTAGTTTATATTCCACTATCTAGCTTATATTCCTTACCCTATACATCTATTCAAGTGTCCAAAAACATGATATTCATCTAATTCTTGCTTAAAAGAAATATAAGAAAAGGACAAACTACATTTTGCCATGAAATACATGTACAAAGGGCAATGGCAACCAAACCAAGAGCAAATTGAGGCCTATTTCATACATGGATGTCCACAAGCAATGGACAAAACCTTCTACAATTTTTTTGGTCGATAGTCAAATTTTGTCCACTTGGGATATACGCTTGATGGACAGTTGCTTTGCAAAAAGTACACATCATCAAGCTCTCTTCCCAAAGCTTAAAATGAAGGCATAGTGGCATACTTGTACTCTTGTAGCAAACAAATTTAGGATCATGTTAACCCCTAAAGGACCAAGGCCATTTTTCTGCCAAAAAACACTCAAAACTGCCATGTCTATAGCAAAGAGTTAAAAAAATTGGATGTTTTTTTTTTGCACATCTAAACATGGTAGCTTACACCTACCTAGTATGAAAATGTGTAGAAAAAGTTCCAAAATTTTTGATTGCATACATTGCAAGATATTTGTGTTTAAAGTGGAAAAAAACACAGACTTTTAGTACATTGTGGGACTAGATTATTTGGCTTTGAACCTTCTCAACTTTAATTTTTTGCACTACAAAGTTTTGAGCTCTAAATCTTTATGGTGGAGAATTGAATCGAGAGTCTAGAAAAAAAAATTCAAAAAAACTTAGTTTTCATACTTCAAAAAATTGTTAAATAGAAGTAGGTACAAACTAAAAGGAAAATCTAAAATATTAATATCTTTTAGATGGAATTAAAATGCACTAATCCCAATGGTAAGAATTTCTTAGAAAGCAAATTAAACCATGGTAAACTTTCTTTTTTGAAAAATTGCAAAAAGCACATTTAGAAATGAATCCTACAAGTTATTTTTTCAAAAAGGTGCTCTTATTGCCCGATAACAAGATTGTCCATAACTTTCTTATAACAAATCAAAATGAAATGAATCAAAGATTTCTCAATAGACAAAAATATAATCTATGAGAAAAAAAAAGGTTTAAAAGAAAAATTTTGCAAATTTTTTTTTGTTGTCCCTTCTCCCCTGTGTTGAGCTTATTTGGGCATAACTTTTGTTCGTGGGCATCGATCAAAAAAAAAATGATATTCCCACAAAGCTTATCATTTTTTCTATCTTCCAAAAGTTTAAAAATCAAGACAAAACTTCATCCTATAGGTACTTGCCCAAAATCGCATTTGTCCCTCGAAGGGACAACGGTCCTTTAGGGGTTAATTGGAAGGTGATCCCAAATTTTGTCTTGTGGACAAAAGGAGTTTGTTTAAGAAAAAAGAAGTTGTAAAGGAGCTTCTCCAAAACAATAACAAAACTATAAAGGAGCTTTCACAAGTATAATTCTATTGGACATCTAGTTCCTAGTGTGAAGCTATACATTGGACAGACAAAATCTATAATGACATGGCAATTTTCCTCCACACCAAGGCGGGCAAATTAGTAGACTAAGAATTTTATTCATTGCTTGTGGATGTTTATACATGAAACATGCCTCAAGAGAAACAAGGTGCTAGCATAGTAAATGAGAATGGCAGACGGATGATAAGACAAGCTTTAAACCTTTGAGATGCACGCTTCATTGCTTGAGACTTGGATATTACCGGTTACCAATTTTCGAGAATTGCACAATTATATGATAGCCCACTAGAAGTGATGGTAGACATGGTAGACATCATGTTCCATTGATGACTGCATTTGATGTAAAGCCTACTCAGTTAGCAATTGTATGTAGACTATGAATGAGCCACCTTGGAAGATAAGTGAATGTAAAGAGTTGGAAATGGATGAATAGGGACTAGTTGTAGATAAAAGAAAAAAATTCAATGAAAGTAGAAAATTAGATGAATGTAGAAAACTAGATGACAATGGAAGCTTGATGAAATTAGAGGAATGAAGCTGGTTGCAAAAATAGACTAGATGAGATTTATCTATTAGATGAAGTGTAGGTATAGAAAAACATCTTGGTATGGATGATACTTTGTATATACAAAATTTTGGATGAACTTCATCCACTTTGAAAACCATAAACAATTTAGTTGTTTAACAACTTTCTACCAAAAAAATTGTTAAAAACTAATTTATTTAAGAATAAGGACACTTTACTCCAATCTAAAGATCATCACTAGAATTAAAATTTTGCAAATAAGTTTATTCCAAATGTGTAGTACAATTGGCCTTCAAAAGTTTCTTAAAACTTCAAAAATCACCATGACAAATTGAAGAATCATAAATTTTGGACATATTTAGATGTGAAGAGAATTGAGTTTCAAAATTTGAATTCAAATTTATGCAATTTTTTAATTTCATGAAAATTTTCTATAAATGTTGCTTGCTCAAATGCAAAATTTACAAAGACTTTAGAAGAAAAATTTAGAAAAATTTAGATTAAAAACTTTCATCCTTTATGCTAGAGAGTTCAATAAATTTACTTCAATTCTACAAAATTGATTATATCAATAGTTTATTTGTCTACCTTTCAAAACTCATTATAAACTTTGAAAATCCATATTTCCTAATTTTCACCTCTAATGCGTGAATCAATTAAAAATTGATTCTCTAAGGGTTTCATTAATTTAGAAGGACACGTCGTTGAGGTAGATCTGAATATAGTACAAAAAAACAAGATGTGGGTTGTTGCAAGAATGACCTTCCATTTTTGTTCCACTTTGGCCGTTTTTAGCCATTTATTTGGAAATATTATAAAAATAGAAAAAAAAATAGAAAAAAATGTGAAAAAATATGAGAAATGTATACACCTATAAAAAAAGATATCCTATGAAGGAAAAGCAAAAAAAATTCTCTAAGTATGTAAACTAGAAAAGTGCAGAATTGCAAGAAAATACATACTTTGGCATTTTTATTTGTAGAAAATAGGAAAAGTAATTTAAAAAAGAATTGAAACATGCTATTTGAAAAGACTTCATGGTAAAGAGATTTCACCAAAAAATTAATCCTAAAACCATCTTCAATGTTCAAAATTGCATGCACAAGTGGATATAAAATAAAATATTTTTTAATGCCCCTTGGTAGAAACATGACTTCCTACTATGGGAATAGACCATAGAAATCTTAGCTCCAAATCATTAAATTTGGGGACTCCTTATGTAGTAAAAATCCTAAAACTCAAAGCGTGACATATTAGTTTTGTGACAACCTTCAGTACATCAAAGAAACAACCATAGAAGATAAACAGCTTTAATCAATATTAGCATTTCTCAACAAAGAACCTGCCCGAGCCCCATTAAATATTTGACAACGATTCCAAGACTACAAGTTCAAGGATGGAATACTCTATTATATGGATAAGATTATGGTTGCCGATAATGAACAAATACAACTCCAGATATTGAGATCACGGCACGATGTTCCCTCTGCAAGACATTTGGGCCGAGCTAAAACGTTGGATCTGGTAACACAAACATTTTATTGGCCAACATTGCGTCGATATGTCCACCGGTATGTGGATGGCTGTGACTTATGCCAAAGATCAAAAGCCACACGACACAGTCGCTATGGACTGCTACAACCAATTCCAAGGGAAGAAGCACCATGGAAACGGGTCACAACGGACTTTATTGTCAAATTGCCCAAGAGTTCAGGTTTTGACGCCATTATGGTGGTAGTGGATAAAAACACAAAAGTAGCTCACTTTATACCAACAAACAAAACAATTGATTCCAAGGGCACAACCACCTTTTATCTTCATTATGTGTGGAAACACGACGGGATGCCAGACAAATAATTTTGGATCGAGGCACGGTGTTTGTGTCAAATTTTATGCGCAAGTTATATGACCTCTTCCAAATTCGGTCGGTTCCTTCAACAGCTTTTTACTGGCAGTCGGATGGACAAACGGAGCAAGTCAATCAAACATTGGAGCAAATTCTATGGATTTTCACCACCCAACGGCAAGACGATTGGTCAAACCTTCTACCAATAGCTGAATTTGCTTATAACAATTCTCTCCATTCAGCTACAGAGTGTTCGCCATTCTACGCCACGTATGGGTACCATCCGTCTCTATCTTTTATATCACCTACAAGCTCTACGGTACCAACAGCTGAGGACAGGATTCATCTCTTACAAGAAGTCCACGAAGAAATAAAGACTACTATTAAAATGGCAGGAGACCAAGCAAAGAGGTACTATGATCGACATGTCCAACAACAACCTCATTTTCAAGTAGGCGACAAAGTGCTTCTCAAACATGACCACATTGCTACGACAGCACCTTCAAAAAAATTGGAGTCAAAGTTTTTAGGACCCTTCTCCATCACAGCTAAATTTTTGGAGTTAGTATATCAGCTACAACTCCCCAAAACTCTCCAAATTCACAATGTGTTTCATGTGCCACTTCTAGAACCATATTGGCAGGATACCATTTTTGCTCGCAAGCAACAGCCTCCGCCACCAGTAGTAACGCCAACAGGGGATATTGAATGGGAAGTTCAAAGTATATTAGACTCTCGCTTCAACGGTTGGGGAAGGAAACTTCAATACTTGGTTTCTTGGCAGGATATGGACCGGACCAGGATTCCTGGGAACTTGCAAGACACTTGCAGAATGGCCCCAATGTTGTCAAAAAAATTCATTGTTGACATCCTGATGCATCTTGACCACATAATAGAACCTTAAAGAGGGGGTAATGTCATGACTCCGTCATGCATCTGGACTGCGTGGCAACTAAGGCTAAGAGGGAGACTTGAGAGAGCAGTTACGCAACTCTTGCGGTTACGGTGGTTAGCTTTCGGGACACTCATCGTTCGCTCTAATAGCCAGTGAGAGGGTTGTGTCTCTCACCTTGCATTTTGTTAATATCATGGACTGTTACGTACACTCGTTGCTCTGACTTGTAATGTGATTCTTGCATGATTGACTGAGTCGTAGCACTTTTCTTAGTTGCGGCATGGGAGAGGAACGGTGGGAGGGAGGAGACCCTGCAGGTCGTATCCTAGAGTGATGGTGCAGGAGGCTAGGAGGCAGGCCCAGAGCGTCGACATGCCATTCGAGGTTGGCTCTGACATTTAGCTACTTTTTATTCACTTTTCATGTATTGCAAAATTTGTTTGAGAAGAGGAAGCAAGTGAATTTTTCTCAATGGCTTGATGTTGCTCCTCAAGTTCTTGATTCCGTTGCTTTATTGTAGCCTGTTGCTCTACAAAATTTTCTTGACCTTGCTTGGAAAGTAGAGGAACTCTACTATGTCTCTCCCCTTGTCTCCTTCTAATTCTATCTTGCTTGAAGTCAATAATTGTTGATCATGTTGTTGGCTACCTCCATAACTTTGGCCTCGACCACCAAGACCATAAGATGAGCAACTACAACTCCTACTCTTGCGCATACTCTTGCAGTTGTAGTTTCCAAAAAGCTTTTGCCGCAAAACCTTTGATATACTCTTTAAATGTAAAAAATTGCAATAGCCTCCTTTCTTGCGTGAATTCTCCTCATTCTGGTGGCAAAATGCTTCCTGAAAATCAATCATCGGAGAAAAGTTCAATATAATAGGTTGCCTTTTGTATAATCATCTATTCAATGCAGTAAGAGCAGCGATTGCATCCTCATCTTTGTAAAACTTGACGTAAATGTTTCCAATCATGCGTTGCGCAAGATTGTCACACAAATGAAGCTCTTCAATTGTCCCATACTTGCTGAACTCTTCAAACACATCTTCATAAAAACTTCAAAGTGCTTGCGAAGCATGTGAAGGTTAGGTTGTTGCATGTTTCCGTATTGATCCACAATGCTATGGAAGCCAACATCTGGAGATTGGTACATGTTAGCCAACAATAACATCGAGCTTGCCAAGGGTAGGTTGTGGAGGCATGAGCATCGGTTGCCATGACAACATACTCCTACCTTGAGATTGAAGGACTATTCACACGATCTTTTTCCGTCCCATGGATGGAAGCCAAACAATAAGCCATCAAAAGTGGCAAAATTCCCCTAAAATCTTAATTGGTTATGGTATTGTTTTTTGTTACAATAGGAAAAAAGAGAGGAGGGGAAATAATTTATCAAAAATGCTAGTGCACTATAAGATTTGCCAAATTTTGAATGAAGTATACAAACTTTAGATTATAAGATGGATGTAAATATGTAAGTGTTGGAATGTATGTATAAAATTTGATGATTTTTTGACAAACCTAAATTATTATGGTGTGTGTTTAGAAAACCAAAACCAAAAAAATCATTGAGCAATACCGGGACTTTTTTGAAATTCCAAACCCCAATCAAAGTGAACAATGGATAAAGATAAAACGAATCTTCTTATAGGATATGTTTGAAATTAGAGACGTTTGCTCATTTCAATACCTCAATAATGGACACTCAAATTAATTATTAATAATAGGATTAAAATCAGATAATGGAAGTTTTTTGTGCAATATATCTATAAATCAATCTCATGTATCAATCTTATATAGGGAAGAAGCTGAAGCAAAATAAATGTAAACGTTAAAGCAAAACAAAAACAAAAACAAAAATACCAAAAAGAAAATATTTATTGTTTCAATGTGCAAACACTTGTATGGTCCTTTTTAAAATCCTTTTTGGTCGAATAACTAAAGTCAATCTCTTATCTACCAATTTGGAATGCATTTAGTATTTAAAATCTTAAATCCTTTAGAGTAGTTCGAGCCTTTTTTCAATAAATTTTTTTCAAAACTACCCAAAATTCAAAAACTGTTATTTTTGCATGCCCAATTGTAGGATCTTGCACTAGATTGGTATAAGAATTTGTAGAAAAAATTCCAATATATTTGATCTTGCAGATTGCAGGATATTTGCTTTTAAAGAGAAGAAATTATTGTTTTTTGCCAACATAGATTATAAGACTTTGAATCTTTTTAATTTAATAATAAGTTGAGTTTTTTTGTGCTATAAATTTTGATTTGAATTTGTATTTTATATTGAAGAACTAGTTTGACCGTTTGAAAGCGTGGAAAAATATTCAAATAAAAAATTGATCTTCATTTTAAAAAAAATTGTTAAGTAGATAAAGGTACAAGATAAAAAGATAAACTAAACACTAATTACATTAAATTCAAATGTGAGATTTTTCTAGCAAGTAAAGTAAACCTGTAGATATTTTTCTCTGGAAAAATGGTGAAAATGAGTCTACAAATGAATATTGTTATCCAATCCAATACCCTTGTTTTTTTGAAAGAAGCTCTCATAGCCCACAAAACAAGATGCTCCTTAACTTTCTCATCACTAATCCAAATGAATGAGTTAAGTCTTTCCATAAAAACACAAGGATACGGTATGAAAAAAAAGATTTTGAAACTATTTTTTCAATTATTTTTGCTGTTGATGTTATTCAAGCTTGAACAATTTGAGCTTATTGTGCCATGATTTTTGTGTTTGGGCACCAATTGAAATAAAAATTACTTTATCACAAAACAAAAATATTTATTTATTTATTTTAATGACAAGTTTCAAAAAATCATATAAAAATTTGAGATTATTCAAATTTGCCTAAACTTTCAATTGTCCTTAGACCTTTTCAAGTAAACTAGTCTAGACTTCAAAGATTGTTTGTCTAGGATTGCCAAGTAGCTTATGCTATGCATCCACCATACATGAAGGTCTACATTAAATTGAATTTGCATATCAGATTTTCAAGGGTCCACACTCCACATCACCTCACACTATTCACAAAATGACATGTGGCACTTTTTTACAGAAATGACTTAATTTTTGTCAAATCTGACCTTTGCATAGGACATTATATTTTCAATAAAAATAAAAAATTGTTTTTATTCCAGTTCCTTATTAAAAGTATAGTACTAAATTATTGCTTTTAACCTCTAAGTTCCTTGACTATATTTTCACTAGCCTTTATATTTTACTCTTTGAGAAAGTGCCAAGATTGCAATCACTTAAAATTTGGCGAAGCATTGTATTTCTACATTCATCCATCTTTGGGACCAAAAATCACTTTTCAATCATATTCATACACTTTTCCATCCAAATTTGGCAACTTCATCTACATCTTTAATAGAAATGAAAAAAAATTGGCAAAAAAAATCACTTTTATCTAGTGAAAAGTAGACATTTATTTTGAAATGGTGCAATTTGGCCCCATAGTGCGAAAAAAAAAGGGTTGGTTCTCACCAAAAATGCACCAAAACTGCCATTTCTAGTACAAGTACCAAATTTTTACAAAATATCACTTTTGCATACATGTAACCATAGGATTTTGTAGTGCTTTGGTTTGAAAAGATGTGGAAAAAATTTCAGAAATTTCTACAATGTAGATTGCAAGATATTAGTGTTTGAAGTGGTAAAAACCTTTTTTTTGGCCTAGCAAAAAAACGGGTAGCTGCACTTCACAGGGTTAGATTATTATGAAATATAATTCAAAATGGTTGTGCTTCTTTAGATTCATTCTTCAAAGCAAGACGGCTACATGTTTGAAAATTTTCAGATCATTTGGAATTGTATAACACACAGGAAAAAATAGTAAGTAGAAAGAAGTAGAGAATGATTCAAAATACTAAATTGTTGAGAATTTTGTTTTGGAATTGAAAAATGCCAATCCCAATAGTTGTAATGTTGTCATAAACAATTGACATCTTATGATTTTAAAAATATTGAAAATTGAGTAAAATAAACAACTTTAAAGTTTAATTTAGAGTAGAAAATCTATAACTGCCCGCAAACTAAAACTCCTCATAACTTTTGACTTATTGATCAAAATGGAATGAATCAAAGCTTTCCATGTATATATAAGTCTAACATACCAATTAAAATTTTTTTTTTGAAAGAAGTGATTCTTTTTATCTGCCCGGAGTTGAGAAACATACTACATATCATGCAATAACTTTTGACTCATATATCCAAATGTCATGAAATTTTGTGCATATGTAATATACTCCTCGTCCCCACCTTCCATTAAAGTTTCAACCCAAAATATGCAAATCTCTTAGTCACATGTATCTGCCCAAAACTTCTATATTACCAAGAAACACATGTTGGTCCCTTAGGGGTTAAGTAAGCACTTCCATGTACACGCATTTGGTTGGGAAATACCTCTGACACTTGCAAGTAACGGTGAAGCTACCAAAATTGAAGGGCAAGATACGAACATGTTTGTTAAATTTCCATCCCTTAGGCTTTTGATAGGAGATTAAAATAAAAACATTTGGCAAGATCTTTTTTATTATATATTTGTATTTTGAAAACATATTTTCCCACTGAAGTTTTGGTGTCAGTTTTTAGACCCATTTGCTAGTGATAAGGAAATTTAGAATATTTTAATAACAAGACCATTTTTAAGTGCATTAACCTTGTCCAAAGAATTGGTTATGATTGTGAGAGCAATGTTGCATGAAATTGCTAGGTACCACCATTTCATTCAGTAGCCTTCAAAGAGGCTGCCTTTCCCTCCCTGGAGTCCTCATCCACGAAACTCATCCTCAAATAATTAATGTAAGCTTTAGGTACCAAGATAGTGGCAGTACATTATATTTTGCTTCTTTTTCTTTGTTAATTTTAGGACCAAACATACAAATCTACAAATATTTGTAGAAAAAGATGTTGGCAAAGAATCCAACGAATAATGTATTACAATCATTTGTCATCAATAACATGTTTTGTAATTTCAAGTGAAAGACAACTTTGTATGTACACATGGGATGGTAGGAGGTAGAACAACCCATGTGGGATAAACAAATTAGTCAAATTTGTAGTTTCTCAAGCACTCATAGTTAAGTCACAAACAAAGAATTGTGTTAAAAGTATAATTTCAGACCTCATTTAGGCATAGTAAAATAACTTTTCTCAAAAACCTTTGAACTAAGAAAAATTGGTGTATGAAGACAAGTTTCACCTCCAAAAATCCGTTTGGAATTTTGAATCTCCAATCAAAAGTTATAGACAAATTTGAGAGAGGAGTTGGAAAAATGTCCAAGAAAATGTCCATTCCAACCCCTCTCTCAAATTTGTCCATAACTTTTGATCGGAGAGTCAAAATTCCAAACGGATTTTTGGAGGTGAAACTTGTCTTCATTTACCAACTTTTCTAGGTTAAAAGATTTTTGAGAAAAGTTATTTTACTATGCCTAAATGAGGTCTGAAATTCTACTTTTAACACAATTCTTTGTTTGTGACTTAACTATGAGTGCTTGAGAAACTACAATGTACTTGAGAAACTATTTGCAATATCAATGTACTAATATTGTACATTTCAAGAAGTGAAAGTTTTTAGTGACCATTTTGTTTCAACTTCAAAATTCTTAAATAATTTCACAAAGGTCCAAAAGTTATGAAACAACTTGGACTAGATGTTGATTCCATTTTTGTTGCTATGAAAATTTATCAAAAAATAATTCAAGGAAATTTAGCTTCACCCAAAATGCAATGAGCTTTTAACCCTTAAAAGCCCATTGTCCCTTCGGGGGACAAATGGGATTTTGGACAGGTACCTACGGGCTGATTTTTTGTCGAGATTCTCTGAAACGGTTTTTGAAGAAAAACTCCTAAGCTTTGTGGGAATTTGTTTTTCAATCAATGCCTGGGAATAAAAGTTATATCCAAATAAACTCAAAACAGGGGATAAGGGGCAGCAAAAAAAGATTTGTATATATATATTAATTATTTTTTCTTATAGATTATATATTTGTCTATCTAGAAAGCATTGATTCATTTCATTTGGATTTTTTATGAGAAAGTTATGGACAATCTTGTTTTTTGGGCACTTAGAACATCTTCTTGAAAAAAACAACTTGTAGGATTCATTTTTGAGTGCAATTTTAACAATTTTTCAAAACAAAGTTCCACACGGCTTAGTTTTTTTTTCTAGAACAATCTACTCATTGGGATTAGTGCTTTTTAATTCCATATAAAAGATAGTAATATTATAGATTTTCCTTTTATCTCGTACCTACTTCTATTTAACAATTTTCTTAGTAATGAAAATTAAATGTTTTTGGATTTTTATTCCCCCCTAGATTCTCAACTCAATTCTCTACTATAAAGATTTAAAGCTCAAGACTCTATAGTGCCAAAAAACTAAGTTAAAAATGTTCAAAACCTAGTCCCACAGTGTCCTAAGAAACTTGTTTTTTTTCACTTTAAACGCAGATATCTTGCAATCTATTCGGTTAAAAATTTTGAAATTTTTTCCACACATTCTCATGCTAATTAGGTGTAAGATCCTATGGTTAGATGTGAAAAAAAAATATTTTTCAATTTTTTTACTCTTTGCTATAAAAATGACAATTTTGGATGATTTTTAGCAAAAAAAAGGCCTCGGGTCTTTAGGGTTTAAAAACAAGCTTTCTTCCTTATATTCTTTGCACATGGCCACTCTATGCCATTGTGTTGGTTTAGCCTTAAATTTGACATGGATCAACCAAATCACTTCATTAGATGAGATTTCAGGCCTTTAGAGGGCCTTTAAAGGACCAATAGTCCACGGAATGTGGAAATTGTGCCACATTAACAATCTAATGTAGTCGGGAGATTGTCATATCAAATAGTAATATTTTGTTTTTTTCTTCATATTTTTTGGAATTAAAAAAAAAACATGTATTTTTATTTTTCAATATTAAATATTTTGACAACGTACTGGTGATTCCCAACAAGGAGAGTAGGCCTAAAACAAACGCTTTCTTTTGCCTCAAATCTTATCTAATGAAAGTTAAATGTATCAACAAAGTAATTTGACATCAGTTTCATCACCAAAGTAGTTTGACATCAAAATTAATTGTAAGGTTCTCCCCAATTTGTACAATGGGGTACCATTCAAATGGCGTTTTTGCATTTGCAAAGAAGGAAATTTCACATCTGCCAACTTTGATAGCATCTCAGAGGATGAAAAATTGATTTTTGACCATGAAATTTTTGACACGACATCATCTTTATGTTCATTATATGTGTGCCAAATTTCAAGGCCCAAAGATTACACAAAAAAAGATATTCAAAATCTACCAACATATATAACCGTGAGAAAAATTTCTATACTACCAACTTTGACACCCTTTCGAGGACTAAAATTTTGGCATAAAACCATCTACATGTTGACTAGACTACATGTGTGAAAAATTTCAAGTCCAAAAGATACATGCAAAAAAGATATTTGAAATCTACCAACATGTGTAGCTGTGGGAAACAATTTTATTACTACCAATTCGACACTATTTCACGGATTGACGAATTATTTATTTACCATGAAATATTTTTCATGACATCATCCCTATGTCAATAACATGTGTGCCAAATTTCAAGGTTAAAAAATATACTCAAAAAGAGATATTCTAATTCTTCCAACATGTGTACTTCTAAGAATGATTTTTTCAGCCCTTGGGATAGTGTCATTCAATTATGGGTACAGTTTCACCTAGAGGTAAAAAACCATTCTCACAACTATACTTGTTGGTAGATTTTGAATATCTTTTTTTGGGTGAATCTTTTGGCCTTGAAATTTAACGCACATGTTATCAACATGAAAATGATTCTTTGCCAAGAGTTTCATGGTAAAATAATCAATTTCTCAGCCCTAAAGAGGGTGGCAAAGTTGGCAATCGTGAAATGGTTTCCTTGATTGTTTCTCACAACTACATATATTGGTAGATTTTGAATATTTTTTTTGTGTGGATCTTTTGGACTTGAAATTTTTTACACATATAATTAATATAAAGATCTTTTTGTGCCAAAATTTTCATGAGTAAAGAAAAAATTTCAATCCTTGGAAGGATGTCAAAGTTGGCAGTAGTGAAATTCTTCTCACGGCTACACATGTTGGTAGATTTTGAATATCTTTTTTTATGTAAATTTTTTGGCCTTGAAATTTGGCACACACATATTATAAAGATGATATTGTTTCAAAAATTTTATGGTCAAAGATCAATTCTTCAGCCCTCGGGGGGCTTTCAAAGTTGGTAGATGTGAAATTTCCTTCCCTGTGAATGCAAAAATGCTATTTTGAATACATTGTAACAAACTCAGTCATTTGCAAAATGAAATCACTTGTGAAATATTGGATATTCCCCCTCGATATATTTTTGTTTTTTGAAAAGTTGTTCTAACTGCAATTGATATAGGATATCGACATTGTACACATTTTTGTTTGTCATTAATATTTTACACACATATTCTAATATAGTACACATATTCTATATCCCATTTCAATACATGTGTCAATATATTGTACCATATTATTATTCTATTATATAATATCCGTATATATTTTGTATCAATATTAGGTAATTATATTAATATAAAATCCATATCAATGTTTTTTTGTTTTTGAAGATTGACGGCAAGGGAGGAAAGGTTAAATCTTTTCCTTCCTAGATTGACAGCTAAAATTCAAGGTCGCAAAGGTTTTCTAAAAAATTTAATGAATGCCTCAAGATATTTAAAGGGGTGTTTCAAATTTCCCTCCTAGATCGGCGGTTGTGTATTCTTGATGAAAAGAGAGGCCAAGCACAGGTTATAATGCATCTTTTTATTACATTGTTACATTGTCAAAAAAGGGCTCAATTAGGAATAATACAAAAGAAATAAAGCACACAAACTCCATTAAGCCCCAATTTTGGTGCTTCATGGAGGTTTTTTTTGCTTTTTTTTTTTTTGACATCCTCAAACTCCAGCTTTTAGTCCCTCATTTCAAGCACTTTATAATTAATTCTATTGAATTGCTTAGTTCTTTTGCAATAATTCCAGAAGTTGGATTCTCTTTTGTATTTATCCTAAAAAGATGGTCTATGATTGCTTTCCAAACTTCCAAATTCATTGACTTTGCATGCTTCCATTTTACAACTCTATAACTATGCATGTAATTCTTAAGATTTATTTGTTAGAGATGTAATCATTCGTTTTTTGTAAGTCATAAAATTTCAAAAAAATTCTTGCAAATTTGAAATTATCATAAATAATTGAATAAAAAATGAAACAATTCATATCAAATTCAAAATGCTTTTAAAAACTCTAGAATTTTCATTATATATGTATATAAATTGTAGCTTAGAGCATTGTAGTATAATCTTAAGAGTTTTCCAAAATTCCAAATTTTGGTAGAAACTAAACTTAATAAGTTTCATTGGATTCAAATTCAATAATGATCATTTATATAGCTAAAACTTAGATCAAGAGGAAGGAGGTAGAAAAGTCCAAAATACCTTACAAGCTTTGTTGTGGACCAAGTATCATCTTCAATAGAAAAATCACTGAACTAAAATACTTTGTAAATTTCCAATAGCATCTATTGCACATGATTTCAATAAGCTCTCTCCAAGTAAAGACAAGTGAAAATTGCATTTTGTTGTGAGCACTCAAAAAGCCACTCATTAGCCATCTTAGGGTTAATCTTTTTTTTAGACTAAAATCCAACAATAACTTTAATCTCAATATAGATATTCTATATTGCTTGGATTTCTTTCTACTATAGTAGAACCTCTCTAAATTGATACTCTATAAGCCAATAAACCTCTCTAATTTCATAATACCTAGTGTTTCCCAATTGGAGAATATAATAAGTGGTAGCACTAAATGAAAATCGGCAAGAATATTGTGTTGGACCTAGATCTTGCCGAAAAAGTTGTAAAATAGGCTTTTGAACAAGCTTCTTGTTCGTGACAAGGTCCTTTTGTTCTTCAACATGTGCCACTTAGCTTTAGCAGCTTCATGTGTGCCACATATATAGCTTTGGTAGCTTCTTGTGTGCAAATTCTTGAATGCATAGACCCTCTCTAAATCAACAAACCTCTCTATTGTAATATTGGTAGGCAGTCTGGGCCTTATTAGTTATTACTTTAGAAAGGTTCCATTGTATTTTGAGTTAGCATTTAATACATGATATTCAATTGGTCTATATTATAAAATTATTATAAGATGGGCGACTAAAGTGCACCCAAATCATACTTACCATTAATGAATATTTAAATATATATAAATGTCCAAATTTGGATTTTTGGAGGATATATGTTTGATTTGATTTTTTTAATGTAATTCAATTGGTGGTATTAATTATCTATGAACAAAAAGTAAAATTCAAGCAAAATCTAAGTTGAATGTGGTGGAGAGGCACGTAGGTTGTGAATGCTAGGTTTGCCAATTAAAGCTTTTGGATTTAAGAACTTCTTAAGCATGCAAAAGTTACCAAATTGTTTATGTACTAAGTGCCTGAGGTCTTCTTGAGCTTCTTAAAGTTTATTCTAAACTAAGTAAGAAGCCAAATATTTGATAAGTTTTGTCATTTTAACCCCTAAAATTAAGCCTATTGTCCCTTTGGGGGACAAATGGGATTTCAATCAAATACGTACAAGCTGAATTTTGTCTTGGTTTTGAAACTTTTTTTGAAGATAGAAAAGTTCCTAAGCTTTATAGGAATACAACTTTTTTTGCAATTGGTGCCCGAGAAAAAAAGTTATGCCCAAATAAGCTCAAACTAGGGGACAAGGGCCAGCAAAAAAATTTGCAATTTTGCAATTTGCAATTTGCAACTTTTTATTTTTCTTTTTAAATTTATTTTTGTGAGATTGTATATTTGTCTATCTGGAAAGCATTGATTCATTTCATTTGAATTTTTCATAAGAAAGTTATGGACAATCTTGTTTTTTGGGCACTAAGAACATCTTTTAAAAAAAAATAACTTGTAGGATTCATTTTTTAATGCAATTTTAACAATTTTTCAAAAAAAAGTTCTACAAGGCTTAGTTTTTTTTTTGGAACAATCTCACCATTGGGATTAGTGCTTTTTAATTCCAAACTAGAAGATAGTAATATTTTAGATTTTCCTTCTATCTCGTACCTACTTCTATTTAACAATTTTCTTAATAATGAAAATTAAATTTTTTTAGATTCTTTCTCCCCTAGATTCTCAACTCAATTCTCTACTATAAAGATTTAAAGCTCAAAACTCTGCAGTGCCAAAAAACTAAGTTAAAAATGTTCAAAATCATAAAACCTAATCCCACAGTGTGATGAAAAACTTATTTTTTCCACTTTAAATGCAAATATCTTGCAATCTATGTGGTCAAAAATTTTGAAATTTTTTCCACACATTCTCATACTAGTTAGGTATAAGATCCTACAGTTAAATATGCAAAAAAAACATTTTTCAATTTTTTTACTCTTTGCTATAAAAATGATAATTTTGGATGTTTTTTGGCAAAAAAAGGCCTTGGGCCTTTAGGGGTTAACAATTCTAACCATACTGTCAACAATTAGAAGTATTATGGATCAATTGAGAAAGAAAATACAGCAATAACACATAGGGATTGAATGATTGTAATATTTAATCACAAAGAAGCTCAATTTTTGAAAAGAATAAGTAGTCTTTCAATTCCTTTTTTTTCTAGATGTTAAAGTTAAAATTATGGTCATGAAAAAAGATGAAGGTAGAGCATTAAAACATTAGAAATCAGGACAGGACAAGAAGTTGGGACATTAGAAATTCAATGAAGTAGATGAAGTTAGGACATTCAAAATTTAGGTTTAATCAATTTACTACAAATCCAAATATATTCTACAATTTTCTTAAATACATTTCAAATATGATTTGTTTCTATAATGTAACACATTTGAGGCTCATCATAAAGAGCTCTGAACACAAGAAAATCAAATTTTGCAATGGACTCCTTTGCAAAAAATTTAAATAGAATTTTTAAGTTTTTCTAAATTAGTTTTTTGGAAGTATATATTTTTAAATTAAAAATTAAAAATATAGCAATTTGACGAGATTTAATGTAAATTCAAAGGTGCCAAATAGACAAACCTTTGGATTTTGTAGTTTGATTTTCTTCAATGGATGAATCATTGATGAATTCCTATAGATTAAAGTTTGTCGCAGGGAGGTATGGGCACTTGGTAATTTCTAAAGGGAGATCTAATCAATCCTAGGGTTGTGCACAATTGAGAGAAATGGAGAATTCTTAATCTAAACAAAGACAATAGATAAGACTACTTTTATTATAATTAAACCAAAATTAGTGGCTTATTCGATTGATCCTGAGTTCCATAGCTCTAGCTTTACTCCCCAAATTCTTGTCAATCTCACCAACCGCTCTAGTACAATCTTCTATTGATCTTCTCGCTCGTCCAATCTTCCAGCATCTTCAATTGATTTAGCCTTGACAGGGGTTAACTCCAATTTTGCTTCAATTGGACTCTCAATAGTATTTCTTTCTGTAGCAGTTCCTTTCTTCCTCTTACACTCAGGAGTTGAGTAGTTCAATTGATTACAGTATCCACATTTCTTGTGGCTCACTTTAAACAACTCTCAATTTACTTTTACATCGCTCAATTTCCATGGATTCCTAATTACATTATTTCTATAGATTAATTTCCCAGTTCAAATCATCAACCACTCAATAGAAACATGCTCATATACCACAATCCATGCATAAATGATAAAAACAATTGAATTCAGCCATCGTAATACATTAACACTCAATCACACAATAGACAATTTATCCAAAGATTGAATCTATAGATCTACCGCTCAATCCATACACAGCATGGCCAATTGATTCATCTCCATTCTAGCAACTTTTCAACAACCATAAACTCACAGACTATAGAAAATCAGCACATCTCTACCAACATCAATCAATTCAAATCACACAAAATCCAACACACACACAAATACCAATTGAATCATGTCAAGTCATCACAATGATACACCATCAACATTAATATTCTACATTGATTTTACAATTGTTTCTCACTCCCTTCACAATCTCACTCCGTAACATCAATCGATCCAGTACAACCACCACAGACACTAACACAATAGAACAATCGCACATTCACTATCCACCGTACAAACACAGAACTATCGATCTTCACACACGCTGCCGGCCTCACCCGCAGGAGCTCTGGACACTCTTCCAGACTAGGAATCAACTTCCTTACACAATTGGTTTTCGCCCAACTCCGATGGCCAACCAACTCAATTGCCTCAATAGATTACACCCCTTTCCATCCATTGCCAGCATCTATAGATGAAATCCCTAGTAAATCTCAAATTAACCAGTAACTATAGATGATTAATACTTAAGCACCGTAATACAATAGAAAGTTGGTAGAATTACCACTACAAAATAGATTTCTACAAAAAAAAACTATAGTGCTAAAACTACAGATTTACATTAAATCCAAAATGTGGTACCTTGGATATTAATTTTAGAGGTTAAAATATAAAATGGACATTCAAATGTTTAGAATTTAAGTTCAAAACAAATGTTATAATTCATAATTTCAACCATGCAACTTGAAACCCTCTAATTTCTAGATCTTGCCATTTGCAACTTCCAACCATTTTATGCACTTGACTCTTGACAAGATATTTGATATATACAATTAGTACCTCATATACTGGAAGAATATGAAATTTTACCATAGTTTCAAATCACAATTGTTTCAATAAAGAATAACTTTCAATTTCATTTCTTTTTTATTTTGGGAATTTTAAATTTTGAGGATTTTAAATTGACTACATGCTTTCAAAAAATCTCTTTTTCTTTGAAAAATTATAAATCCAAAGTTGAAGTATAAATTTCAACATACATTTCTTTTGAATTCCTTAAAAGATGTTAGAACCTTTATTTTTTGTTTAAAATTTAAATGTTACTTTTGTCAAGTTGTTGAAGAAAATAACAAAAACATGGTTTAATTTCTAAAGGACCAGCATGTTTATAAGCCCAAAATTGCTTCAAAATACTTGTCTTCAAAGCAAGGTCAAAGTCTTCATCAATATTTGTATTTTAATAAATTTAATTGTAGGATCCTTTAATATTCTTGTTCAAGTACATTGTTCCAAAATTTTAGAATGAATATCCATACCAATTGCAATTTCAATGTGCCTAAACTTCAAAATGTAAGCTTTTTTAGTCCTTCCAAAAAGTGCAGTTTTGTCTTTCAACATTTGAAAAACAAACACGTATGCCCTCCAACTTGTACATGTATAATAGGTTGAAAACATATGACAAAAATGCAAACCAAAAATACTTTATATTCATCTTTACAAAAATTGTAAAATGGAAGGTAGTACAGAATGGAAGAAAAACTATTTTGCTAATAACTCTTACAAACAATTGAAAACTCTTACTCGCAATGGTGAGAATGTTCTAGTAAACAATTCATATTGTTTATTTTTATTTTTATTTGAAGTTTTCAAAATTAAGAGCAAACGATGACTTTATATGTTTTTTTCATTGCCCACAAAATAAAACTCCTCATTACTTTTACTTCATTATTTGAAAATGAGTGGTTCATTTTTTTGGAGTAGATATTAGTCTATAAAATTCCAAAAACTAATGAATATTTTTTTGGAGTATATTTTTTGCTGCCCAATTTGACATTGAATCAAAAAAATCCTTCTAACTTTAACAATATTTATCTGAATGACATGAAATAAAGCTTCACACATAAATTATAATGAGTAGCATCCATCTTAAAAAATCAAGCAAAACTGATTCTAAATTATGAAGTCAATAGAGGTTGCCCAAGTTTTCAAAAAGCCCAAAGTGGGCTCCTTGATCCTTTAGGGGTTAAATGTCATATTAAGATCCAAGGTCCTTAAATGCTTAGTTCTAAATTTGATGCAAGTTTACTTGACCTTATTCAATCAATAAATTTAGTCAACCAATATGCAAAATAGACAATAGAGATTCTTTCTGAACAAAGATATAAAGTCTTGGAGTTACTTTTACTTATTCTTCTAGGATGGACTTGATATGGGATTGAAGATAAGTAAAATCTATATCCATTTAAATTTCAAAAGAAATTGTAGTTTGTTTTTTCCTATGTAATAAATTGGAATAAATGTAAAAATGCCTTTATAAATATAAGCAACAGAGGAACTAATAATAAACTCTTTATGCCTAAACAAAGAACCTCTTTAGGAAATTTCACTCTAACTTATGGCTCGATACTGGTTCAATACAATTAAAAATCAATTCATTTCAGTGAGAAATTTTTATGGTATTGAAACTCGTGGTCAAGTCAATAAAATGTAGTTGTGACCAACTGTGTACCTAATACCAGCAAAATATAATCTATATGTAAATTACACAAATGAATGTAGTCCAGTATTACACTTTAATAATTAATTTATTGGATTACATTATTATTAATGTAGTCCAGTAATTACACTTTAATAATTAATTTATGTATCCCATGGGCACATTCTTGCACAATATTGTATATTATGAGTGTATACTGTTGGCATTTGACACATGGTTGTCATGTGGTGCAACTACCACATATGTATAAGGGAGGATGTCCATAAAGCGATCATCTAAGCGCTGAAACTTAAATTTTGGGGAGGTAAAATATCTTGAAGTATTTTTCATTAAATTTTTCTTGAAAGACAAGACAAAATGGCATGTGGCCCAAGTTGTTTTGTATTTTTTGGAGCTTTGCGGAATTAATTATGAAATTTTGAATTTGAAATGTCATAGGGCTCTAAAAGCAACCACCTCCTAGAATGCACACTATTTGTACATTTTGGTTAACTGAAGAAAGCAAAATGTACCTATGTACCATGTTTGGTTCAAAAATGCCCGAACTGTTTTTGAACCTCCTACCCTATCTTTTAACTTAAACATTGAAACTTATGATCAGTGCAATTATCTAAATACAATAATTTATTGAAGTATTAAAATAACAACATCCAATTGCAATTTATTTCTAAAGATGAGTCCCATAATTTTTTGCAAGAACATTAGATGACATTTAGAGAGTGTAAAGGGCCATTTCAAACTTGTTGAAAAATATTGTTGTTTTGAATATTTAATTAATAAAAAATGAATTTAAAAAAAATCAAATATTAAAAATTAAAAAAAATTCAGAAGTTTTTTCAAAAATTCAAAAAATATTATTATCTTATGGCAATTGCTGTGCCACATTAGCCAGCTGCTGTAGCAAAGTTTCTATAGTCCGGAAACTTGAAGGAACTTGTAGCCCTTTAGACCCCCAAAATGTCATCTAATGATGTACAAACTCTATTCATGAAGGTCAATTTAGGATACCTCAATTTTTAATATTTTATAAATTCATATTTTATTGATAAAATGTCCAAAAATTGTATATTAAGAGAATGTGAAATCTTCTTTTGACTTTCAATAAGATCCAACAAAAATCCAAATAGGCCAATAAGAAGAGTCATGCTCAAATGGGATGATTTTAGGTACAATTAAATCCTAAAAGTCTATGGAAAGAAGACATATATAGATTTTGAGACTTTTTGGTAAAATAAATGATGGCATGAGAAGAATCTAGACATTAGATCTTCATCTACAAGTTTTCCTTTCCTTTCCATCCCTATATGCATTCATTGAGAACCTTGCACAAATGAATAATCACGAAGCATGAAGAGTGACCATATTAGTTACACTGAAGAATAAAGACGAAGACAAATTTCCATATTTTTGACGCAAATTTTATTAGAAGGTGAAGACAAGGAATATCTTTCATATGCACTAAATTTCATGACATTTGAAAATATGAGTCAAAAGTTATGGCTTAGTATTTTATTTTTTTTGTAAATGGGCAGATAAGAAAAATCACTTTTTTCAAAAGCAAAAATTTGAAATTGGTTTTCTAAAGTTATATATACGCGGAGAGCTTTGAACCATTCCATTTTGATCAATGAATAAAAAGTTATGAGGATTTTTTGTTTGCGAGTAGTTACGGATTGTCTATTCTAAAATAAACTTTGAAGTCCTTTGTCTTACTCAATTTTCAATATTTTATGAAAAAAATAAAATTGTAAGATACAGATTGTTTGTTACAACATTGCAAACATTGGGATTGGCATTTTTCAGTTCCATAATTAAATTCTTAACAATTTAGTATTTTGAATCATTCTCCACTTCTTTCTATTTACTATTTTTTTCCTACAATATGTTGTACAATTCCAAATGATTTGAAAATTGTCAAGCATGGATCCAACTTGTATAGGAAAAGAAATTCAAAGAAGCTCTACCATTTTGGACATTTTTTTATAGAAAAGTGAGCTTGTAAAGTGCAGCTTCTATGTTTTTTGTAGTGCCAAAAAAATGATTTTAGTGAATTTGAATGCTTACATCATACAATCCACGAGGTGGAAATTTTTGAAATTTTTAGCACATGTTCTCAAGTCAGCATACTACAAGATCCTATGGTACATGTTTCAAAAAAAGTTTTTTTCAAAAATTTGGTACTTGTTCTAAAAATGGCAATTTTGAAATATTTTTGGTGAAAACATAGTAACTTAGTGAGTCATAGAACTTAAAGGGGTTAACTTAGGCCGGCTTTACATGAGCAATAGGAAGATGGGCAACAAAAGCATTTCTTCATTGTAATTGGTTACGCATGGCTGTGGGATTTCACATTAGAACGTCAGGAAGAAAATACATGGATGAAAAAATAGTTGATGTGGCTTGCCACTAGCAACAAAATTCTTCTGCAGGTTTTTGGTTGGAAGGATGCTTACAGTATTTTGAAGTGCTTCTTGTTGTGTAAGTATTTAGATTAGGACACATATATAGATTGCTTTTCATTGTTGAGAGGTCGGAAAAGTGGTGACATTTCCGACTTCCTAATGTGAAGCGCACCTTAACCCCTAAATGCCCAAGGCACCAAATTTTGGTGTCAACAAAATTGAAGTCTAATTTTAGCATCAAAAATTTGATTTTGATAATGAACGATTATGATTTTTTTTTTGTGCAAGGGCACCCATTGCAATCTTGACTTTTTGTAGTGTTGAGGGCTCTTAGAAATGAGCCTCAAATACACTAGACCTTGGAGAAAAAATCACACTAGAAATTCATTTTAAAAAATTGTAGAATAAATTTTGAGAAGCCATAAATCAATTGGAATTATGCATGTTAGGCCTTTCAACCTCATATCTTGTTGGTGACCAATTTTTTAGATTTGACATGCAAAAAGAGAGCTGAAAGATTTTCCATAGTTTTAACACCCTCATGATGAAATATTATTATTTTCTTTCAA
This sequence comes from Neckera pumila, assembly GCA_963969595.1. NCBI lineage: Eukaryota > Viridiplantae > Streptophyta > Bryopsida > Hypnales > Neckeraceae > Neckera > Neckera pumila. Next base: position 13,167,625 of record OZ018410.1, on the reverse strand, counting down.
TCCTTAAATGATATTGTTGTGTTTTCTTTTCCTATGTGATCTCAAAATGTCTAGTTTGAATTTGTATGGTTACAATTAAAAAAAAATTGATTCAACTTATCAAAATGTTGGCTTTTTTTATTTCAATTTAGAGCAAATTCCTAAAAGCTCAAAACAGGCCTTGGGCATCTATGGGTTAAATGTATGTTTTCAATGTGACAGAAAGGGTTTTCCTGAAGGATGAAATTAAACGTGGATGAACTCCTACATTCATCACTGCCTGTGACCGCCAACCAAACAGGATGACTGAAGAAGATGACTGACGACGAGGAGACAAATAGGGCTGTGGTATGGCGTCGCCGAAACTGGAGCTCCAGTCGAAATCGCCCATTTCGTCTCTCGCACCGCATTTTCGAAACAAAGTTTTTCTGAAGCTTTCGGAGGCTGAAATTTGTGCTGAGAATTGGAGGAGTTTCGAGATTAGGGTTTAAAGCTCTCATTAGGGTTTAAAGCTCTCATTAGGGTTTCGACAATTGAATTCGTTACGGATAGAATGACCTGGACTAGCTGAATTTGGGATATGGAGAACTCTCTGGCGGGGAATATTTTTTCGTCTGTTCGTTGCGAATGGCGTCAAGTTCTTGTTGCTAGATTGGAAAGGGGTACAGGATAAGGCAGGTTTGGTGGACAGCTGGTTGCATATGGCGGGGGTGGAATTGGGGAGCGTTTGACGCGGGATGGTCAATACTTTTCCAATGGCCAAGGCGCTTGTAGTCGCGGTTTCTGCCTCTATCGCCCGGTATTGCTTTTCTGCACATTTGGCCCTAGTGTGTAACTTACTTGTTTACATTAGTGGACTTATGACATTTTGCGAAGGTAATTGTAGGATTATCTGGATTTTTGGTTGTATTGTTTCGCGCATTTTAATTTCGTGGCGGGCGAATTTCAATGTACAAGGGTTATGCTTCGTCCCGGATTTTTATGTGTCCTCTTCAACAATTTTCAATTGATGTCAGCAATTTGGTAATGGTTTAGAAAGGTCCAACAAAAAGTGACTTACATATTTGTAGACAATCGTGTAGCTACAATTCTGTTTGACCTTGAGTAGAATGGCAAAGTAGACAATTGAAGTTTAGGTTGGATATACAATAAATTGCACAGGTTATGTATTAGATAACCGACGAGCCGCGGTAGCGGCGAGTAGGTTATCGGACATAACCGGTTGTTCACTTTTCAATCACAACCTTTGATCTCCGTGATCCAAGGGTGGAGGAAGCAAGTTGAGAGGAGAGAAGGTTATGAGTTGCAACTTGTAATGGCAATGGTGATGGGTTGCCAATGGGACGGTGCCACGTGAGTGTTGAAAACTCAACAACCGGTTATGCTATACGAAGGGTTTGTGTCGTGTTAATCCCTCAATTTTACTATACTAACCTGCATTTAGGGTTCAGGGTTTATCACTAGTTGAAATTTCTCCTTCCAGAAAACCTCGCATTAAACCCTGCCAATTGGAATGCGGCTAGAACGCCTCGGGGGTTGGGTCCTTCTAGAACACCTCGGGGGTTGGGTTCAGACCTTTACTATTTAATGCGAGGGGCAGAGCTCTCTGGCATTGAACGATAGAATGAGTTGAATTGAACTAAACTTCGGGCTCAGACGTGCTGTTGAAACTGGAATGAGCTTGGAATTACCAATGATGTTGAACTTTCGCAGTAACTCCAGCGTATTTCATTGCAGGGAGGTCATTGCCCAGCGAACGCGTCATGTCGTGGAGGAGCCTAGAATAGCCATTCAGATTCCAACTTGCTCCAGGCATCAATTTTGTTTGAAAAGCAGCTTTCCCTCGACTTCGTTGCAGATTTCCAAGGGATATAATGTCAGAGATTCGGCTAAATTGCGTTTTGGAAAGAGAAGATCTCAGCCATCCTCGAGCTTCTTCACTGTTCTGCCGGAAGACTGCAGTTCTAGAAGCAATAGGTACAGTATAAATGTTTGCTTCATGTATTAGGTCAAAAAGCGCCCTTTTTTGGTGTGGCAGCTGATTAATGCGTTCCTATCTTATTTGTAAACGCCTCATTTGCTCTGTTCCCTCAACAGTGACAAGATAGAGAAACTATTTAGGTCACTTTGAGCCGTAACATACGTAGGAAAAAGCTTTTTGTGAGATTTATGAGTTTTGGAGAGATCTTTGGAATACACGAACCAAATCCGTTGAGGTCGAATTTTTATCATTAAAGCATGAATTGTTTCTTTAATTTTAATATTTGGATGTCGTAGACCACCACAAGCGACTGTATTCCAAGAGCAGTAGCCGGAGACATTTAGCCAAGTCACTCTTAGACCACTTTCTAACTAAGTGTATAAATAGATGAGTTGCTGTTGATTAAAGTTGTCATTATATGAGACGGGATCAGATCCCTAACGAGTTTAGCATCCTCCACCTTATTGACATTTTACTTTTGCGCTTGCAGGCATTCAAAAATCCTGAAACGAAGGAGTACCAGGAATAAAGACGGTGCTCCATTTCTCGATAAGCAGTGCTTGCCGTCTACCACCACGTAAGGGCAAGCTGAACAGTTTATGTAGTATCACAAGATTTTGGCCGTAGTATGTCATAATATGGAGTTCGGATGCACATGAATTCATGCCTATTGGAATAGTTAATTGAGACCTAGTTTTGCAAACTTGAAACATAATATAAGGTCGAACTAATTGAAACACGTGCCTGCTTGGCTTCATTTTCTGTTCGTTAAATTCTGAAGTGTACTGATGATTTGAACACAACTTTGTTGTCTCTGCAGAGGTGCTGAAGGAAAGTCTGGCAGCGTAGGTAATGATAAGGTGGATAAATTCGAGGATGACGATGATGAAACTGGTGATCGTGTGCTTGAAGAACAATTTAACCGTTTTGCAATGGCTATGGCTACACAAGACAGTAAATTGGCACAGCAAATCATGCAAGAAATGGGGTAATGCGCTGTTTTGCATGTCAGTTTTTGTTTTTGGGTTTCCTTGTCGAGCCCATGGTTTCAGAAACCGCCTCTAAATAGTATTAATTCTAGAAATGGAGAAGACTATGAAGATTAATATGAGAGGGATTTCAGGGATATCGGACTTTTGCGTTTGTGTTCACTCCTAGAGTATTAGCTGTTGGAGGTGAATTTCTTTTTTGTTTTCTTTTCACACGTTCTTTGAGTTTGGATTTCTTCACTATTGACTTGTCAAAGTATAAGGTGATCAATTGTGAGGAATTGATTGACCGATTTAAATTCGAAAGAACGAGGTTATTGGATTGGTTTGAGGTTTGAGGTGTTCATGAGACCCAATATTTATGACTTTATTTGTCTCTGAAACAGGGATCCTGAGAGCAGTAGAGATATTGCAGACGATGCCCTTGACCTGCAGGGACAGCTGCAAGAGCTTTATGGGCAAGTAACTAAGCATATAGAAGAAGGAGACGAGGATACTGCTCGTGCGTTGATAGAAGCCAACTATGGAGTTGTTGTGGAGCAACGTGACTCTGGGTACCAGTCCATGGAGCAAATCGCCATGCTAGACGTCTTGGCGCAGCTACGTTTGTGCATGGGCGAATTTGAGGACGCAGAGTATATGTTGGACCAGGTTTGTTACTTCTTTCTATATTCCCAGATCGTTTCTAAGTTTTACTAGCATGTTATTGTGAGGAATTAAGTAGAATTGTCGTCTCCCGATGCATGTTGGCGATGGAACTTAGCTCTGGGTACACTGTGATCGTTGTGTCTGCTTCTATATAGTTCGTAATGCCTCTCAAAGTTCAGCTTTTTAACTGCAGTTTGCGCATGCATACAGGCCAAAGATCTAATGGACCTTGTTGGGATCGATTCAAAGCAACCGCTTATGGACAGGGTGCTAGAGCATATGGGAAGCATGTACACTGCATTAGGCAAACCTGGGGAAGCGCTTTCGTTTTATCTCAAGAGTGTTGAAATTCAAGAACATCTACTAGGTGCACATCTTTAATAGAAACTGACTCCTGTACCTGATGTACGTAGTGATTTTTGTACGGATATTCTACCGTCTGATATGTTGAATGGTTTATGCTGTAACAGAGGAACTAGAAATTTTGAATTCAATCTTAACACGCTAATTAGGAATCCTTGATATTGTTTGTTGGATTGAATCCTCCTTATGTAGGCTCTGACTTTACTTGGTTGTTCTGTCTGTGGTTTGTAGGAGAAGAAAGTCCATTAATAGTAAAAACGCTTCTTGGACTGGCTGCCACATTAACGGAACTGGATGACATAGTCAGGGCCATCGGTGTCTACAAGAGAGTGCTGCTGATTATAGAGAAAGACAGAGGCCCGACTGATGAATCACTGGCACTTCCGCTTTCACATTTAGGGCATTGTCTCCTGGAAGAAGGGAGGGTTGATGAAGCTGAACTCGCTTTGCTTAGGTATGGTACAGTGAATTTTGTGCCATCTCAATATATGAGCCTCATCAATCCTAGTTTATCAGAATTTTTGATTGTATCTGTCCTTACGTCTACGACTGTTTGGTGGTGCAGAGCATTGAAGCTTGTGGAGCAAACGTTTGGTTCACAGGATGGGAGAGTGGGGATTGCAAAATGTGTTCTGGCTCGGGCGAAAGCTGCCAGAGGTTAATTACGAATATTGCTGAACACTTAAATGCCCGTGCTTGCCCAATATTTGCAAATGTTTTTTTATGTGTATAGATACGGAATTTGAATATTTGTTCTTTTTTATAGACCATTGTTTGATCATCGTGGACGCTGCAAGTCTGCTCGTGTTCTAAAACATGTTGTGCTTGTCCAGGTGCGGTCGACAATTCCGTTTCATTGTATCGGGAGGGATTGCAAATCATGGAGGTATGCACCAAGTTTATGGAGGACGATCCATCATTGGAGACAGTGCGCACAGATCTGGCTGAGTTGCTTAATATTTTAGAAAGGTATATATTGGAACCCTGTTGCGTTTATAAACCCCGTGACATTCTTCATTCTGCCGACGTGTTGAAGCAATATCTGAGAGGTTGTTTTGTCGTATCCTTAGGCATGACGAAGCTGAAGAGTTGTGGGAGAAAAACCTGCTTGCAAAGGAACGAGCAGTTGGCCCCAACGACCCTGCTTTGGTGGGACATCTTCAGAATTTGGCCACATCGTATGCTGTATCTGGAAAATATGAGAAGTGTGTGCCGCTACTACGACGCAGTTTGAAGTTAACGACTGCCAACCTAGGCCCAAATGCCCCGCAAGTCTCAGTGCCGTTAGAGTGCTTGGCAACAGCCTTGCACCATACAGGTCGACAGTATGAAGCTGAACCACTTGCTCGCCAAGCACTACACATCCGTGAGGCTGCGTTTGGTTCTGATAATGCAATTGTTGGTACGTACTCTTCCATACTTCACAAGACGCTCGACTTAGTAACTGACTGATCGATGTTAATCCCTAATAACACAAAGTGAAAACACAAAGTCTACTTTGAAAGCCAATAGGCTGTTATTGTAACTTTTAAATCATATATCCATCGTTCAACAGTGTAAGTCATGGTTTTTTCTTTCTATTAGTATATTTTGCTACCTGTGAGAGATTTATTTCCAACTCCTTAAGATATGAGAGCTGACACTTTGGGCCACTTGGGGATAAAAATTTTCAAGGGCCGGTAGTTGAAGAGCATTGTAGAACGTATTCTCTAGGCTGGTATCCTTGTACAACCAATTGCGCATATGTCTAGTCTTATGCAAGTATTAATGCAATTTGATCCTTGTGCAGGGGAAGCATGTAACTGCCTGGCGTCCATTTTGCACTCTATCGGAAGGTTTGAGGAAGCACTCACATTGATGAAGCGAGTCTTAGCCATTCAAGAGAAACAACTGGGTCCTGGTAGTCCAGAGATTGCTCTTACTTTGCAGTTGATGATTATGCTTTTAGATAAGTTAGGAAGAGTAGATGAAATTGAACCCTTTTATGTGAGGTTAGCAATGATAAGCGCTGAACACGGAGGAGATGATGACGACGACATGCCCAAACCTGATGTGTCTAGAAGGGACCTCTTCGGTGGCATGTTTAAGAGTTGAAATTTTTAGTTTGATTGAAGTAGGAAATGAATCTGAAGTAAATATAGGGTAAGGCCGCCTATTCCCACCCAATTGAGCTTTCTGGACCCTCCTCTGGGAGGGTTGCACAATCAAGAGGCTAAGTTCCAGAGATGGGCAAAATGTTTCAGTAACCAGACGAAGGTGGAATTGTAGTTCTCTCAAATATGATATAGATGTGATTTTCGAAAGTTGTTTCCACTGGACTCCTGTTCCTTCCTCTTCCACCTCCTAGAAAGTGATTCCTCTTCTATCATGGTGAGGATAGAAAACAGCCATAATGGGAATGTGGGAAATATTGTAATGCAGTGTTGAAGAAAGTCTACTGAATCTTCTCTGATGGCATTAACTTGGGAGTTAGGAATGGGCTTCTAAATGCATTCTCAAATCCCCAAAAGGGTATTCCCTTGGTGCAACTCCCTAGCCAATCAATGGCTCTTTTACAACTTCCTAGTTAATCAATGACTCTTTGCAGATTAAACTAAATTCACTCCTAGAGATCCATGGAGGGATTATCCCAATCCCAATCTTCAAGGGGGAACAATTTAAGTTGGTTAATAGTATTATGCATAAGTTTAAGATTCTCCATTCTCATGGGGTAAGTCCAAAGCAAGCTTTGAAGATGAATAATTCTATCTTACAAGTGCATTTCTAGGTCACTCTTATTGTAAAGGTGGGGCTTGAACTTCAATTTAGCATGAAGTAGAATCCAATGTGAGTAGATTGCATGCAATCATGCCTTGATGCCATTCCAAAAAAAAATAGGTTGAATAAAACCCAACCTAAATGCAATCACGGATTAGAGGCAAAATCGGGACTAAAGAGCTTCATGACTTTTGGGGTACCTATCATATTTTCCCATGGTCTTCCACCTAGCTCAAGAATGTTATGATATTGTGATATGAGTGTAACATGAGAGCATCCGCACTCTCTCAAGAATGTATCTCATGGGAAAGCCCGAGCCCCTCGATATCACCAACGTCGGCAACAGCACCCCAACCGCACAGGGAATAGTAAATTAGTACAGTACAAAGAGTGGTGAGAGAGGCTTGAGGGATTTGAGATTTCTCGGTTTTAGGGTTTATGATTTTGTTTATGAGAGTTCTCGGTTTAGGATTTCCAAGTTCTCAGCATATGTGTCCGTAATCAAGTTGCAATAGACGTGGCGGAAGATGAAACCATGGCCACAGAAGGTGTAATACGATGGGCTTTCAACACCACTCTCTGGACCCCCTCCGATGCGCAATTCCATGCCACACTTGCACTCCTGCCTCCCTCCGAGTGGACCTCTGTGTTACGGTACTCTCTCTTTTTCCCTTGTCAATTCTATGCAAAATGACGAACAGATGTGTATGCTGGAAGATCGGTAACTCAGGGAACAAACATTCATTCTTTGTCTCAGATTCTCAAGTCAGGGGTTTCGGAAGCAGGCACTTGTGAGCAGATTGATGCAGCGGAAGTTAATTCATGATGTCATGGGGGTTGAGTTGGAGAATATATGCATTGAGCGTACCCCAGAAGGCAAGCCTTACTTGGTCTCTCTCTCTCTTCCTTCTCCCTGTTTTTTTTATCTAATTCTTAAATTCTTCATCTGTTGTTTAGGGATTCATATGTTTTATACAATTTTGGAGCTATTAGTTCTTTCTATAAATGCATGTATTTCAAATCGAGTTGAAACATTTTTTTCTTCTAGAATTCAATAAAATTCTGGATTTTCTGGTCTTTTTAGTGATTAGGTTTAGGGCTTATGCAATTCTTGGCTTGTCTGTACTGTTGGGGACCAGGAGGAAGCCCAGTATTCCTCAGACACACTCAACCTGGCTTCTAATTCTTAGTTTTGACTTTTCATCTCTTGTTGAGGGATCTGTGTGACTGCAAATGTCATATAGAATCGTGCATTTCTAGTGTTTGGTATCCTGCATGCATTTCGTGCGTCCAGGATTTGTAATCGCGTATATATATTTTTTTCTTCCAGAAAACAATTAAATTCTAGATTTTTTTCGCCATTTTTTGTTTTATTGCCAGGTTGCAGTTTGTACTGAAAAGGAACCTAAACCCTAAACCCTAAACCCTTCAAACTGTAGGGTTTTCCGCTTTGGGCTGTAATGCTTTGAAGATCGCTGCAGATGAAGACACTAATCCTCATAAACTGGTTCCATAGGGGTTGGTCTCATTGACCTTGAAGTTTACGAATACACTAGAGTCTTCTGTGTTAGATAGGACTTTTGATACCCTTCAATATCTGGGTTTTGTATGGTGGGTTCCCTGTATTACTCGTGTCCATAATTCTTACTTGACCAGCGATTTTGGAAAATGGTTGCAGGCAAATGAGCTTCAAAGTGCGAGGTTTCCAGATTTCAGTTTCAATGTGAGCCATCATGGTGACTACGTGGTAATAGTTTCAGATCCTGTGTCACCGGTTGGCGTGGATATCATCACGGATGATAAACATTTTGGTCTACATCCCAAGAAATTGTTTGGACTGCATGTTACGTCCTTCACACCCTTTGAATGGGAAACTATTCATAGTGGAGGACCTGATTCACACGGTATGCTTGATCAATTTTATAGGTTAGTTTTCTAAAACTCTCTCTCAAGCACTTCTTTTGCATGCTCTTGCGTGCTTGCATAACATGCTTGAAAACACTGTCAGCCAAACGTTATTTAGGGAAAATTCATGTCATCTCTTGTGAAATTATGTGAATTGAAATTGTCATGACAAGGCAATGGCTCATTGGTGGGAGGAGCTCACTCTTGTTCAATTTGAGCTCAACTTTGCAAATTACAGTGTCAAATTTTTCTTTCGTGACAATTCAAACGATGCTCAACAAAAGCTCTATATAGAATGTGATGTGCCATTGGTCAATTAGAAGAGTGCACTGCAAGACTTGTTAGGTAGACTTGAAGTTATGTTTGTACTTATGGTCATTATTGTCCACAGGCATTGGTGCATGAAAGAAGCATATATCAAAGCCTTAGGGATTGGATTAGGCTTTGAGCTCCACCGAGCTGAGTTTCACTACCATGAAGACCTAATTTGGGGTGATATTGCATATGTTTACATTGATGGAATTTATCAGGCAAGGTGGCAATTTTTCTTGCACAAGTTGGATAGTGATCATTGGGTTAGTCTCCATCTCATCCTTTTACACATATTTATTTTCTTGTGTCTCTACACTAGCCAAATTCATTTGAGAATGAATTGGGTGATGGAGTTTGATGTGCTGGAATTTTCTCTTGCAGATTTGTGTTGCTAAAGGTCCGCCAGCCGTGTGTGCAACGGAAGCTGGGGACGCTGACGGTGCCAAGTCTTGCCATAATATTGCGTCCTGGGACATAAATTTCACCACTTTTAGAGTTGAGGATGTCTTGAAGCAAATTTGGAACTGCAGCCCCTTCGTCTAATCGAACAGATCTTTCACGGTATTTTCCACTCGAACAAGAGAAACATTCTTTTGAAGCTGCCTCAACATCCGTGGTAAGCAAATCCAGATTTGTTTTGTGTACAGTCGTGAGTTTATGGCTTGGGTTGTTGGTACTAAAAAGTACAAGAAGATAGGTGTTGACCACTGCGTATTGAGCACCATGAATGCTCTTGACAATGAATCTCAGACTTTTGAGGTTTATTTATGGGTTGCCATCTACAATGAAGAAGGGTGAGTTCTCGCAACTGCAAAGATTGTTATGTAGATACAAGTAATCTTTCTACTCAGATGCCTTGGATAGTTCTTATTTGGAGATTTGCCTTTGCTTGTTTTGAATCCCTCCATTTATACAGCACTGTGACAGTGTTATCGATAGTTATGAATTATTTACATTAAAGCTGCAACATTTCCATTGTATTCTGCAACATTGCCTATTAGAGACTTGATGCCATCAGTACACTTAAATTTAATCTATTTAATCTTGAATCTTGCCATTTGGGGTCCCAATTTTTTCAGCAAAAAGTTGCATGTATGACTAGATTGGTACATTCAATGATAATGCGACAAGCTCGTGTGCAGGATATTTCGAGATACGAGAAATTTAATTGTTTTCATACATTTATGCAGCTGCTTGGAATGTTGTGAGTGATGTCGGCACTGGGCAGTTGGGCACACTTATGAATGAACGCAAACAGACACTCCATTATTGTTAGCAAGCACCGAGCAGCTGTTGAAGGAAGGGACCCGCATTCCTCCAACCCAATTACGTAGTACGTAGTATAAGTTGACTTAACCCTTGAAAGGACCACGGTATTTTCTCCATAAAAAACAGTTAAAACTGCCATTTCTATTGCAAGGAGGGAAAAACTGTGCGAGGAATTTCAGAAGCTTTGTTTGCTCTTGCACTAGAGAGTAGGGTTTAAATGTGTGGAAAGAATTTCTATGAGAATGATGTATGTTGGTTCTGATTTGACAATTTTGTTAAAGCCTATTTGCACACGGCGTGACGGAAAAAACATTTATTAGATGATTGAGTTTGCTAGTCATAAAATAGATTTTACTTTGAGAAATTTGCTCACCTCCAACAACATGAACAAATCTTTCAACGTGTACAAAAATAGACATTTATGGGGCTTGTTTTGGAATTAACAATCTCTACCGTGTTCATTACATGTCTCAAAAATTCTAGCAAGAAACACATCGCCATTGCAAATAGAATTCTAGTTTCCTCCCCTCCCTTCTATACCGTGTGGTTGTCTGCAACAATTCTAAGAAGAGGCACTTATTTGGATAAAGAGACCAAGGAATCTGTGCTCCAAAGGCAATGTAACCTGCAACTCCTTGTTCTTCCAGAGGGAGATGTACAGTACGTTTCTATATAATCATGAAGGAATAGAAAGCAGAATGATGTGACTCCAATTTGACCAAACAGACTTCACTTGAAGAAATGCAATCCCACAACAAATGCAAATAAGCAAGAATACCTTGGTTGCAGCACGGTTTACAAAAGTGGAGACGGTGTCGAGATTTTAAAAGCTGCGAATATTTACATTGATGATACTACCATTATTTTCCATCGCACGCAAACACTTGAGCTTCGCAAGAGAACTCATCGATGCTCCCATTGTTGCCAAAGCAAACCTCACAAACAAAAGCACAAAATGGAAATAATGCAGAAAACTGAAGGCGTATAAAGAGAGTGTTGCAGCTATTTATTCAAAATTTTGGTACAAGAAATACGACAAGGCAAGGTTGTCTATTATGATGTGAAGCTAGCTTTTCACGTTAGGATGTCCGTCGGTATCAATCCGGATGCATCCAGACGCATTGGAATATTGTAAAAATCCAAACTTATTTTTTAAAATTTAAAAATTATTTTATTTTAATTTAATTTATTTGTTCTAGACGGACCAACCGTCAATTTGAACGGACCATCTGTTAGGGCATGTTTCCATGGGCCCTTGGAGATCCATGTTTTAGAGGGACCCTATAGGCGACAAACTAGAGGCTATTGTGGTTTCCATGGGCAAAGTATCCAGTGGAACTAGACCGGATTTCGTGGAGCGGTTTAAGAAACAACCTCCTCTGTGCTTGCAATAATAAGTAACAACTAAAGTAAAAAGCTAACCGCCTTCCTCGAACAGGCAGATAATATTGTGGATTACTTGTTTGGTAGCTAAATATGCCACCTCCAAACCACCCTCCAGGACCTCCATGGTATAGAAGGGAGGGGAGGAAACTAGAATTCTGTTTGCAATGGCAATGTGTTTCTTGCTAGAATTTTTGTGACATGTAATGAATACGGTACAGACTGTTAATTAAAAAACAAGCCCCATAAATGTCTATTTTTGTACACTTTGAAATATTTGTTCATGTTGTTGGAGATGAGAGCAAATTGCTCAAAGTAAGATTTGTTTTATGACTAGTAGACTTGATCATCTAAGTGTTGTTTCCGTCAGTTGTGTGCAAATGGGCTTTAACAAAATTGTCAAATCAGAATCAACATACATAGTTCTCATAAAAGACAAATTACAAGTAGAAGAATACCACTCTCAAAAGAAGACTATTCTTGCAAGTGCAAATGATTTGCACGAGGTATAAATGTCATTGTGAATTCAATTGACTTCTAAAACCTTGGATTTATACAGGTTTGAAATAGTAATTAGAGCTCTCTCTGGGCTTTTAATTGGAACTTGGATCGGTTCTGAAAGTTCTATCATAATATCATCAATATTTACATAGATTCTGCCATATCCAACCTACGGAAATTGAGTTGGTTCCCTTTGTGCATTGATTATTATTTTTCTTGAAGTCTGCTTGGGCGTAAATTTTGATTTAATTTTGTTTTCAAGAGTAGTCCCGCTCTTGCATCTATGCATCCTGAAAGTCCTGTGGTGATTGTGTTTTTATTGACAATGCAGGTTGCTTCGGACGTCACACTAATGCAAAGGTATTTTTGACTACCCAACAACTTTCATTTAGAACTTATCCAACTACTAGTCGCTTACCAGTCACTTAAAAAAAATCCAATAGCCTCCGTTATCACAAGTATGAACTTGTTTAGACACTTATTTGTACTCATTCATAGTCTAAAGTTAGTCAAAATATTATGATTTCTTCTAGTGATCGATTCTAGGAGAAGAGATTGCAATGGCTTTTGAAAAATATACAATTTATTGAAATGGGATAATTACATTATTCTAAAATGAATTTGTAAGTCTATATTAAGAAAACATATCTATACATGGAGGAGGAGTGAGGGGAGTGGGGAATCCATTCAATTTTTACAATAGATTGCAAAACTATTAATACAATATGATAAGAATTGAAATATATATTCACTACAAGAAAATAGTGTCCAAATTGACACATCCTAATTGACTAAAATGTCTGAAACTCCAAATTAACAGAATGTCATTATGTCAAAAAAATGTCCGAACTGACAGGAAATTGACAAAAAAATGTCCGAATTGACATTGCTCCCTTGTAGTGATTGGATGATATAAAATGGTGCATGTAATGTTTTTAAATATATATTGTACACCCGGGGCTTTGATGAAAGGGAACTATGGCAAGTTCAAGCAATCCAGTCAATCTCATCAATCAATTTCTAGATGTGACATTGGCAGTCCAAACTCCTTTAGAAACTCCTCGTGAATAAGGCTTCTCTATAGGACCAAAATTTGCAGAATTTGCAGTAGAAACCAAGAAACAACGACGCCCTGCAATTGAATTTGAAGTTCCAGCGACAAGACAGTGTGGTTGTGATTTTGGAGACATAGAAAAGGGTATTTTGTTACGGTCTAAGTTGGAACACCTCCAACACCTAGCCAATAAAGGAAAGTCCTGTAAATGGTTGATTTTTGTCATTGGAAAAATGAAAGAAAAAGGGTACAAGAAAGATCCGCACTATAAGAAACCCGCGTTTTAGGTGACTTTAGCATAACCTAAGCAAACGCATTTTTGTGGATGTTACATTGGGCGTTATTATTGACATAAAAACTAAGTTGTTTTATTTTGCATCCACAAAAATGCGTCTGCTTAGGTTATGCTAATGTCACCTTAAATGCGGTTTTTTTATAGTGGGGGCAGGATGGTGAGGACTATGGGACACACTGAAGAAAAATTTCAATGTTTTAAAGTAAGGGTACCCTTGCAAGGGAGCAATGTCATTTTGGACATTTTTTTGTCAATTTTTTGTCACTTTGGACATTATTTTGTCAATTTTCTATCAATTTGGACATTTTTTTGATAGAATTTTGTTCATTCAAACATTTTAGTCAATTAGGACATATCAATTCGGACACAGTTTTCTTGTAGTGAGAATTGTGTGATGTTGCGGATGTAGTACAGACTATTGTAGAAATTTGAAAGATTAGAAGAACTCCTCATAATCCTTTGTTTCAATCTTTCATCACTACATTCTATTAACCCTAGTGTTGAATTCATTTCTTGAGAAGAAAGAATGTACTCCTTCTATCCCAAAATGATTGTCCCATGACAAACTTTTCTCAAGATTAAGGTGAAATTTGAGAATGTTGTAAAGTAATGAATGCATACATATAGTTTAACTCTTGATTTGCTCAATGGTTTGCAAAAACGGCAATGTCAAGTTTAAAGTATGAACTACTTAAAGTAGGAAAGTTGGGGCTACAAATTCACATGATAAATCACCCGCTAGTTTACGATTTCCCACCAAAAATGAATATTGAGCATAGCAACACATTGTTTGCCATCTTGTCTTTGTACCATGTGAAGATTTTGTAAAGATAGTTTAGGGTTAGATTTTTCTTGAGTAGCTTGTAAGAAGCTTGTTGTGAGCAGCTTGTATAACTAAAACTGACTATCTCATGAATCATGTCTTTGTGAAATTGACATTGACTATTTCATGAATTGTGTCTTCGTCTAATTGAAACTCTTGTTGTGACATATTGACTATTTTATGAATTGCATCTTCGTATAACTAAATTTGAAGTAGTGGACAATCATTTTTGGACATCTATTTTTTGAAAGATGGACAATCATTTCAGAATGGTAGGAGTAGTTCTATATTTAAATGATTAGTAGAAGGGAACTAGTAGGAGCCAAGAAAAAATAACACTAGACACAATTTTTTTGCTTTAAGCCTATTACAAATGTAATGTTTTGGTAGAATAGGTGGATATATCGTTCATTTGTTTTTTTGCACACTTGCTACACTTTCTAAAGATGATGCAAAGATTTGTCTATATGATACTCTTAATTTTTTTTAATTATTGAAATTGAAATTCATTGATATACAACAGTTTCCCATGAGAACCTTTTTTCTTATAATTAAAGTATTATTAGATTTCTTAGGCATATTTTCCAAAAATGCAATCAACAGTAAAATCATACTCCCTCTGTTACAAAATGATCTTCCGGTTGGGCAAATTGTTTGGAATTTTTCAATGAAAATAAGGTTATTTCAAGATATAATTAGAGTTCGGTACACTCCTATTGTCTTGAAACTTTGAATTTTGGAGTGCTTTTCAAAGTGTTAGTAGTTTTAACCCTAGAAGGACGCCATGGACATTAAGTGCCCAATGGATGACACAGAACCTTCCTATATAAGACAAAAGTGCAATTGTTCATCCTTGAAATTTTATATGAAAACGAAAGGTTTTCCACAATAGTTTGACCTCCAATGAATGTTGTTGAGTTTCTCTATACAAATTATTCATATGATACCAAGAAAGTTGATTTCGATGGTGATCAATCCATCCTTTTAGGGTTAAGTTCATTGTACAATGAAATTAAGGGGAACTACACAAAATCGTGAAATTAGGTTGCCCCACACTAATTTCTCGACATTTGACACTATATAAATATTGTCAATTATTGTACAAGAGTGCACTACTTTTGAATTAGATATTGTTGTAATTGGGACTCATAAACCTCTATGTGGACAAATGGAAATAGTTTTAGAAATATTTGTTGACCTTGATGGCTTGTAAAGTAACTTTCTTGATGTAAGGCAACCTAATTATTAAGACAACCTAAGTTCACTATTTTGTGTAGAAGACCATTTTAGGAGAGAGGGAGTACAAGAAATTGGCCCAAGTTTGCCGCAGGATGCTAAACCCGTCCCACGAAGGTGGGACTAGCAGGATAAATTGGGAGATTTTGGGTATAAAAGTAAAAAAAAACCTATGATTGAGCCATGTCTAGGGATTCTTTCTACCCCCCCCCCCCACCCCCCACCCCCACCCCCAGCTAATCTGATTGCAAATATGAATCAAAATTTGCAAAATTTTTTTTTGTGGTAAATAAAAAATTTCAGCGTTTTCCCCGGGGTAAATCCAGCCTGCTGGGCTTACCTTCGTGGGACGGATTTAGCGGCCTCCAAGTTTGCCCACTTCAACTCCTCACTTTAATTCTTCAAGTCAACCGTGTTGACTCCACCCTCAGAACTCCTAAACACTTTCAACGCCATCACTCCTCTGAAACCTTGTCATCGTGTTGTCTGATAGCAACTTTGTAGAGCTGTCCAAGTCCAGAAAAACTGCAGCAGTGTGGCTAACCTTGAAAGAAACTAAACTGCTTGGGTTCAGCCAGGCCCTGGCTGGTCAGTTTCATCCTCATCAGGGATGATATGAACGTTTGGGTTAACAGTGCAACAGTACAGCAGTAGGTTGTCTGTAGGGCCAGCATTTATTGTCGATAGGAATGAAAGGGGAGACCAGAAGGGGAGGGAGTTGTTCTTGCCTCGGTGATCTTTGGAGTAGAATCATTGTCTGCATGTTTTTGGGGTTAAGCTTACACCTCCAAAAAGAGAAATAGTTTAGATCAAGAGATAGTTCAGATTGAGACCCACTCCAGTTAATTTGTGGTATTTGAATGTGAAGGTGTCGGTTTGGGTTGTGCTAGTTGCCATGTTAATTTCGGAGGCTTGATCTTCGCTTGAAGACTGTTTGGGTGGAGATTCTTCGGGTTTTCTGAGATCATCGAGGTGCCGACCACAAATGTTGCCTTTTTTCATTCTCTCGCTTCTCTTGTTCCTCATTGTCACTGTGTTCATTGTGCCCGGATTGATGAAACAAAGCCAAGAGGTGGCCCAAGAGGTTGTGGGCTTCTGGCAGACGCCGTCTCTGTTCACTGGCCTGGCTGCTCTGGTGTTGTTTCTGGTGTGCATCCCTGGGGGGCCGTTGCATCCCGTGATGAATACCGTCAGAAACCTTTGAGGTAAGGGAGCACACCTAATTGGTACACTTGGAGGTAGAAGCGTCGTATCTGTTGTTAAACTTAAATTGCTCTTGTTGGTAAAGCGGAGAGGATTCCAACGCATCGGAGAATGCATTATTTGGATACCGTATGCAAAAGTTATAAGGGTTCTAAGGTTTAGTTGTTGATGATCTACAACTTCCACAAATTCTAACGTTTTTGGTTGTGTATATAAGCAAACTCAAAATGCACTCATTATGCAAGGTTCCTTAGGTGGGTTGGGAATTAGCTGTTGTTTATCTTACATGCACTCTCAAGCAGTGCAAGATTTGTGGTTTCCGCTTGTTGTAACCCTTAAAGGATCAAGGAGCATCCTTTGGGTGTATGTTCTTGTTCTTATTTTCCTTGTGGGTACCACACGTGTGAGAGAGTCCATGAAAAATCAAGCAGTAATCATGTTTTACAAGTTTGTGTTGTGTTAGTGATCATGAGCTTACTCGAAGACAATGTGTAAAGTGAAAAAAGTACAGTATCCAAACTCTGCAAAGGTCCCTAGGATTAATCACAACTGTGAACTCCAAGGACCTTTTTCCTGCTTCTATTAACAGAGAGTTTTTGTAGTGTGTAGGAATTTCGGAGCTTCCGAATGGATACACTATGACGTGAGCTGCGCATGTTACGCAGGTAGTACGAATGGGATCATGGTACACCACTATGTCAAATTTCTTCAAATTTTTTAGTTTAGGGTAACTCCAAGTATGATAAGTATTATTTCTCTTGGATGTCATGTTTGTGTGAGAGCTGGCAAATTTCTGATAGTTTTCCTGCTTGTTGGCACTGGATTATTCAGAGGGAACCTATTATATTCCTCTTTTGTCAAAGCATCCTCTTTTAGGGTTGGTTTGCAAAGAGGTCCGGGAGAATTCTCTAATTCATGTTTTTATGTTTGTAATGACCAGGTTTTTGATGGATCATAGTTCCTTAGGAGGTGCAGATGCGATTGATTGGATATCTTCTTCCGTGCTGCTTTCCTCTCGTGTGTTTTTATCACAATTTTGGTCACGAAGATAGACTAAAGGTATGTGCACCTCAAAGCGTTTGAAATAAGCATGTGAACTGGGTTCCTGTTCTTGAACTCCGTTAAATTTTTCTGGGTCTTGTTGGGGTCTTGTTGACTGGTGTTAGAGAATTGCAACGCATCTTAACATGTCCTAGTGTAGCCCTGTGCCGATGCCACAGCCAAAACAAAAGCAAAGTAATTTTCTAATTATTAAAGTCATAATAAAAACTTTGAAATTCAACAACTTTCGCATAGTAGGTCCAAACGCCACGAAACCAAGCCCATGCACCCCTCTTCGCCAAGCCCTTTCCGATGGTACCAAGATTGCCACCAAAATCGAAGTAAAAGTATTTTTCTAATTTTTTAATTCCATAAATACTTTGAAATTCAATAACTTCCGCACCGTGGGTCCAGACGCCACGAAACCAAGCTCGTGCACCCCTCCTCGCCAAGAGCTTTCCGACGGTACCAAGCACGCGGCTGGGGGACCCACGGTCCGGGAGATCTCAACGTAACAAACAAACAAAACAAACAAACAGCCAAACTTAAGGTATAGATTTCCTGGACACTAAGAGTAAAGTATGCATTTTAATAGTGCGGATTATATGTGTACTCAAAATCGACCTTAGACTTTCTGGTTCAGACTATGTCTGTTTTAAGCAAGAAATGGGTCATTTTGGGGTAAGAGTTTTCATAAGTATACCCATATGATCAGTGATCTAACGATGCTGATAATATGGGCATTTATCCCCAACAAGGCTGTGGAGGTCCACTTGGTAGAGGGAGCCAAATGGACTACCGGTACTTGGGTGCCTCCACAAATATTTGTGCATGTTAAAATAGAATGCTTTTGAATCTCACAGTTTGACATACTTTCTCTCAATTTGTCAACATAGTTGAGTTATCCTTATTTCTTGGTAGTGTGAAGGTAGAGACTCACCTCCTTTTTCCTACGCAGGGTCAGGAACCCCTTTACCCTACTTGAAGGATGATTCTAGTGAATTTTCATGCCTGCAAATCACCTACAATCTCAATTTTATTTCTGAAATGTAGTCCTTGCTGAAAAGCAATAAAATTGAGATTGATGAACCTACTTCATCAACTGACAACATACGTGGGTTCGCAGGTTATTTCGGGAAGCCTCCCTTGCTGACTGAAGGAGTCCACTATGCTTTGGAATGTGGCATTATTTTTGCGAAACTACAGTAGTGCTACAATTTCTAGCTGGATATTATACCGGTATACCTATTCCACTGTAACATGATTTCCTAGTTGTTAGGCGATGAGGTTGCCAGTAGCCCTGATTAGAACCAAGACTTGTGGGAATGTCTTCTGGCAATGGTTTTATATTTTACAAAAAACTTGCCAACAACTAATACAATTGCATGATGCAGAGAAGGTCAATTAAACACACCCATAATTACTCGATTGTTGTATTTCTATGGGCAGTGTATTGATGATGAAATTTTTATTGGCGATGTTTTTTTTTTCTACTCCCATTTTGTTCTAGTGAATATGTAACAGTGGTGCGTTCTATTACGTAGCTTCAGTTCGTTTTATGGAAGTCATGTGTACACTTTGAGAAGAACAGTTCCAATCAATCTACTTGTTGCTGGACAGTGTGTTATCCGTGAGTACTTTCTTATGCATTTGCTCTCCTTTCTAAAATTCTAAGGGTGGATCTGATGTGGAGACAAACTCAATTTTACCTGTACCACCTCTGTTTGAGTACATAAATATAGCAAGTGTATAAATTTACAATTGTTATTTAAAATTACAGTTACAAAGAAATTTATGAATGGAGAGGCGACTGAGTTTAGAGTGAATGGATCGTATTACCTCATGTACGTGATCATCCACTTTTGTAAGTAGAAACGACGTTCATAATCTGGTCCATATCTCACCTTAATTCGCTAAAATCTAAGCCTACCTAGTGTTACCTAAGGTAAATTGATTTATGTTTGAAGAGACATTGTACGTAGTAGGTTAATATAGTACAAAACTAACAAGGTGAGAACGGAAACTGCGTATGACAAAAAAGGGTCTCTCTCTCTCTGCTTACAATCACTTAAACCAGACTACAAGACTCGATCCGACTGTGAGGGCAGCCTTTTGAAGAGATTGAGTGGTAGAGGAGGTAAAGGATCTCGGAACCGGGGGTGTCTCAGGACGTACACACCAAACAACACTGCTACCACTTGAAAGGGTGTCACATACAACACAATTGCAGCCACCAGACAGAAAGTAATGAAGATGGATGTGGCCCTGCAAGTTCAAAAGCTGAAGTTGTCATTTCTGAAAAGCTTTGGGAAGCAAGAAATTTTATTTAACATTAAGTAGCAATGACCAGTAAAGCTCACAACACACGAACGATGTTTTTTGGTTCATTGGATACCCTTATTAAGTTGTTACTCTTTGTAGCAAGGGAATCGTTAGCGCAATTTGGCATTTGATTCTTTGGACATACTTCATGAATCTTTCAACTACGTAATTTTAGGAGTATACAAAGAAGGTTGTCTGCTTTGATTAGAAATGCGTTGAGAAGATTCTCATACCTGGGGTCTCGCCAACTTAGCAACGAATGAACCTTCTCCCCCATACTGGCAAGGTCACCAAGTGCACTTTGAAGCCGACCAGCCACACCACGCAATCGCTCATACCTAAACTTCAATGTCTGCCAACAGGTCATTCAAATTCATCAGAATACAAAATTGTTTTTAATGGAAAATTTGAAATTAGCTCAACTTAGTACGATTGCTACTAAATATGCTAAATTCAACTTAACATAAGAGAATTCACATCTTTAATTTGCATGTGTGGAACAAAAAGTTCCAAAAGTCTTCAAAATCAGGCCTTGTTTAGTTACACTGCTCAGAGATTAATCAGGTATTAGAGTCACAATATGTCAAAGCTCTCTACAGGAAGAGGTCCATAAATCAAATTGGTTTCTCAAACTAAGAGCTAATCATTCAATCTCTAAATGTTTAGCCTTCAAAATTGAACGTGGTCAATTTCCAGCCCCCTAACCTTAACACCAATCAATTCTTTAGCTTCCAATTACAATAATGTAGCTCAGGATGCACATGAAGATTGAAATTAACCTGTAAGTGTTCTAGAGTTCATCCTCTTGAAGATGAACAAAGTGATGTTTTGTCCAAATAACTTCTTAGTATTCCAAAAGAAAGCTTGAATCTTTCAAAATCAACCTGAGGTAGAAATCTTCTCTTATTTCAATACAAATATGAAGCCAAAATATGCTAGCTTCAAGAAACGGTTGGGATGCGAAAAGGGATGATCGATTTCCAAACCTCTTGGGCTTTGTTGGCAGGCACAACGTTGAACTCTTCCTCGAGTTCATCCAAGAACTGCCCAACATACTCCCCTTGGGAAAGCTTGGCATCCATAAATGGAGGTGTCCTGGAGCGAAATCGGTAGTTCCAGGAGCCGATGAGAAACATGTACAAGAAGACGGTTGGCAACACAAGCTCGGGATACCATACGAGGATGAGAAACAAGAAGTGCACTAAAACGGTGGTCAAGGGGCTCCTCCAACTGCAGATGCCGGAGAACCAGTTCAGAGTTAACATTACGCCACTCAACACACCCTGCTCAGCAACAAGGAACACATTAGACCAGCCAGGTTAGCCGATTGAAAACATTAGCCTAGCTCCACTGATGCTGCAATCGAGCTCTTTTGCAACAGAATCTGTGGAAATATCCGTAACTTATAAAACTTCCTGGGGAGCTACTAACACGGTATATTCGCTCTGTTGTAGGCTACACAACGTGCTTCAATTTCAACAGCTAGCACACTTAAGTCACTACAACAGGATCGACCTCGTAGTGCCAGAAGAGCCAGATTGCAACAATACAGCCCAGGTTTTGCATTATTCTTAAACATTGGCTTGCCCTCCACAGATGCTGAAATCTGGCTCTTAGTTTTGCAGCAACATCCGTTGACAAACTTAAAAGACTTCCTGGGCAACTGCACAGTTTATCCTAATGTAGGGTACTAACATTATTTCATAATTATGCTTAACGCTAATTCAAACACCATACTTTACTGTACCTATTGATGGATACCATTCATCGATCTTTGGATCACATGTTGGTTAGACGGATTTGTCCTATTAGCGTGTTTTATGAAATGCAATTACATATGGTTATGACTTTTTACTGGGGAGGAACCTTTTCAATAATGATAATGGTGGTGATCCTTCATCATGAACAACACTAGTACACATTCAATGTATAACAATATTCGTCCTTTGTCACAAGCTGTAACCGTATGTAAGTTCATTTCGTAACACACTCTATTAAGAAAAACCATTGTCAGTACTTGTTGACTGACAGTTGTTGATTGAATGAATATTTACGAGTTCACATCTCCTTTATGTTGATTTTGAAATTTACGACGCTGTTTCACAGAATGCATGAGTTCATGTACACTATGGCATGCTATCTTGGTTTTAGATAAATCAGGAATGCAAGTGCAATCAACAACACGATATTCTGAATCTAATTAACCACAGAGTAACATGAAGTCCAATTTGTTCTCGTGAAGTTTTTTGTAGTTTTGAGTAGGGCTGGCTCATAGGGACTTTCTCTTGTTCTATTTTTTTTTTATGTCAAAAAAATGCAATATAATCCATTGATTCCGGATTCAGAAATTTGTACGTACCATGATTCGGTAATAATTGGCTTTGCTGCGCCTCATGCTCCATCGTTCCTCTTCCATGTCCAGCATGAAGGACATGACCTCTTGCCTCAACGGAGGCTCCGTCCGAATCATCCTCAAGGCCACGATGTTCATGGCCGCCACTCGAAGTCTTTCTTGGAGCCTGGAGTCCAGAGGGTAGAAGAAATGCATCCTTGGCAATTGGGGACGAAGATAGGCTTGCATGAGGTCCACTGCTGATGCGGAGGAGAATCGCACTGCCAGTTCGAGCATCCCCATTTTCTTGATGCCCTCGGGGGTCACCACCAGCAGAGGGTAGGCGTTCGTGTACACGCGGTCGCTCTCAAGGGTGGACAGACGGATTCGAACCTTTCCTATGGGGAGGTCTTTAACTGATGGTATTGGACCCGTGGGGGATGTGTTGCTGCAATTAATTAAGACGGTTTCATTTTACATCATGCTAATATACATTGAGCATGCACACACCTCTCAATGGACCGAGATCATGTTCACCATGGTATACAATTTAACAATCAAATAGGTTCAGAAATGAAAAGGTGCATGTGGAGGTACGTACAAAATGAGACAAAGCAACAAAAGGTAATTCTTTAGAGACACTTGAGAGTGACCGAGTACAAAAGGAGACGAAGCCAACGAAGATAATTCTAGAGAGAGACTTGCATAGAGAGAGACTTGCAAGTGCAAGTAGAAAACTAGACCATGCCAACCTCGAAGATGAGCTAGAGGGAGACTTGCTTTGAGAGAGACTTGCACGTGCAGTGATTATAAAATGAGACCAAGCCAAGCTTGAAGATAAGTCTAGAGAGAGAGAGAGGGACTTACACGTGCAATTACGAATGAGACTAAGAAAACGAACTGAAGTCTAGACAGAGACGCGAAAGTGTGATTACATATTGAGACGTTGACAGAGGCTCTTACCGGTTGTCAAAGACACCCACTGTAATGACAGTGCAAGGATCGAAGACTTCCCAGGTGTACTGCTCATTCCACCTCGGATTGAAGCTCTCAAATATGGTGCGAGTGCGGATCCACTTGGGTCCATACTTGGCAACGCAGTATGCATCAGTTCTGCCACGGTTGTCTTTGCTTGGCTTCATGGGAAGAAGGTTGTTAGCGCCATGAATCCCCACCTCCAACACCCCCAAGGGTGGCCTCCATAGTTGCTTGGCTGTTGGCCGCGTATCACTGATGTAATTGGATGACTCGTCCATGACATGGTAGCCACCTTCGAAGCAAAGGCGGAGATGAAGTTTAGCTTGGAAGGCAACCCCTTGCCCGCCTTCCCTTTCCATAGTATACCACCTGAATCACACACAAAAAATAAGAATACTTTACCATACTTATGGAATTAGAAACGTCAAGTTGTTACGAGTTGTCCAATTCATTCAAGAAGTGTTTTGTTATAAGTACCTTGAAGCTACAGGCCGTCCATCAAAACGCCTCTCAATACTGTTAAGTGCTATACGTGCAAATCCAAGGGTGCCCACCTGCTTCTTCCAAAAAGCATAAATTACCCAAATTCCGCACCATAATGAAATTTCAAGCATTTCCTAAACCCTAAACCTTAAACCCTAAACCACATGTTACATCAAATCAGTTCAAAGCAATGAAGTGCTTAAGGACCACGAGGCACAAAATAGGCCTCATGTTTTGCTTAGTAGCTAGCTCGTATGGGGACTTTGTTTGTCCAATTTCAAGTTTTACCAAAACGTGCAATAGCTTTCTCATGTTGACTTCATATACCGTACTCTTCACTGTGTTAATTATATTTTTACAATATGATCAATCCAATTGGTTATTTTCAAGCCATGAACGTTCTGTTCTTTAGGTTTTTAGAGCTAATGATTTAATACCTTTCCAGCACCCACAAGTTCTTCAACATAAAGGGTCATCATGTCATCAAAAGGCTCCGCAGCAATAAGCATCAAGTCTTCGTTCCAAAACGGGCTGCCGCCGCGTGTTATACTTCGAGAGGTTCGCAGTGACTGGTAAGGGAGCACCTCTACCCTCACAAACTGCAAAAAACAGATCACACTTAGAAACAGGATTTGAAGTGATAAAATGGGCCAAATTTGAGTTTCATACTCGTCAGTTGTTGGATTCAATAATTTTCTCTTCGATCCCAAAACATATTGAAGAAGCCTGTAGCATATTTCTAGAGGTCCAAATCTAAATTACATTTAAAACAACAAGATTGGAATTCGTTTTATTAGAGATTTTTCACTTCTGATCCTAGAGAAGGTCAAAAGTTGTATATTAACTTCAGACCTTTGTCACCTGTTTTAAATTTCTAACTGTTGAATTGATTAAAAAATTTAGTCTTTGGGGTTCAACTATTTGAGGAAAGCAGGTGCAATCATTGAAATTATCAAATACAGTTATATCTAGGAGGTTAAAATAAAAATGCAAGATGACAACTAGGGATGCACTTAAGGAAATTTTCTCTATTGTTTCTGCTCCTTGTAGCCCAAGCTGAACCCGAACATGCAATAAAAGAAATTCAGAGCACTTGTTCAGAGAAAAGGAAAGGGTGAAGAAAGAGGGAAAAGCATACCGGCTCTGACATAGCGCCAATATCTTGCGCCTCAATGACGTTCACTCGCAGATACCACAATTTCGGTGACAAATACACCTTGGATCTAAACTGAGCTTGCCAACCAGTGTCCGATTGCCATGCATCAGGAAAGGCTTCGTCAGCCTGAGTGCCCCACCAAATGGCAATCATGATTTCACCTGCAAGGTTTTGACATGGTCTGAATCTCAAATTGGAATGGAACGTGCAAGTCTCTCTCTATGCAAGTCTCTCTCTAGAATTATCTTCTCTTGATTGGCCTCATGATTCGTAATCGCAGATTTATGTTTGTCAAAACATCAAGGTGAATGTCTCTGGAGAGATCAGTTTTATGGGCTATGGAGGGTTCCGTGTATATAATATTACGAGTATTAAAAAACAAAACATGATAAGAAACGAAACAATCGTCCTGAAATATAAACTAATTATATTGCATTAGTTTCGGAAGAATTGCAAGTACCTCTCACCCTGCCCTTTCCAGTCTTGGACTCCAGACCATACCACTGTGGAGCTACGGGGCTCTCGGGTGACTTTCGGAGGGGAACCTCTTGCAAGGACATCATAAAACCTCCAAGGAAGTCATCTTTGGAGAGTTTATCCTGTACAACGCCAAACCACGATGAGTGCCAACAGGTGTACAATATAAAGCATGAGTAATTGAATACTATCTCCCCAAAACGAACATTATATTTATAATTTATTTATTTTTAAATTTAATTTATTTCAAATTCATTTCACAAATTGGGATGGATCCAAGTAAAATTGATTCATTACCGCATCCCATACTGTTAAATCGAAATTCCTTCCTTGAGTTTTATCCCTGCCAATTGCAAACGTCTGGTTCCACTCCGGATTAAGAGTGTTGGGGATGATCCTGCTCACTGCCTTGACGTGACCCAGATCGATCTTTACATACTGTCAATACAATCACGGAATCAGATACTTATTTCAAATCAATCCAACTCCAGCCATACTAGAATTGCAAAACATACACGTAAAATTTTGACCAATACAATTGGGGCTTCTGGTGCAATCTGATCGACATGGGACAGTTAAAAAGAGCAGGCACTCTTACTATTTATCCATTATTCAAACCCCTAAAGGATCAAGTCTATTTAGCACTTTTGAGAGGAAATCTTTTCGTATTCAAATAGACCCCAGTCTTCAATGTTTTTAACTGATTCTGGTGTTATAAATTTGGCCATTTCTGAACTAAGTTTCTGACAATATGATCAAATCAAGCTGGTAAGTTTCAACCATGAAGCTTTGGACCTTTCGAGCCAACTGAGGGACATTCCAGGACTGTCAAAAGATGACATACATTCGATTTTCAAGCAGAGTTAGGCTTCAATTCTGAAAAGCAAAAAAGTTCTTGGAAGTCAAAAATAACAAGAGTAGCAACATTTTCGAAAAGTAACCAAGAAGCCATATTTGGACTCATGTTTTTTTAAGAAGTTTTGAGAAGTTTATACATGAATCTCTATTTATGCCGAAAAATTATTTATACAAACCAACAACGCATACAATGTTCTTCATTCAATCTGGTAAGATTCAATATGTCCACATTTCAATTAGGTAATGGAATTAAACCCGAAATCCTTCATTTTGAAAGGGTCGAAGAAAACTTACAGGATCACTCAATCCATTGTTATCCTTGCCCATGAGATTTCGAGCGCGAACTACTTTCACGAAGAGGTACGTCATCTCCTCCACCAAGTCATAGTGCTGTCGGTAGTCCACCGCCTTTCCCAAGTCAGGGTTGGTCTCCTTCACATCAAATTCAGTTTCTGGCACGGTGATCAAATTGGGCTTCATGGCTTGGGGCACGTTGTCTGCCTTGGCTTCCTTCTTTATTGCCTTCCCTCCCCCCACTACCGCAAGAGCTGGCTCTCCTGGAATCATCTCTTTCTCACCCTTTGTGCTTCCCAAATCCAACCACATTCTCAACCTGCAAGCACCGAATCTCACAACCAGGTCAGGCCGAGGACACGAAACCCCAAAAACCTTCAAACCTGATTTCAACAGCTACTGATCTCTTCCAATTTCAACACTCGGTTAGAATTCAATTAAGTTAATACCACTGGGTGTAAGAATTCATGAATAGGTTAAGTAATCTCTGCAGCCACTAATCTTTGAATGAAAATCTAGGGTTTCATTTCAGTTGTGCTCGACATGACCTCCCACTGCTTGAATAATTGCTCAATGTGGTCAATCACATCGGTCACTTTGAAACATGGATCCTTGATTGTTTCGGGAGTAATACATTGAGTGAACACAAATTTGATCTCAAGAGTACCCCAAGCTCTTTTAGTACTCTAATTGATCTTTCAATTGAATGACATCCCAATGTAAACACACTCCAACACTGATTTACCAAAATGCTTGGATTGATGTGACGATAAGAGAATAT
This sequence comes from Neckera pumila, assembly GCA_963969595.1. Classification (NCBI taxonomy): domain Eukaryota; kingdom Viridiplantae; phylum Streptophyta; class Bryopsida; order Hypnales; family Neckeraceae; genus Neckera; species Neckera pumila. The sequence continues at coordinate 13,140,205 of OZ018410.1, read as the reverse complement.
ATCCTCGACGACCTTCCTTTCGAAAATTGAGTTGCATTAGAAAGGCTAAAGAAAGGCAAATGAAAAATGAAAATGTGGGATATATTAAGAGTATTTATTACCATATGTCGCCTTTGATGTTGGAGAAGAGGCCTCGCTTCTGCAAGGGGTACCATCTGGTGGCCTCCTCGTTTGTCGGAAGGGTGTTCACAGGAATTAGTAGTCTTCCTAAAAATGAACTTCGTCGTCCTGTGCCGCTCTTGCGCTCGTTTTGCACGTTGATCTCCAAGTCTCCAGTCACCCCTGCCTCTGGGGACGTGTACTCCAGCAATGAAAACTCAAACTGGACGCACAGGAATTACGTTAACTGAAGGTTGTAGGACAGAAGATAAACATCGTGATCACGAAAATTGTAGCCTACTGAGAATAAGAATTATCAAGTAAGGTAAAGGATACTGTTTGGGTCAATTTAAAATATGTAGGATTGTGGTTTGTAAAGATCACTTTGAGTACCATTGCTGTCAAACTCGATTTTGTTGGTCACTCAATTTATTGGATGGTTTCCTATGCAATTTTAATTGGCAAGTTGTAGACTGCTACATGGAGGCTGGGACAGAAATACCCTCATTTTCATTCAAACAGCAGTGGCACCATAGACATTATTAGCAAATCTAAGCGTGCAAACAACTTGGTAATTGAACAGGATCGTTTCACATCATCGTTATGCACCGATTTTGCACTTCTGTTTGCAACTACTGCAGACATGAACTTGATGAAGAGAAAAATAAACTCCATTTCTTCATCAGAGAGACAGAGACATGTCCAATGAGTTCGAAGTGAAAGTAGTGACTTTACCTTCTCGTTCCAAGCAGGGTTAATTAAGGTCGTTCTGTTTCACCAGCGTCCTCTTCCGTTGTCCACCGTAATCCAGCTGCACACAATCACTCAATCACAACCTTCAAATTCAACACAAGCTTGAATTCCAACGCCCCAAAAAATCGCCACTCCAAACTACTTCAAACCACTTCAGACTAGTTCTGAAAATCAGGGCAACTGGAGAACCAGCAACAGAAGTGGCATGGGGTACGTCACGCGTCATACTGATCTAGTGCACCAACTGAAGAGCTTTTCCAACCACTGCAACCGCCCCAACTACGACCAATTCAAGAGGACCTGAGAACAATTGAATACACACGTACTGACCACGCAATATGCATTCGCGGTGCCCTGACCACCTTTGGGCATGAGCTCCTTAGCCGCCACCACCTCCACCATCAGCCTCCTAACTGCCGCCATAGCTCGATATCGATCTCAACTGCAATCAAACTACTGTAGAAATCCGAAAAAACAGTCCTAATTCAAAGAGAACTCGCACAAATTAAGCCAGTCGAACTTTCTCATTCTCTAGCTCGATCGATCGATCGTCCTTGTCAAGCGAACAAAAAGCTTCATGCACTAGGTCCAATTAAAGCTTCCAAGCAATTCAATTCAAGCCCTCGAATCTGATCTGGAATTCTCCGACAATTGGAGGTAAATGGGGATCCATGGCTGTCCTGGATCCCTGCTTGGCCTCCAGGATTTGAATATACATTAATTTTTAAACTGGCAACTCCTCCGATGTTACAGCCCATGCCAGGCTAGCTAGCTGCAGCATCCTCGTCCCCATCGTTGGTCGGTTTGCGCTTCTGTTCCCGCGTCGGTAGCTCTGTCTAGCTTCTCCATACTATTGCATCTAAACTGTAGCAAAAACCACCAGAATATATTTGGCTTGATCACTACTCCTTCTGCGAAGTTAACTACACTTAATCTACTACTAGCTACAACTATAGTAATGGCTGGTATTCTTGCGTCTCCACTGGAAATTTAAGGCTCTGTCTGGGGAACTGGTTAGGATTCCATCACCAGCTGAAGGCCAAATCAACTGCAGCTTGCAAAGAGTGTAATTAAGTTGATTATTCCAGGCGCAAGAATACCAGCCATTGCAGGTTCACGTGAACCTGCGATGGTTAAGTTCAGGGACTTTGGGACTGTACGTGGGACGGACACCAGCCAGTGCTGTACTGGGAGTGGGCCATCGTGAATAGTTTAACACAGACAGACTCAGCAGAAATTCAGGCAGAGAGATTCTGGGAGAATTGTTGTCACAAATCACCAGTCAAGATAATAATCTTGTGAATTGATCAGGGAAGAAGAGCGCTATTGTAAAAAAAAACTATTGTCTGTACTGTCTGTAGCATCCAAAAGTAGCTACAGTACTAACAAAGTTCATCCAAAAGTAGTTGCAGTACGAAGGTTGGACCACCCATTCCCGACCAGGGAGCCATATTCAACTTGGTGGGTGCAACTATTTCCCGAGGTTGGAACAGATTTCCAACGGAAGCTTAGAATGTTTTGTTTTTCTCCTTTCCAAAGTTGGGACTAATAAGATCATGGCACATGTCCCACAGAAGTGAGCAAGGAAATAGGAAGTCTATAGCCAGTGGAAAAGTAGTTTGGTTATGATCAAAATTGGAAGAATTTAGACATTGGCTATTAGTTTGGACAACTTTGTGGCTCCCAGAAATAATTGCAATTTCAATAATGGGAATAAAATTACGGAAAGTTTGTAGTCTCTATATTTCCTATCTTTCTACATGGCAAAAATTTGCATTGCCTCATTTTGCTCACAATATGTCTTAAAATCACTTAAGTGATCGACTATAGGTGGTCCAACCTTAATGAAATTCATCCCAAAGAATGAATGCATGTTCATTCAACTAAGAGGTGTGAGGTGGCATGTGACTAGTAGCTAAATCGTGAGTGTTATTCTTCACATTAGAGGAAACTTCAGGCCTCTCGAGGGCTGCTCCATAGCCCTCCAAGGTACCCTAAAATTTGCTTTTAAGGGAGGTGCACCTATTCCTGATCAGGGACTTTATTCCAATCAAATGTAAAGACCACATTTATTTTAGAACTTAAATGTTCTTACACCATAGATAGCTTATGGTTTTGGTCAACAAACCATAAGCTTATCTATGGTGTGAGAACATTTAAGTTCTAAAATGAATGTAGTCTTTACATTTGATCGGAATAAAGTCTCTGGTTGGGAATGAGTGCACCTCCCTTATTTTGCTCAAAAAGTTGTTTTCCCCCTATTTTTGCCCTGCTAAAATTGCAAGCGCAGAAATCTAGAATTCCGAATAAAAATTTATTTAAAATAAAAATAAAAATAAAATTGCGAAACTTGATTGCTCACCAAGAGCATTTTCAAAGTTGATAGGCCATGCAAAAAATAGCATGGCATGTCAACTTCAGACGGCCCTCCAAGGGGCTGAATTTTTTTCTAACGAACAAGAATATAAGAGTGAAAGAGCAGAGGACACCTTTAGGATAGTTCTAAACATTGTACGGGTATGGAATGTTCCTACACGGCGGTTGTCTTTGTACTAGGGTTTGCAACATGAATTGTGATTGGCCATAAGAAGATTCTTAACAAGAGTGTACAATTCCAATTCATGTGTGCAGTAGAATATTCTTATACATATGTGCAATCAATAGTTACTAGCTACATTAATGTAATGGAATGATCACCTACACCGGGACACGGTCACCTTAGAGTACCAAACAAATTAATTGTATTTTTACAGTCAACAGTTGTACAAAATAATTTTGTTTGCTTGTAACCGTTAGCCTTGATCAAAAAGATGACAACCTATAACCAAGGTAGTCACTCAAAAATGATTTCATTTTTGAATCAATAGGTGCATTCTTCATATTTATGATGGTCAAAAGACAAATCAACTTCAAACTTAGTCAAAACCTCTTTAGTATTTTATTTTAAAATGTCCTTTTCAAAAATTTGATATTAATGTATATATCTAAATATTATTTTCAATTTTTTATTTTTTAATACATTAAAATGATTTTTGTATAATTTTTAAAAATATTTTATTTGTCAAAATTATAGTAATTACAAAAATGCTTTAAGCAATATAAAATTTTTAGGAAAATTGAAAACAACAGTGATAAACATTATATTGTACTTGATTTTCTCCTTGAATTCAAACCAAGAAAGATTCTATAAAAAAATCAAAAGTGGTATATTTTAAACTTTCAAGATGCTACCTTCAAAGTGTCACAAAAATTGCAATTATAACAATTAAGAAAAAAACTAAGATTGAATAAAAAAAACTAAATCATTAGAGCTACATTTTCTTTATTAAACTTTAATTTTTTTCATTAAGAACTTTGTGAAAAAATAAGATTTGATTTTCAAAATGTCACTTGGGCAAGAAACAAAGGTGTCTTTCAATTCATTGTTATGTTCTAATTGGTTGTTTAGAGGCTTTAAATTACTTAATCTCCAAACTTCCATTATCCCCTAGAAGACAAAATTAATTTTGGATAGGCCCTTACATTTTTTAAAGAATGAAAATCAAGCAAGTTTTTTTGAAATTCTTTTTTTAGACTTTCAACTCAATTCTTCACCAGAAAAAATTAGAAATTCAAAATGTGTAGTGCAAAAATTTTAAGCTATGGAGATTTAAGCCTAAAAAATCTAATAAGATAAGGTGAAAAAAAATAGATTTCTTCACTTCAAATGCAAAATATCTTTCAATCCAGCCATTCAAATTTTTTGAAATTTTGTCCATACATTTTTATACTAGTCTAGTGCAAGATTTTGTAGATAGATATGCAAAACATAAAATTTCTAAAGCTTTTTGCACTTTGTAATAGAAATGATAGATATTGAATGGCTTTGGATGAAAAAAATGCCTCAAAAATTTAGAGATTAACTAAGCCTTCATTATCTAACATAAATAATTGTATCATTCTATAAACATTTACCTACAATATAAAATTTCAAATGTTATGTACTGGAAATATCTAAATTTCAAAGATTTTTATCTACTTAGTAAAACAAAAATTTATTTGCAAGTTTCTAATCTACTTCAAATTTCTTATTGTAATTTTGATTATTTTATTATAATTGAAGAAAATCTACAAAATTAAGATCATTTTTATGTTTATTTAATTCCAGTTTTAGTTTTAAACGTGATGCAAGAATTATTAATGAGATGAAAACATGTCTTGTTTATTAACCTCTAAATGCCCGAGGCACCAAAATTTGGTGTTTGCAAAACTTGGAAGTTAATTAAAACCTAACCAAGTTGTTATTTTTAGTAGTTTATATTTTTTTAAAGTTCTTCTTGAAGTCTAGTTTTAGCACCAAAAATCCGATCTTGAAAATAAATGACAGTGATTTTTCTATTCAAGTTTTTGTACTAGGATACCCAGTGTAATCTTGACTTCCGGTAGCGTTGAGAGCTCTTGGAAATGAGCCTCAAATACTTTAGATCTTGGAGAAAAAATCACATTCAAAATTCATTTAGAAAAATTGTAGAGTAGATTTTAAAAAGCCATAAATTGATCAGGGTTCTACAAGTTAAGCCCTTCAACCTCATATTTTTTTGGTCATCAACTTTTTAGACTTGATTTGTGTAAAGAAGATTGAAAGATTTTTGCAGTTTTAGCACCTTCATGGTCAAACATTATAATCTTTCACTCCATAAGTGATATTGTTGTGTTTTCTTTTCCTATGAGATCTCTAACATGTCTAGTTTGAATTTGTATAGTTACAATTCAAAAGAAATTTATACAACTTATAAAAATGTTGGCATTTTGTTCAATTTAGAGCAAATTCCAGGAAGCCCAAAACAAGCCTTGGGCATTTAGGGGTTAATACCTTATATATTTGCAATTTTTTTACAAAGAAGTGCTCATTCAAATTTTTCTAGTAATGGATTCAGTATACATAACATTAGTTATTAGAGAGCTTTTTACACAAACTAGCTCCAACATGAATTTTTGTAAAAATGTTGATAAGTTTTCTTAAAACTAATTTCATCAATTGAAATTGCTATTTTTAGGGTTAAGCTTTCAAAAGTGCAATGTGCACACCGAATGCACAATACTAAAAATTCTTCATCAAACCATATGTTATCAAAATGAATATGCAATCTTCTTTAATACTTTATTACAGAATAAAGTTCTTTAACATGATGTTTTGTTTCTTATCAATTCCATAATTCTTTTGTTACAGCTAATGTTTCAACTATTTATTTTATGAATAAAGGTCTTGATAATAGTGTGGGTACCACTTATAGCTGAGTGAAAGTCAACAATTGGATTTTAAATAGAGGACGTTTTACATTACTTCCATGTCTCTTAAATTTTATATGTGTAAGTAGTTAATGAAACCGCAACCATTGGTCAAATGATTTTTATTCAAATTCTAGAGGCATCAAATATTATAAGATTTGTCAAATGAATATCCAACTTTAACTTGTTTAACATTTTAAGTCAGACAAGCACTTCTTATTATAGAAGTAAGCAATTTGAATCACTAAAAAAATATTGACCAGCACTATAAATAAGTGCCCCAAAAAATTTTGCACCATCTTTGCATGTACAATCTCATTAATTGAGCAGCATTTGATCTTGAATTTGAAATCTAAAAATTATTAGATGTATCATAAATCAATCTAAAAATTATTAGATGTATCATAAATCAATCTAAAAAGAAGACTGATTAATCATTTGAATAACTAAAAAAAATCCATTGATTTTGTTTTATTTATCATCTTATGAAGAGGGGTCATTTTGAAGTCATTTGAGTTTCAAACCACCAAAGAACTTTTGGAATTAAGGTATAAGTGTCCACTTTTGCAATTCCACATATTTCAATGTGGAATCATTACATGAAACTATCATTGATACATTGGCAATTGAAAATCATAAAATATATTAATTTAATATATATGAATATACTATAAATATTTGAAACTCAACTTCATGATTTATCCAAAAACATTTATGTATTTATATACACCTTTAGAATATTTTAGACTATTTGCATGGTAGATGTCTTTGTACTCCTCTTTTGAGAAGACAAATAGAAAGTTCACTTAAAAAAATGTATAAATAATTCTACAAAGCCTCCAAAATATAAAACAACTTGGGTTAGTGTGATTTCTTTTTATCTTTCAAATGCAGTTTAATACAAAATATTTTGGGGAGTTTAGCACCTCAAATTAATCAAAATCAACACTTTAAAAAAGATGCTTTATAAACACCCCACTATACCATTTTATTGAAACGTTCCTAATTGTTTTTTGATAATCATTTTGTTGATTGTTATTACCAAGTTTATAACCTCCATGGAGACTATTTTTGATAAGTTGACAATCTCTCATTGGACAAGGAGAGACAACGTTTTTTTCTATAATGTGGGATTGATTAATTTTCTTTCTAGCCCTAAGATTGAGTATTTTTAATCCAAATCCAACTATCAACGTTATAGTTATATCCAATAATGCCAAAACAAAGGCTTAATATAAAGAATAACATCCCTTGCCACTCCTATGACTCAGCACGTTATTTCATATAATGAAACTTTGGTTTAGCATTACCTACATAAAATAGTGAAATTAGATTACTTTGTCAATTAGATTGCCTTACCTGAGATAAATTACCTTATGGATCAATGCTTGCTCCACATGGAGGCGACAACTTTCTAAACTAGGCCTTGAACTGGTGCACAAATATATGCTATACACATGGCTCTAAATTGATGCATCATTGTACAAATGCAGTGAATATTTCTATAGTGTGGACTGTTGAGAAATTAGTGTGGGGCAACCTAATTTCACTATTTTGTGTAGTACAAAACCACAAGCTTGGCACCCCATAACCATGCTTTCGGCACCCCATAACCAAGCTCCATGCACCCCATAGCCACACTCCAAGCCAAAAACAGTCCATGCGATTTTGAATCCTTCCCTCTCGACCCAATTACACTAGACTTGTACACCGATCCATCCAAATGTTGTTAACCTCATTTTACAAGCTCCAGTGACATTTCTGCAGCAAATTCGTAGTAACTGACGTCTTTCTTGACAAGAAGCCTGACTGATGCAACTGAAGCTGATTTAGCAGAGAAGTTACAAACCTTGGAATGGATTGTTTTACGAGAATGGAACCACAGAATTTACTGGAGAAATGGAAACAGGCTTGCGACCGACGGGAGTTTAATTAGGGTTTTCATTCATTCGGTATCGAGAGTGAGGGTTTGTAGAGAGCTGGGTTCTGCTATGGTGTTTATCGAGCCTTCTGATTCCGTGAGATCGAGGAAATGATCTCATTGCTGTAATTAATTAAGCTTTCTTGGTTCGATCTTTCGTTGTTGCAGCTTTGCATCATATGTGCTTCGTAGATGAGCTAGAGATTGCCCATTTAATTCTTTGATTTTCGCAGTATAGGAATATAAATTCGTTGCCATGATGCTCATGGGCTTCTGCGTGCAGCTGGACGGGTTGCGATCGGAAGAGAAAGAGAATGAAGCCCAACCATCCTCATGGACTGCGAAGGTTAGTTCAATGTCAGTCGTCCCTTGGAGATGAGATTGTAAATGCCGATTACCGTTGAAGGGTTTAACATTGTACGAATGGTTTTGGTTTTAGGATTTGTAAGAGTGGTTTCTCGAATTCACGTCTTTTCGATGGATTGGTAATCAGCAAAATCATGAAAATGTAATAAGGTAGTAGTAACAGGAAAATCGGCGAAGTGATCGCTTTGGTGTGTGCAGTTTGAGTTCTCGGTAATAAACCGATGCAGGAATGCTAGCAGACCGGGAAAGTATTCAATACTCAACCTGAATGTCTTGATTAGGTCATCTGGGGACTTCTTTATTTCAATCTCGTTTGTTGGACCAAATCATGTATTGTGATTGACTGACGTTAATATCTCTTTGGCTTGCAGGATTTAATTGCAAGAAGCCCTCGTCCGTCCTTTTCGGCTAACAACCCTGATCCTCCATGGAGACCAAGCATGTCAAGAATGTTGGGGAAGAGGAACTGGCGGCGTTCATCGTGAGAAGGCATTAGCTGAAGCAGAAGAGATTTGTTTTGCATCTTCACACGCTTCAAAACTGGGTGACCCTTTTCGCTCACAGATTAGTGTACATGAAGGTCCTACAACATTGTTGCTCACGCCTTCTCGCTTCCGCTTCTGATTCCTCGTGAAATAGATGATGCAATTTTGATCACACGGCGAAGAGCGAAAATAAGGTGCTTGTGACAGTAAGGAATTTGCTCTCTTACACTTGCGCCCGTGTATTTAAATGACCCTAGAAGAAGAAATGGCAGTTACTCAGCAGACTTAGGACTTCATACGGATTACTATGGTTAGTATTTCCAAGTCTTGGCCCCATCTTCTTGCAGCAGCGTTTCACAAATTCTGTTTCCTTTGGTCATCTTCTTTGCGAGTATAAGATTAAGCTTAAGTTAGTAATAACGTTTTAACCCTCACTGCCCCCTCATTTAATACCGGTACGGACAAAGAGCTGATTCTTGCTCCATTTCAATAGTGCGTAATTATTTCGTAATGAAGCTTTTGCTATATATGCGATTCTCGTCTCGCCGCTCGATAGCAAATTTCTCATCACAGCTGCCGGGAGCCTTCACTTCCTTTGCTAACCTGGATGCACCCCCTACATTGGCTTGCATGCATTTGTATTTGTTATGTCATGAGCTGCATCGCGGAGATCGTGGTTGTAAGTAATGATACAGACTGATTGAGGATTCTTACTTCGTTCATCAGCTGCGCAGAGAGACTGATAAGACCAGCCTTTACGTAACGGTTTCATTGCCTACCTCACGCTAGTCTCCAAATGGTTGCAGCTTGGACTCCAGTAGTAGACGGTGCAGAATAAATTAGCGAACATTGCATGCGAGGAAGATGACCTCGTCAAAGCAAAATAAAATGGTCAAGTCAGAAATCCCCAGAGCTTCGTTGAGATCACTGATTTGGACACTCGTCACTTCCACTTTCTTGCTCGTGCATCAGCCAAGCCTTCTTGCAACAGCGGCCGACGCATCGAAGACTGGCGGTCTCCCCTGGACTGATTTCGAGAAGGGGTTGGGAGATTCGGCATTGGACTCAGAGAGATTGAAGCCATGCTTGAGAATCGAGGATGCTGGATTGCGAGCAGGGTGCTCACTGACAGCAGCTCTGGAAACCGAAGTTGCTGCTGCGACCGCGAAGAAAGAGTTTATATCAGAGAGCAGCAAACTAGAGAAAGAAGGCAATGTGTCGCAAGAAAGCTGTGCTTACCGAGAACAGGGAGGATCATCGCTGCACAAATTCGCTGCACAAATGCATCCATACCTAAAGAAGGTGCTGGAAAAGTACGCCATATTGCACCGGGAGTGTACAGAACTGGAGCACGAGAGGTTGCAGGGCATGTACAAGAAGAAGAAGAACCCGCAATGCCGGTACGTGGTGTGGAGTTGCACATTCGGGCTGGGCAACAAGCTCATGTCTCTGCTGTCCACGTTTCTGTATGCAATTCTGTCGCAGCGCGTGCTGCTCATCGATAGTCCTGGCTGGGAGCATCTGTTCTGTGAGCCTTTTCCTGGCTCTCCTTTGCAGGTTCATCGGCTCTTCCTCTATTCCTCCTTGGAGTTCAATTTCTGTCAAACTCTCTGGACGATCTAGTACAGAAGCTAGGCTATAGTTCTGCAACGGTTTTGCAGTGACTGTCACGAATCTGTTAAAAAATTCGCAATGATTAAGGACAACACTGTGCAATGTTTTTGCAACTATTGAGATTGTAATAGGTTTAGGTATACATTGGTTCTGTGCCCAAGATCGACTTTTTTCAACAAGTTTGAAGCTCATTTTCTATGACCGGTTCGCAATAGACCATGCGTTGAACTGCAAAGTACTGATCCGCTGCAAAACCAGTGCAAACAACAATTGATGATGTGTTGCAACCGCTCCTTCCTGTTGTAGTGCTAAAGATTCATTGCGGCATTCGAGGTCTACACACCTTACTAATTCCTGCTGCCATGCATATGACAGATTCCCAAGGGATTCTCTCTTAGCGAGGAAATGGCGCCCACTTTCGCCGACTTTCGCAACACCAGATGCACGGACTCGTCACGAAAACAAGGGCCCTGCAGCAGCAGCCCTTACGTGGTGGAGCTCGGGTTCACAGGCCTGAGCCAACCTGAAGATCACACCTTTCTCGTCTGCCCAACGGCCATGGCAGCAGTGCGTCAAATTCCGTTCCTCCACTTCCGGAATAGCAACCAACACTTTGCAGTGGGATTCTTCCTGAACCCCGCCCTTCGGCCGCTCCTGGAGCTTCTGTTTCCGGAGCACAACGTCTTCCACATGCTGACTCAGGCGTTTCTGAGTCCCAGCGATGTCGTGTGGGCTCAGATTAAGCACTTCCATGAACAGTACTTGCAACCAGCGTATCGCAATGTGGGTGTGCAGCTCAGGGAATCCAAGGGCGAGTACCGAAAGTACTACGACGAGGTGGTGCCGCTCTGCCTCCAGAGCAAGGCTGCCTTGTGTCCCATCGAACTGGAAGAACAGAAGGGGTTGGAGCAACAGCTGCAGCTTGCACATTCTGTGTCGTCACCAAACTCTGAGCATGGAAACGATGGTCTGAGCAACTTCTCGAGACCTGTGGTGTCTGTGTATGTATCGTCGTTGGTAGGCGGGCATTATGAGAGCTTGAAGCAGAGCGTGGTGAAGCTGGAGCCGGAGATGCGACAGCGCTTTGTGGTGGTGGCGCAGGTAAGCTTACACAACAAAGTCTGAAGTTACCCCTTTCAAGCTGACTGATTGCATCCACCCCAAAAACAATTGCAAGTCGAAGAAATTCCATTCACTGCTATGGCAAATTAAGCTTTAAGTTACTTAATACGGGGTCGGATGGGTGTGAATGGGAGCGGGAGGAATCCCTTCTGTAGGTGTAATTAATGAATCTTCAGTCGAATGCAGAGTGAGCATCAAGAGCATGTAAAGTTTGCAACCGGAATGGGTGCGGAACATACTGGGAGTGGAAGGAGTCCCTTCTGTAGGAATACTGTATCTTTTTAGTCAACTATTGAGAGAGCAAAAAAGGCAATCATAAATATAAAGTCAGTATTAACCTGGATAGTGTGGAACATATTGGGAGTGGGAGGAATCCCTTCTGTACAGAACAGTACCAGGTGTGCTGAATCTCCAGTCGAGTCTTGCGTGAGCATGTATGCAAAGGTCCTCTCTCTATCTATAAAGTTCGTAACCTGGCATGTATGTATGTGAACTTGGGAGTGTGTGAAAATGGCAGGAAGCAGACTGGGAGCAACGCGAGGACACAGTTCACATGCAGAAGGCATTAGTGGACATGTGGGTTCTGAGTTTGAGTGACGTCCTGCTCACGAGTCACATGTCCACGTTCGGATACACGGCACAAGGCTTGGGCGGCCTCACGCCGTTCCACCTCAAGCCTTGGCTGGACAACGCTTGCTGGCTAGCTGCATCCTCCGACCCGTGCTTCCATTTCGCTCCACACCACGTCAATTGCGGCCCCGACGACCACGGCTTCACTTTCACCGATCCTCTGCTGCAGGCGCCCTACATCGTGTCTTGTCCGGATCTACCTGAAACCGGATTACAACTCACTGAGTGACAGAACGGCGGTCCTGGGCTCCTCGGAGATTTCCTTCGTGTCCATATCGATCGATCCGTAAAGACCCGGCAGCGACTTTGGTGAAGGAGCGAATGGCGCCTTACACGGCGTGTGAAACCGCCTTACGCTCATAAAAATTTCTTCTGCTTTTATCAATACATTTCTGAGTAGCCTAGTGGAAACTGGCCTAATCAACCACGCCGGTTCGAATCCAAATGCTAGCACTAATATATGAAGTTGTCACTCATTCACTAACTTTTGCTTCTAATATGTTTGTTGCTTTCAGTATTTTCCCTTTTAAAATATTGTTTCATGATACTTGCAAAATTGACAAGTTTACAATACAGAAAGGTGTGAGCGATAAAGTAAACCGATAAAGAAATACTGTGATTTTTGAAAAAAGTGATTTTTTCTAATCTGCCCGGACTGCCCGAGTTGAGAAACAAACAACATATTAGGCCATAACTTTTGACTCGTATTTCCAAATGTCATGAAATTTGGTGCATATGAAAGATATTCCTCATCCCCACCTTTTATAAAAATTTCAGCCCAAAATATGCAAATCTCCAGTCATACGTACCTGCCCAGAATTTCTATGTTGCCAAAAGACACATGTTGGTCCTTTAGGGTTAACTAGCTGAATTCCACCAAATTCCTCTATTGAAGAGGACTAAATACTTAGAATTGTCATGAATAATATTAATTGCTATTTGAGTGTAGAAAAAATGAAGTCGTACCGTTCAAAATGGACAATTATTCACATGAGTACATGTTGGAACTAGACAATGCTACCAATTTAATAAGCTTGGAACTGCTTAAACCTAATCAAGACACAAGACATTGCAATAGAAAAAATTGAACACCAAATTAGAAGTAGAAGTCCTAAGAATGTGTACAATGAAGAGAATTCCATTCCATTTGATTTGAATTGAAGTTGATGACTTCATCACAAAAAATGTCAAAAAGATAACATAAATTATTGATGATTTAGTAGTCACTAGTGTGACCTTGTGCCGTTGGCCCAATTTTCAACTACTCCCGGTTCCACTCCTGGTTCTACTTCCAATTCTACTCCCAGTTCTACTCCCGGTTCCACTCCCAGTACCAAGAACGCCACCAAAATCAAAGTAAAAGTAATTTTCTAATTTTTTAATCAATAAATACTTTGAAATTCAATAACTTTTGCACCACCGCTCCAAACACCACGAAACCAAGCCGGTGCACCTCTCCTCGGCGAGAGCTTTCCGACGGTACCAAGCACGCAGCCGGGGGACGCACGGTCAAGAAGTTGTCCATGCTACAAACAAAACAAAACAAACAAACAAACAAACAAACAAACAAACAAACAAACAAACAAACAAACAAATTTAAGGTATTGATATAGCATACGTCACCTCCACCTTCATTAGAGCCTAGTTTTGAAGTATTACAAATGTTGCCTTCAAGCATTTAGCCTAATCAATATTTTTGCATTATTATAAGATCCACAAAATGATAATTTCATCATTCTTGGTAGTCTATAAGCAGAGGTCACTGAATAAAAACAATGTCACAACAAAATTAAGCATGGTTGAATAATATTAAGCAACACCCAATACATTTCTAACATTTATGAAACCAATTGCAATGATTAAGAAATATATGTTCAAAATGAAAAATAAATATCCATTCAATTGTTGCCTTCAATTGTTTGCTTTGAATATCAGAAAGAATTGAAATTAGCAATTGTATTGACATTGTTCATTGCAAAATATTTCCTGATTCATGTCACAAAAATGAAAATACTCCCAGAGTTTCTTCTTATTCTCTAACGGTAAGAAATCATTGACAAGAACAAGAGGATCATATGAATGTCTTAACCATATGTTGCAAGCACCATTTTAGGTCGATTACAACTTCATATATGATAGTAGATATTACAACAAGGTTCACATGTATGAAATGCGTGAAATAGAGAGCAAGTAAGAACAACAAAGTACTCACCTAACAACACTTGAGCATTTGGGCCGCTCCGGCTGTACATGCCCACCTTCAAACCACAGATGCCATAGGAACATGAACCTCATCAAGCTCATCAGCAGAAGCACCAATCCACGTCAACATTTCTACTTCTCCATTAGTACATACCCTCTCTGAGGTAATCGTCATTGACAGAGCTATCATCACAGTGTTGATATAGTGAAAAAAGAAAACCATTCATAACCAAGATTGATATGCACACACGATATGCCAAAAGACTGTCATTTTACTGCGTCATAAAGCAAAGAGCCAAACTAGAGGCAAGCCAGAGCCAAGATGAGGAGTCATCAAATGAATGAATCATCACAAAAAACTACATAATGGTGAGTACCCCTCCATACACTTGAGTGATATTTGTTTATAAGATAAACAATCTTGTCAACACACCCTTTTGTCTTCAATCTAGCTGCAAAGGTGGACAACCTTTGTAATTGCATATAAAGCCCTAATTTTATCATGTAAACCGTCTCCAAAATGAGTTGTAATTTCCCACGGGGGGTCACTTAGAAAAACTTAGCAAACAACGTGCAGCATAATATAGGGAGATTTTAATTCACATTGTCAAAAATTTAGAAATAACTTAGAGCTAATATACGGTGTACTAAATCACGTGCACTCAATTATAAGTAAGATACCTAGGGGAATAATACCTCATATTTAATATTTTTTTTTCTAATATAGGGTCCTAGATATGGATCTTAGAAGTTTATTTTCACTAGGTTCAGTTTATAGAACTATTCAACAACCTGCCTGGATGAAAAAATTCTAGTATTGGATGGACAAATTCATTAACCTCTAATGACCCAAGGAGGGATATTCTTTCACAATGGGCCAAAACTGCTAACAACTTGAGCATTTTTTGCTCATTTTTTCTTGAGATTGGATAGAACGTAACCATAGGATCTTGAAGTTAACATTGAAATTGAGCACCTCAAAAATGTTCAGATTACTTGACCGCACAATCTAGGAGATATTTAAGTTTGAAGTTTTTCTTGGGTAAGTGGAAATACAGGGCAGTGCACTTTGAAGGAGTATATCTTTGTGAAAATATTTTGAAATGATGCTTTTTTGGTGCTCAATGAAAGATAAGAGGGTTGAAAATATGTATGTAAAATTTCATAACATTCCAAGAATTTTACAATTCATGGTCAAGTTTGCAATGCATGATGGTTACTGAATTTTGCAAGAGAAAAGAGAATGGGACACTTGTCTTCTCCTTGATCTCTTTGGATCTACCCTTTATGAGGTGGATCTGACCTTTATGAGGTGGGCAAGAAGCATATTGGTTGGCTGACTTTTTAGTCCATGCCCAAACTTAACACAGAAAAACGAGCTATAAACTACACTATACGACTTAACCGTGAAAAATTCCACAAGGTGGAGTTTAACTTAGAATTTGATGAAACCACCGCCTATGGATTTCTATTGTAGTCTATTTCGTAGATGTAAATTTTATTTTTCAATTAATTCAAAATTGGAGAACCAAAAGCTCAAAAAACAAGGGCAGTGATCAGAAAATGGTTGCTTGGGTCCTTAGGGGTTAATGTGATGTGTTTCAATAGTGCGCATGTCCTGGGATTGTTGTGTTCTACTCTTGCTAGCCTTTTTGCATTCATAACCGTGTTTGCATTTCAACCATTTTTTCTTGCTTATCTTTGTGATTTTGAGACATCTATGTCATCCATGCTTGACAAGAAGGAGTTGTTTTGGTTTTGTGACTTCAAACGTTCTTATTCACAAAGTGCAAGTGTGTCTAAAACATGTCTTATCATTCTTGAATTATAGTATGTGATGTATAATACAAAATTTGTGAAATCTGACTCTAAAGCCATTTTTTTTCCAACTGAAAGCAATTTCAAATTGTTCCTTTACTTCACATTTTTTGCAAATGTAAGCAGTTTTGAGTTTTTTTCCCTTACCAAATTTTTTTTGGCTCAAGGTAGGATAAGGTTTATTCTCCTTCCCTTAACTTTTCAACTTAAGGTGGTTTACGATTTTATTACCTTCCCATTTGGGGGGGCTCAAGGCAATTTAAGGTATTTTTTTCCTTCCCATTTTTTTTGGCTCAAGGTAGTTTAAGGTTTTTTTTCCTTCCCATTTTCTTAGGCTCAAGGTAGTTTACAATTTTTTTCCTTTGCATTTTTTTTGGCTCAAGGTAGTTTAAGGTTATTTTCCCTTCCCATTTTTTTGGACTTAGGGTAGTTTACAAATTTTCCCCTTCCCATTTCTTTTGGCTCAAGGTAGTTTAAGATTTTTTGTCCTTCCTATTTGGGGGGCCCAAAGGTAGTTTGTGACTTTTTTCCTTCCCATTTTTTGGGTGGCTTCAGATAGTTTTTTATTTTCGGACTTCCAAATTTATTCCGTCCCATCTATTTCTGTCTTTAATCTTGGTATTTGCCTTTTTCACTTTATTTTTTTTCTTTATAATGAAGTTAGGGTATTAAAAAGTGCCCTTCCTTGCAAATTCAAAGTAATGATACAGGGACCTAAAATACCATAAATTCCAAAATTAGGTAATAATAGGGACCATTTAATTGGCCCGAGATATCTAAATACGCCCCTAAGAAAAAACCCTAGCCGCATGTGATATCCAAAGGTCCATATAGAGTGACCCCCCCGTGAAATTTCCAAATAGAGGTTTATGCTATTTTGCAACGCTGACTGGCACTGCACTGGGGCGGCAAGTGCATTCCAATTTCTGACGCATGAGAGCCAGCTTCTCTTATTCAAGTGCCAACATTTGTTGGCAATGCTTGTGCCTGTCCTCTTCCCGGCTTTGCAAAGCACTAATCAATGGCAGAAGTGCCTCTTCGATCTGCTGGTTGACGTATGAACGGTAGGTCATCATTGTAAAATGCAGAGGCAACAGATCTCTTTAAACTTGGCTCAGTTCGTGGGCCATGGCTATCCGCTAAAGCAATTTCAGTGTGAGATTTGAGTGATGCTCCTGATTTGTCACTCAAGACTTCTTCAAAATTAGGAGCACGGGGTCTCTCCAATAGAATTTCATTTGACTCAATTGCAGGGTATCGTCATTTCTTGGTTTCTATACAGATTCTGAAAATTTTGGTCCCGCATAGAGGCTTTGTTCACAAGGAGTTTTCAAGGGAGTTTGGACTGGTAATGTCACATCTGGAGTTTGACTGATGAGGTTGACAGGATTGCTGGAACTTGCCATGGTTTCCTTGCATCAAAGCCCCAGGTGTACAGTACATACAAACATTACATACACCATTTTGTATCATCCAATATATATTCAAGTTCTTATCTATACTAATAGTTTTGCAATCGGTTGTAAAAATTAGATGGATAAGTTCTAAATTAAAGTTGTTGGGTAGTCAAAAATACCTTTGCATCCGTGTGACATCCAATGCAACTTGCATTGTCAACAAAAACACAATCACCACAGGACTTTTAGGATACAAATATATAAGACACTATAAGAAAATGGGCCTATAAATGATTGGGGCGGAATGATTGCATGTCTAGAATGACTGCACCTTGACTAGACTTCTCTAATTGCACAGCTTTGTATTTTGTGTGTGTTAGAATCATTTCCTAGTTGTTCCTACAATTAGTAGATGAAGAATTCATGAAAACCAAACTTTGTGCCCTCCTTTTTGTTCATAGTTCATTCAATATTGTTTTATAAAAGACACAGTCATATATTAGGACTGCACTTGATTCAGGTGCAACTGGAGAATGACTTATTCAAAACTGACTGACACCTTTAATGACTTTCAAATATCCAATATGGATTTCGGAGTTCTGATGTGGCTTTAGGCTGTTGTAAATCATGTACAATTTTTCCAAATAGGTTTATCCTCCTCGTAGGCTCCAAGTACAACATCGTCAACAAAAATACTAATTTGAAAAGTGAACCAAATGAATGCGACCAAATCAATAAAAAAATTGAGTTTTTTAATAGTGAAGCTAGTCATTTCCTAGTTGCTTTTAAATCATAAATTAGTTGTTTCTTAATCATTTTCTAGTTGTTTTCTAGTTGCATCCAAAGTTCATTTCTATTTGTCTTGTATCAATTGTCCCATATCAGTTGTCAAGAGTACCATTAGGTTGGGCATAGAAGCCTTGTAAGTTGTTGCAGTCTTATACAATGAATTTTTTTGATTTAATTATAAGATTTCTACAATTTGTAGATTTCTGTAGAGTATAGTTTTCTACAATTTGTAGATGTCTATAATCTATAGACATCTATAAATATTTAAAGTTCAAGAAATTTAAAATTCATGATATTGTAAGGTTTTCTAAACCAATGAAATCTATTAAATACCAATGTTTGAATTTTTGAAATCTAGGAAAAAAGGTAAGCTTGATATTCTAAAATCTAAGAAAATAGTAGATCTGAAATTCAAATATCTTAAAAAATGGTAATTTGAAATTCTAAGATCTAGAAGAATGGTAGATCTGAAATTCAAATATCTAAAAATATAGTAGATTTGAAATTTTAAAATCTAGAAAAATGGTAGATATGAAATTCAAATATCTAGAAAAAAAATAGATTTGAAATGCCTCTATTGACTGCAAAATGACTCTCAAATGACTGTTGACGTGGATGTCCACCTCAGACTTTCTCATCCAATGCTCATCCAAAGAAAAAACGGACGGTGATAATAAACATTGCAGTTATATATAAAGGACTTGTCCACAATGATTCTAGGGGGCCTGAGACATTTTTTAGTCAAATATGTCTGAAATGACTGCCTAGAGTCAATTTTGAGTCATTTCAGACAATCATTTATACACCCATTTTCTTGTAGTACGGCATGACGGAAAAAACATTTATTAGATGATTGAGTTTGCTAGTCATAAATCAAATCTTACTTTGAAAAATTTGCTCACCTCCAACAACATGAACAAATATTTCAACATGTATGACAATAGACATTTATGGGGCTTGTTTTTGAATTAACAATCTATACCGTGTTCATTACATGTCACAAAAATTCTAGCAAGAAACACATCGCCATTACAAACAGAATTCTAATTTCCGCCCCTCTTTTCTATGACATGCGGTTGTCTGCAACAATTCTAAGCAAAGATGCTTAGTTGGATTAAGGGACCAAGGAATCTGGGCTCCAAAGTTGTCATCACCGGCAGCTCCTTGTTCTGCCAGAGGCAAATGCACAATACGTTTCTACAGAAACTTGAAGGAATAGAAAGCGGAATGATGTGACCTTAATTTGACCAAACAGACTCAACCTGAAGAAATGCAATCCCACAAAAATCTCACAAAAAATGCAAATAAGCAAGAATACCTTAGTCGTAGCATGGTTCACAAAAGCGGAGATGGCATCGGGATTTCCCAAGTTGCAAATATTTACATCGATGATACCGCCATTATTTTCCATCGCATGCAAACACTTGAGCTTTGCAAGAGAACTCATCGATGCACCCATTGCTGCCAAAGTGAACCTTGCAAACAAAAGCAGAAAATGGAAACAACGTAGAAAACTAAAGGCGGATAAAGAGTGCGTTGTAGCTATTCATTCAGAATTTTGGTACAAGAAATACAACGAGGCAGGGTTGTCCATTCTAATGTGCCGCTAGCTTTTCACGTTGGGATGTCCGTCAGCATCAGTCCGGACGCGTCCAAACACATCAAGATATCATTGGGAACTCGAGATCCATTTTTTTTTTTTTTTTTTTTGGATGGACTGACCGTCAACTACTCAACTTGGACGGACCAACTATTAGGGCCTATTTCCATGGGCCCCTGGAGGTCCAGGTTTTGGAGGGACCCTAGAACTCTAGAAGGCTCTAGACTCTGTAGGTGACAAATTGAAGGCTATTGTGGTTTATATGGGCAAAGTATCCAGTGGAACTAGACCGAATTTCATAGAGTGATAGATTTGCAACACAGTGTCAGAGTAGCTTGAAGCGAGCCGGCAAGAACGATTGATAAAGGCTTTGAGTCAAAGTGCCCATGCTTTGGTGTCTTTTGCATTGAATGTGGAGACGACTATTGTTGCAGACCAAAAGCTTGTTATTTATTGTGATGCATTCCAGAAACTCCGACCATGATGGCCCTAGTTGCTGAATTCCCATCACAAGGCTAATCAAAGCGGATGTCAATTGCGCCACTTTTCCACTCGGAACTTCCCTAGCTAACCTTAATGCTCCCTTGCGGTCTTTGAAAGCATTCACTATGCAGAGTTCGGGGCCCGCGGACCTCGCCAATGATTGGTGGGATGGAAGTTCAGTTCATTTGAAATATCAATGTCTCCCTCACTATCGTCGAAGTTTTGAAGCCTTTGTTTTGCTTCACATGAGAAAGCCGGTTGTGGTCATTCCTATGAAAGAGAGGTTCGTTCTCAAGTTTGCAAGCGAAAAAAACACTTGTAATGCTTGAATTGGCACAGCACTACACCTCAAGGCCTTATTGTATTTCCTGCAATTTTGAATGAATAGCTGAAGCGCATTCTTCACCTACCCTCAGTTTTCTATATTGTTGCTCTACTTCAATGGTTTCCATTTTGTGCTTTTATTTGTGAGGTTTGAGCAGTTAGCTTTGGCAGCAAGGTTGTCCATCCTGACATGACGCTAGCTTTTCACGTCGGGATGTTGGTTGGCGTCAGTCCAGATGCGTCCAGATGCATAAAGATCGCGTCAGCCAAAAAAAAAACTTTTTTTATTTTTATTTTTGGACGGCCTGGATGGCCTGTTCGTCATTTGGATAAACCAATCATCAACTTGGGCAAATTGTTTGTCGATCTAGACGGATGGATTGTCCAAAACTAAATAAATTATATATATATAATTTATTTAGTTTTCTTTGGATCCTGATGGACATTGGGATTGGATCTTGACATTTTGTTAGAGTCAGGTCTGTCCAAACAAGTCGTGATAGTGACAACCCTTTTTGGCAGCAATATATAAGTGCATCGATGAGTTCTCCTACAAAGTTCAAGTGTTTGCGTGCGATGGAATTTAATGGCAATATCATGGATGTGGATATTTGCAACTTGTCCAACTTAGAAAATCCCAACACCGTCTCCACTTTTGTAAATAGTGCTACGAGATATTACAAAACCAAAGTATTTTTGCTCATATGCATTTGTTATGAGATTTTTGTAAGACTTCATTTCTTCAGGTGGAGTTTATTTGGTCAAATTGGGGTTGCATCATTCTGCTTTTTGTTCCTTCATGTATCTGTAAAAATGTATTGTACATCTCCCTTTGGCAGAACAAGGAGCTGCGGATCACGCAGGGGATCACGACACCGTTGGAGCACAAATTCCTTGGTCCTTTAATTTGTAGGGGGGCACTTAGTGTATTTTCAAAACTACGAAGTGGCATAATATAGTCAGAGAGGATTTTATTCATTTGAAGTAAAATTTATAAAGGGTGTACAAATAAGTTAGAGAGCCTTAAATGTAGACAAATCCTTATAAGTAATATAGGTAACCAATAAATCTAGTCCATTACAATTATGTACATATAATATGGGTCCTATGTATTGTATTTACTACAACACTTATATATTGTACAGCAGTATAGGCCTGACATGTGTATTGGATGAAAAGTCAAGCGACTCCTTGGTTTTTGGTGGATGAAGTCCCGGTCACGAGAAGCAACAGATAGGGTTCTGGACATGTTTTTGTTGAATGGAGTTTGTGAACGTTCTTCACTTTCTGGGTGTGTCTGTGCTTAGGGTAAGCTGTTTGGAGTTGTAGCAATTTGGCGTTCGTGATCACAACGGCAGGAAAACTGTGATTGTCATGGTTGTATACGGTCAGTGCTACTGCTAAGAGCGGTTGAGGTTGTTCAGGATTAGGGCATTCTATCAATTGGATTGTTGCGTTACATTTGAAGGTTTGTGGTGTGTGCAACCTCCTTTCACTAGTTTAATTAGGGTGCTTGTTGAACTTGATTTTATTGTATGTCTGCGCTTGGTTCTTAATTGAAGTTATACATTCTTCAGGTCTCCAAATTGTTTCTGTAAGTGCGTATTTGTTAGGGGGTTGGAGTTTTTAGGTTCCAACACCTACACATTTAGTTAGGGTTTAGGCTAGTAGGATTCTGTCTTCAAGTTTAGAGTGGTTTACTAGTTCAGGTGATTTCATTGGTAGCTTTCACAAATCTCTTGCTGCCAAGAGCAATTTTAGTTGTTCTATGGACCAAAACTTTCTACGCTTTTGGGTTCCGCAAATTCGGATTCACGTTTTGGAGTCAATTGTACGTCCGCAAAAACTAGAGGTACTTTCTTCCTCTAAACCTAATTTGCAGCCTCGTGGAATGTTCACTTTTGTTTTTGTTTATGCGGTGCAGATTGTATCACAAGGGGCTTTTTTGAGTTTCCTTGTCTCACTTTCCTCTCACTTTCCCCTGTGAGAACGACAATCTTGTGACTATACCCTGAGGTACAATCTTGTGACACAGGGTAAAGTCACGAGATTGTCGTTCTTACAAGGGAAAGTGACACTATAAGAAACCCGCGTTTTAGGTGACGTTAGCAAAACCTAAGCAGACGCATTTTTGTGGACGCAAAATAAAACAACTTGTGTTTTTATGTCAATAATAACATCCAATGTAACATCCAGATATTACATTGAATGTTAGTATTGACATAAAAACATAAGTTGTTTTATTTTGAGTCCACAAAAATGCGTCTGCTTAGGTTACGTTAACATCACCTAAAACGTGGGTTTCTTATAGTGTGAAATAGGGAAACTCAAAAAAGCCCCTTGTGTATACCTGTGTGGTTATGAAAATGGCATTTGTAAAGGCAACTTCTCATAACTTAGTTTGATCTTAGGGTTCATATGCACTACAAAATCAGTACAAACTAATATTGGTAATCCATTTCGGCACTTCATAACGCCATACCTGTTCATTTTTTTGATGGCTCATTGCAGTCCGTCACGTGCCAACTTCATAGCAAGACTACTATAGCATCAAAGTATTTGGAGGTCTTCAAGGGATAGGTGACTTCTTTTCTTTATTCCATTATAGTGCATATGCTTAATGTTCAACTTCATTTGAATTGATAATTTGGAGTTCTATTGATCAAGGTTCACTTACGATTTATGGTGGATTGAGGATTGCTTCTGGGTTAAGGTGTCATAGCAACTCAAGTGAAGATCTGGACAATAAAAGATGACAGCGCCATTCCCAAATTTTACAGCAGAGTGAAGATCTTTGGGGAAGAAACATACGCTTCACTTAGAGTTCGTTTAGAGGATAAAGCAACATTGAAGTGGCCGTTTGAGTTTTGGAACAAGTAGGAGCAGTGCAGAATAAGGTAGAAGATGGAAGGCTTGAATGATGTTGTGGCCGATGTTTACGTTCAGCCTTGGTTGGATGAGGTAGAAGAAGCCTCGAAACATCGTCGACTGGAGAATGATGTTGTGCAAAGTCCACTAGAAGGAGCACCAGAAGGAGCTCCAAAAGGAGCAACAGACGGGATTTTCTCCCTCATCGATGACCAAGGTCACGTGCAGGTTGTCGATCTTGTTGCAGCATCTAGGATTACTGATTTTGTCAGTCACAAGCTCAATTCCACGCTTATTGCTAGTGAAGTTTGGGAACAATACCTTGAGCAAGTACAAAAGCTGAAGAGGGATTTGAAGTGCTCATCACGAAAAGACAATCAGTGGATACTCAGGACCTCAGATTTCAATGGAAATGGTATAGTTAAAATGTTTTGCCTTGAATGTCGGAAAGAAATAGGTGGAGACAATGGCAAACACAACAAAATTAGCATTCAGAATTTATTTAACAATTTCAGATCAAAGCACCTGCTGAGCACAAACCACGTTAAAAATTGGTATGCTCACAATGACGTACTTCGTGATCATCCACACTCTATCGCTCCAAAAGGGAAGGTTGTTCAATTGACTCCAGAAATGCACCAAAAACTCATGGAGGAAGGCACTTCAATCATGGAAGAAATAAATGACAGTTTAGGAAGTTCTTGAAAGCATTTCAGCATTTTAGGAACGTTCCTGGAGTGTACCCCGAAGAGTTTTTGGATGAAGGTGCAGTGCTTCTACTATTGGGACTTGCTCAGCCTATGCCCGCCGAAAAAGAACTTAGGAGGCCAATTTGCGACGTCACTTGGCATCATTGAAGTACCAGCAGGCAATAGAAGCGGCAAATAACATCAAAAATTGTGCAGTTTCAATTTGAAGTGGACGAAGAGGGCGTCCCTGTCTTTCATTAGGGGTTAGTGTACATTCTAACCAGCCTGATCTTGGACAATGGTTGAGACCCGAATCTATTGCTGTTGAGATTGAACCAGGTGAGGCTTCTACCTTCGATCGAAATGCAGCTATGGGTTTGTTATGCGGGGGTTTCAGGGGTCCAACTTGCAGTTATGCTGGTGTGGAATATTGTGTTAGTCCAATGCTTCAGGATCTTCATGTGGGCGGGGTATGGTATCACAGTCACATGTTTGCCAAAGCGAGGTCTTGTCGGTCACAGCAAAGTGGACTTGGGGGGTGATTCAATGTTATACTAATTCTGCAAATTTCAGATTATTTTTCTGGGAATACAATCTTTTCTATAGTGCATTGATACAAGTAGAGGTGATTTCTTTGCTTCTTTCAAGAACATATTCTTGCAGTTAAATTAGAATCAGTTCTTTCATTCTTAGTACCAAGTGCAGATTGTATGAATTACCGGATTAGCTGAATGTAACGCTCTAGCATTGATCTGTGTAAGTTTTATCTATTTATCTATGTATTTCCGCAGTATTCAGAATTCTCTTGTGTTCTATTTTAATTTTAATTATTTTTAATTTTCTGAACCTGTACCAAGTTGAATTGTGGAGGATCGATGCTTATGTTGGGCTTTTGTTTGTGATGGATCAATGCTTACGAATGGATGTGCTGCTGGAGCAGTAAGTTAAGATTATTCTAGGGGCTGTGAACATGGAGTCCAGGACCATCAAGCAGGTCATGAACTCTGGAACCAAGCTTTTGCCTTTGGAATGGACAATACTCAGGGTGGAGCACTCGAAAGGCCTGTGAGGGTACTGAATTCTAAGATTGGGAATCTACTGCTGCCTAAGAGTTACTATTTTACAGCTTTTCTCATAATTGCAATATCACTTATGAGATTAATATTGTGAGTTGTGTTATGGCTTGTGTGCAACTAATTTATTTCTTATTAACCTTCGCAGTGGGACTATCAATTTCGTCCATTCTGCAACATCTGTCATTCTAGCAGTTCTGCATCAACATTTCATGTTGTGCTCAGGCACCTTCAGCTTCAGTTGCACAGGATACGCTATTCTACTACCCTCTAGATTTATCCCTCTTCATTGCATGCGTGTGGGTTGACATTTTTTTTTTTCTTGAAACACATGGACAAATTCCATTGCAAAGGGAAAGAGTACATTGAACCAAAGGCCAGTGGGTTGACATTTTCATTGTGGCACTGATGCAAGCTGAACCTATTTTGATGCAGGAGGGTGTTCAGTTTATTTTGGGCACGGACAGAGCGTTGGAGTGCCAGGCCAATTACTACAAAATCATGGTATGCATTTGAACTGGCATTGAGGTTATCTAACTTAATACTATCTGCTTCAAGGTCTCTTTTGGTTAATGGATATGTCCTCAAAGCTCATACCCCTGGCCTCTGCCACCATAAAATTTTACTTTTTGAGTGATGTTGTAATCAAATTTGCACTAACCAAGTAGCAAAGCACCAAATAACTAAAGGCACATTAGCTAGTTAGAAGGTAAGTAACCTATATGCTTACACTTGCAAGGCAATTTATGGGCTTTCAAGTTGACAAATTGCTGCTGCTTGGTTGTTGTGGACGGATTTAGCACTTCAAACCACTGGATTAGGCACAAATTAGCTTACTAAAATTGTACAAAATTGGGAAGTTAACTCATTAGAAAATGATTGTGAATTCGTTGCATGTTTGCTAGTGGGAGTTAGCTCCAATTTGGTAGTGACACAACTCGGGCAACATATAGTAACGAATTCCAGATAACTCAAATTTCTATGTGGTTGGTGCGGGCGGGGCCTTATGATTGCAGGTGTTTGGTAGGGTGCTCTGTCTTTGGTGAACTAGAGCCCTGGCATTTGTAGCTGGAAAGAGCTTGTCACCACCCGGGTCACCACCGTCTTGGTGTGGTATCCGGAGCAATTCCTGCCAACCATATTCCTGTACGTGTTCCTGAATGACACTTGGAACTACCGATCACGGACAGTCCCCTTCAAGGATGCCAATGAATTCCTCAAAAGGTGAAATGGTCGGTGTCTTGATGAGCTAGACGAGCTCAACGTCGTTACTACCAACAGAGCTCAGGAGGTTAGTAATCCCACTCAAATTAATTCTCACTCTCTTGATACTAAACCATTTATTCTATTTAGTGTATGATGCACTGTTTTGCAGGCCTAATGCTAATTTGAACACTATGTATCAGTGTTTCTATTGATGAAAAATTTTGAACACCATTAGTGAGCTTTTAGCTCTGTTGTTGCTCTTTGTTCACAAGTTACTTGTAAATCAACTTAAAAGCGTCTGGATGGTGGCCTCAGATACACTAATTAACAAAAAAATAACAGCGCGCTTATTCGATGGCACGCTATTTTGGTATAAGCTTACATCAGGGATGACGCTAAATAGAATAAACATGGTGTAGCTGTGTTCAAGTCACCATTTTCAGGCCAAAGTTAGGGGCTCTTTACTCATCTTGACGATGATCACTAAGACTTGAAATTTTTCTGAAGTTGGAAGAATGAATGGTACAATTGCAGGTCTGAAGTACAGATACGAGATGCTCCGTGTTGTGGCTGATCGACTCCCAGTTGCTTTCAGAGATCCTACTAGTCCGTGTGCAAGAATTGCTTTGTTCGGTCCTCTGGCGGTATGACTCAGGTCATCACACTGATCTTTCAAAAACCTAAGCAATTCAAACACCTTAAAGCCACTCTTACGCAGGTTATGTATGAATATCTCACTGTTGAGTTCTACACAGCATTAAGCAGTTGTGAGCACTCAAACGTGTTTTCTTCATTGCATAGAGTATGTATGGCGCTTAGGGAGTGGCCATTGCCGATCTATTTGTTGCTTTCGTTACCTCTCAATTGAAATGAGCTCAAGCTCGTGAACAAAAAGAATCTGGATTCCCTTTTTAAGGTTGTTAAGTCAGCTCCTCAAAAATGCTATATACTTTGATTGTCTGATGAGAATTCACGTAACATGACAATGTACTCGAAACTGTTTGTGTGCAGGAATCTACACAGTTTGCCACTGATCGTTTTGTAATCCTCTCTTCTGTCCCCTCACGGTTTCCATCTTCAGTAAGAACTAAACATTTCTGCTTAAAATTTTTTAGGCCTATCTAACCTGACAAAAGGTGTCAAAAATATCATGCTTACAATCCCAATATTTTATTTCCCCATAAATAAAATGTGAGCAACTACTGCCCACTGAAAGATGTTTCCTGTCTGAACCATTTACGAATGTGCCTCAGTACTACTGAATATTGGCTAAGATCACAAGGTGGATACATTTGTATCAACTTGGACCGCAACGTTGATGTTTGCCCCTGCAGGCACCCCCCATGTGCAAGCGATGGAAAGAGGCAAATAATGCAAATTGATGCAGAATTAATATGAAGACATGGTGGAAGCCTGAAGCCTGAGATTTTGCAGGTCAAGTGCCTACTTGCGTAGCATGGAAAAGGACCTTAACTTAATGGAATTGATCAGTAGCTGGCCAGACTGAGTTGGAAGCCCTTTGAAAGGGACTCCCATTTGCACTTGGCGTCTTTGCAGGCCAACAACAACACACTCAGCATTCATTGTGTGATTAGGCATTTTCTCAAGGTTAACCCATTGATCAATTTGGTGGATTTCAACGGTGTGTTTCAGAAATTCAGTCATTGGAACTCATAGCAATCCTACAGTTTTGCCATCATCCAAGTACATAGTTGTGGAGTTGAGAAGTTTGATTTTTTACTTCAGAAGTTGTGCTGTTTTATTTAATTGAATTTATTAATTTTAATTTTTTTTAAACTTGTATTTGAGTGAAGCCATATGTTTACTTTGATTTAGTCATGAATTCCACTTTTTAAAATTGGCAGGGAAAAAAATGATGATTATTGATGTGAAGTTGGTAAAGAAAGGTTTGCACTATTGGTTTCATTCAATGATAAGAGAGGAAGATTTATAACTAGAGAAGGGTACTACTATCCCATACTTTTGCAAACTTGTTCTTATATATAGCCTTATTTATAATCCTACATTCTTGTATATGGTATTGGTCTCTTGGTGCAATTGGAAGTTCATTGGAATTGAACAAACAAAATTATCCTAAACTCCATCAAATTTACTACACTAAGATTGCGTATTGGAGTTTATCTTTCAGCTCACAAAATTTGATTCAGGTTTAAAGAAATAAATGGCATAGAGGGAATTGAAGTAGATGCACTCCCTTTGAATTCCAAATTTCACTAAATAATGTGGTGTAATTTGTATGTTTTCTTTAACATCTAATGCTTAAATTTTGCAATTATGAATTTGCAATGTCTTTAGAATTTGCGACTTTACAATCTTTTCCTCAAGATTAGTGTAGATCAATGCATGAGAGCAAGTATTGGGCCCCCTTGTTTTACCCAAAATTTCCTTTATATTTTTAAGAGTTTATCATGGTCAAACTTGTGTTGTATATATAAAATGATTGTACTCGAATTTGAAGTAGTAACTTATAGAGGACTTATCATATAAGGGAGCCGACCCATTTCTGACCAGGCATCCATTTTCGCTATGTCAGTTGTTTTCTTTCCGCTCAGCAGGAGACAAACAAACAGTCATTAATTACAACATGGTTCCCGACGCAGTTGTGGTGCATTATGACTGGCTACAAGACTCTCAATATTGCAACCAACCTTGGTTGGAAATAGAAAGGTCTATATAACGAGTCTAGGTTGAATAGAATCTTTAGCAATAAAATTCATAGTAATTGTGGTTTGAGAAATAAAAATCTTGAAAATTATGGGAGCCTTCGAAACTCAATTTCTACACATGGGAAAATTCTTCCCTTGACCCCCCCACCCACCCCCACCCCTTGTAGATATGTGTAATTGCTTATCTGGTTGGAAATGGGTTGGTTTCCTTATTATAAATTTACCTACGGTTCATTGTAATGATATGGACTCTTCTTGCTTTGTGAATCAGATAGGCTTACAACTCCATATTTGAGCTTTGAGATGGAATGAGTGAGTGACTAGAAGGTTGGTAACAGGAAGAGGAATAAACATTAGGAAAAAACCACCTTTGTTAGATGACGTTCAAATGTACTCCACTGATACATAGTGACCATAAAATGGCACAAATAATCACATGACGCAAGTAGGATCTTACATGGAACACACAAACTCCTTTCTGTTTCCTTTCTGTTGCACATTGACAAGAGAGGGTGCCTGGAGTCCCATCTGGCTTCCATTTATTTTCTTTCCAAGCTAGTACGAACTTGGTGATCAGAATGTTGACAAACATGGACTATCTGGTAGACTGGCAAATCTGACAAATATTAAGTTAGTTCAATGACTTCCCTTTCACCTCAATTTTCAAGGTTTGGTTTTGATGCAGCTATCATAAGAGTTGACTAAGGCAGGAACTGCCAGCAACAATTAAGTTAGACTCACCATGTGAAAAGAAATGGAAATGCCAGGAAATCCATAAGCTCCACATTTGTACATTTCCGTGTTAATATAATAAAATGTTAAATTAGATTATAAGCTGCAAAAAAAAACTCTCCTGTAAGGCCGTAAGGTGTGTACAGCAGGGTATAATATTTTAACAAACTACCTTTGTGCCATTCAATGAAATTTTCATAATATGAAATATAATTGACATCATTAGTCGACATGCATAATTTACATTGCATTCTTACACAATCTCAATCTAGTATATCGAATTTCAATTTTACATTATTCCTGGTGAAAAGATTTAGTGATTTTTTAGTTTTACATGGTAAATCATAGAAGATCATAGGTGTTAACTTTTAAAATTCAATTGTGGAGATATATGGAAAGCATCTGAAAACATACCTTTCATGCTTGAAGAAATCTTTAAAAAGAAAAATCACACTATAAAGTGTTCAATGTTGTGTTGTTGCATGCCCAAATTTTGTGAAACAAATATATTTGTGTATTCAAACTACATTTTACTAAATATCTCATTGAAGTGAAATAACGTTCAAATTAATATTCTCATGTGTTGTACTTGGTCTTCTTGAAGTTTGCCAATGTGGGGGAGAAGGGACATACTAATGTTGCAAGCATGGATAAGTAGCTTGGCAAGTAGCTCTTTTACTCAAACCAAAACTATGAGGATGTTATAGGTGCACCTTGCTTCTCATTAATGGTCCTTTAATGGTGCCTACCCTTTTTCCTCCCACTCTAACAAAATTTCATGACAACAACAACCTCTAACTTTCTTGGCTTGCAAAAATATATGTATAACAGATTCTTCTTGAGTTGTCAAGAAGCCACTGATGATGAGCACAACAAAGCAGACATGTATGCAATGCAATAGTGGTTTGGACAATAAGATTTTGGCCCCCAACAATGTTCTTCTAAGCTAAGTAGTAGTATGGGAGGTTGTTTAAGGCCCAAACAATCTCAATATGATAGAAAAGAAGACCAATATAAAGGTGACAACCAAGTAGAAATGGACAGGCAATGAGGGGTTGTTTGCCAAAGGAGTGTTGAAATCCAAAGAAGAGATGCATTGGGATGGAGTGACCCTTGCAATGACTTGACACTCAGCCTACAAAGGACAAGTCATGGAACAAAGTTGAATTGGTGGGATTTGAAACAAAATTGAAATGGGCTCGATAGAGATGGAGATGCTCTTTGTGGAACTTTAGGTGGGCATGGCAACTTTGGAAGGTCTTCTATTATGGATAAAGTAGATGAGAGAGATTCAAGCCAAATAATGGATGAAAGAGGCTAAATGGAAGAGATGAATAAGCTTAACCCCTAAATGCCCCAAGGCCTTTCTTGAGCTTCTAGAAATTTGTTTTAAATTGAACAAAAAGCCAATATTTTGATAAATTACAATAATCTTTTTTTTAAATTATAATTGTACAGCTTCAAACAAGAGGGATTAGAGATCACATGAGAAAAGAAAACACAATAATATCACTTATGGATTCAAAGATTACAATGTATGATCATAAAATTGCAAAAGCGATTTGAAGTCTTTCAATCTTCTTTTCACATGTCATACCTAAAAACTTGGACACCAAAAGCATATGAGGTTAAAGGCATAACATGTATAACTAAAATCAACTTATGGCTTCTCAAAATCTACTCTACAATTTTTTTAGTTGAATTTCTAATGTGATTTTTTCTCCAAGATCTAGTATATTTGAGGCTCATTTCCAAGAACCTTCAATACTACAAAAAGTCAAGACTACTACAGACACACTTGTACAAAATCTTAAATTCAAAATCATAATCAATCATTTTCAAAATCAAATTTTTGATGCTTAAACTAGACTTCAAAAAGAATTTTTCAAAAAATGTAAACTATGAAAAACGGCAACTTGGTTAGGTTTTATTTAACCCTATAGTCTCAAGGCCTTTTTTCCATCTAAAAACACTCAAATTTTCCATTTTTATAGCAAAGAGAAAAAAAATTTAAAAACTATTTCTTTTATACAATAGGTAGTACCAATCAAAATGACGTTTTTACATTCCCAAGAAAAGAACTTTCATTGCTACCAACTTTGACAATCTCCCGAGGGCTGAAGTTTTTTTTTTACCATGAAATTTTTTTAAAGAGATCATCTCTATATTAATAACATGTGTGCCAAATTTCAAATTCAAAAGATTTATACAAAAAAGGATTTTTGAAATTTACCAACATGTGTAGTTGTGAGAAACAATTTCACTACTGCCAACTTTGACACCCTCCCAAGGGCTGAAAAATTATTTATTTATCATGAATTTTCTATTGCAGGATCATTTCTATATTGATAATATGTGTGATAAATTTCAAGTTCAAAAGATTCACAAACAAAACGATATTTGAAGTCTACCAACATGTATAGTTGTGAGAAACAATTTCACTACTGCCAACTTTGACACCCTCCCAAGGGCTGAAAAATTATTTATTTATCATGAATTTTCTATTGCAGGATCATTTCTATATTGATAATATGTGTGATAAATTTCAAGTTCAAAAGATTCACAAACAAAACGATATTTGAAGTCTACCAACATGTATAGTTGTGAGAAAAATTTCACTACTGCCAACTTTGACACTATTCCAAGGGCTAAGAAAAAAACATTTTACTATGATACTTTTTTTCATGAAATCATCTCTATGTTGATAGCATGTGTGTCAAATTTCAAGTTCAAAAGATTCACACAAAAAAAAGATATTCTAATTGTACCAACATGTGTAGTTCAGCCCTTTTTTATTGGCACCATGGGGCCAGATTGCACCATTTTAAAACAAATGTCTACTTTTTGCTAGATAAGAGTAATCTTTTTTTGCTAGAAATTTTCCATTTCTCTCAAAAGTGTGGATGAAGTCGCCAAAGATGGATGAAAAAATGCATCAATGTGATTGAATAGAGTTTTTTGGTCCAAAAGATGGATGAATGTAGAAATATAGTGCTTCACAAAATTTTAAGTGATCACCATCCTGGCACTTTCTCAAAAACTACAAAAAAAGGGCAAGTGTAGTTGTGAGAATGATTTTTTACAGAGAATCTTTGCAAGAACTTGACTACTCATGAGATGATGATGAAGTACAAAAGAATGTACAATCCTATACGCTAGTATACACTAGAAAAAACCTGCGTTTTAAGTGGCGTTTTGTGATTTTTTCAAACGGATTTTAGGTGACATAAAAAAAAAACTTCTATTTTTTTTCAATAATCATGTTTAATATAACATTTGGATGTTATATTAAATGTAATTAATGAAAAAAAAAAAGTTGTTTTTTCCGATGTCATCTAAAATCCGTCTGAAAAAATCACAAAACGCCACCTAAAATGCAAGTTTCTTCTAGTGATATGCCAAAGAAGCTCTATAAGTAGGGCTTGAAAGATCAATACATGTGTAGAAAACTTGACATGTATCTACCATTTCAAAATTTATTGTAGAAGAAAACAATGCCTTCAACACAATTGTATCAATGCCTACTAGAAGTGAGTCTTTAGAAGCTAGTATGTGATATTGTTCTAAGATTGGTTGATTAGCACATGCTATTGTTTTGAGATTGCTTGATGGATTTGTAGTTGAATCATCATTTGAAGGTGATATATATTTACTTTTGGTGTCATTGCAAGCTATTGTCCACTAGTTCTTAGGCAACTCTTTGTACACTTGCACTACAAGAAAATGGGCCTATAAATGACTAGGGCGGAATGACTGCATGTCCGGAATGACTGCATCTTGACTAGACCTCTCTTATTGCACAACTTTGCTATATTGGGTGTGTTGGAGTCATTCCCAGTTGTTCCTACAACTAGTAGATGAAGAATTCATAAAAACCAGAATTCATGCCCTCTTTTTTGTTCATAGTTCATTCAATATTGTTTTATAAAAGACACAGTTATATATTGACTCAGGTGCAATTGGAGAATGACTTATTTAGAACTGAATGACACCTTTAATGACTTTCAAATATCCGACATGGATTTTGTGGTTCTGACGTGGCTTTAGGCCATTGTAAGTCATGTACAATTTTTCCAAATAGGTTTATCCTCTTTATAGGCTCCAAATACAACACCGTCAACAAAAATACTAAATTGAAAAGTGAACCAAATGGATGTGACCAAATCAACAAAAAAATTGAGTTTTTTGATAGTGAAGATAGTCATTTTCTAGTCGCTTTTCAATCATACATTAGTTGTTTTTTTAATTGTTTTCTAGTTGTTTTCTAGTTGCATCCAAAGTTCATTTCTATTTGTCTTGTATCAATTGTCCCATATCAATTGTCAAGAGAACCATTAAATTGGGCATATAAGACTTGTAAGTTGTTGTAGTCTTATATTATGAATTTTTTTAATTTAATTCTAAGATTTCTACAATTTGTAGATTTCTATAGAGTATAGTTTTCTACAATTTGTAGATTTCTATAATCTATAGAAATCTATAAATATTTAAAATTCAAGAAATTTAAAATCTATGATATTGTAAGGTTTTCTAAACCAATGAAATCTATTAAATACCAATGTTTGAATTTTTGAAATCTAGAAAAAATGGTAAGTTTGATATTCTAAAATCTAAAAGAATAGTAGATTTGAAATTCAAATATCTAAAAAAATGGTAGTTTGAAATTCTAAAATCTAAAAGAATGGTAGATCTGAAATTCAATTATCTAAAACAGTGGTAGATTTGAAATTTTAAAGTCTAGAAGAATGGTAGATCTAAAATTCAAATATCTAAAAAAGAAATAGATTTGAAATGATTCTCAATTGACTGTAAAATGACTTTCAAATGACTACTGACGTGGATGTCTACCTCAAACTTTTTCATCCAATGCTCATCTAGAGAAAAAACGAATGGTGACAATAAACATTGCAGTCATTTTTAAAGGACTTGTCCACAGTGATTCCAAAGGGCCTGAGTCATTTCTTAGTCAAATATGTCCAAAATGACTGCCTAGAATCAATTTTGAGTCATTTCAGACAATCATCTATACACCCATTTTTTGGTAGTGAGAGTGCACTACAAGAGAAAGAGGTGTTTTAAGTATAGTCCTCGTAGTATAGTCTTTTAAGTGATGACCTTTAAGTAAGGTTTTTAGTAAAATTTACTTAAAGAACAGTCTGTTTAGTAAATTTTTACTAAAAACCTTATTTAAAGGTCATCACTTAAAAGACTATACTACAAGGACTATATTTAAAACATCCCTTTCTCAAGTCAATTGAATTCACAATGACAATTATACCTTGTGCAAATCATTTGCACTCGCAAGAATAGTCCTTTTTTGAGAGTGGTATTCTTCTGCTTGTGATTTGTCTTCTATGAAAACAATATATGTTGGTTCTAATTTGACAATTTTGTTTAAACCTATTTGCACGTGGCATGACGAAAAAAATATTTATTAGATGATTGAGTTTGCTAGTCATAAAACAAATCTTACTTTGAGAAATTTGCTCACCTCTAACGACATGGACAAATCTTTCAATGTGTACAAAAATAGACATTTATGGAGCTTGTTTTTGAATTAACAATCTCTATTGTGTTCATTACATGTCACAAAAGTTCTAACAAGAAACACATCGCCATTGCAAACAGAATTCTAATTTCCTCCCCTTCTTTCTATGCCATGCAGTTGTCTGCAACGATTCTAAGAAGAGACGCTAATTTGGATTAAGGAACCAAGGAATTTGTGCTCCAAAGGCATTGTGACTCGCAACTCCTTGTTTTGCCAGAGGGAGATGCACAATACGTTTCTACAGAAACATGAAGGAACATAAAGCAAAATGGTGCGACCCCAATTTGACCAAACAGACTCCACCTAAAGAAATGTAATCCCACACAAATCTCACAACAAATGCAAATAAGCAAGAATACCTTGGTTGCAGCACGATTCACAAAAGCGGAGACAGCGTCGGGATTTTTTAAGCTGCAAATATTTACATCGCCATTATTTTCCATTGCACACAAACATTTGAGCTTTGCAAGAGAATTCATCGATGCACCTATTGCTGCCAAAGTGGACCTTGCAAAAAAAAGCTCAAAATGGAAACAACGCAGAAAACTGAAGGCGGGTAAAGAGTGCGTTGCAACTATTCATTCAGAATTTTGGTACAAGAAATACGACAAGGCAGGGTTGTCCATTCTGACATGCCACTAGCTTTTTACGTTGGGATCTCCGTCGGCATCGGTCCGGACGCGTTTAGACGCATCAAGATGTCGTCGGGAACTCGAGATCCAAATTTTTATTTATTTATTTTTTCTGGATGGACCGACCATCAACTTGGAACCAACTGTTAGGACCAAAGCCATTGACTGCAAGTAGAATTCTTCAAAGATTCAGATTCACCTTGTTTAAGTCAAAACATTGAAATATTGCAGCGTCCAGTGCTTCCAAAGAACTTGGACTACCAGTCTCCATCAATTATTTGAGTGTAGCAACTTGTTCTTCCAGCACAACCACTTGTTCTTTCTGTATGGTATACTCAATTGATTAAAATCCTTCTGCCTTTGGCTATGGAAGGAACCCGGGAAGGAAGATACGAATTCTTGGACACAAAATGGAGGAGCGCCAGGTGTTTGCTCCTTTTTGGTAGCTCTTCTAGGTTCCAATTTGTCAATACCATCCATGGCATTGTACCAATCCGGTTCAAAAGTAAGTGGAAAGTGAAGGTTCACTTTTCTGATAGATTTCTTTTGTTCCACCATCAACTTCCAATCATTTGTATCTTGCGGGGACCGTACTTGCATTACATCATTGAAATTTTTCATAGCCCTCGCCATGCCACCGGCACTAAAAGGATAAGTTATGTACAATGGGCAAGGCTATGTGGCATATTAAGTCAATCTAGACTTGTTTATTCATTTTTAAATAGCTTATAATAAATCAATTAAGACTTGTTTATTCATTTATAATAACTAATAATGAGTGAAGGTTCTTATTATGCCCTTATCATCATTGTCACATTGGACAAGTTAGGAACACCGGATGTCCTGGACGGGCAAATACATTGGACAGTTTGGATAGACCGGATGGACAATGTGACCACTTTAAAGTAGTCACATTGGACAAGTTAGAGTCAGGGTACGTTCTGGACGAGCAAGCAAATCGGACAATTTGAACGGACAGTCCGTTTAATGTGACAACTATGACCCTTATTATATGATAAAATTTATAAAAATTGCTAAAATTCAAGGACCTTCTTTCCTTCACACCTTTGCATAATAAAATGCCTTATTTTTCATTTATTATGTGTTTTATCTAATTATAAATATACATATTTTATATCCAAAATATATATATTTCAAAACTCTCAATGTCTTCTTTCTAATGAGATATATATCATCACAGTTATAAGTGATAAAGTTATAGTATTTTGTAAAATAAGACATAATAAATCTCCATATAATAAATGGGAGTTGCTTCCTTAGGGATAGAATGCCATCCAAAATTTTATCTAGCCAGGACAGGTTAATTGTTTGCACTTAATATGAACTTTTGTTCATCTTTGTATACTTGTTTGCACTCAATATGAACTTTTATTCATTTAAATGAAATTTTGATTTTTAACCCATTTTTAAAAGTGTGTAGCATTGGAATAGTAAAAAAGTCAAAGAACCAAGTTTTAGATTATTTATACATCAAGAGAAAATTGAAGTTTCAATTTTTTATCAAGAATTTATGTTAAAGACATAGATTTTGAACCTCTCATTAAACAATACTTTGACCAAACAACAACAATACTTTGAGGTTAAGAAAACTCTAATTTGAATTCTATATTTGAATTTTTATTATAGAGCCCACCTAAGAATTTGAACTCTAAACCATCATCCAAAAAAATTAACATAGAGAAATAATAAATCATTAGAAAAATTATTGTTTAAAAAATCAAGTATCAAAATAAATAAATAAATGTTAAATGATTTTATATCTCAAATTTATTTGCCAGAAACATTTAGGGCTCAATATTCCATTCACAACCTTTTTTCTTTGTCCTTTTTTGAATTTTGATACACATTGAAAAGTAGTGAGATTATATAAATATTGGTCTTTCACAAAGCATTCATTAAATTATTAAAAGAAAAAAAAATCTCAAATAACTAACTTGATGTTCTTCCTATATACATTTTGAAAATTCAAAAAATCTTTAAAAAATAATGAAAAGAAAGTTACTTCAATATAAAAACTAGTGACTATCACTTTGTAAATGCCCTTTCAAATGTCTCTTGTTTTCTAACAGTTGCATTTATAAAAAATACGTGTAAATGGGTACAATAGAGTCTCCCATTTTTTGGACAGTACGAAATAGATATAATGGGACTAAATAATCATTATGTACAATTAAATTGGTTTGTTGTCAATTTTGAGAGATACCGATTCTTTCAAAAAAGTGCTACAATTAACTAGAAAAATTCATATGCATAATTCTTCACTAGTAGAAACTAAGACCCTATAATAACCAATATGTTTGAACCAACACAAAGCATCCAAATCAACACAACTATGTTCAAAATGTCCAAGTCAAGATAGTTGAATCAAATGAGCATTGTTGATTTGGGTTTGTCTTTTAATAGTGTTTGGAGCATTAATTTTGTTTTTTACAATAAAAAGGCATGCCTACTCATCATGTTTAATCATGCCATGCCTCTTCAACATCTAGTCAACTTTCTTGTGGCTCCTAGGAATGGCCATTAGAGAAAACTTCAACTTCATTCTCCAATTCTTGTAGTATAAACAATGGATATAAGGAGAATTGATGTGCCTAATCAAATGATGCGCAATAGACTCAATAGATTGGACCAAATATACTAAACAAATAGATTGAACCAAACAGACTAGATGGATAGACTGGACCAAAATGACTAAATGAATAGACTAGATTGAATAGACCAGACGGATAGAGATCCGTCTAGACTGAATAGGTTAGACCAATAGACTGGACCAGATTGACTAGATGGATAGGTTGAACCGGATAGACTAGGCAAATAGACTAAACTGAATAGATTAAAAGGATATATTGACCAAACTAGATAGATAGGCTGGACCAAATAGATTAGATGGATAGATTAGATTGAGTAGACAAAATTGGATAAACTAGATTCCATATACTATATTGGATAGATTGGAATAAATAGAATAGATTGACTGTCAAGGATTTAAAAGATAGTTACCAAATCTTTCAAAAAGATAATCCTATGAACTATGGACAGCTAGATGCATGACATTATTTAATTGTACCCTCTTGAAAAAGAAAATAGGCTTCTCTTCATCTTGTTTAATCATGCCAAATCTCTTCAATACCCAATCAACTTTTATGAGGTACAATATATCATATAAATGGCGCCATTTGGGAGAAATTCAAACATCTCATATTCTTGTATTAAAGTACAAAATAGACATGAGAGGAGTTGATGTGTTGAATCAATAATATGCAAAAGTGTGAATAGACCAACCTTCAACTTTGAAAGATACCAAACCTTTTAAAAAAGAGCCAATGGCTACAAAAAAATTGCAGACACGTAGATGCAAGATGTGTGATTCCTAGAGCACTATTTGTGTCCTCAAAAAAGACAAGAGGCATGTGTTTGTCTTGGTTAATCATGTCATGTTTCTTCAACATCAAGTTTGTTTTCATATAGCTACAATACCTTGTAGGAATGGTGTCATTGGAGGAGAATTCAAACCTCTTTGATTCTTGTAAAGTATACATTGGATATAATTGTATGAAGAGTATAGATGTGTTTGACCAATGATGTGCAATAGAGTGTTTTGTAGCTTTGAAAAATACCATTTTTTTTAATAAGAGCCATGAAAGAACTACAAATATGAGGATGCATGACTCTTGGAGCATTACTTCTATCCTTTGAAAAAACAAGAGGCTTTTACTTGTAGTGTACTCTAAGAAAAAGAGGCATCTTGCTTGTCTTGTCTCTTTAACATCCAATCAATTTTCATATGGACACATTATTTTGTAGAATTGGTACCATTAGGGATAGATTTCAAATCTCTTTGTTCCTTGTAGAGTAGATAATGGATGTGAGGAAG
Source organism: Neckera pumila (assembly GCA_963969595.1). Classification (NCBI taxonomy): domain Eukaryota; kingdom Viridiplantae; phylum Streptophyta; class Bryopsida; order Hypnales; family Neckeraceae; genus Neckera; species Neckera pumila. The sequence continues at coordinate 13,100,004 of OZ018410.1, read as the reverse complement.
GTAATGTGTCCAATTAATAACTTCTAAAGGACCAAGGCATTTTTTGGCTCAAAAAACAACTCAAAACTACCATGTCTACTCTGATCATCCAAAAAAACAAAAAAAATATTTACTTTTAGAAATCTAATTGTACAATCTTATACTTCACTTCTTTTAGATTATGAAGTTTGACCATACAAATTGGAAGATACTAGCATTTGAAGTTGGAAAAATAAGTTTTTTGGAATGCTTGTCTGCAATTTCAGATGACTTTGACCCCTATTTGTGGAAATTTTTTTGCACTACGGACCATAAATTTAAAATTCTTTTGGTTGAACATTTGAATTGAGAGTTGCAAAAAAAAATTTAGAATATCAAAACTTGATTTTCATTTATTAAAAAATTATTAAGTAGAAGTAGGTCTAAGACTGAACAAAATACTAAATCGTTAATAGCTCTAAGATGGAATTGCAACACCATAATTCCAATGGTGAGACTACAAACTTCACCTTGTCAAAAAAAAATATTTGAAAATTTGAAAATTGCATTCAAAAATGAATTATATAAGAAGTTTTTAGAGAAGGTGCTTAGATTGCTTGAAAATTGATATTATCCATAATTTTTTGATTATTAGTCCAAATAGAATGAATCATAGCTCCAATGTAGACAAAACATAATCCTTCATAAATGAATTAAAAATTTAAGAAAATCATTTTTTTGTGTTTTTTTTGTTCCATTTGACGATCTACTTTTAGGACTTAGGATGGGGTCATTGCAAGAAGCACTTGCCCTTTTTATTCCCCCTTGGCCTTGGATAGGTAGATTTTGCTCATAACTTTTGCATCTTATGTCCATTTCCTGTAAAATTTGAAAAGAAAGTACATGTAATAGGTAATTTTTTTGAATTTTCTAATATTATTTTATTATTTTTAAATGATTGGATGTCTACTTTGGCCATTTTAGGGGGTTGTAGTACTATTTCTGACCCAACTAAAATGCAAATTTGAAGGTGAAAATTAGAGAACAAGGAGTTCTATTAAAGTTACACAAGCCTATGAAGAGATTTTCCAAAAATAATAATACGTCCACCTTCCACATGTGTACAAAGTGTACTACCTTTGTGCACATGTAGAGAAGACAATTACTTTTTCCAAAGATAAAACTTGTAGAGAAGAGCATCTTTAAGTTTGAAAAAAATGCCTTTTAAGGGGAAATTTTTTTGGAATTTCTCTAAAAATAAAATTCCAAAGTGTTTATTTTTTTGCATTTTTCAACGCTCCTTGACCGTGCATAACTTTTAGAGATAAATTTCTTTAGGTCTAAAATTTTCAAACATGTCCTTTTTTGAATGTTTACAAATCATGCATATTTTATTTTATTTAAAAAAAAATTATTTTAAAAGTCACTGTGCTCCAATACTAAAGTTGTTTTGAGTGTTAAAATTGTTAAATGTTTCTTGCAACTACTCGATGGCATAGCTTTTGCCCCTTGGCACCACTTGAAATAAAATAAAATTATTGGAAAGCTAATGATTTTCTATCTTTAACCCCTACAGACTCAAGGCCTTCTTTCTGCCAAAAAACACCCAAAACTGCCATTTTTTTAGCAAAGTGTGAAAAAGAATTAGAAATGTTTTTTTTATACATCTAACCGTAGGATCTTACACCTAACTAGTATGAGAATGTGTGGAAAAAATTTCAGAATTTTTGACCGCATAGATTGCAAGATATCTATGTTTAAAGTGAAAAAAACAAAATTTTCAGCACATTGTGGGATTGGATTTTTTGACTTTGAACATTTTTAACTTAAAATTTTTACACTACAGAGTTTTGAGCTTTAAATTTTTGTAGTGGAGAGTTGAGTTGAAAATCTACCCGAAAAAGAATATCAAAAAAACTTAATTTTCATTATTAAAAAAATTGTTAAGTAGAAGTAGGTACGAAATAGAAGGAAAATCTAAAATATTCATGTATTTTGGATGGAATTAAAATGCACTAATTCCAATGGTCAGATTGTTCTAGCAAGTAAACTTAACCATGCAAAAAAAAAAAAAAAGTTGAAAAAGTTGAAAAACTGCATTCAGAAATGAATCCTGCAAGTTATTTTTTTTCAAAAAGTTGCTCTAATTGCTCGAAAAACAAGAATGTCCATAAATTTCTCATAACAAATCCAAATGAAATGAATCAAAGGTTTTTGATAGAGAAAAATTTAATCTATGAGAAAAAAAATACTGAAAAAAAAAAAAAGGTTGCAAATTTTTTTGCTACCCGTTGTCCCCTATTTAGAGCTTATTTGGTCATAACTTTTGTTCCCAGGCACCAATTGTGAAAAAAATTATATTTCCATGAAGCTAATCAGTTTTTCTACCTCCCAAAAAAGTTTCAAAAAATCAGGAGAGAATTTCAGCTCGTAGGTACCTGCCCCAAAAGCATTTGTCCCCCGAAGGGACAACGGGCTTTTAGGGGTTAAAAAAGGTTTCAAAAATAGGTCAAAATTTGAAGTCACACAAGCCTGCCCAAAATCCAAAGTTTCCTTTAGGGGACTTTGGTCCTTTGGGGGATAATGTGCAATAAAATTGGTGCTGTTAACTTTGAAATATGCCAAATCTTTTTAAATAGAGCCACAAGAAACTAGGGACAAAAATTGCATTGATGATAAGGGGTTCATCCAATTTCTAAGTCTAGTGCCATTGACTATTCTTTGGGGCTTTAATTTGTGCAAAGAATTACAAAACAAAGAAAAAAATTTGAGAATATCATCACTTTGAACCATATTTCTAATATTTTCAATAATAAGAAATTGAAAACTTTATTGGATCATCACTAATAGCCAAGAGTGTAGCGGAATCTATTGAATTTTGTTATACCTTACCCTACAAGAAGTTTGACATCCAACTTGAGTTTCTAATAATTAATTAAAGTCAAATCATGGAAGTTTGCATGGTAAGAGTACAAAAATTTTCATACTATGTAAGTAACTTTTCAAATGAACATAACAATGTGGCTTTTACAAAAGTGAATCTTAAGTAGTGATAGAGTCCAACATTGCCCAATTGTATGCTATATCAATTCTTCTTTTAACATTCAACACATTATATCATATAAATATCATATAAAAAAATTTGACACCAAAAAGCATGCATAATAATTGATTAAAGTCAATAGATGAGGTTTAATAAGAGTTAAAAAAAATTCACCCTATTTCATACCAAGGCCAATTTTTATTGCACGATATGATGAAACAATAGATAAACATGTTCCTTATCCTTCAATGTCAAATGTTTGTCTATTTATATCAACTTGAAATACAAATCATGGCCCTTAGTTCCTAAGTTATTATCTATTTTGAAACAATAACAATCTACATTTGTATTGTGATACTTAGATTCATAATATTCTATATTTGGTTTGTGATATTTGGCAACCAAGGGATCTTCCAGCCCCCTTGGATTGCCAAGACATCATTTCTCAAAATATAAACCTAAGTTCCTAGATTCTTGAGGTCTTGACATTCCACATTTGTTTTGTGAAGCTAAAGATCCTACATTGTAAGTTTGATTTGTGATGCTTGGCAACTAAGGAGTCCATTCACAAAGGTTAAAAGCCTTGGTATTGCTTCAACATTATCTTGCAAAAACTATCTAAGGAATTTTAATATTCTTCATATACCTTCAATGTAAGGTAGTGATATCATTGCAATCCAATCCTCAAAACTAATCCCTATAGATTCTTGCCAAATATATACATAACTATTCATCATTGTCTATAATCCATTTTTAATACACCTATTTTGATTATTTTGAAGATTCATTAGATATTCATTACATTTCCAAAAAAATATACTAAAAGAATCTAAATTTTTTTGGCCTTCAATAAGATGTGCCAAGACTTCCATAGTCTAATAATAGAAACCATATTTGATTACTTATTCAATTGATTGTAGGTGCAATTATCTTGGTGGTCTATTGACCTACTAATGTATTCAAAGTTGTTAAGTCAAGCATTGTATCTATGATCGTTCAGTTTCCAAACATTTCATGAGCATTGTTATATAGAAATCACGATTTCTTTTTCAATTTTCAAATTAGTGTAACTTGTAATCTTATTAAAAGTGATGAAAATATCTTATAGATTTGTACACTTGCACTTTTACTATAAATATGGATAAATGTATTGAAAAAGAGGGGAAGTTTTTTCAAATTAGGTATAGATGTTGGCTAATTTTTGTAATTTTATACATCTAACCCATATTGGTAATGCAATACTTTACCATGGTATATGGAGTTGCCCTAAGTATTTATCCTAAATATCATTCAAGCATCCACCCTAGGTATTACATAGATAGTTGCCCAAACCAATATCAAGAAGATAAGGTACTTGATATCGATACCATTATTGCTATTTCTATTGGCATACAATCATGTATCCTCATACAATTATAGTATTTACATGCATAACTATATGATTTATATATATTATGTAGATTGCGGGTGCAATATCATGTATTCATCTCAAGTATGCATTTTCATCTAGATATTGACTAAAAAATATATATTTTGCAAAAAAAATCATAATTTTAGGAGATTCAATTATCCAAGATTGTTAAATTTTTTACAAAACCTTTTGTATTTTGGTTGCACTGTCAATTGATAGAAAGAAAATTGAACTTTACAACAACATGTGAACAAAATATGAGAAACTAACAATAATTGTCGGTGAAGCTCTAAAATCTCCCTCAACTCTAAATTCTCATTTGCCCAATTGCAAGTGACCCAAATGGCAAATGCGATCAATAAACTTTGATTGCTAGCTATGGAATTGTCTAGGATGCTAATCCTGTCCCACAAAGTGGGCCATGCAACAAAAGGGGAATTTTGCGTTTTGCAAGGTAATTGTAAAATAAAAGACCCTTATTTTGTGTCATGTTAATTATATATTCCATACTTCTTTTAGCTAAACTGCAATCTCTGATTGCAAATATGAATTCAAAATCTACAAATTTTTTCATGTGTGGCAAACAAAAAAATTCTTGTATTTTTTCTTAGGGATAAATCTCCATGTATGGCCCACTTTGTAGGATGGGTTTAGCGTCATGCCTTTTGAATTGTTGTAGGAATACTAAACCGGCCCAAGATCATTCCCTCTTTGTAAACTAAGGTATTTTGCTCTAAAATCGAGCAGGCCCTAAAAGTGATCATGACACAGAGGTACATTTTGCTTTCTTCAATGTACTAGCAGTGTACATTTCAGGAGGTGGTCGGTTTTAGTAACCTCTACATTTCAGCTTCAAATATTTGTAACTAATTCCACAAAGGTCCAAAAAATATGAAACGATTTGGGTTAGATGCCAATTCCATTTTTCTTCCTACGAAAAGTTATTGCAAATTGTTTCAAGGAGTTTAACTTCCCTCCAAAAGGCAATCAGCTCTTAAATGGTGGGTTTAACTCCAAAATGATCCTGGAATTTCCTAAGCTTTTAGAAATTTGCTCTAAATTGAATTAAAAGCCAACATTTCGATAATCCAATACCTCTTATGGATTGAAAGATTGTAATGTTTGATCATGAGGATGTTAAAACTGTGAAAGTGATTTGAAGTCTTTCAATCCTTTTCACATGTCAAATCTAAAAAGTTGGTCACCAAAAAAATATGAGAATAAAGGGCCTAACATGCATAACTCCAATCAATTTATGAATTCTCAAATTCTACTCTACAATTTTCTTAAATGAATTTCTAATGTGATTTTTTCTCAAAGATCTAGTGTATTTGAGGCTCATTTCTAAGAGCCCTCAATACTACAGAAGTCAAGATTGCAATGGACACCCGTGCACAAAATCTTGAATAGAAAATCATAATCAATCATTTTCAAAATCAAATTTTTGAAGCTAAAAGTCAACTTCAAAAAGAATTTTTCAAAAATACAAACTACTAAAAATAGTAATTTGGTAAGGATTTATTTAACTTCAAAAATTGGTTGAGGATACATTTTGTCCTTGGGGTCATTTTGGGGTTTAGGGTTTAACCCCTCACCGCCCAAGGGGCTCAATTTTGTCCCCTTCCTAGTGTGTTTTCTGATACCCGGAGCGGTGAGGGGTTAAAATCAGCAGAGATAGATAGATAGAAACTTTGGTCTTCGAAGAAGGCCGGCGTGAATAAAATGTCTGTTCGTAATGACAATGAGCCAATGTCCACCGGATCAAGGGCCATTGATGCAAAACTACTTTCTCCTTTCAAGAATAGACACTTTAGTACCAATAACTAGATAAAGTAACCAAGATTAAGGTTTTTGGGTGAATATGGATTATAAGTGGAAAGTGTAGTAGTGGAGGGTCATCAAGTCATGAGGTCAAAGGTTGATTGCAAAAACTAACTAACTATCAAGACTATATTTTTATTTTTATTTTTATTTTTATTTTTATTTTTATTTTTATTTTTATTTTTATTTTTATTTTTATTTTTGTATATTTCTTACTCTATTGGAAGTGGTTGGTTGTTTTCGATTTTTCTTTTGTGTAATATAATTGAACTAGCATATTGTATGGCAATGGTGTTGATTGTTTTAAAAGTGTGCTTGAGAGCAAATTCAGGTAATTTGAGTTTGGTTTCAAGGAGTTTCATTGATGGGGCATGTGTTGTTCCTCTGGCTCCCGCTATAATGACAATTAGTGGGTCTCCTCCCATCCTTGGGCATTGATACTGTTAATTAGTGGTTGGTATTTTTGGATTTTGTTATCTATTGTTATTTGTGAGAATCTGTCATTAGAGTATGTAAATTCAATGAATTGCATTGTAAGATTATTATTTGGGCTAGTTGGTGGGTTGCTTTGGTAGGGGAGTCCATTAACACAGAGGATATCCGGTTTAAATTTAGCATTGCAGTGACATCTTTGTCTGATGCAAGAGCAGGGTAGAAGCCACGGGGGGGGGGGCTGTATTTTCTTGTGGATTGTTGTTGAATGTTCCTGCATTCATGAGAGTGTAGTTTCTAGTCTTTTCATTGGATAGTATTAGCTTTCTCAATTCCCATACTGCTTTGTTATGTCTTTTGGTTCTAAGGGCATGAATATGGTGTTGATTGCATTTGAGTAGTACATGGAGCCATGTATCTACGTCTTGGGAGTTACATATGGAGCATGTGATGGATGGAAATCTTATTACGCCAAAAAATACTTGTTTTCTAGCATTTCCCATGTATTGGCCGGTACGGAATTTTAGTAAGCTTGTTTTTTGTGAGTCAGTTATTTCGGGGTTAGTCCAAAATTCATTCGAGAGTTTGTTATCTATATCGGGATTAAGTGTCCATTTGCTAATGTTTGGGAATCGTTGTGCCAATATATCCAAATTTTTATCACGAACATGCTTGGTGATGTATATTTAAGGGCATCTAACATGACCTTTATTAGGTCGCTGAGTTGGGCCTTACTGATTGAGCACTGTCTTGAGTAGCAACTCCAGTGCCAGATCAGCAATACAATAGAGTTATTCGTAAAGTCCCCCCCAATTTGGAGGGGACTTTTTGCGACAAATTTCCTCCTACTGACGACTCCACAGGCAACCACAACCCCGCAGGCAAAGTCCGAACCAAACTTTTTTTTGGTCGATTTGGCGCGAAAGAAAGTTTGGTACCCACTTTTGTATTGACATTTTGCCCAAAACCTGCATTTTCACAAAATTGCAGGGTTTAGACCCCGGTTTGGGGTACTTTACGAACGTATGAATAAAATGCCCCATTTTTTTTTCAGAATCACAGCAGCTCCTTCACGTTATACTCTCAGGCTGAAGTTTGAATTATTCTGTCGCCCTGTGCCTTGACATTGGCTCCATCTCTTACTCAATGATGAGGGACAAGGGCTTTCAGAGCCATGACCCTGTTGCCAGTCCCATCCAGTCAGCAAATATAAAGACGTCGGAGGAATTTGATGACCCCTGGAGGTTCGTCTCTTGGAGGTTTTGATGAAATAATTCAGGGTTGTGCAGCTGGTATTCATCAGGGCTTGGCAATTGCAAGTCAGGGATTCACGTGTTCACATGGCCATTCAGACCCCATGACGCTTTCGCACCATGGAAGCTACTTGGAGTTCAAAGGAGAAGTAAATTATCTGGGTTTTGTTTTTTTTAAATCAGTCCATGTTGGTTATGTGTTTTATTTCCCATGGAACTTCTTTGCACAGCAAGTATTTTGCAAGGTACTGCACTGATTACGATTAAGGTAAGCCTGCCTAATTCCGCCTCCCTAATTCCATCTGCCACTCAGTGGCGTCACCTACAAGATATTCTCATTACCACAATCTTAGAAACCCGGCTTTAGCATCATGACAATGCCTGAATGCACTTGCAGAAGGAGACAAGTCAGTGTGTGGTTTAGCATGGGTCTATCCAGGCTTTACCAATTTAATCCCAGTAAACTTTTAAAAATTCACAAAAAAAGTTGTTTCTTGTGTCTAGGAATGTCTTCATTCTACTTGCAAATGGCTTCTTTTAAAACTTCTCAATCTCAAGAAAAATATGTGAGGTGGCAAATAGCTTCTCCAAGGTAACTATACTAAATAGTGAAATTGAGTTGCCTTGACAATTAGGTTTCCTTATCCAAGAGAAGTTACTTCATGTTACCTCATGACTCATGGCTTGTCTAGATGGAGGCACAAGCCATTCTCTGATCCCAAGCCATGAATTAGTATACCGACCGATGTAGCACACATATTTTCCCACATCATTGCATTTGTGTATAGTAACTTTGATATTGATATAGTGTAGAATGTCAAGATATTAGTCTAAGACAACCTAATTTCACTATTTAGTGTAGGTTACAAATTTGTTTGGTAATATGCATATTTACCTTATGATTGAAACTAGATCCTTATTTAACTCAACCTTGTATACTTGTAATTTTTGCACTTGTAATCACACATTCAGTGACTATATTGGACCATGTTTTTGGACCATGTTTTTGGGATGAAAAGTGTCAATTATTGAAGAAGGTAGAAGGTTGGGCGTTTTTTGTTTTTTTTTATTTTGCCAAGGATCTCCTGGGTTGAAGGGTTGATGAAGCAAAGAAAGGGAGTTTTGATATCCTTAAAAGGTGCTCAAGGAGAGGGTGTTCTCATGATTGACCAAGACGTCTTAAAAATCTATGAATTTGATCATTCATAACTAATTCAAAAAATGGTCCTAAAAAATGTGAAACATTGTGAGCTAGATGTTGCTTTTGTGTATCTTAACCCCTACGGACCCAAGGTCTTTTCTAACTCAAAAAACACCCAAAACTGTCATTTCTAGAGCATTCATCAAAAAAGTTTGAAAATTTGATATTTTGGAAATGTAACTGTAAGATCTTGTAGTTCACTTGTGTGAGAATATGTGGTAAGAATTTCGTGAGGTTTGACCATACAAATTGCAAGATATTTGCATTCAAAGTCTTTTTTTTCTTTTTTTTTCATTGTGCCCGAAAATTGCAGATGCCTTTGACCATCGTTTGCTAAATTTTTTTCCTCTACAAACCTCCAATTTAAATTTTTTTTCTTATGGGGAAACATGTTAGGCATGTACATGCCAATTTTCAAGGCAATCCAAAACAAGTAAGACATTCAAAAAATTAAAATATGCCACAATGTCCCAAGGAATGACAATCCACTAGGACATTTTCAAATCATTTTTCCCATCACACATTTTTTGATATAGAAAATCTGAACAGTGGATTGAAAGATGCACTTGTACTTTAGAAGTAGGAAGAAAAAAAATGAAAAATGTCAAAATCTCTAACATCTACAAGCTCCTAAAGCCTTATGTGACCTCTGTTTAGGCAGAGCAATTGGTTTGTGCTTGAAAAAAGGATTCCTTGCTTGTTTTCAGGAAGTTCCCTGCCATTCCCGATAGGTTCCCCTTGTCCCCATCCACTACTCCTTTGGTTCTCCACTCTCCCCCAATGGCTGGCTCTTTTGCAATTCCGAAGTGGAGGCAGTTAGGAGTTTCTTGATTCTAGGCATGGTCATTCGCCCTGCCCTCCTTGGTTTTCCTCTCTTGTCCATTACTAGTGCCCCTTGGGAGTCAAAGGCAGGGCAGTAGGAGAACAAACTGATTTTTTATTCAAATGCTCATAACTTTTAGAGTATAAGTTGGATTTTGGCGAAATTTATATGCACGTGAAGCTAATGTGATTTCCTATCTCCAAAAAAAGTTTCAAAAAATCATGTGAAAAATTGAGGTCACATGAGCTTGCCCCAAGTCCCAAGTGTCTCCCGAAGGGACACTTGGGCTCTTAGGGGTTAATGTGCAACTTGTCGGAAAATAAAAAGCAACATAGAAGGATACTTTAAGCACATCCCACCATAAGCCAATTTTCTTCAAAAATCAACATTGTTTGTCTCTTTTTTGCCCAAGACATTTAATTTTTTAATAATACAATTCAAAAGGCACCACTCAATATGAGGTGGTGAGAGAGTTGCTAATTAGCTCAATATTTTTTACACAAACCAACTCAAGTTATTCAATGGAACCTGACCATAATGTACCTTTTAGGCATACAAACATCATACAGTGTACAAGTAAAATCAACCCATACGCTCATCCCCTCGTCAAAAACATTGAATTTAATATTTAGCCACAGATGAAACTTTTGAGTTCACATTAGGAATTGAAGACCTCCAATCAACAAGACAAAGTTTGAGCCTACAAAATCAGTCGGTTACAGAAATAAGGGGCAGGTTTCTTACTTGAAGACCTGAGTGAGCAAATCTCCAAAGTCCAAACCCAAGTCAAGCATACCGAAATTATAGTTGGTCCGCCCAGAACGTACTTGGGTGGTCACCAAACTTGGCCTGCATGAGCCAAGCTTTTTGAGAAACTTCAACGGTCCCATTGTGTGGCATTGTTATGGCTTTCAGTTCATCCAAGCACCCTTTGTTTGTTAGCAGCATCATTCTGCATGTTCAAGCAAAGCCATTCCTCGAGACAGAATGCTTTACTCAAAGATGCAAGCCAAGCATCTTTCACGGTTTCGTATTGGAGTCCTTTCAGGAGACCTTTTCTGTTGAACAAACTTTGAATTGTGAAGAGCAAAATCACGTTTTAAAACATGGAACTAATAAAAGAATGAAATTTCCATCCACTTCCATCCACCAATGGATGAAAATTTCAATGTTTAATTTAGCATTTATATCATTTCCATCTAGTTCCGTCCATTTCCATGTACCAGTGGATGGATGAAATTTCAATGTTTTATTTAGCATTTATGGCATTTCCATTTAGTTCCGTCCGTTTCTGTCCATTTCCATTTCCATCCATTTCCATCCATTTCCACCCACTCTTGACTGCAAATCAATAATTCATTGGTCACCACCCTCCAGTCCCACACCGACTAGAAGATCAAAAGTTGTGGAAAGTTCTGACTTGGTTCCTTAGTTGTGCCAAAACTCTATATAATAAAATAAAAACTCCTGACTACTCCCATTTCATTTCCAGTCGGGCTGGATGGGGAGGAGGTCGTAAGTTGTAACTTATTCATCAGGGCTCTCAGGGCTTTGCCTGGACCCCCTCATGTGCCGCGGGGTCTCAAAAGCCTTGTCCATGTTCATGACCGACGGTACTTGCTGCCCATCCGGCTTAATGGAACACATGCCCTTGTAAGGTGGCCCACCCAAAAACGGCCTGCCTCACTGCATGGCAATATAACTTATTACACACTGGAATTATGATCCTGGGCCAACTGGTCATGACGACGGACTTGGAAAATTGAATTCCTAGACACAATTGCAAGCCTCATCCATTCCAGGCCAGCCAGCTGGCCCCCAGCTCATCAGTGGCTGCAGACCTATATTCAACCCTTTGACTGCTCACCCACAACTATTACTGCATCATGGAAGCCCCCGGTGGACAGCCGGGTGCGAGGAGAGCACATGGAAAACGGGGGTTCCTCTCGGGGCCTGCTGCTCCTTGGTATCAATGCGGTAGTTTGGAAGGCTGGCTTCGTCGGCGACCCCCAACCCCCTCAAAAAAAAAAATATAAAAATAGTGAAATTATATTGCCCCACATGAATTATTTGATAGTCCACACTATATAAATATTCACTATTATTGTGCAGTGATGCATTCAATCTAGAGTCATGTGTCTAGCATTGATTAATGCACCAGTTCAAGGCTTGGTTTAGAGAGTTGTATGTGCTTCTATGTAGACAAGCATTGAGTCATGAGGTAATTTATCGGAGGTAAGGCAACTTGATTGGTTAGGCAACCTAATTTCATTATTTTGTGTGAATTTATTTCCCTTTGCAATGAAATTCTGTTTCATTTGTTTCAATACAAAAACCTAAACCAAAACCCAAAAATGCAAGTTTGCAAACAAATATACATATAGAGATTCATTTCAGTCGGTATGTTAGCTCAAGCTGCTGCAACCCCATTGCCATATATTCCTATGGAAAACTTCCTTATTCACGTACTCAATGGATATGGAATCTGGAAGAAAGGCATTAGAAGAGATTTTTTGGGTGACTAAAGGGCTGTTTCAGGCCTGCTCCCCCGACGTTGTTCCCCTGGCAGATTGGAAACGTCCGTTGTCAATTTTTTTTACTTTTTTTATATTTGTTTATTTTTTGAAAAATCTAAAATGGAAAAAAAAAGCAAAAATAAAATGAAAAAAAAATAAAAATTTGGTCACGTGGCAGTCATTCTGCCACGTCACGTAGCAGCTGCGGACTGCTGCAAGGCTGTTCCCTCGACCTTGGGAGCCCAAGGAACTCACAGCCCTTCAAAGGAGCTGAAAAACATCTAATGGGGACCACGCTTTGCATTTTCAAAAGCTTCATGTGAAGAAGTTTGAGTAGCAGGACCCCTAATTGAGCTACAACACATACCCCTCTTCATTTCAGAATTTAAATCCAAAGTTTTTCATTCCTCTTTGATTTATGTGGCCCAACTCTCATAACTCATACAACAAATATTTAATTATTCTAGATCTTTCAAGTTATTAATTGAAGAGCATGTTTACATTGAGACCCAATTAAATAGGTGGGATTAGGATTTTCAGTTAGGGAAGAGTGTCAATTAGGAGTACTTACTTATCTTCTTGACACCCTAACTCCCTTTGTTCCACTAAAAAATTCCAAATCAGATTTTGGGCATGTACCACTAAAAAGGCTCCAATTATTGATTTTGATTGTTGAGCATGCGATAAGGAACAGAGGGAGCATATACATACACGTGATTTGAATTCCACATTGCTTGCTCTACTCATGATCCAAATCAATATATGAAGTGGTTTAATTAATGATAATTACATGCACTAATGTATGTCAAATTTGGAGGGTTTTTAGCAGAAGTGATGGAGGGAGTCTAAATCTTCGATCACATAATACCATACCCAGGTGGAAACTACCCAGTCGAGTGTCTGCCAAGACTTCCCTTCCCTTCCGGCCGAAACTTCTGTCATTCATTTGGCCAAAAAGCTGGTACTAAGCCTGTGCTGCTGCAGTTTGGTACATTTGTGCAGCTCCAGTTGGAATGGAAAGCTCAAGTAAGTGAAGTTTGCGTTACAGACACACAATGGATCCGATACAAGCTAGAACAAGTAGACTGGCAACCCTACCATCCATCAATCTGTCCGTCGGTCCCTCCGTCTGTACAGGGGTGGTAGGTTGCGTTGTCACTCCAATGAATCCCTCCCTCCCTCCCTCATCTGGCTTCCATGACACGTTATGTTTATTTGGATGGAATGGAACCCCTTACTTGGAGAGGATTAATTGCATTGATCAATCTTTGCCAAGTCAAGTTGTTCACTTTGGGTGGGCTGGCCATGGCAAGGCGTTGTCGGAGACGCAGAATCTATCGAGCAACTGATGCAATGGCATTGATTGCGGCCGGACAAGGTGGCAGGGAGGGCCATGGCATGCATGACGAGCTAACTTAGCTACCTGGAGTGCAGGAGCTGGTGGAGGCCTGGCAGGGCGGAACTGCCATCGAGTTCACATGTGCCTGGGTTGCTGGGTGGCGTATAAGGTGGGTACACCCAAAATGCCCACAAATTGGTACTGTGCCTAGTTACTATTACTAGGCTGGTCAGATTTTCATACAGTCTTAATGGCAAGTGAAAGGAGGTTCCAACGCACCAAAGAACGTAGCATTTGGATACTGTATGCAAAAGTTATTAAGGAACAAAGTTTGGTTCTAAAAGCGTTTCTTCCACATAGGTACAGAACTGATTTTGAAGATGTACAGAGAGTATAGATGGCAGTTTAAGGTCAGTGGCGCATTTGGGTGTACCCACCTTAATTTGACCAACCAGACAAAACTTAACTTTCAGCCAATGATTCTGGATGGACTTCCCTCCACCGGGCAGGGCTGGGCGGGGCTGCTGTCGGTCACACCTAGCTACCCATCCAGGCTGGCAGGCACATTGGCACTTTAGCAGCAAGCTTCGAGAAAGTTGTAGCAAAAAAAAGGCAAGCTTTGACCAAGTTAATTGGGTTCCTTGGCATTGCATTTTCATGTAATGTACATAACCCCCTGCTATGGGAGGCAACCCTTTCCTGATCCCCCCTCCCCTCTTCTTTGCAGTGTAGATTACTCTCTTTCCATGCAGGAAGAGATGAATAGTGATCAATTGTGGCACGGTTCTTGACCCTGTTGTGGCGCATTATGATTGGCTACAAGACTCTCAATATTGCAATCAACCCTTGGTGGATTTTGCAATCAACCTTTGGTTGGAAATAAGAAGGTCTATATGACCAGTATGGATCAAATAAGATCTTTAGCTAAAAAATTCATAATAATTATGTTTTGAGAAATTAAAATCTAGGAAATTATGAAAACTTTCCAAACTCTAATTATGCACACGGGAAAATTTCCGTGCTAAAGAACCCCACTCTACAAATATGTGTAACTGCTTATATGGTCAAAAAATGGATTGCTTCCCTTTAAAAAATGTCATGTTCAAAAGGTGGACAAATTATTTCCCGTAATTTCTTTCTGATCCACAAAATCCGCGTAATCGGTGATAACGGATTTTTCATTCATCAATCACATATTTCATCATTTTTTGGATGGGGATTTATGTTGGACAATCTCCTTGTTGTTGGAAACTTTGGAAAGAAAACAAAAAAATTGAGGCATTCCTTGTTGGGCTTCACCCTCCTTGTCAACCGTTTTTTTTTTTCCAAAATTCCCTCTGTCTCAGTGATTGTCTTGTACTTTCCTAACAATCTCTCAAAGCGGGTAACTAAAGGTGGAAGTGTCTAATACCATCCACTTTATCCCTGCAGGACCAAATAGCATTTTT
Organism: Neckera pumila; assembly: GCA_963969595.1. NCBI lineage: Eukaryota > Viridiplantae > Streptophyta > Bryopsida > Hypnales > Neckeraceae > Neckera > Neckera pumila. The sequence goes on along the minus strand of OZ018410.1, from coordinate 13,084,759 downwards.
TGGCAACATAGTATTTTCGGTCATCCATTTATGAATGAAACTTTTCATTTCTTTTTCTTTGAAATTTTTACACAATATATGGTTGAGGAGTAGTTTTAAGGTGCAACTATTTTCATAACTTTTGCCAACATGGTTAAAAAGACATTGTATCATGTGTAGTTTCTTTTGAAATCTGGGCAGTATAGACAACTCAAAAAAATGAATTTAAAAAAAAATTAAAATTTTGAAATTAGTTTTCTAGATTTACATATCTGTAGAAATCTTTAAATCATTTTATTTTGATTAAGGGGATGAAAGTTTTGAGAAGTTTTAGTTTGCCAAAAGTTATGGAATCTCTACTTTAAAATAAACTTTAGAAACCTTTATTTTAATTTGATTTTCAATATTTTGGGAAATAAATTAAACCATAGGATGTAGATTATTAATTAAAATATTATAACTATTGGAATTGCCATTTTTTTATTCCATAACTAAATTCTTAATAATTTTGTACTTTAAATCATTTTCCACTTCTTTCTACTTATTATTTTTTTCAAGTATGAATATGAAGTATTTTGTTGAATTTTTTTATATGTATTTCCAACTTACTTCTTTAACATACCATAGAAAGTTTCTAGTAGTAAGATCTACTCATTTTTGGGTAAAAGGTTTGAAAGATGAAACCTAAACATTTGGAAAGAATTGAAAATACTTCTTTTTGAAATCCAAGTATCACAATCTTGCAATTGGTAAAGTTTCTTATTTTGAAATTTTAGGAGGGTGTACTCTAACAAGTTGACTAAAGGTTCTATGGTTGAATTTGTTAAAATAAATATAAATGAAGATTTTAGCCTTGCTTTAGAGACTAGTGTTTTGAAGTAGTAAGCCTTTAAATATGAAAGAGTTCTAGGAATTAAGCAATTATTCCATTAGATGACACTTTTGAGCATTAGGACACCGTGAGTTCTCGGAGAATTCCCTGCGTTTTTTGACTGCGGGAACGCAGCTGCAGTAGCTTATCATGACTTTTGTTACAAAAACCATTGTGTTTTCATCCAAACTTTCTCATCCAAAAGTAGAATTATACATTTGTTGATGCAAACCATGGCTACTTAGGCCAAATCACCATTGCGTTGTCGTGTTGAGAGGAGCGCGCTTTGGGAATACGCAAAGTATCTGGCTGCAACTGGCACTAGTTAGTCATTGACTTCAAATAATCTTCAAGTCTTCTAGTCTTCAATCTTCTCTTCGTTCTTCAGCCTTCAAACTCCTCCCTGTTGGCCTATCCTATATTGGCTCTAAACGGGTCAGGATTCGGTCAGGTAGGTAATAAGAACCACGGGCCTCGGATGGGTAAAACGGGACAGCATAACACAAGATGCCGTCCGGATGATGGGCTCCTAAAATTCAAACTCCCGGTGACCAGCTCTAACTAGGCTTTTAGCTTTCACCGTGAGAACAAACAGATTCGACCATGTGGGTGATTAAATCCCACCGTCTCCACAAACACAAAACGAGGCTAAGCATTGGTTTAACCCAAGCCGCCCGCTACAACAAAAGTTTACAATAAAAGACAAGCCACAAGCCCCAACACACAAATTCTCCTCCAACTCCAACTTCAAATTTTCACTCCAACTTCAATTTCAAAGCTAAACTTTGAATGAACGCCACCAATGCTCCACAACTCCAAATAGAATGAATAATGGCTTTTTGTAAAGCTAATACAATTTCCTATACTTTCACCAAATTTCAATTCATTCAAATACTCTCTCCAATATCTATGATTGCCCAAAGTTTCGGCCTCTAAAAGTGAGGGCAACAGACCCTCCTCCACTTCAACACTCACAACTCACTCATAAATGCTCCAAATACAACAAATGATAGCTATTTGAAAAGCTAACAAAATTCTTTACAACTTCTCAAAATTTCATTGCAAAATAAAAATCTGTCCGTCTTCTATGGTTGGTCAAAGTCTCAGCCCCTTCAATTGGGAGGCAGCAGACCTTCCTCCACTCAAACTAGCACAAATCTCCACTCACAACTTCAATTCAAGGCCAGAAAAGACCTCTTCCAATCACCACATCATAATACACAACTCCTCCAATTTTCATTGAAAAACCCTCCTCTCCAAAACATAACACAGCAACACAAAAAAAAACTAAAAAACTCTACCCTAAAACAATTGGTTTCCCCTCTTAACTCCCAACAGGAGAGAAGATGAAAAGTCCTCTTTTTTTATCACCTATCTCCACTTTAACTTCACTCTATCTCTTTATCTTTTACTTTTCCATTCTATCTTCACCTTATCTTATCTCTAACTTCACTCTATCCACTCTATTTACGAAATAAAGAACTAAAATCCACATATATCTAGTAGAGGTAAAAAAAAACTAGAGCTCTAATTTCTTGAGACTCAGAAAAAAAAACCCTCTAGTTCGACATAGTATAATCTAAATAAAACACAAAGAAAAAGAATATCAAATGAGATGAAGCTACCTCAAATGACTTCAACTTCTTTATGATGCAACAAACATTAAAATCTATCTAAATCATATATATATACATAATCTACATAATGTCTGCATTTGCAACACGACAGCGTTGAAACAAACTCTCTCCTTATGTTTTCTATTAGAAGACCAGTGTGCATTTCAAAATGGAGTATACAATCAATTAAGTTCCCATATAGTTAGGTGCAAGTTTGGCAATAGTATAGGAGGTACTTTCTATTATTGAGAAAAAAATCACTTGAGTCAAACATTTTGTGTTCATACATTGCACTATTGAATTCAAGAATAATCTCAACTTGAAGATCTTCAATACAATTGTGGGTAAACAAAAAAAGGTATCTATGAAAAAATAGCCAATCTTAATTGTGTTAAGAAATTTCTTTTGGCCTATGTTGATAAGTTGAGAGATCAAACTATTTTATTTTGGGGCGGATATGAAGTACTGAAGCAAACTATAATCATAGTCTTCAACTTCTAAGTATTCTTTAGAATAATGCCAAATCCTTTTCTCCAAGAAAGGCATACTTCAAGGTCCTTATGGACCATTTACACTATAAGAAATAGTGCTTTAGCATAAGACTATTTAAGATCTTAAGAATCTAAAGATTTTCAAAGAATCATTAGGTTTGGTGAGAATGTGAGATGCTAGATTACATAGGACTTTCTTACACTGCAAGGGAGCAGTGTCAATTCGGACATTTTTTTGTCAATTTTTTGTCAATTTGGACATTACTTTGTCAATTTTCTGTCAATTCGGACATTTTTTTGACAAGATTCTATCAATTCGGACATTTTAATCAATTAGGATGTGTCAATTCGGACATTTTAGTCAATTAGGATGTGTCAATTCGGACATTTTAGTCAATTAGGATGTGTCAATTCGGACATTTTAGTCAATTAGGATGTGTCAATTCGGACACTGTTTTCTTGTAGTGTTAATGAAAATTATTGTTCAATCATGGAAAAAAATACACCACCAAATCCAATCCTACAACCTTGTCTTGCATATAATTAATTAGGATTGGTAAATATGAGTAGGTGAAATATTGAATTGATTTAAATCCTCACATAAAATTTGAAGCCTTGACACCTAAAGCTCTTTTATATCCAATACAATTGGGTATTCTTTTGGTAATTTGAGTTATATTAAAAAAGAATTGTTTTTTGAGCCTAATTTTTCTTAATAAATTAGAAAATTAAAGTATCTTCCAAGGAATATAGATTTTATACAAATCGGATTTAGAATGAAAGCATTATGGTATTTTTTATATTTGGATCTCAATTGTGGCCTACGAGGTAAAGTTCTACTCTAGTGCCAAGAGAAGGACCTTACTACCTACATTGTGGATTTGCAAAAGGGGCTAGAGCGTAGATAAGAGGGGGAAATTTATATGCACATGTTCATTCTACCAAAAAAATGCCAAAAAAATGTGGTTTGTTGAAAAGGATGCAACGTGGGATGCAATCAGTAAATGATTAGACTTCAACGTAACTAGACACCAAATTATAACTGCTTGGACAAGATTCTAACTAGTAAACAAAGGTGTAAAATACAACAAAATGCAAGAGATATCAAGGAAATGTTTTGAGTACACCCTCATTAAATCAAGATGGCTAACAATGCTTCTATCAACATAAAATCAAGATCTTATACAAATGAATGGCGTTGTTGATTAATTCTCCCAAAATAAATATGAACAATCAACATTTAGTAAAATTCAACTCTCTTGATGATCTATCCCCTACTAAGGAGAATCTATGGATGCCAAGCATAACAACACACTACATAGATCTAAAATCCTTCATGTATGTCTACCTCTATAAACCAAAATGCATTCAAGTAATAAAATGCACCTTGGTTGAGCTAAATATCACTGCAAGTAAGACTTGTTTAACCCCTAAAGGACCGGCATGCATTTTTTGGTTGTATAGAATTATTGGGCAGGCACGTGTGACTAGAGATTTCTATATTTTAAGTTGAAATTTTAATAGAAGGTGGGCACAAGGAGTATCTTTCATATGCACTAAATTTCATGACATTTGGAAATGTGAGTCAAAATTTATGGCCTAATATGTTATTTTTTTTCGTAACTGGGCAGTTCGGGCAGATAAAAAAAGAACACTTTTTTCAAAAACAGAAATTTGAAATTGGTTTTCTAGAGTTGTTTATGAATGATTTATTTAACGTGGAATGCTTTGAAGCATCCCATTTCTATTAATGAGTCAAAAGTTATAAAGATTTTTAGTTTGCGGGCAGTTATGGATCCTCTACTCTAAAACAAACTTTGAAGTCCTTTATCTTATACAATTTTCAATAATTTTTGAAAAAAATAAAATCGTAGGATGTAGATTGTTTATTACAACATTGCAACCATTGGGATTGACATTTTTCAATTCTATAATTAAATTCTTGACAATTTAATATTTTGAACCATTCTCTATTACTATCTACTTACGGTTTTTTTCCTATATGTTGGACAATTCGAAATGGAGTGAAAATTTTCAAGCATGTAGGCAACTTATTTAGGAAAAAGAATCCAAAGAAGCACCACCATTTTGAACATTTTTTCATCAAAAAGTGAGCTTGTGAAGTGCAGCTGCCTTGTTTTTCGCAAGGCCAAAAAAATGATTTCAAGGAATTTGAATGCTTATATCTTGCAATCCACAAAACAAAAATTTGAGAAATTTTTACCGCATGTTCTCAAGTCATCATACTACAAGATCTATAGTTGTATGTGTCAAAAAAAAAGTTTTTTTTCAAAAATTTGGCACTTGTACTCAAAATGGCAGTTTTTGAGCATTTTTGATGGAACATAGTCATGGAACTTTAGGGGTTAAAGGTTTGAGTGTCAAATTAGTAGGGGGCATTTACAATTGAGTCCAAAACCTAGTTCTCACAACAATATACATTGATAAAGGAGAATGATGGGCTAAGGATTGGCCAAGGAAGGAAGCCGCAACTTAGAGGAGAAAAAAGCAATTGTTAACCAATTGCGGAATTAGACTCACACTATTGGACTCAACTTAAGGTAGATCCCACTAAATTGTTGGTGGCATTACTGAATCCACTATACTTGCATAGACAATTGTGAAGAAGAGAACTTGACGTTTGCCAATTGACCTCTCTACAAACATCTATCACTTTTTTTGACAAACTACATATGTGATACAATGAAGGAGAAGGAAGCCTTTGACAAGGCGGATTTGAGTGCATAATACAAGAAGCTTGGCTAGACAAACTCAATGCCCCCTCAAAAATCCAATTGGAAGGGAAAGAAGTGAGATTGACTACCAAATTGTAGCTAGTTTATAGGGATAGAATGATATTAAACTTAATATTCTTATTTGTTGTACTTGGTCTTCTTGCAACTTGCCAATGTGGAGGAGAAGGTACACATAAGTTATGAACATAGGCAAGTAGCTTGGCAAGTAGCTCTTTCACACCAAACCAAAATCATAAAGATGTCACAAGTGCACCCTTCTTCTCAGCAAGGGTCCCTTTGATTGCTCTTCCCCCTCCTTTCCCCACCCTAGTAGGCACCCTAGCAAAATTTTATGACAACAAGGACCTCTAACTATCTTGATTTGCAAAAATGTATATGTGATGGTCCCCTCTTGGATTGTGAAGAGGCCTTGGATCATGAGCAAAACAAAGGGGACATGCAATGTGGCGGTAGTTTGGATGACATGATTTGGCCTCCAACAATGCTCCTCTAATATAAGATATTTGGGAGGCAATTAAGGCCCAATCAACCTTTGTGGGGTAGTGAAGAAGAACAATTACGGGAAATGTGACAACCAAGTAGAAATGGACGAGCCACAGGGGGTGTCCTCCAAGAGAGCATTGGAATTAAGAAAGTAGATGCGTCAAGGTGGAGTGACCCTTGCAATGGCTCAATACTCAATCTAACAAAGGATGGGACATGGAACAAGGTTGAATTGACGGGGTTGGAAACAAAATGAAATGGGATCGACAGAGGTGGAAATGCTCTTTGTGAAGCATTAGGTGGGCATGGCAACTTTGGAGAATGGCTTTCTATTACTGATAAAGTAAATGAGGGAGATTCACATATAATGGTGAATGAACGAGGCAAAATGGAAGGGATGACTAAGGGCAATTATTCCACTATTCGGTGCTATCAAACTTTTCTTTAGCGTGTGATTCCAAGAATTGTAAAGACGTTCACACATCACAAATTGAAACCAATATGAAAATGTAGGAAGGAAAGATCTTGAATACGATTGACAAAATTCATCACATGGTGGTTAGTACATGCAATTAGAGGAATTGCAAGGCTCCGTGGAATCTTTGCAAGAACGTGACTATTCATAAGATGATGATTAGGTACAAAGGAATGTTCCATCCTATCCACTAGGATATACCAAAGAAGCTCTACAAATAAGGCTTGAAGGATCAATCCATGCATAGCAAACTTGGCGTGTATGTATACCATTTCAAAATTTATTGTGGAAAAAACCATTTGTACTTTGATATAATTATACCAATGCCTACTAGAGATGAGCTTGAGCTAGCATATGATATTATTATAAGATTGGTTGAAAGCATATGATATTGCTTTCATAATGTTTGATAGACTTGAATTGAATCGTCATTTGGTGGTGAAGGATAATTACTTTTTGGGTGGTTGCAAGCTATAATCCACTAGTTCTTAAACAAGCTTTTATGCACTTTTGCACATTTTGCACACTCACTAGAAGCTCTTGTTCTTTTAGATGGAATTTTGCTTTCTAACCCATTTGAAATAATGTTAAGCATTGAATTATTAAAAAAGTCAAAGCGCTAAGTTATATATATATATATATATTAGTGTGCCTTGTGCCGTTGCCACGGCCAAAAGTAAAGGAAAAGTCATTTATTTAAATTAATTTTTTGATATTAAAACTTTGAAATTCAATAACTTTCACACCGTCATTCCCAACGCCAAAAAACAAAGCTTATCCACCCTTCCTCGCCAAGAGCTTTCCGACAGTACTAAATACGCAGCCGAGGGATGCACAGTCCGGGAGATATCAACGTAACAAAACAAACAAATAGATATCTAATTATAGGTAAAAAAACATGCTAACTTAATGTATACTAGTGTGCCCTATGTTGTTGCCACAGGCAAGATTGCAGTAAAAATAGTTTTCTAACTTTCTAATTCATTTTAATAACTTTGAAAATCAATATCTTTCACACCGTCATTCTAAATGCCACGAAACCAAGCCCATGTACCCCTCCTCACCTAGAGCTCTCCAACGGTACCAAGAATGCCACCAAAATTAAAGCAAAAATCATTTTCTAATTTTTTGACCCATAAATACTTTGAAATTCAATAACTTCAGCACTGTAGCTCCAAACACCACAAAATCAAGTCCGTGCACCCTTCCTTGCCAAGAGCTTTCCAACGGTACCAAGCACGTAGCCGAGGGATGCACAATCCGGGAGATCTCATCGTAACAAAACAAACAAACAAACAAACAAACTTACGATATATATATATATATATATATATATATATATATATATATATATATATATATATATATATATATATATATATATATATAAAGAGAATATTAGAATTTCTATTTTTTTCAACAAATTATATTAAAGATATAGGATTTGAAACCTCTCATTCAATAATACTTTGAGGTGAAGAAATATTCAATTTGAGTTCTATATTTGAATTTTCATTTTAAAGCCCACCTAAAGATTTGCACTCTAAACTACATAAAAAAAAATCATCAACCAAAATTAACAATGAAAAATAATAAATCATTAAAAAATTTAATGTTAAAATATAAATATCAAAAATAAAAATAAAAATAATATTGAATGATTTCATTTCACATGTATAGCTTTGTTAGAAATATCTAGAGCTCAATGTTTCATTTTCAACCTTCTTTCTTTGCCTTGTTTTGAATTTGGAGTGCATAGAGGAGGTAGCACAAGTGTGCATTGATCTTGAAATAAAAGATTCATTTAAACTCTTAAGAGGAAAAAGTGGAAAGAATTCTCAAATAAACAATATGAAATTCTACCCATATAAATACATTTTTTACAAGATTTAGAGGTGGCACTTTGAAAAGTTGAAAATCTTAAAAAACAATTAAAAGAAGCACATTGCAACATAAAAACTAGTGTATCATATTGTGCAAATGCCCTTTCAAGTGTCTCTCTTTTTCAATAGTTGCATTTAAAACAAATATATGTAAATGGATAGTATAGAATGAAGTGCAATAGAGTCTCTATTTTTGGAGAGTATGCAATGGATATGAGAGAACTAATCAATGATGTGCAATTGAGTTGGTTTGTCATCATCTTTGAGAGATACCAAATCTTTTGAAAGTAGCCACAAGTAACTATGAAAAGGTAGATGCATGACTCTGGCCTAGAGTATTTAGTCAACTTTCATGCTACTATATTATATTGTAGGAATGGTTTCATTTGGGAGAAAATTCAAACCACTCTATTCTTGTATACAATAGTAGACATGACAAATATGCAATAGAGTCACGAACAGATTAAATTGACTACCATAGCCTAAATATACTAGATCAACTTCAAGGGTTTGAATAGATTAGATTGAGTGCAATCGTTTGAATAGACTAGATTGACTTCAAGGATTTGAAAAGACTAGTTTGACTTCAAGGATCTGAATAGATTAGATTGACTTCAAGGATTTGAATAGACTAGATTGAGGGCAATAGTGTGAATAGACTAGCTTAAGCAAACTAGTTTGACTATAATGGATAGACTAGATTGATTGCAATAGATTGAATAAATTAACTTGAGCAAACTAGATTGACTGTAGTAAATAGACTAAATTGATTACAATAGACTTAATAGATTAGATTGACTACAATAGATTAAATAGACTTGATTGCCTGCAATACATTGAATAGAATAAATTGCCTGCAATAGACAAAACTAAACAGACTAGATTGATGTTCAAGGTTAAAATATTGCCAATTTTTCAAAGAAGGTACAAGAAAAAACTATGGATAGGTAGATGCATGACCATTATTTAGTTGTATCCTCTTAAAAGAAAATAGGCATGTGCTTATCTTGTCTAATCATCCCAAATCTCTTCAATCATTAAATGACATTGGAGGGCATTGGGAGGGCCGTTTCAGGCCCGTTCCCAAATCTGGCCTAGTTCTACGAACAACCGGTACAAGTTGTCAGAATTTTTTTTTCCCAAATATCATTTTAAGCAACTTTTTTTTTTCCTTTGAAATGATGTGGCATAGTCTCGGCCACATCATCCAACAATTATCTCGTGTTCCCGCAATTTAGAAATGCAGGATAACTTGCAGTTGCTTAGAGGCCTCAAATGTCATCCAATGATCCAATCAACTTTCACAGGATAATACTTTGTACGAATGCCACCATTGGAGAGAAATTCAAACCTCTTTGGTTTTTGTAAAGCATCAAATGGACATGAGGTGAATAGATGTGGCTTGATCAATGATGTGCATTAGGAAAAAATTTAGCCCTCAAAGGGGCTGCCAATTTTTGATTTTCGGCACCTCCGGGGTATAATTATAGATTTTTTTATTTTTTTATTTATAAATATTTAAAAAAATTCCAATATAATGTAGCACTAATGTAACACCAACAACACTGATATGGCACCGTATATGCTACGTCAGATTTCAAGTTTCAAATTTTAAGTTTTTTATTTTTTCCTATAATTGCACTAAAATTCGCGGCCCCTTTGAAGGCTGAATTTTTTTGTAATGCAAAAGCGTGAATAGACTTATTAGCTTTGAAAGATACCAAATCCTTTAAAAAAAAGAGCCACCGTAAGGAATAGTGGATACAAGGATGCATGACTTTTGAAGCATTAGTTTTATTTTCTTAAAAAAATAGGAGGCTTTTACTTGTCTTGTCTAATCATGAATTATAGATAGGTGGATGCGTGACTCTATTAAGACCATTAGTTGTATACTCTAAAATAAAAGAGGCATTTGCTCATCTTGTCTCTTTAACCTCCAATCAATTTTCATATAGCCACATTCTTTATAGGCATAGTGCCATTAGGGACAAAATTCAAACCTCTCTAGTCCTCATAGACTCACACAATGGATATGCCGAAGGTAAATGTGTCCAATTAATAATGGGCAATAAAATTGGTATGCCATCAGTTTTTGCATTAATATAAATGCAAAAAAATTGATTTACAACTCCGCTATTTGTCCGATGTAGTATTTGTAGGGCAGTTTCAAGAGTATTTTTAATTTTTGAGCCAAATACCTTTAGGGTTTGAATGCAAGTATCAACTTTGTTGGCATTTTGTGTAAATAGACCATTAATTAACACAATTGAATCAGATGATGGTAGGCACTACATTGCTATAAAGATGAGTAAGGTAGAATTATCCATTATAGACAAAAGATCCATTCCAAATACTTTTGAAATGACCCATCATAGTCTTTTTCAATAAATGAGATTTTTGCTACTTTGGATTGAGTTAATGGTTGTAATTGATGTTTTAAGTGATGGTAATGGGGTGATTAGTAACTACAATAGGAACTTCTACCTTTTGAGTGTAAATTCATAGCAAGAAGTGACTTTTTTAGGCCTTCATGTAGTGTGGTCATATTAGAAAATATTGTAATTGCTTTAGGTGAGTAAGATGACCATCATGGATATATTTTTTGTTGGTTTTGGAGTAGTCTAGAGACTCTTTTTGGCCATGATGGGCAACACACTTCAAAATTCATAACAAATTTGTACTTTGTTGAAAAAATATAATTTCAATTGTTCTCACTATTTTCACTACAAATAAACAGTGTCCAAATCAACAATTTTTGCCCCAATTGACGAGTCCAAAGTGAATTTTGTTGATTTGGATGTTTTAGTCAATTTAGACATGCCAATTCAAACTTGTTGTTTAGTATTGTTTTCACATTTGTCATTATGTGGGAAAAACATTTTAAAAATTCAAAAATGACACAAATGCAGGAAAAAGATTAAGAACATCACTAGTGCCTCATGCCAAATTGGCCACTATTAATGTCATACATACTTTAAGTTAGTTAGTTTGTTTTATTTTATTTGTTACAGTGAGATCTCCAAAATCATGCATCCTCCAATCTTGTTCTTGGTACCATCGGAAATCCCTCAGTGAGGAAGTGTAAACAGGCTTTGTTTAGTGGCATTGGGATATATGGTATAAAAGCTATGGATTTTTTGAGTTATTTTTTAATTTAAAAATTAGAAAATTACTTTTGCTTTTATTTTGATTGTGACAACAACACAAGGCACACTAATTGACATGAAGATTGGAAAAAGGGTCAAAAGCCCATGCAAAAAATTGATGAAGGTTGTGTCATATTTTCCCTCTCATGGGCCACATTTGTGAGTTTTGGTGTGGCCTTCACCAAGCACCTCAATTGCTTGGTCACAATGCTATGTCGGTCAACCAACTACATTGTTGTAGAAAGAAAAGAAACAAAATAAAAAATAAAAAATCTAGACTCTTGTGTTGTTTAAAACTCTTACTTGTGCCAAGGCAACATTGTTTGCCACAGGTTCATTTTTAAAGTTAATATGCATGGAAGTCGGTCATTGAAGCAACCTAGCCTCAAAATGAGCATCACTTTGGAAGGGTCATATGCAAGTCCCTTGAGGTAACATAGTGTGACTACGTAGCATTAAACCATTGGCAATGCTCTAAGGTCCTCTACATTACCAAAAAGGTAGACAAGCTTATTACCTTGCAAACTAGCAATTGGAATATCTTGAGGTCAACTCCAAGAGGGGCACATTTTTTCCAAGGTGTACTTGTTTCACAAATTAGTTTAAGTGGAATTATAATTTTTTGATTAAAATTGTAATTTTTAGGGATTTTTGAAGTGGTCTGCCCTAAAAGTACAAAACCATTTATTGTGTGGAGTCATGAACATCCTATAAACAACAAATAACCACTCTCCCACATATCTAATGGCACTTAAGTGCTAACCATAAAACTTAGGTTAGAAGGCAAATGATCCTATACATGCCCCCCCATCAAAATGCAATACTGTCATTGGTCCCAAATCTAGTTGTGTCTAAAATTGCCACCTAAATCTCTATTACCCATTAGAGGAGTTTTGGGGGCCTTAGAAGATTGTTTCAGGCCCGTTCCCCAGTCTGCCCAGATTCAGGGAACCACGGTACAGGCATGTCATTTTAACCCAATTTTTTTTTTTTTTTTTTTTGAAAAATGACATGGCAGTCGCTTGGCCACATTAGCCTGGGTTGCCTGGCCATTTGGCAGCATCCCAGCATTCCTGCAGAGTTCCCACAGTCCGGGAACTCGCAGTCTCTTAGGAGGCCCGAAACTCCTCTAATGACACTTTTCTAGGTGCAAAACCACTTTGCCTTTGTCCTATTTAATCCCTAATGACCCAAAGGGGGGAGGGGGTCTTTCAACTTCTTGAGCAACTTTTTTGCTCATTTTTTTCTTAAGATTGGATTGAATGTAACCACATGATCTTGAAGTTGACATTTAAATTGAGCACCTCAAAAAAAATTAGATTATTTAACCACATAGTTTAGGAGATGTTTAATTTTGAAGTTTTTCTTGGATTAATAGAAATACAGGGCAATGCACTTTGATGGAGCATATCTCTGCGAGAATATTTTGAAATGATACTTTTTTATGCTCAATGAAAGATAAGAGAGCTGAAAAAGTATATATAAAATTTCATAACATTCTAAAAATTTTACAATTCAAAGTCAAGCTTGCAATGCACGGTGGTCACTAAAATTTGAATAGTGTTTGCAAGAGAAAAAAGAAAGGAACACTGATCATCTCCTTGAACTCTTTGGATCTGCCCTTTTTGAGGCAAATATAACCTTTACAAGATGGGCAAGAAGCACATTGGTTGGCTGACTTTTTAGTCCATGCCCAAACTAAACACAAAAAAACAAGCTATAAACTACACTACACCACTTAAATTTGAAAAATTCCATAAGGCGGAGTTTAGCTCAAAATTTGATGAAACTATCACCATTGGATTTGTATTGCATTTTGTTTTCTAGAAATAAACTTAAACCTTCAAAAAAATTAGAATCTGAGTACAAGCAACTCAAAAAACAAGGAACAACAACCATAAAATGGTTGCTTGGGTCATTATGGTTAAATCACGCAATCATTGTAGGGATTTTTTCAGAAAACAAATGGATTTGGATGATTTTTTTGGACATCATTGGGGTCAAGTCAAAAGTAGGATGACAAAATGAGACATCAAACGAAAATGGGCTTGTTGATCTTAAGTTAACCCCTAAGTGGTTCTGGATATCTTTCAATACATCTCTATAAGGTAAAAGACCCCATTGTGGTCAGAATTAGGAGTGTGCCTACATGCTATTGCTGAAATTTTTCAAATTTTTTCCCACACAAAGATAAGTGTGAGAGATAGTGAGGGCATTTGAAATTATATTTTTTGGACGAAGTATGAATTAGTTCTGAATTTTTGAAGTGATTAGCTCATAGGAGTCTGTAGGCTACTTCATGACCAACAAAATCTGAATCCAATATGGTCATCTTCCTACCCAATGTAGTCACAACATTTTCAAACATGGAAGACCTAAAAAATCAGTTTTTATAAAGAATTTTACACTGAAAAGTTGGAAGTACCTATTAAGGTCACTAATTACTCCATAACTACCATGTAAGCATTGATTGTGGTCTAAAAAACCACAATGGAGTCATTAGATGTCCATCATGGGTCATTTGACCGCAATGGGGTCATTTACCTTAGTACTGTACACAATGTGAGTGTAATATATACAGCCTTGCAAGTGAATGGTTTACAATCCATTTAATTTTAATTATTTTCTATGAATATACACTGAAGTCTTCTACCAACCTTTATATTTCTTGGCTACATTGGACATATTATCAATTTTGTAAATATTGTGAAGTTGTACCTCCAGTACACATATTTCTCTAGAATACCCACTTTAGCATGTTTGGCAGCACATTTCAACAACAAGCATTGCAATATTTTCTAAAAACATATGAAAATCAGTGACTATTGCACCTTCAATTTTGTAGTTTACAAATTTAGCCAATACTTCATGGAACTGGGCAAATAAGGGTTGCGTATAAATCTAGAGGACACAATGTATTCCTAAGCCACTTAAGGATTAACCCCTAAATGCATTTGACTATGTTTTCACCAAAAACGCTCCAAAACTACCATTTCTAATACAAGTACCAAATTTTAGAAAAAAACATTTTTTGGACAAATATAATCATAAGATCTTGTAGTGCACTGGTCTAAGAAGATCTAGAATGTTTTTTAGAATTTTCCACCGTGCAGATTGCAAGATATATTTGAGTTTGAATTGAGAAAAATCCTTTTTTTGTCCCTACAAAAATCCAAGCAGCTGCACTTCACTTCACAAGGTTGCATTTGTATGAAAAAATGTCCAAAATGGTGGTTATTCTTTGGATTCATTTTTGAAGTCAAGTTGGCCATATGCTTGAAAAGTTTCAAATCATTTAGAATTGTACAACATATAGGAAAAAAATAGTAAGTAGAAAGAAGTAGAGAATGATTCAAATTACTAAATTGTTAAAAATTTAGTTATGGAATTGTAAAATGCCAATCCCAATGGTTGTAATGTTGTAATAAATAATCTACCCCAATGTTTTTATTTTTCTTCAAAAATATTGAAAATTGAGTTAAATAAAGGACTTCAAAGTTTATATTAGAGTAGAGATTCTATAACTACCCGCAAACTAAAACTCCTCATAATTTTTATCTCATAAATAATGGAATGACTCAAAGCTTTCCATGTATATTTAAATCTAGAGAACCAATTTCAAATTTTAATTTTTTTTAAAAGAATATTTTTAAGAAATATTTGAACTACCCACCGAGCACTGAAAATCACATATCATACAATAACTTTTTAACCATGCAGTCAAAAGTTATGAAATTTGTTTGCCCTTGAAGCTACTCCTTGGAAAAATGTTGTGTGAAAATTTCAAAGAAAGAAAATAAAAAATCATTTGAGAATCAACATTTGGGAAGCAGGCACAGGTCAGTCTAAAAGGAGATAAAATATCCGCTGGAATTTGACCCCTCCCAAGATGGGGCATTTGAGTAATTGGCGCGGTTTGTATTTGGGGTGTGTTAGATTTGTCCGGTCTCTGGGGGGTAGTTTGCTCTCTGAAAATTTAAAAAATTGTTCGCGGGGGCTTGTCCTCTGGTTCTCTTGTACAGTTCCGTTTCTTATCAATGGAATTTGTCCATGTGTTTCAAAAAATAAATAAATAAAAGGAGATAAAAATCATAGTGATGTCCATTGTGTTGACTCCGTGAGTTTCAGCCAAATTTCAACATGCATTTTGCAGAGCTGGGTGACCACTGCGGAGCTTGAAAGAACTGCAGACCAACCAGAACTCCAGGAAACTAGGTTACGGAAGCAGACGGACATTACGAAGCTCAAGCTTAACAGTGGCAGGCAGTCAACTGGATTTGGCATGTTGGCAACACACAATTGACAATTGAGGGAAGATTGGCAGTAACATAGTGGTCATGGCAACTCTTGGGTCAGTCTGCAGGTAAGTTAAAGGGAGAATTGATGGGTACCATACATAATAAGTTGGATGGGAATAACCCGTGCTAAAAGTGACCTTTTCAAGGGCTGCCGGGAGCTACTTGGGTGTAGTAAGAAAAAGGTGAGGCAAATTTTTATTGTAAGAGAAAGTAAAATGATGAAGATTGCCTACCAGACACTTTTATCTCCATGTAGGCAATGTAAATGTATTTTTAGAGCTACATAGAAATCATTATGATTTTTTGAATTAATTAAGGTTTCCTATTAACCCCTAAAGGACGAAACACCGTTTTTTGGCAACATAGCGATTTTGGGCAGCTCACTACAAATGGAGTTTTTATTTTTTTTTCTTTGAAAATTTTACACAACATGTGCCCAAGGAGTAGCTTTAAGGCCCAACAATTTTCATAGCTTTTGACTATACGGTTAAAAAGTTATTGCATGATATGTGATTTTCAGTGGTCGGCGGGCAGCCCGGGCAGCTCAAAAAACTTCTTGAAAAATGACTTGAAAAAAAAAAAAAAAAAAAATTGGTTCTTTAGATTTATCTAGAAGTGTGAAGCTTTGAATCATTCAATTTGGATATATGAGTCAAAAGTTATGAGGATTTTAAGTTTGTGGGTAGGTATGGAGTCTTTCAAAACCATACCTATTCATAACTATATTTGGCAGCTCACTACAAATGGAATTTTTATCATTTTCTCTGAAATTTTCACACAATATGTGGTTGAGATCTTACAAGTTTCATAACTTTTGACTACATACTTAAAAGTTATTGTATAACATGTTTTTTCTTCTCAGCTTGGGCAACTCAAAAAATCACTTTTTCAATAAACAAAATTTTGAAATTGTTTTTTGCAGATTTATATATATATGGAATGCTTTTAATTATTCCATTTTTATTAATTAAATTAAATTTATGAGGACTTTTTGTTTGCATCTGTTATAGAACCTCTATTCTAAAATAAACTTTGAAGTCCTTTGTTTAACAGAATTTTCATCATTTTTTGAAAATAAATAAATTCATAGGATGTAGACTGTTTTTTACAACATTCCAACCACTGCATTGGCACTTTCAATTCCATAACTAAGTTCTTAACTAAATTGTATTTAGAATAATTCTCTACTTCTTTCTCTTTATTATTTTTTTCAAATATGAATATGAAATTTGTTAAAAAAACACTTTATATGTGTTCCAAACTTATTTCTTCAACATCTTATGGAAAGTTGCAAGTTATGTGTTCCAAATGGTAAGATTTCATCTTTCAAACCTTTTACCCCAAAAGGTTTGAAAGATGAAATCTCACCATTTGGAAAGACTTTAAATACGTCTTTTTGAAACTCAAGCATCATGATCTTGCGATTGGTAAGGTTTTTTATTCTCAAATTTTCGGAGGGTGTATTCTACAAGTTAACTAAAAAATCCTATGGTTGGATTCGTTTAAAAATAAATAAAAGATGAAGATTTTAACCTTGCTTAGGAGACTAGTCTTCTGAAAAAGTTTTGCGCCTCTAAACATGAAAGAACTTTAGAGGATACCCCCTAAAGCTGTTTAAATCCAAAATGGTTTTGGGATGTTTTGGAGCATCCAAGGTGAAGTATCAAATTTTGGATTTTTTCTTCTCATTTTTTTTTAAAATTGGAAAATCTCATTCTTACAACAATCCAACAATTGGTTAAAAAATTTGTTTTGATTTTTGTTTTGATTTCCAATATGGGTAGGTGAGAGCATAGCATCATTTTGATTTGAAAAGTTACATGACTTGAAAATCCACTGTAAATCTATACTTTGATCAAATAATGCATACTAAGATAATCTAAAATCACCTTTAGCTTCCAATATGATTTAAAACAAAAACAAATTATAGATAGCACAATAATATGAGCCATTATCAATTGTCTAATTTTATATATCGTCACTTTAGTAGTTTGTCAACCTACTATTCAGAGTTGTTGATTTCAATAGCATTGAATCCATTTTCTAAATTTCCAAACATTATATGGGTATTGACAAAAGATAATTAGGATTACTTTTTTATGTTTTTGAATTAGTGTTACATAGGATCTTCATTAGAGTGATGATGATATTTTCATACCTAAATATATAAAGAATGGATAAATTATCATGTATTCATCTAAGTTATGCACAACTAATATTTTGGTCCATTTAGTATTTGCAAATGTTGTTGGAGAGTTTATGATTTGAAATGTATGTATATTTATATAAGTTGAATTCAATCATTAAGATACCTTCAATTTAAAATATAAAATATGCCTAGAGACTATAGACACATTACCACATTTCATATCTTTAACTCAAAAATCAAGTTTTGAAAATCACTACAATTTGACTACCGTACATGCAAGGCAGTTTCGGCATTGTCCTGCCTAAATAATTTAGTCTTCATAATTCAACAAGTTGGCAGGGAGATAGGATTTTTTTTGCTTTCAGCACTTTATGAGGACGCTCCTAATTTTGGATTGATTATTTCTATTCATGCGTAAAAAAAATTTCTTAAAATTTTTCTCAAGAAATAATTATTTCAGATTTTTAGAAATAGTTGTAAATAATTTTTTTAATTTTGACGTCTTCTGAATTTTCCCAAGTTATTTACAAAATTGACCTACACGAACGTTATGAGCTTTCCAAATGAAATTTCTATATTTTCAGTCCAAAATTAACCCCTAAAAGCCCATTGTCCCTTCAGGGGACAAATGGGATTTCGGGCAGGTACCTACGGACTGAAATTTTGTCCAGATTTTTTGAAACTTTTTTTGAAGATAGAAAAACTGCTAAGCTTTGTGGGAGTATTTTTTTTTCAATCGGTGCCCAGGAAAAAAAGTTATGCCCAAATAAGCTCAAAAAAGGAGACGGGGCAACAAAATTAAATTTGCAATTCTTTTTTTTTTCTTTTAAATTTTATCTCATAGCTTATATTTTTGTCTATCCTGAAAGTTTTGATTCATTTCATATGGACTTTTTATGAGAAAGTTATGGATAATCTTGTTTTTTGGGCACTTAGAGCATCTTCCTGAAAAAAATAATTTGTAGGCTTCATTTCTGAATGCAATTTTTATAATTTAAAAAAAAAAAAAGTTCCACTAGGTTTATTTTTTATGCTAGAACTATCACACCATTCAAATTAGTTTTTTTTTTTAATTCCATATAAAAGATATTAATAGTTTAGATTTTCCTTCTATCTCATACCTACTTCCACTTAACCATTTTTTTAATAACAAAAATAAATTTTTTTGGGATTTTTTTTTTCTTAGATTCTCAACTCAATTTTCTACTATAAAGATTTAAAGCTCAAAACTATGTAGTGCAAAAATTTAAGTTAAAATGTTCAAAGTCATAAAACCTAGTCAAACAATGTGCTGAAAAATTTGTTTTTTTCCGCTTTAAACGCAGATATCTTGCAATCTATGCGGTCAAAAATTCTGAAATTTTTTCCACACATTCTCATACGAGTTAGGTGTAAGATCCTACAGTTAGATGTGCAAATAACAATTTTTTTTTAATTCTTTTTACTCTTTGCTATAAAAATGGCAGTTTTGAGTGTTTTTTTGCAGAAAAAGGGCCTTGGGCCTTCAAGGGTTAAAGGGTTAATCTATCATAGTTGGTAAGAGAATGAACAATCGAATAATTACTAGTCTTGCTACATTGTTTGTCCTATTAGTATTGTGACATTAATATTTTAAAGTAATTCTACTTACAAAAGAAACAAATTAGAGAGGATTCAACATATTACAGTATCGTATTAATTACCGCATAAATAAATTTTTGATACTAATTCTCTGGAAGATAATAATTTTACTCCCTCACTAACAGGACAAATTAATATACTTTAGGATTTTATTTTTATTATTTTATTAGAAATTCTACATATTAAGCCACAGGTTTAATTACAATAGGATTCAGGGGCACCAATGTAGGTACCATTATACTGTACCGCCATCCGTAGTCTGCGCTTGGCAGACTGGAGAAATTTTCACTGTAGATATCCTCAGGGAAGTCAGATAATATTTTAATTACTGGTAGTAATTACAGGCCAGCTGTAAGCCTGTGATACATCATGGCATTATTAATCCTTTCAGGTTAAACTTTTTTAGTTAACCCTTTAAGTAGTGTTCAAGGGAACTGAAGTAGTCAGACTTTTGACACGGTGTTTGGAAGCTATAAAAATTAAGGTAGGAAATCCATAAAATGCCCATTTATGATCTTGAAATTAATTTGGGGAGGTTAAACTTTTTCAAATATTTTCTCATAAAATTTCTTTGAAAGACAAATGGAATTGGCATTGAACGCAATTTGTTTCATATTTTTTGTGCTCCATGGAAATTATAGTCATGAATTTTTGAAGTTGCAACATAGTGGTCATTAAAAGCACCGACCTTGTAAAAATGTTCACTATTTGTACATTGCTAGTGCAATGAAAAAGAAAAATGAACCTATGTATTAGAAGACACTTTTAGAGCCCAAGAGCTTTACGGATCATTGGGCAATGCATCTAAACAATCATAATGTTTGTAAAAAGTGCACATCAAGAGTAAAGATTGAAAATTATTTGAAGTGATGTATTTCAATGATTAATATGTGTGAATTGAAGGAAAAAATTCAAAAGTAATTACAAACCATCTTAGCTGTAAGTGCACTTGACAACTCAAAAATGACACATTACACATATAATCCCTTGTCCTATAATGATTGTCTGAAGTCATCCTTGTTTAGATTATGTGCTAGTCAATTCCAAAAAATTATGCAAAAAGCAAACGCTTACAAACCATTTTCAAGGTATGAGAAATGAAAGACATGAAAATGTATAATATCTTTATGGACAATTTTATTTTATTAAAAATAGTATTAAACTTTGAAATATCACATTCTATTGAAATTCACATGGTTATAGACTTCTATAGACTTGCGCATTCTTTTTTGTGATTCTCATTTGTGGAGAAATTTAATCACATTTCTTTATCTTCTCCATCTCTAAAAGTTGACCAAACCGATTTGTTTTTTTATCGACAAGTCTCTTTTACATTTTTGGTCAATTTCTTTCTCATAAGAACATACGTAAATAAGTCAAGAGATTTTTGCACTCTCTCAAAAATCATGGATTTTAGAGTTCTATAAGTTCAACTACAAGATTGCAAAAATTGAAATTTCATACTTAAGAATTGAATTCCTTTTAAATTTTACGTAAACTTGATTTCCAAACATCTAGAGTCACATGAGCATTGAAGGATTAAACCTCAATTTCACCTTCAAAACTACTCTTTTGTTTGATTTTGCTACCCAAAACAATGATCTATTTAACTTCAAAAATCAAATTAATTTCACATTGTTTCCAAAAAATATATAAATTGTGAGACTTGAATAAATATATAGTTTGTATATATTTGACCATGAAATTTTTTTTCAAATATGTTTTAGTAAATCTACATGACCAAATTACACATGAAAGTGTTTGTTATTAAAAACTCAAAGCAAAAACTTGAAACTTGAAACAAATTTTGTTGAGTGTGTTTATCTTGTAAGGTTGATTTGGTAAATTAGAAGCAATTAATTTGAAGAATCTATTAGTAATATTCTTCAATATCAAGAATCAATTGTTAAGATGTTTCTAATGATGTTGTAATTGTTGTGTATTGGCACATTCTTTCAATCTTAACTTTGAATCTCTTTGTAATTATTGATCAACGAGAATAAAAAAGAAATTAGCCAATCTAATGATAAGAGCTATTTTCAATGTTTAAATTGTTACAATTGAATGTAATTAGCTTTCAAAAGCAAATTTGTTTATTCATTTTAAAATACATGGACCAACTCCATTGCAAAAAAGAACCAGTACAACAAACTAGAGGCAAGCCTTGGCAATAATCTTTAAGCAAATATAGACAAACAAAAAGCCTCCTAATGAGATGCCAAGCAACCAAAAGCAAAATTTTGAATGTACATAGATGCAAACATCATGTTATTTGTTATTTGCTTTTATTAGGCATTTTGGAAGCATTTCCTAAAATAATTCTTTGAATGAGGCAAGGAAACCTCATGGAAATCGTATGTGTCATATTTTTTGAACATTTGTGATAATTATGATTATTTGAAGCAATAAGCTTTTTAGATTCTAATTCCAATTCTTAAATTCTAAATTCACACATTCAAGAAGGTGTACATTTAGGGGCAATATTCACTTATGTTGAATTAAAGCATGTTCACATTTAAAAAAGAATCTTTTAATTAAAATTATAGTTTTGTAAAATATAATACAAGAGAACGCAAAATGAAGAATTGTGCATACGTGTCCCTTGTGGTGCAATAGAATATTTGAAAAATTGGAATAAAAAAAAACTTCATTAAACTTGTTTATTCCAATTATTTTTAGAAAAATATATTGTGATTAAACTAGAAAATTAATGCAATACATGCTCACACATGATGTAAAGATGATATATAGAATTTAATACAACATTGACCAATCAAATTAATACTACAATTGTTTGGTTTAGGATAAACAAAATTGTGCTTGTGTTGTGTCCAATTTTTTTCAAGGATAAAATTGACTTGCATTAGCACTTTACTAATTAGTACAACTTTGTTTCATATTGATCTTGCATGAATAGATGTGAACATAGATGATCACAAGTAGACACTCCATAATCAACTGGAAATAGGTTGAGGAGTTTGGAAAGCAAGGCTATATAGAAAGACCCTATGTTTTTCTGCGTATGAGATTGAATACCTAAATATTGTTGTTGAAAAACTCATTAGAAGAGATTTGAGGCCTCCAAGAGACCGCGAGTTATTTTGCGTTCCTAGACTGCGGGAATGCAGGAAAGTTGTTGGCTGATGTGGTCGAGAGAGTGCCATGTCATTTTTAAAAAATGACCTAAAATGATACTTGGGAGAGATTTTTTATTTAAAAAAAAAATTCTAACAGCTCGTATCGGCTGTTTATAGAGCTGGCCAAATTGAGGAACGGACCTGAAACGGCCCTCCAATGCCCTCAAATCTCCCCTAATGTGTATAGTTCTAAGTTGTATGTACACCAATCCATAACTCTTTTTTTAAATATTAAAACTGGTGTACTTTGATATTCTTAGTTTTGTAGTTGGCACCAAAACCTATTACAGAGCATTAGGTATGCCTAAATTGACATTTTATAACATTGTGAGCAAAATTCTAGCTTTACAACCTCTATTTAGTCATCACCCTCTAATACCTCTTCATTTATGAAATTGATTGGTTGTGTCTTTGTACACTAATGTGTCTTTTAATCTTGTTGAACCTCTATCAAAATACAATTAAATATTACATAGTTTGATGCTCTAGTTGCTTGTAATTTATGGTATATTAAAAGTTAAAAAAAGAATTTAATAGATTTCAGATTTGATAATAGGTCAACCTCTCATTCTACTACCTCATATATGTAGTTACAATTGATTGCGCAATCTTTGATTCTACTACCTTATATCTGTAGTCATGATTGATTGCAACACTTCATATTCTACTACCTCGTATCTGTAGTTACAATTGATTGTGCCTTCATGATTTGCCATGTCTTACAGTCTTGTCAAATGTCTTTTTGAACATTGAATATTAGGAAGTTGAAGGTTCCAACTGTTTATTCAATAGGTCAATAATTAAATGAAGAATCAATGGATTAATAATTCAATGATTGGGCAACCGTGGACTCTACCATTCCTCTTCAGTACCTTATGCATTTTGTCTTCATAAGGTAGACATACCCATTCTCATTCCCCCACCCAATTTGGTCTCCATGTATCAATGGAATACATTCAAGAAAGAAAATGTGCACCCTTGGTATATATGGGAGGAATTCTTAAAAGAACAATAACGGATACGCCTACTTTAGTATAAAATGTTGTCTAGTCTTGTTTAATGTCTTTTTTAGATGCAATTAAATATTTCGGTGGTTTGATGCTCCAACTACTTTTTAGGTTTAGTATATTAAATGTTAATAAAAGAATTGATTGGTATTTTCATTTGGAAATTGTCAACCTCAAACTTTACTATTGCTCTACTAGATCTTGCCACTAGTTGTGTGGTTATAATATGAAATGTTTTTTAAATTTGTCTGAACTTTTTTTTCACTTGAGTAATAATAATGATAGGAAACACGAATGATATGTTCTGACAAGTGAGAAAGAATAGTACAAATACTATGTAGTCACTTC
Organism: Neckera pumila; assembly: GCA_963969595.1. Lineage (NCBI taxonomy): Eukaryota > Viridiplantae > Streptophyta > Bryopsida > Hypnales > Neckeraceae > Neckera > Neckera pumila. The sequence continues at coordinate 13,060,500 of OZ018410.1, read as the reverse complement.
CATTTTGGAAGGACAAACCCTATTATTGACTTTACGAAAGGGAGTGCTGCATGCACCATAGTAGATAGGGACGTATCCTAGCGCTGACTTTACGAAAGGGAATGCTGCATGCGCCGTAGTAGATAGGGACGTATCCACACTGACTTTGTGAAAGGGAGTGCTGCACGTGTCGTAGTGGATAGGGACGTATTTTATTGCTGACTTTACGAAAGGGAGTGCTGCACGCGCCGTAGTAGATAGGTATGTACCCTATCGCTAACTTTATGAAAGGTAGTGTTGCACGCGCCATAAAGTAGATAGGGTGGTGCAGTTTCCTTTCCACCCCTAATGTGTCTAATAGGCATTTGACAAAAAAACCAAAGGCAAGTGGTGGACGAGAAGCTAAAGTCCTAACACAGTCCTCTACACAAGTGTAACAGACATTGGAGATTTCTTGTAAGGTACATAATTTCAAAAGCCAAAAGAAGAATTGAATGGAATTCTAATTTGGTGATTTGGCAACCTCAGACTCTCCCACTACTCTCCATTACCTCGTACCACTCATTTGTTAAAGGGAGTGGTTGTGTCTTGCAACCCTCTATGGATTTTAATAAGTTCTACTTCATGTTGATTTGAAAAGTTACCTACGTGAGAGTATAAAATGTTTTGCTTTATTATTGCCAATTTTTTTTCTTTTTACTTCAATTAATTTTTAGGCACTTGGACTCTTAATTTACACCAACATTTAAAAATGGTTGGGAGTCTCTTCTCTCTCTCATTAATTTAGGTACTTGGATTCCAAAGCTAATTTTAAAGGTACTGTATCTTTATTCCTTGTGAAAATGGCTTGCCATGAAACTTCTCATGTGAAGCAGCAGCACTGTTCCATATGCTGATGTGAAGTTTGTGGCAATCTTCACACGCTTCCCGAGTCCCAATGCATTCCAAGGGTCAATCAATCATCCATACACTCCATACAGCTCACAGACAGCCACCAAAAGCGATCGAATTCCACATGGGGATGAAAATCATCCCCACTCCCTCCCTCCATCTCAGCAGTTTCTCATCCATCCCTTGCTGTCCAAAACGAGTGAGACCGACCCGGCCCGGGCGGGCGGGAACCAGTACTTGGCCATGCAAGAAACTGGGCAGTGGGCACCACTTCACCCGGCCCGGCCGAACCGCGTCTAGACTTGGACTAGTGAGCAGCTGCTCTTTTGCTTCCCAAGGCCCGCCCCCTTCGCCTCTTTTTTTGCTGCTCTGCCTCTGCCTGGCTATGGCGAGCAGGCCTCCTTCCCGGCTCCCTTGTTTATTAGTTGTATAGCTCCAGGACCGCAATCCGATGCGCTCATTGCTATTGTGTTCTCTCTTCCTGATGCTGTTCTCTTTCTCTTTTGTAAATTTTAATCGCGCGGACTCTGCCATTTTCGTGGTGGTAGAGTGCGCGCTGGTTGTTGTAGAGGTGGTTTAGTAGCGCAGGGGGTGGTGGTCTGTAGTGGTTATAATTTCGGGAGTGTAGAGAGGCGTCTGAAGCGGTTTGGGAAGGTGTAGAATGGAACGAAATTCAGGCGCAATTCGGCGTTGGTGAGAAGTGTTGCGTTGCGGTCGGCGTCGTCGCGTCGTCTCGCATGGGAAGGGGAGGGAGGCTGCTGAGCTGCAATTTCTTTGAGGGAGAAGTGGAGTGGAGTGGAGTGGAGTGGAGTTGATTCATGATTGCGATTTGGATGGATAGGGTGTAGATGCTGGGGTTCGGGGGATTACTGCAGAAAAAACGAGTTGTTGCATCTACTGCAGTTAGCGTCGTAACGCCACAGTCTGATCGAGAGCATTTATCTTCTGTCTATCGTGTGTACCGGTAGTTCTCTGCTCTTGAGATCATGTTTTGGATCATCCTCTATGCCATAGCGGTCCTGGTGCATTGAGCGATGAAGGAGAGCTGTTAAATGCGGTATTGCAGTGTGGGAGAGTGTCCGATCCGGGGGGAGTGGACTGTAGAGACGTTTGGAAGCGACGGAACCGCTCGAGCGCTTCTTGTAGGGCGGGAGAACCCGCTGCATTGTGCGCTACGTTTGTAGCGGGGAGAGCGACGTATGTTTCTGTATTCCTCTTTGAACTGGAGAAAACGCAAGACTGGCTGCAGCACTCTGAACAATCTGTAAACGATAATCAGCATCGGATACGTAAGAGAAGGTTTAAGAGCTCCTAAGGTGGATGTGGCTTCCGGGGGAACGGCTTGTGCTTACCAGTAGTGTCCTCGTTGAAAATTCGACGGCACCAATCAAACAGCAAGTACCAGCTGTGGTAAGTGATTCATCGATATTTGTTTGGGAAGTTTAATCACATAACTATTCTCTGGCTCACTTAATTTTCACTCTTGCTTTCATTGACATGGAGTTTATCTTCTCACTGTAGGATGTCGTTAACATCGCGTTGTTGCTGCGAAAGTGCTCTGTTGGTTGATACTTCAAAGAACATGAGCAAATGCTTCTTTGTTATTTTATGTCTCTTTTAAGACTGAGAATAAGTATTTTCTGTAGCCTGAATAGCAACATTATTTGTTAAAACGTGATCATGAGGCTTGTTCAGACAGCGATTGTTCTCAATCTTCCTATTCTATTGAGACTGTGAAGTCTGTAAAGGTACGCGTAAGACATCGGTGTGTCACTTGTTGGGCTTAGCTGGGTTGTCATATTTTTCAAACTCTGAAACATCTTGAGAAACATCTCGAGAACCAAAACAGCAGAGATCGATATTCCATGTTGAACTTTATTTACTTAGTGAAATGAAGATAGGGTTGTGCATCTTGAATGCTGAGCATTCAAGCTACTGGCAGCCGAAGTTGTAGTTGGAAGTCATCGCCTTTTGTGAGGTATTATAATTGCAAGTATGTGTTATCATGTCTCTGGCGGTACATTGGATAGTGGCCGAGTAACTGGAAGTGGCGACATCATCTGCATTTTAGTGTCCTTCTCAGCTCATTTCTTTCATCTTGTCAAGCTCGCTTCCTGGATTTGTTTTTTATCCCTCTTCTTTCACCTTGCAATTTGCAAAGGATTGGAATTCTGAGTGTCTACTTGCTTTACCCGGCTCTTGACGAACAGATCTTGCTCGTTCTGTTTGGTTTCATTTGTTTTGTCCTCTTTTTATTCCATGCAGAATATCGCTGGTTGTAATTCATCTCCTTGTGAAATTGAACGGGTTGTCTTCGAAGTCCATAATGATGGCATTGTCGGAACCGAGTTGAAAAGTCATCTAAGACCTGAATTCAGAATCGAAGAGTCTGAATTTTTCTAGTTTGGTCTCTTTCTACGACGATTCTAATTCTTGAATTCCATCCTGAAACTTTAAGAATGTCACTGTTAGACTTGATGACTCTTAATATTACTTAGAATCATGTGAATGGTTAATTGCTAGCAGGTGACTATTCCAGATTTCTGCGCTTTCTGGTGATTTCGATCTGCGAATAGTTAACCATGTTGAGCTGATGAATTATTGGGAGTCGCGTCCGATCTTGTTGTAGAATCTGTTTACCGGTAACCATTCAGACATGCGTCACTAACTGTGGAACTTGCCCATGCGATCAACGATGCAGGATCAGAAGACGTTGGAGCTGACTGTGATCTGAAGATATTGGAGGTGTGATCAAGAGATGGTGGACGTGTGAAGTGTTTCTAATGTATCTATTCCAATTATTCCGAAATCTGATATCTCTCAGCACTCTTCAACTTGATGCGACTTGCATTTGTGAGGTACGGTAACGTCTGAATGACAGATGGAATAGCTCGGTTATTCTCCGATCCACAGGGTGAAGAAATCGTCCATGTTAATGTCATGAATTTACTTTAAGAAAACTCTTCATTTTAGAATCACAACTGTTCTGACTTCTCCATTTCTTAACTTGATTATTCTGTTTGTCGAGGAGAATGAGATGACAAAAATGAACAAAAATTGGTGTCCATCTCATAGTTTCCACGTTTTAATTCTAACGATCTACGAGTCCGTGTGATCTAACTGGATTATTTCTTCTTATTCCCTCTGTTCGAATGTGCAGAGACCTGGCCATACCTATATAAACAGAAATCTATAGGGTCCGGACACAGCTGGATCATCGGTGCTGAGCCGCCTGATGTCTGATTTCACAAAAACTATTAATACATCAGATGCGACATGGCGGAGCTTCATTCAGAGAAAAAGCTCAGCTCCGGCAGTTTCAGTCTATTCAACGGAGGGAAAGTTCCCGGAACCACTCAGTCCGGGAAGATAGATCAGTTTCAGGGATGGTCTAGGTTCAATGGGTCTCAGCTCGAGGAGTCTCGGATCAGTAGCTTCTCAAAGAAAGATTCCATATCGTATGCTTCTCTGTACAAAGAGAGCTTCCTCGATAACAACGTGAAAAGAGACGTCCCGAAGCAGAGCAGTGTGAGCGCCGGGAATGGAAATACGACAAGGACTGGTTTGAGACATAGCTCTAAAGCATCCTCTGGCAGTCCTGAGTATGTGATTGCAATTGTGGATACACCTGCTTCAGATGCCAGAGTTATGCGCGGCAGTGGATGTGGCGTGCCTCCTCTAGCTGGAGGGTCACCCAGCGCCTGCAGACAAGCCAATGGAAGTGCTGGAGACCATAATAATGCAGCCTCGCCAGACCTCGCAGTTCATGGGAGGAGTAGTTCAAATGATGACAGTTTGCTTAAAGAGCACCGCAAGACACACAGACGGCAGATGTCTGATGTTGGGAGCGTTTCAGTGGATTCAATGTATAACGGAGAGCCTCGAAGAAACGTAAGTGGGGAAATGTCCTCAAGCGGAAGCAGTACTGGTGGAAACACTCCCAGAGTAGGAAGTGACAGCTCTCCTTATTGGAGTTGGAGTGACAGTGGTCGGTTTTCAACCAAAGAGGGGAGTTCGTGGAGCACCTCCTCTAGTGGCGATAGCCCCTCTGTTCTTAATCTGAAAGTCAGTGGCAGCCCCGTTGCGGACAGCCCTAGCCCAAGGACAAGCACCTCTTCCAGTGGAGGAAGCTCGAGAGGGAGCTCAGTTGCTGGCAGTCCAACTGTGGGCAGAACCAATAAAGTTGGGAATTCGACTTTAAAATCAACAAGTTCTGCACCAGAAGTTGCCTTTACAAACATTTCTGCAGCTAGAAGCAGCAATTCCAACGATGGACATTTGCGCGGAGATTTGTGTAAACTAGGAGCGCTTTCAATTTCAGGTAAATTGACCTCCGCCTTTCGATGAGTATTATGACTTTTATATCTGATAGCCGATTCAACTGCAAGGATGACAGCTGTCGAGAACTATGAATATATGGTGTTTGTTTCCAAATTTGCGATTCAATTTTGCCTTTGTGATTGTGTGAGCTTAGAGGATTCTGTGATTTGGTGTTACAGGTGGAAACACCAAGTCAGCCGTGCCGAACAAGGGAGCCCAGAACGGAGGGTTTGCTGCGCCAGTCGGAATCATTTGCGGGCCCAATCACTCGAGGTCTTCGTCTGCCCCAGAAAATGGCGGGAGGCCGACTGGCTTGCCTGGAAAAACGTCTTATTCCCCTGTGAAGCCAGAAGGATTACGAGCTTCTGCACCAGCCGGAAGTGGGAACATCATTGCTGTGGGAGAAAGCTTGTTGGTCAAAAGAATGTTAGCTAGTAGTGACCCCGAGGAAGTCAAGAACACCGGTAACGATCAGTATAAGAAAGGCAATTTTGCCGAGGCGCTCTCTCTGTACGACCGCGCTGTCTCTTTAGCTCCAGATCGTGCTTCTTATAGAAGTAACAGAGCAGCGACGCTCATAAGTCTTGAGCGACTGTCGGAGGCTTATCAGGAGTGCGAGGAATCATTAAAGTTGGATCCCCTATACGTCCGTGCGCAGCAACGGCTTGTGTCTTTATGTATAAGGTAACGATTTCACCATGGAAGTTGAGACTCTTCTGGGAATTTCTTTATCCTGCAACTGCATTTATAGAGTCTGTATTTCGCTTAAGAAGCGACTCCACTACTCTTGCTGGACTAATCTCTCATTTGTCTGTATGATTTGCATGACCATTCAACTGTTGATGCTAACCCCCGTCAAATTTGATACTTGCAGATTAGGTCGAGTAGAGAGAGCGAGGAAGATAATTAAATCCAATGGTCAACACATTGAAATCGGCGACATTCAAAAGTTGGATAAAATTGAGAAGCACTTGATGAGCTGTTTGGCCGCTAAGAGAGCTTCTGACTGGATCAGAGTGATAAGAGAAAGCGAAGGTGCTGTAGTGGCTGGTGCAGATTCCGCACCTCAGGTCAGAAGCCACACCTAGGCGCATCTTTCACTTTCAACAAGTACTGGAATCAATGTAGGGGATGGGTGGTTTCTCGTGTTAGGTGTAGCGTTGAATAGTGTGTGCACGAGTATCGTTTGTAAAAGTCATTGAGGTGATCTAGGATCATCGCTTCGTTTCTCACTATTTGATTATTTCATTGCAGATTGTGGCGCTGAAAGCGGAGGCCTTGGTGAAGCTTTCAAAGCCCGAGGAAGCAAATGCCGTTTTACACTGTGCTCTGAAAGGGGAGAATTTGACGAGGAAGTCGAGTAGCACCCCTGTTGACACGAACATCCTCTGTGTCCTGGCTCAGATTGACATGGCACTCGGAAGGTTCGATGATGCAGTCATAGTTGCTGAAAAAGCAGTTCGTTTGGAGCCGCACAATCTAGAACTGGCAGACCTTTTCAAAAAGGCGCGAGCCGTGGCTATCGCCAGAACCACTGGAAACGATTTGTTTAAAGCAGGACGATGGTTGGAGTCAGCTGTAGCTTATGGTGAAGGCTTACAATACAACCCCACCAGCGCAGTGTTACTGTGCAATAGAGCAGCGTGCAGGTAAGTTCTGGGTCGATAGCTACACGTATTCACTGTAGCAAGCACTAACTCTGTTTGGTGTGGGTACAAATATTAGAAAAGTTCAAGGCGTTTGGATAGTAATTCTGTATATTGAGTATATAACTTTAGTCAACCATTTGTCTCACTTGTTGCGTTTCTTGTCTTTGTTTCTTTTGCAGGTCGAAACTTGGCCTGTATGAGAAGGCTATTGAAGACTGTAATGCAGCACTCGATGCTCACCCTAATCACTTGAAAGCTCGACTAAGGCGAGCTCATTCGAATTCCAAGGTATTTCCTTATGACTCCAAGTTTTCTTCGGATGTTTTCCTTGCACTCATTATATTTTTCTGCTGTAAATGATTCAGTACCTATTCCTGCCTGACACATATTGCACTTACCTGGTATTGCAGTTGGAGAGGTGGAAGGATGCTCTGCGAGATTATGAGAGATTGAAAAGGGAGTTACCTGGTGATGCTGATGTTGCAAGATCTTATTTCGATGCTCAAGTGTCTCTCAAGAAGCAGCTCGGTGAACGTACACTTCCCAAGTGGTTTGGGGGCGAAATTGAGAATATTACCAGCAATGATCAATTGCGAGAGTCTCTCTCACATCCAGGTACAAATTGTAAAGCTCTCTCCGAACACCCCGTCTTCATTGTTACATGAGTGTACCATTTGGTAGAATGAAAGACACGGTTGCATTGATTGCGTGGATAAAAAATCATACTGTTTATTTTTTATTTTCTGGTTGAATGTAGCTGAAATACCCAAAAATCAATGTCATCAGGCGTTGCAGTAGTGCTGTTCAGTTCTATGTGGAGTGAGCGATCAAGGCAAATAACTTCAGCTGTGGAGCTACTCTGCAAGAAGAATCCCACTGTAAACTTCCTCAAGGTAAATACTTTGCATCTTACCTACGATCTGACATTGGTAGTGAAAGAACATATCATTCCAGCAGACTCTCGTGACTTATAGATCTGAAGTTTGTTGTCTTGTTTGCGTGAAGGTGGATGTTCAAGCCAATCAATGCTTGGCAAAAGCTGAGTCAGTGGAATTTGTTCCAACGTTCAAGATCTACAAAAATGGCTACAAGGTGAAGGAGTTACAAGGTCCCAGTCAAGAAACTCTGGAGCATGTTGTCAGCCATTTTAGTCACTAGGTAGTTATCATCCATTCTTTAAAAAACATTTGACCCAGAATATTTCGTTTGTCAGCAAAATAAGTTTGGGTTACTCACTGCAGCAAACCATTGTTGAAGTCGATTCAAGGTAGGATCAGTCTGTTGCGACTCCGCCTGGGGATCCGCATAATTGTTTCCCTCCCGAGAAGCCCTTCTTGCTCTGTGATCGTGGGATCCTGGCAACTTTTTGTTGTGGCTGCTTGATTTTTCTCTTTATTATTTCTGTCCTCAGATGCATTTTTTCTGTGATCAGTCTGCACTATTGATCGTATATATGTAGAATGTGATTGAGGTAGCACTCCCTCCAAAGTGCAGGCTTTCCTTCAAAGCTTGCAATGCCTTGTTACACATTAGGAAATCCGCTTCTGCTCACCACCTCTTATGTACATATCTACTACTTAGCACCGATTCTTTTTGTAAGAAATAAACTGAGGATACAAAATCCTCCCTTCTGCCACCTGTTCTGTCTCTGCAAGGATGGGCTTGGCCATAAATCAGTAGTGGGTGGTGTGATCATGAAGGCCAGTTTGGCTTAAATAGTCTAGCACTTAAGTTAGTTTAACAACCTCCCACAATGCTCTGATCAATTGCTTCAGGCTCTTTTCTACATTGCTGGTGACAAGTGTGCACTGCATACATGAGTCTCCTGATGAGACTTCAAGCCTGAATGCAGGTTAACATAAGCAACAACTGCAGTTTCAGAAGATGGAGGGTACCAGGGTCACACCTGTCAACGAATCTTTGAAGTAAAATCATGCCTAACTGATTGTTCAAGATTATCCTGTAGAATGTTATTAATTGCTCTAATTGTATTGACTTTGAGGGACAATACTCTCCAGTAACATGTGTGCTGTACACAACATGACAGATTCTCAAGATATGCTTGGGATGTTCAAGCCTTTGAGCATATACTGTATTACTGTACCAGTGAGGCCCTAATACACTCCTCTCAGTGAATGTTACATTTTTATTTGTTAAACCATCATATTGATGAAGAATTTTTTACTTACTTCTGTTGTACTGTTTACTTAATATGTTTGGAAATATATAAGAAAATTTTGCTAATGAATTTATTATTGATCTACAATACAGAAGTTATGTGACTGGTGACAATAACAGCTGGGCTAAACTATGACAACTCTATGCAACTGCTATACATGCATCCTTAGTTTGTTGTAGCTCTCAATCCCTCGTTCCTAAGGAGAAAAGGATTGTTAGGTTAAACAGGGCCTTCTGTTTCAGAAATTTCATTGTTGTTGGCCCTTGGAGAAGAGCAAACCTCACTTGGCTGAAGTACTACTACTCATACTACTCTCAAGACCTTGCATGATTTGTGTACTTGGCCTGGATGGCAGTATTTGATGTGGCTCAACCATGTGGCGCAAATCAGTACCGTAACTAAGGTAGACATACTTATTGCCATGAGGGTAGAATTGAGTGTTGGGTGGTAATGGGTATGCCAACCTTATACAATTAAAGCATGACATTTTTTTTTCTATGAATAAACATACATCAAGTAGAAAATTGGGGGTTTGACTATTGAGCTTATTTGATTAATCACAAGGTAACTAACCCCATTCTAGACACAAGTTTGGACAAGCCTATTGCAAGCACAAAAATTCTTGTAATGTATTGTACATGTATTATATGGTATGTACTTCATAAGAAGAATTGTGCTTGCAATGGGTTTATCCTAAGTTGTGTCCATAATGGAGTCAGTTACCTTAGAGTGATGTTTTTTCTCCTTCCAAAGTGGCAGGTGAAATCTCTTTGATTGATGCAACTTCTATTTGCCTTTCCAGAAAGTTGTCTTCAATGACTTATCATATCTTGAGATTGGCACACTATATACCCCTACCTTTGAAAAATCTGGATTGATCATTCAGTGCTTACATAGATGGGAAGGATGCTTTTCTGGGCATCCTATCTTAACCATCAATAAGTTTAAGTTTTACACAAGAGAAGTCTTCCATTTCCAGTGGACCCAACTATTAGTAAATGCACCTATAAATGTATGAATCAATGCCATGGCTTCCATCATTAACTCATTGAATGTAGAAAAGGCAGACAGTAAATGCTCCCCTTCTTGTCCATGAGCCAGCTGGGTGATGACTTCTTGTTACATTGGTGACAGTGCAGCATCATGGCACGAAGATACCCCTGCCTGCTCTGCGAATTCCTTACACTACAATAGCTGTTCCTTCAATTCTTTCGTTTACCAATCTTGATTTGAAGGTTATTTTTTATAATCATGGGTCAGGCTACCACTCTACCCTCCCCACCTCTTTGCTGGCCTGGCAATGACTTCAGATCCATCGTACTAAGGTAACTGCACCTTAAATCACACAGTTAAGCAATTCAGAATGGTTTTCACCATTATATTGAAAAAAATGGGGGGGTCCCATTGGTAGCTAGTCAAAATGGGATTCTAGATTCTCTTAGAATGCATTTTTTGGACACCGTGTGAATAAACTACGAATTTTCAAAGTGTTGAAAATAGGTGCACCTAAAAGCGATCATAGAATCATATGAATACTAGGAGTACATTTTAGGCAAGAAAATCTAGTGTGCAGTTTTAGGAACCGTGCGATTTTTGGTGTAGTTATCTTAAGGTAACTTACTGGTATCGTAATCAATCACCACTAACTTAAATTAGGAATTCATACCATTTCCTGATGTGCTAATCTGCGAGTAGTAACGTAACTAAGGTTACATCTAAAATTGCACGGTTCCTAAAATCTCACGCTGGATATTCTTGCCTAAAATGTACTCCCACTATTTATATGACTCTATGATTGCTTTTGGATACACCTATTCTCAACACTTTGGAAATTCATAGCTTATTCACACGGTGTCCAAAAAATGCATTCTAAGAGAATCTAGAATCCTCTTTTGATCCTCTATCAATGGGACCCCACAGTGTTTTTTTTCAATATAATAGTCAAAACCATGTTGAATCATGCTGAATTGCTTAACTGTGCGATTTAAGGTCAGTTACCTTAACTTAACTTACTGGTATAATAATCAATCACCACTAACTTAAGTTAGGAATTCATACCATTTCCGCCTTGAGTACTAATCTCTGAGCAGTACTTAAGCTACTGTACTTACCTAACATGGTTCTCAGCTTTGGATTTGAAGAGTGTTTGATACTAAAATTTCACTCATTCTTGAACTTGCAAGACAGAAGTTACATAAGATAGTTATTATTCCTTGTGAGTGGGGGGACTGTGACTGAGTGTTTATGATACAAAATCTTTTCATTTGCGTTTGAATTTTTTTGAAAAAAGATACGTAATTATGTCCCAGGATGCGTCTTTGCGACTTTGCATAATCATTGGCTATGAAAATTGATTTGGTGAAAGTTGGAGAGGGCCATTGGAAAGACGGGTAGGAGTGATCATCATCATCTCCCTGCTGTTGCCATAAGGCTCACATCCGCCATGTGAGGATACAAGCACTTGATGGGGGTGTTAGGACAAGGGCATCTTTGACTCTCTAGAGCACCCCAACCTTGCTCAGGCAGACATGCCCGCCAGGTTCCATGTGGGGGCATGAAGAAGAAGAAGAAAATACTTTGGGATTGGAGCAGAGGCTGAGTGTAAGTTAGTGCAGCTCTTGTATTTCATTTTTTCCATGTTTTTCTTTGTTCAATTTTCATTTTTCGTTTCAGGGGAAAAGTTGTTGTTACTCAGGTTGTGCACAGAGCCAGGTTTTTTCTTCCAATGAAGACTTCAGAGGATTGTTGTCATCTACCAGTCTACATTTCAGGGCATTCTTCTGGGTGCACATGCATTTTGCAGAGAATTTTGAAACTAACAAACCTTTCCTCTTAGTCATGACAACAAAGTCATCAAACATTGTAAGTAAGCATCAAACACCTCCTGCTTGAATGCTTGGATTCATTCTCTTCACTTCTCAAGGGCTCCTCACTTGGAGAGGTCAATAACTATTTCTCCATGTATGATTTCATTTTATTCTCCCTCTCTAACTTTGTATGAACCATTCAGTATACCCTAAATCAACACTGCCCAAAATGAAACACCTATATTTGGACCCAAAAGCGACACAAAAATGTAGATATGAATTACACAAGATATACACAATCAAAACTATGAGAATCTAGTGTTGTTTTTTGGTAACAACACCTAGTAATAGGCACTATTTGTTCATTCGGTGTCCGAATCATGCATGCTAAAGTCCATTGAAATCCTCTTTGAGTTGCCAATTCAATCAATACAACATATGTTTAACAGTACTACTAATTATGATCGTTTGTAGTTAGTGATGATTCCAGGTGTGCATCGCTATCTCCCTACCTTGCCTACTATTTCCTGAAACTTAGGCCCCTGGCTGCCCCCCTGCACACATGTGCGATTCTTCAGGTCTGGATAACACGGAGGGTGAGTCATCGCAGATCATGTCAAAAGGAAAAAAGAGGCAGAGCCATGACTCCATGAGCATGAGGGAGAGTGGTCTGTCCTCCCTGTCCTGTCCACTGGAACTGGAAGGGTCCTTAAAGGTTACCAGCAGGTTGGGTACAGAACCTCCAGACTCTTCCCAGGCAGTGTTTTTTTTTGGACAAGTGTCGCCAGAAACCTTCAAACCACTGGAGCAAATCTGGAGGGAGAGCGTCCAACAGGCTGAAACAGTCTGACAAGTGCAAAATTTTGCCCAAAACCCCCCGCTGAACCACAGCTAAGCTAAGCTTAGCTGGGAAGGAGAATGCATGCTGGCAGGGGAGCAACTGAAGGCAGCAAGCAAGCAAGCAAGAGAGGAGTCTCCACTCTCCACTCTCCACAGTCTTCAGGGCAGTGGAGCCCAACCCAAGACAGGCACTTGCCTGCTGGGCAATTGCAATTCATGGCGTCACAAACACAAAGAAACTCAGCTTGAATGGCCTGCAGCCACCCTGCACATCACCTCTCTGGCTCTCTCGTTGCTGCATTTGTGCCTTCAGTTTGTTGAGGAGATGCCCATATGTTAACCCCTTAAGGATGTTGCCCACCAAAAGAGATGGTGTATGTTGTTTGTATATTGAATTTATTTGATCCTCTCTGAACACTCAAAAATTCCCAAAAAATATCAATTGACCGACCAATAGCGTGTCTGTGACTTGGTCTGAAAGTTACAGCTTGAATGGGATTCATTTGCTACTCAATTTCCCCTTCCGTATACAACAAGGGAGAGCGTATAGAAAACAGCAACATCCTTAAGGGGTTAAAACCCGGGAGTGCCAATCTCATAACTGTTGCAGCAGCAGCTGCAGCAGGAGCTTGAATGATGGAACTGTGGCTGTTGTGGACTATGGCGGGCGGCTAGCTACTTATTTGCCCCTCCAATGATGCAAATCAACATTGTTTGCAATCTTTCTCCTCTGCATCATACTGTATTGGGTGGGTCAATAATGCAGGAAGAAAATGATGTGCTTGACGGGGTTCACATGGATGGAATTGAAGGCATGGAGCTTTTTTTCTTCCTTTTTCTTTGGGGTGACTTGTATCAATGGGACTATTTTGTCGTAATGAAAACCAATATGATGATGGACGCAGTGACACACTGAAACAAAGAAGGCTATGAAAACCAATAAGACGATGGAAGCAGTAACACTGACTGAAACAAAGAAGGCTAATTAAAGTCCTGGGCAGAAGAACATCAAACCAACTACCATTGTCCCTTTGGGGGACAAATGAGATTTCAGACTGGTACTTAGGGGTTGAATTTTTGTCTTGATTCTTTAAACTTCTTTTGAAGATAGAAGAATTGATTAGCTTTGTGAGAATATAATTTTTTTTTTTTTTTCTCTTGAAACACATGGACTAATTCTATTGATAGAGGAACAAGTACACATAACTAGAGGACCAAGTCCTCGGTGGAAATTTTTACATTTTCTAAAATATTTTCAAGCATTTTTTAACTATGAGTCAACACACTCAACAGGGCGAGAGAAAGCAACTAGGATACCAAACATTAAAGTAGGCGGAGCTTGCTATAACATCCTGAAGACCTCAAAAGGACCCATGTCACCTCAATTACCTCCTAAAGGACCAAGGTGATTTTCCAATCAAAAACCACTCAAAACTATCATTTCTATTGCAAAGAGAAAAGAGCTTTAAAAATTGTTTTTTCTTACATATCCAACCGTAAGATCTTATACTTGACTAGTATGTGAATATGTGGAAGAAATTTCAGAAACTTTGACCATGTAGATTGCAAGATATATGCATTTAAAGTGAAGAAAACAAGTTTTTTGCACCTTACATGACTAGTTTTTTTGGCTTTGAGTTTTTTTAGTTCAATTTTTTTGCACTATGGACTTTGATTTTCTACTTCTTTATGTTAAGTAGTTGAGTCAAGAATCTCCCAAAAAATTTTAGGATAAAAAGCACTTAATTTTCACTCATTAAAAAATTGTTAAATAGAGGTGGGTTCAAGATTGAAGAAAAAACTAAATTGTTAATAGCTTTTAGATGGAATTGAATCACAATAATCCCAACGGTGAGATTGTTCTAGCAAGAAAATCTAACCTTATTTAACAATTCTTTTGAAAATTCTAAAAACTGCATTGAAAAACAAATTCTACAAGTTAATTTTTTCAAGAAGATGCTTAGATTGCCCAAAAAACTAAGATTGTCCATAACTTTCTCATTATTATTCCAAGTTGAACGAAACAAACACTACAAGAGAATGGGTGCTTTAAGTGAATGTTTAAGTATAGTCCTAGACATAAGGTTTTAAGTAATGACCTTTAAGGCAATTTTTTGCAAAATTTTACTAAAAATACGTGTATTTCTAGTAAAATTTTGCAAAAAATTGCCTTAAAGGTCATTACTTAAAATCTTATGTCTAGGACTATACTTAAAAACTCACTTATTACACCCCATTCTCTTGTAGTGAAAGCTTCACATGTAGACAAAAATATAATCTTTGAGGAAAAAATTTGAAAAAAATTATTTTGACTTTTTGTGATTTTTTTTTGGTTGCCCGTCGAACTCCAGTTTGGCTTATTGTGCCATAACTTTTGCTCCCGGGCATCAATTAAAATAAAAACTATGTATTCACAAAACTCTCGCAAAAATATACAACCTCAAAAAATCCCAAAAAATATTACAAACAATTGAGACAGTAGGAACCTGTCTGGACCCGAATTGTCCCCCGAGGGGCCAAATGGTCCTTTAGAGGTTAAAGGCACCCATTTTGGGTTGAGCTATCCTCCAGCTCATCGAAAGATGGGATCTCTTGCCAAAGAAGTTTGATTGGAGCCAAACGTTGTCAAACCGACTGAGAAAGATACCCTCCTTGTCAGGGTATAACCCACAGAGCTTTGTGGTTTTGACCCAAGCCCCCCTAGCATGGTCAAAGAAGGCTTCCGCCATAGTACCTGTTCAAGCTTTTGGAGAGACCAAAGATTGCTGTTGAAGCAACTAGTGTTACGGTCCAACCAGGCAATCCAAATCACCGAGCCTCTGAAAAGAGACCAGATCGTTATTCCGTGTCTCAACCTCCTTGATAGTTTTGATCCAAGAATACATTGTAGCTAAGTGAGAGAGGGCCAACATCTTGCAACCGGCGGAATCTTAAGCGCATGGTATAGAATAGAGAGTGCAAAGTTCCATGCATGACGAGTCTTCTTGCAATGGTGGAATCAGTGCAAGATAGTTTCATCAAGGCCAGAATGGTAGCTAATGCAAGTTGTAGAGATGTTGGGATTAGCTATCTTTCGCCAGCTATGAACCGCCACGGCACAATGGTAAACCGAACTAAGGAAACCCGCATCCTTTTGGCGTCAAGGTTTCTGCCAAACCTTATTCCAACTGGATCGAAATCCCACCACTAAGTCTCCATGCCATTTTTCATGTATAGGTTTAATCAACTCCGTTCGTTTGGTCAATAAGGAATGACCTAACTTTGCAATGTAGGAATGAAGGGGCCTAGAGAGGGCCCAGGGGAATCCCACGTCCATCTGCTTGGGCCAAAGAATAGCTCAGCTAGGATACCTACATATAAGATGGGGCCAGCTTTGGGTTGGATGACCCTAACTTGTTTAAGCCATACTGAGACAGTTGGGTTCTCAAGAGTTACTAGAGGGGTCCAGGTTCTGAGAGCCAAGGAGGAATGGCCAACCATGTAGCATTGAGTCTCAGGACAGAGTTCCACTATGAGGCAGTTACGAGATAATCTTGGTTTGAACCGAGGATTGGTAGCAAGTAGCAGTGATGGTAGCGTGTCAGAGTTGAATTCAAATAGGCCAATGTACTCGTGATTCCACGTAACAAATTGGTTATCGGTGGGATGGAAGATACCAAGTTGTGGAACTATTGAGCTTTGGACTCTAGGAGGTGAAATCTAACTTTAGCTTCCTTCCATTGTATAAAGGATTGAGTTTAAGGATCCCATATATGATGAATTTTTTCCATACCGTTTTGCATAAGAGTAGTAGCTCTGTTGGCAGAGAAACCGTGGTGCCCTCTAATGAAGTGGGTAGTCCACCATAGAGAAGTTGTAAGGACCTCTTTTCTCAATTTTGAGGCGGATATAATTTTATTTTCAATCGATGCCCGGGAACAAAAGTTATGCCCAAATAAATTGAAAACAAGAGAGAGGGGGCAACAAAAAAAATTCAAAAACTGAAAAAAAAAATTTGAATTTTTTTTCTTGTAGTTATATTTTTGTCTACATGGAAAGCTTTGATTCATTCTATTTGTATTTGTTATGAGAAAATTATAGATAATCTTGTTTTTTAGGCAATTAGAGAATCTTCTTGAAAAATAACCAGTAGGATTCATTATTGAATGGAATTTTTACAATTTTCTCAAAAAAAAAAAAATACATGGTTCAATTTTCTTGCTAGAACATTGTACCTCCTTCTACTTAACAATTTATTAAAGAATGAAAATTAAGTTTTCTTGCCTTTTCTTTTTTTCCCCTAGACTCTCAACACAATTCTCCACCACAAAGATTTATAGCTCAAATTTTGTAGTGCAAAAAACTAAAGTTAAGAAGGTTCAAAGTCAAATAATAGAGTCCCGCAATGTGCTGGAAAAATTAATTATCTTACTTTGAATGCAAATATCTTGCAATCTATGCGGTCAAAAATTATAAAAAAATTTCCATGCATTCTCATACTAGTCAGCTATAAGATCTATAGTTAGATTACAAAAAATTACAAAAAATTAAAAAAAAATTTAGACTTTCAACTCAAATCTTCAATATAAAAAAATTTAAATAAAAGTTTATAGTGCAAAAAATTTCCATAAATGGTGGTCAAAGGTATCTAAAATTGCAAGCCCATGTTCAAAAAAGTTTCTTTTTCAACTTTGAATGCAAGTATCTTCCATTCTATATAGTCAAACTTCATGAAATTTTTACCACATGATCTCAGACAAGTGAAGTACAACCCCCTATGGTTAAATTCTAAAAAAATTTTGTTTTGTTTTATTGGATGAACGCAGCAAAAATGGCAGTTTTTAGTGATTTTTGACAAAAAAATGACCTTGGGACTTTAAAGGTTAAACAAATTGGACACCTCTTTTGTACTAAGTTGTGTTCACTATTTCTTATTATCTTTAGTAAAGCATCTCCCAAATAGTTGTTTCCTTGTTAATCTTCAAAAACAACCTCTTCGCTATTTTCTGGCATTGACCAAATTCTAGTCATGTAAGGTAAAAGGTCCACAAAGCGCTCAGGCTTTACAAGCATCCACCCCATGAAATGTGCACTCTTTGTATATGTTGAATTTTCATTGTACCAACAATGTATATACAACGTACATTTCAAGAAGTAGACACTTTTAGGGACCACTGCATTTCAACTTCAAAAATTCATAACTAACTCTACAAAACTCCAAAAAATATGAAACTACTACAGTTTGTTGCCAATTCCATCTCTCTTTCAAGGAAATTTTACTGAAAGATATTTGAAGTAGATTAACCTTCCCAAATCAATTTTCAGCTCTTGACTCCTAAATGCCCAAGGCCTTTTTTGAGCTTCTAGAAATTTGCTCTAAATTGAACAAAAAGCCAACATTTTGATAAATCGTATCATTTAAAAAAAAAAGTGTAACCGTACAAATTCAAACTAGACATGTTAGAGATAACATAGGAAAAGAAAATACAACAATATCACTTATGGATTGAAAGATTATAGTGTTTGATCATGAGGGTGTTAAAACTTAGAAATTCTTTCAATCCTTTTTTTACATGTCAAATCTAAAAAGTTGGTCACTAAAAACATATGAGGTGAAAGGGCCTAACATGCGTAACCTCAATCAATTTATGACTTCTCAAAATCTACTCTACATTTTTTTTAAATGAATTTCTAATGTGATTTTTTCTCCAATATATAGTGTATTTGAGGCTTGTTTTCACCACTACGGAAAGTCAAGATTGCAATGGGTACCCTTGCCCAAAATCTTGAATAGAAAAATCATAATCTATCATTTTCAAAATCAAGTTTCTGATGCTAAAACTAGACTTCTAAAAATATAAACTACAAACTATAATAAACTGATAAGGTTTTATTTAACTTCAAACACCAGATTTGGGTCCCTCGGGCATTTAGGGGTTAAATGTGGGCTTTTTCCGCTGGACCTTGTACCTCACATAAGGTGGGTACACCCAAATGCGCCACTGACCTTAAACCGTCATCTATACTCTCTGTACATCTCCAAAATCAGTTCTGTACCTATGTGGAAGAAACGCTTTTAGAACCAAACTTTGTTCCTTAATAACTTTTGCATACAATATCCAAATGCTACGTTCTTTGGTGCGTTGGAACCTCCTTTCACTTGCCAATAAGACTGTATGAAAATCTGACCAGCCTAGTAACAGTAACTAGGCACAGTACCAATTTGTGGCGGTTTTGGGTGTGCCCACCTTAGTGATGCTTGAAACAAGCAAGATCTTGGGAAAACCAGGCCTCAGTGTACTTCACCAATGCCAGTCCAGTGTTGTCTCAAGCCCCCCCGTTGTGTAGAGGAGATGTCATGCAGCAACTAAGTTACGTAGGTGAACATCAGGTGTTCATCATATCTGAATTCTGCATCAAATAAGTAACTATTTCTTTGGGAAATTGAAGTTCACATCTTTGGGTATTTTTCTAAAACCCCTACTTTTGATTTGTCAAATACAAATTCTTATCAAAAAATAAGGTGCAAATAATTTGCAATACCTCTTTTTAGAATTTTTTTATTTATAGGAAATGTTCCATTCACCTACACTAGTGAGAGATGAGACGGACCCATGGCATGAACTGGGTACAGTACCGAGATCAAGGTTTACATCTTGGGAGTTGGGACGTTGGGACCTTAGTACAGGCAACTGTTCTGATGAATGTAAAAGGATCGTGCTAAGGTAGAAGCACCAGTAGTCGATTATTTAAGGAGTTTTGGAGCAGATTGTGCGCAGTATGAGGTGTTGGAAATTTTTCCCATGTAGGAAGATAGGAAATATGGAGATGGCAAAATTTTCAGAATTTAATTCCCAAAATTGAAATGACAGTGAATTTTGGGAGCCAAAAAGTGCATTTCACTAGTAGACAATGTCTAGAGTCTACCAATTCCAATTGTCAAGGATGCTCACTACTTCGGGGCATGTCTCATAACCATATTAGTCCCAACCTTAAAAAGGAGAGAAAAACACGCTCCAAGCCTGATTTCCAGCCTAAGGTTGGAAATAGCACACCCTACAAGTTGGGTATTGGGTGTGGTCGACAACTGGTGCTTCTACCTTAGCGTGTAGCATAGAACTCTGAGAAAATTTGACAAACTTTGTCCCACTCACAGGTACTCTGGGTACTAGTACTAGTAATTGCGTTAACAATCACTGTTACAATTTCAACAAAATGCTATAATTTTATCTACACAAAATAGTGAAATTAGGTTGCCTCAAAAATTAGGTTGCCTTCCCTGAGATAAATCACGTCATGGATCAATGTTTGTTCCACATGGAGGCGCATGCCCCTCTCTGAACCAAGCCTTGGACTGGTGCCCAAGTCTATGCCATACACATGGCTTTGAATTGAACGCATCATTGTACAAAAGCAGTGAATATCTCTATAGTGTGGACTATCCAGAAAGTAGTGTGGGGCAACCTAATTTCACTATTTTGTGTAGTTAAAGTTGTTTGATCATGGATATGAAAAATAGAGGGTTTAAACCCCTCAAGGATTGGAGCCTTTTTTTCTGCCAAAAAAACACTTGAAATTGCCATTTTTATAACAAAGAGCAAAAATATTTGAAAATTGTATTTTTGCCACATCTAACCGTAGGATATTGCACCTAACTAGTATGAGAATGTGTGGAAAAAAATTTCAAAATTTTTGACCGCAAATATTGCAAGAGATTTATGCATTTAAAGTGAAAAAAACATGTTTTTCAGCACATTGCAGGACTACATTAATTGACTTTGAACCTTCTTAACTTCAATTTTTGCACTACACAGTTTTGAGCTTTAAATCTTCATGGTGGAGAATTGAGTTGAGAGTCTAGGAGAGAAAAAAAGAAATTCAAAAAAACTTAATTTTCATACTTTAAAAAATTGTTAAATAGAAGTAGATACAAGATAGAAGGAAAATCTAAATTATTTATATCTCTAAAATGGAATTAAAATGCACAAATCCCAATAGAAAGATTGTTCTAGCAAGCAAGCTAAATCATGTGAAATTTTTTTTTTTAAAAACTTATAAAAATTGCATTCAAAAACAAATCCTATGTTATTTTTTCAAGAAGATATTATAATTGCCCAAAAAACAAGATTGTCTAAAACTTCTCATAACAAATCCAAATAGAATGAATCAAAGCTTTCTATGTAGACAAAAATATAATCTATGAGAGAAAAAAATTTCATTCAAATTTTTGAAAACAAAAAAAATTGTTGCCCCTTCTCCCCCCTTCTCCATTGTTGAGTATAACTTTCGTTCCCGGGCACCAATTGAAAAAAATATATATTCCCAAGAAGCTAATCAATTTTTCTATCTTTTGAAAAAAAATTCAAAAAATCAGGACAAAAAATGGGACCATAGGTACCTGCCCAAAATCCCACTTGTCCCTTGAAGGGACAAATGGTCCTTTAAAGGTTAATGTAGTTTGCTCTTGAAGTGATCATTTAAGAGCTAATTACCTATTGGGAGAAGATAAACTTCTTGAAACAATTTCAATAAATTTTAGTAGGAAAAAATGGAATTGGCATCTAACCCAAGTCATTTCATAATTTTTGGACCTTTGTGGAATTATTTAGTTGCAACTTTTTGAAGTTGATACGTAGTGGTTACTAAAACAACCACCTCGTTAAATGTATACAGCTGGTACATTGAAAGAAAGTAAAATTTACCTTTGTAACATGATCGATTTTAGAGCTCGGTTGCTTTTAGAGCAGACTAAAGTAGAAGCACTAGTTGTCAACCACGCCCAGTACCCAACCTGTAGGCATGCAATATTTCCAAGCAAGGCTGGAACACATATATATTCAATCAAAGATTGGAATATGTTTTTTTGGTCTTCTTCAAGTTTGGGATTCATAAGGATATGACACATGTCCCAAAGTAGTGAGCAAGAAAGAAGGAAGCAATGAGCAGGAAAATAGTTCTTGAATGATTGAAATTGGAAGACTCTAGACATTAGCTACTAGTGAAATGCACTTTTTGGCTCCCAAAATTCACAATTATTTTAATTTTGGGAATATAAATCTGAAAAAGTTTATAATCCCCATATTTCCTATCTTTCTACATGGGAAAAAATTCCACCACCTTTGATTGTGTACGATCTGCTCCAAAATTGCTTAAATGATCAACTAAGGTAGGATGCTCTAAAAGCAACCATTTAAGGGTGGTTTGCCTTTTTAGTATGTTTGCATGAATAGAAATATTTTTCACTCATTTTTCAGAGAAAGAAAAATGGATAAAGAGCATAATACAAGTGGTTTCATATTTTTTGAAGCATTTTTGAATTAGTTATGAATTTCCTAAGATTTCAGTTGTAGGTACCTATTTGTGACCCTAGGTCTCCCAAAATGCGTCCACTTACAACTTCTAAAGAGATTTGAGGAAATCAAGGTCAATGACTAGCTCTTGCAATAAAGAATACTTTTTTAGGGAGTTCAATCAATGACTAAAGTGGTCCATTTAAAGACCAACTCATATCTATTTAGTACCATTTTGTAGGATTGATTTGAAGAAGCCGGTCACTTTTAGAGCATCCTACCATACTGATGCTTCTACCTTACCTTATTCACTTTTGAATGGAGAATGATGTTTCAAACATGGCTAAAGTATTGGTCACAAGAACAATAATTTCAAAAGTCCTGCCTCAATTATGAACACTTTCGGATGGTGAATCCAACCATTTTGAGGCATGTTGCAAATTCTAGCAGACGCTTTTGAAATAAATTACGTTTTATTACATTGTAGAGTATTTCATTTTGTACAACTATTGGGAAAAATTCCAAATCTTGTCTACGGTAACTACACCTAAGCCATCCAAATTTGCATTTGCCCATGGTTCCTATTGTTAACCATCTAAGCTTTTGTTGGCTCTTATTAGGGTTCAATCAAACGGGTTTCAATAGGGGAGTTTAGATTCTCTTAGCATGCATTTTATGAATAATGAACAAATAAATGATGAAGTTGAAAATTGTTGAAAATAGGTGTACCTAAACTCGCCCCTCAACTTGCCCCTCAACTTTTATGAGTAGAGATTATTCATTTTAGGCCAAAATCTATAGGAGTTGGTTTTAGAAATGATTCACAATTAGCTGTAGTTATTTGAACCCTAAAACAACATGCACCATGCTCAAACTTGATTATGAATTCCAGAATACCAATAATTGTATATTGTTTGTTTTACAAGAAATGTTGTAAATGACAATTATAAATAAATAAAATTTAAATGTTTTATTTGCAATAGCTAATCCAACCGTATTAAAAAAGTTGATATCAATTGCTTTTGTCAAGTCTAAAAATATATCTACGTTAATATTTATTGAATTAGGCACATAAAGTATATGATTGAATGAATGTTAAATCACTTGCACTTGTCAAATCTAATATAGTTAAGATGCAAAAGATATGGCAACCATTCTTTGTCTTTCAATAAAAATGTAGTACCTAGATTCACAACTAATGTTATTTTTGTTGTAGACAAACAGTGAGAGAGAAAATGCCCGCTTGAATTGACAACCTAGAGTTCATTCTTCAAATGCCCCACCATTTTCAAAATTACACTAATGTTTGGTCACTATTGACTTTCAATGAAATGTAGGGCCCATGATTCAAAGTTGATGCATTATTTTTGTTGTAGACAATCAATGAGAGACAATATTTGCTTGATTTACAACATAAGGTTCATTTTTCAAACGCCCCAACCTCCACCATTTCAAAATATCACCTATTTCAGTCATTAATGACAAGTGACTTTCAATGAAAATGTATTGCTTGTGACTCATGATTGATGTAGTATTTTTATTGTATATGAAACAAATAATGAGAGAGACAGTGTCTACTTGAACTGACAATTGTCCATCATTATGATTGACAATCAATATCAATCTCAATAAAGACCATTAATTTTGTGCATTAGATAGTGGATTTGATGTATATCTTTTTTTCTTAAAAATTATAGCAAATTGTTTGAAAAGTTTTAAGTTCATATTTCTTTACTTCTATTTAATATGGCGACTCCAATTTCATCAATAATTTCAAATGTTGCATCTTGTTTTACCTCATTTTTAAGATTTTATTCAATTTTTCATTGTTTAGTATCCTAATACTTAAAATTCTAGTTTAATTTCTTTCTTTAACCCCTAAAGTCCCATTGTCCCCTTAGGGGACAAATTGGATTTTGGGCAGGTTCCCGTAGCCTTGATTTTTTTATGAAACTTTTTGAAACTTTCACATAAGATAGAAAATTGATTAGCTATGTGGGAATATAATTTTTATATCAATTGGTAACTGGGAGCAAAAGTTATACCACAAAAAGCCTAGAACTGAACTCGGCGGGTAACACAAAAAAAATTGCAAGAAGTCAGAATAAATTTTTAATTTTTTTTCCTAAAATGTTATGTATTTGTTGTCGTACGTGCAATCTAAGCATAAATATCTTTAGTTACAATGTTGTGCTAAAATGACACAAGTTATCGTCCCAGAGAATTCCAAGATGATGCTGCACATTTCAAGTTTTCCGGATTCTCTTTTCTCCTCAATCCAATCAGCTATTCACTCGTTTCCGGAACTTTTAACTATCCGGAATTCAATCCAAATCTGGTTCTACCTGGAATCCGGTTTCCACTTCCAAATCAATATGGTTTCTTTCACCTTTGTTTCACCCTCAGAGGGTCCGCTTTGATCTTTCGAGGGGTAGGGACTTCACCACTCTGGTTCTCACACTCACTAAACTTGACAAACACAAACAAACACCCAAATATTTCAAGGAGTTGCAACAAGGAAAGAAGATCCGGATCCTCACAACTTCCTAGACACTCGATCCGGAAAGCAGGTCACTCAGAACTCGATCCACTCCTTACTACAACAACAGATCACAGGGTTCCGAAACCTACCGGGAGTGGTTTGTTAAGTGCTAGACCGTTCCGAGGTTGGCAGACCTTCCGGGAGAGTGGCGACTTCCTCTGGGCGGGTGCTTACCTCCGCACGGGTTGACAGCTGGACTCGCTTCCGCTATTCAATCAACCGGATCACCGTTACGGTAATTTAAAGGCACTGTGCACTTCCACTCAGTCAAGAATCTAACACTGTCTCAAATGTACCTTTCAAATGGAATCGACTACCCACAATCTAGATTCCTCCTCACTCGTCTTCCCTCACACTCTAGTACAATCACAAGCATTTAGACCCACACTTGAACACGAAGATGAAATCCGGAAGCTCACTCAGCACTTAGATTAAAAGAAAGGAATGAAATACAAAATGAAAATCTGCTAGGAGGGAATCCCAACACAACGAGCTTGCCAGCCCTTAAAAACCCATAAAAAGCCAACACCTAAAAGCCAAAAGGCCCCTGGAAATCCAGGCAGCCAATCAGAGAACCTCCCAAAATACCTAGAAAATCCATTACCGGCTCCTTCTAAAAATAAATCCGGAACCAGGGTCCCAAGCGCGGAAAACCCGTTCCGGAACTAGAGTTCTAATCCTGATCAAAAATGAAAACATCCTAACTAACTACTTCTTCTGCGGCTTCTTTGAACTGCTGCCGCCTTGCGTCGCTCCTGTCGTCTTCGTGGGGGTGTTCCGGACACTTGCCCGGGTCTGGATTGGGCGCCGGATCAGCGGAGTTGTCGTGACTTCCGTTTCTTCGTCATTGGATAGGACTAATTCCCTATCCAACTCCATCTCAATGGGTTGCCCCAATGAAGCTCCAACCGGATCCTCCTCACCGCCTTTCTCCTCTTCCTCGGATGCTCCCTCCATGTGGATGAAGTCTTCCGGATGTGTCCGGGCCGGATTCTTTACCACAGGCATCCGGCTCGTCAAATCCGTCCGAATCGGAGAAATCATGACCGTGGATCCTATATTCTCCTCTGGGTCCTTTGCCGTGCGTGGGGGGAACATGACCAGCACTGTCTTCACCGGAGTTTCCTGAACAATTGGAGCATCCGAACCCTTCTTGGTAACCTCCGTGGTTAACCTCTCCCTCCTTCGTGACGGCCCTGCTTGACCTGCACATTGAGCCGTAACGTCCTTCAGCAAGGTTTGAAGACCTTGCTCCGATATGGGAGTCCTTCCGACGGGGATCAGTTTGGCCGGAGTCCTCCACAACTGCACGCTCTGTACTTCCGGAAATTTGGTGAAGTCCATGACTGCTGAATCGAGAAAGCCCAACAACTTTCTCATCTCTGCCAACACGTTCTCCATCTTGATCTCATAATCCACCAGGATCTTGAGGATCATACTTCCGGTCACGACGCCCTCTTGAACTAATTTATTGTTGAAGAGCCGGGCGCGTGTGATTTGATCCACGGGCTGTCCCACCAAATCCGTTAGTGTCCTCACTACATGCATCGCATCCGACTCCCTCTTGGATGCGAACTTCAGGGCTTCATCCGCAACACTCAAACGGGTTTGGAGTTGGATCTTCTCCTCCTCCAGTTTCCAGATGTGCTCCTCCTTCCTACTGAGCAGGGTCAGATCCGGACGCTTTCTAATCTCACCCAGAATCTCGTCCGGCTCCACCTTCAATTCATTCGATACCATACATATGAAGTCCGCCAATTCCTTGTACCGTTTCCTTGCCTCCTGGAACCACTCCACTCCGGAATCAAACAACTCGTTCCCCCCTAGGTCTGAGAAGGTCCGGCCCGGTTCCTTCGTTTCCGGAACTTGCTGCTTTCCTCTTGAGTTTGGGTCGGTTGACTTCCGTCGCGAACTTTCCGCCCTCTCCGGCCTTTGCGGCGTCACTTCCGGAACTGCTTCCTCGGCTTGTTTCTCCTGATCCAGAGCTAGTCCGTACTTCAGCATCTCCTCGGCTACCTTGTAGTCCTTGGTTTCTTGCTCGCTCACGATCCCGTTGTGGTAGTAGAGGTGGAAGAGGTAGGTGCTGATCGGGCTGGACTTGGCCCTCTGCACGCCGTCCGCCAGTTTCTGCACCACGGCTTTCAATATTCTTCCCCACTGTATCGACCTGTCTTCCATCGCTCCGAAAATCGTGTTACCCAACGTGCTGGTGAGCCGGGTCGGCTTCTCCGGATACAGGATTGGAACCAGGAACTCCAGCACCTGTCTCTGCCTCACGTCAATGCAATCATGGATCGCAAATCCTTCCTTCGGATGGGGTAGATTTCGGAACTTCCCGTGAACGTACCCGTCATTCCTCAAGGCATAACTGGAACCTGCCTTCCGAAATGAGTAGAATTCCGTCCACATCTCCTCGGTCCACTTTGCCGACTTCCCTCGCTCCGTCAATTCGAACTGATTCGAAGCTCCAGTCACAACCTCGTGGACCATCGCCTTGTCCTTGAGATTCCACGGCTTGTGCAGCAACCCCGCACATCCCATGCTGTTCAGATCGCCTTTCAAAAGCACCCGTGCCTTCAGATCCGTAGGTATGACCGGAGTGAGCCACTTGGCCGTAATTGCCGGTTTGCGAGATTCCTCCATCCATGCCGATAGAATCCTACTAACCCGGTGCAATCGGCACCCTCCTCTCCTTCTCTCCCTATCCGATCCTAACTCACCACTCTTTCACTCAGCTAATGCGCGCTCCAAACCTGCAAGCACACACACATCCTCGAGCGGAAGAAAGAGAGAGAAGAAATGGAGGAGAACGGCTTAAGTAGTTGGCCAGCGACCGACACCCGTTGGGACGGCCCATAAATGCACCGCCTTTTGCTAACGAAACCCTAGTTCCCGGACCGGAACCTAGGTCGTAGGTTTCCTAAATCCGGATTACCTTCCGGATTACAGTTCCCATTAAGATTCGTTCCTTACCCATTTTATAGTTTTTGCTAGGCCGGATTTTTCCCAATTTCCTGATTTGGATAACTGTTCCATGTTACTACTTCCGTATTCAAAAATTTCAAAAAACTTCACCAATCTACTTCTAAACTAATCCGGAATTCCGGATTTTGACATTTCGTACTCCCACATGTGTTTACATGTGGAGCTTTGATTCATTCGATTTGGACTAATAATGAAAAAGTTATGGACAATCTTGATTTTTGGGTAATTAGAGCATCTTATTGAAAAAATAACTTGTAGGATTCATTTCTGAATGCAGTTTGCACAATTTAAAAAAAAGAAAGTCTGACAAGGTTGTGTTTGCTTGCTAAGACAATCTCACCATTTGGATTATTGTGTTTTAATTCCATCTTAGAGCTATTAACGATTTAGTTTTTGGATCTACTTGTACTTAACAATTTTTTAAAGAATGAAAATCAAGTGTGTTTTTTTTGAGTTTTTTTTAATAGACTTACAACTCAATTCTTCAACATAAATTTTTTTTAAATTCAAAGTTTGTAGTGCAAATTTTTTTCCACAAATGGTAGTCAACGTCATCTGAAATTGCAGGCCAGTGTTTGAAAAAACTTCCTTTTTCAACTTTGAATGCTAATATCTTCCAATATATAGGGTCAAATTTCATGACATTTTTACCACATAATCTCAGACAAGTGAAGTACAAGATCCTACTGTTAGATTCTAAAAAAAGTTTTTTTATTTTTTTTTGGATGAATGCAACTAAAATGGCAATTTTGAGTGGTTTTTGATAGAAAAATGACCTTGGGACTTTAGGGATTATGAATACTTTGTCTCAACACTTATCTTTATAATAGTTTATTTTATGAGTATATATACCACTAATAGCATATAGATCTTATATGTAATCACCTTCATTTCAACTTTTTCTTTACAAATCAATATTTGTTGAATTTAGAGATTAGAATCACTACTATTGCTTCAAAAATATCAGCCAACCCATTTCAAAAATTGGACTAGTGGAGGATACAAAATATTAAACTAAAAATATATAATACGTGGAGGGCTTCATCTGGATTTAATATAGATACAAATTTACATATAGGATTCATTTGTACATATTGGACATGTATATGGATATTGACACGGATGTGGATTATCCCATGGCTCTTATTAACATCTAAGTTGATACCAGTACTTTGAAAAAATAATTTGAGAGTTGGACTACTTAGGTGTATGATTGTACTTTTATTAATTGAGGCTTTGACCCAAAAACACAAGACACAAGTCAAATTGAACTTGGGGATTAGAATCACTTGCAATGAAGAAATGTCTATTGCAATTTTCTTTCTTTGGATGTCTTTTGTTTGTGCAAATTTGAAAAGATATGACATTCAAGTGCAAATTAAAATTAAACTACTTCTTTTGAGCTCATTGTCATTGTGAGAAATTATAGCTTTGTGACTTTTTGATTGTGAGATATTGATAGGGTACATGTATCATTTAGCCATTGGTGGTTAAACTTTTTCTAAAAACTCTAGAAGGGATACACGTGTCACTTTGCTTTTGATTGAGAAACTAAGCCGATTGCTTATGACATGCCTCCTATTCCATACTTGTATTTTTGTTAAATCTGTTTGGCCTTCAACAATATGGGATATCTGAAATGTAAACCTGTATGGCTATATGTATATCTATATAATTTGTAGGGATATGCATGTCCATGTATTCCATATAAATTATTTACATATTCTACATGATACACATATTCCGTATTCCATATTATATCTCTAATTGTTCAAATTAAAGATCTTGGATTGCTTTCACATTCAATATATGCGAAGGGGTGCTAATGGCAACAGGGGGGATGTTTACATCATTGTTGTGAGTGCTTCAACAATCAACTTTGCCAAAAGGGTATGCTCCATGGGGAACTAAGACAACATAGTCAGTTGAATATTCTTGAACACAAATCTACGCGACCGATACATGAGGATGGAATTGTAATCACAATTGATACATGAAGTAAGAATTGTAATAAAAGTGGTGGTAATCAAGTCGGTCGATGAATCTTAACCCTTAAGGACCAAAGGTTCAAATTTCCAAAATTGTTAAGGTATTATTAAATGCAATTTAGAATAATAATTTAATGACCACTTTTCAGCAAAAATTGTAAAATGTGATCTATATATCATTTCTATATGGTTGAATATACTACTATCCTAAACAATAATTTTCAATAAACTTTGAAATCAAGTACTGAAAATTCCTTCAAAAGTTCAAAATTCCTTAAGAAATTATACACATATTGTATGTGTGTAATTTTTACAAGAATATTTATCCTTCAAGTTCAAAATGTAAAGTACTAACTATTGTGATTATAAAAGAAAAAATTACTTTTTATTGACGCTGTTTCTAATGGATCATTTTTGAACTTAAAAAGTTACATTTTGAAGTCAAACATACTAATATCCCTTTAATTATAGATTATTTGTATGGAATTTTTTTGAAAATCTGTATTATACAAATGTAAGTGAACTAATACAAAAATATATATAAATTTAGATGGATGACAATACCAAGATTTTTTGTGCTTTTAACATGTTTGCGTTCATTTGTTGTTCGAAAATTGAACATTTGATCCTTTAGGAGCTAAGAAAGCCATCATTTGGTGGATGGATAATGGATGTTGTGAAGAGCTTACATTGGGCATTAAGGACTATTTGAAACAACCTTCGAAACAATTTAGGGACATTAAAGTATGAAGATCAAGAAAATTTTACCTATTTATTAGCAATGTGACTAGTATGGTCACTTGATGCTTCATCATTTTGTGAGAGAATTACTTTGTATCTACATTGAAACAAAAAGGAAAACTTAGTAAACTAAAATTATTTTGTTTTAATTCTTGTCAAATCATAAACTAATAATATAGTGCATGACATGGTGGGTGGAAAATATCTTGACCTCTAAAGGACAATTGTCTGTTCAATGGACAATTGGTAGGTTTGTACAAAGTTGATTGTGAACAAATGTTTCTGAAATTTTGATGCTTACTAATTAGCTTGTAAGAAGGAAAAAAAAATCTCCAATTAGATGCTTAGGTGAAAACTTATGCTACCCAAATTTTTTGGGGCAATTTGGAAATCTTTTGCTAAATCCCTCATCTACTTTTGAAATTTGGCATATATATATTTAACGTGATATATTGTATGAAATTGTTAAAAAACTAACTAATTTGAGTCCAAAAATGATACTTGAAGAGGAGTCAAACTTTATTAATTATGTTGGGCAATTTTTAAATAAAAAAGATCTTCTAATTTCAAATTCTATAATCTTGCACTTTGTATAGTCAAAGATTTTGAATTTTTTTCCACATATTCCAAATGTTTGGCTTTATGTTTTTGCTGTCTAGATTTCAAAAAATAAATTCACAATGCATGCAAAATCATCAAAAAATGGTTAGTGTTTTGCCATATTATTTGGATCTTTTTGTATTGCATGATGATTTAAACTAAAGTATATACCAAATTAGAAATTTTTATACTTGAAAATTTGAGATTGCATGTGGAATCCATTCAATTCGCAATTGCAAAAATGCCTAGATGTTGACCAATTTGAAGTTTGTAATAAACTAGTTAAGTTTGCCCAACATTCTAGTTCATCATGAGGAAGCACTAGACTCCTCAAAGCCATCAGTAGTTCTTATCTTCTGCCTATGTGGTACCCATTAGGACAACGGCAATTGCACCCAACCAATCATTGCCACCATCTAAGTTTAATTGCATGTAATGAGGTAAGCCTCTTAGAATGAAATTTTGTGATTATGAATGAAGGGTTATGAGAATTGAAGGATCAATTGTAGAGATTCCGTATTTGTATTTGATCCCTATCGTTTATAAAGATAGTTTGGGCACTATATAAATAGACTTATGGCATTCAACTCTCAGTCGGTCTTTAGGATTCAATGCATTCCATGAAAGTGAAATAGGTGTTGCATGAATGCATTGATCTCCGTGGATTCATTTTTTGAATGAAATTTTTAGTGAGTGAAAATCAAGACAAAAAGTGAGACCATAAGAGCCTACTCAAAATCCATTTTGTCTCCTAAGGAGACAATTGGACATAATGCGTTAAAATATATTATATTATTAACTTTTAAGCTAATTGATATCAAACAATTTTTCGTATCAAATGCTTTATATTATAGTAAAGTACAAGTAAAATATAGTTTCTTAGAATGTTAGGTAGACTAAACTAGTTTTGTACTTCAAATTTGTCAACCTCTTGGCATTTTTGCAACTGCTAGTTGTATGGATTCCACATGCAATCTCAAATTTTCAAGTGTAAAAATTTATAATTTGGTATTAGTAACTCTTTTAATTGCTTTTAGAATTTTCTATAATTGTACCTAACAAAATCTACTAATAATGGTGTAAATCCTCATTTTTGTGTAGAGATAAGATCTTAATCCAAGACTGGGTCTATTGTCTCTGTTCCTCATGTTAAGAATGATTTTTGTTTTTTTCACTCTTATACAATTGAATTTATAATAAAAGTTCAATTTTCAATTTGGTCAATGCATCAAAAATTGGTAGATTTTAATATTAAAAAGAAAGAAATGCCCTCCGTCCTTTAGGAGTTAACACTTAAAAGGCCCTTGAAGTCCCTCTATACGACTTGTATTTAGCCTTGTAACTCTTCAATTGTGGTTTAGTATATGAAATATGATACATTGTTATTTACTTACTATCATGATCATTAATTTACTTGGTACTAAAAAGTATTTGGTCAATGTTTTTTTGATTTCGTACCACTTAGTTTATAATATGTAACATGGCCGCAAAGGGCTTTCAGGCCCTTCAAGGGTTAACATGCAATAGACTATAGTGTTTTGAGGACCAAAAATGCTTCAATATACTTGAACCAAAACAAAGCTAAAATCTTCATCCTTATTTATTCTTTAACAAATCCAACCATAGGGTCCTTTGATTAGATTGTTCAAGTACATCTTTTCATAATTTAAGAGTAAAAATCCCCATCCATTGCAAGTTCAATGTGTCTAAATTTCAAAAGTAGGTTTTTTTAGCCCTTTCCGTTGGTGAAGTTTTGTCTTTCAACATTTTTGAAAAAACAAGTATGTCCCATAATTTGATCATTCTAGTTAGTTTGTTGGAAAATGGGTTGAAAATACATGGAAAAGAATTTAAACAAAAAACGTTCATATTCATCTTAAATTAAATTACAAAATAGGAGGTGGTACTTGATGAAAGAAATACGTTAATTGCTAATAACTTTTACAACAAAATAGGATTTGTAAATCCCAATGTAAGAATATTCTAGTAAACAACATATATTGTATTTTTTTTTAATATTTAGAATTGAGTTCAAAACAATTCTTTATATGGTTTCTCTATTGTCATTTCCTGCAGTACAAAATCCTTAATCCCTAAAGGCCCAAGGCCTTTTTTTTGCTCCAAAACACCCAAAAATGCCATTTTTATAGAAAAGAGTAAAAAAAATTAAAAATATGTTTTTTTTGCACATCTAACCATAGGATCTTACACCAAACTAGTATGAGAATATATGGAAATTCTTTTAGAATTTTTAACCGCATAGATTGCAAGATATCTGCATTTAAAGTGAAAAAAACAAATTTTTCAGCACATTGCGGGACTAGATTTTATGACTTTGAACATTTTTAACTTAAATGTTTTGCACTACAAAAATTTGAGCTTTAAATCTTTATAGTAGAGACTTGAGTTGAGAGTCTAGGGGGAAAAAAATCCAAAAAAATTAATTTTCATTATAAAAAAAAAATTGTTAAATAGAAGTGGGTACGAGATAGAAGGAAAATCTAAAATATTAATATCTTTTATATAGAGTTAAAAAGCATCAATTCCAATGGTGAGATTGTTCTAGAAGAAAATTTAACTTTTTGGAACTTTTTTTTTGAAAAATTGGAAAAAATTGCATTTAGAAATGAATCCTACAAGTTATTTTTTTGAAAAAGATGCTCTAAGTGCCCAAAAAACAAGATTGTCCACAACTTTCTCATAAAAATTACAAATGAAATGAATCAAAGCTTTCCAAATACACAAAAATATAATCTATAAGAAAAAAAAACGTAAGAAAAAAAAATAGCAAAAGTTGTTTTGCTGCCCCCCAAATGTTGTTTTGAGCTTATTTGGGCATAACTTTTTTTCTTGGGCACCGATTGAAAAAAAAATTAATATTGCTTAGTTTAGCAATTTTTCTATCTTTAGAATTATTTTGGAAAATCACAACAAAAATTTAGCCGTAGGTACTTGCCCAAAATCCCATTTGTCCTCTGAAAGGACAATGGGCTTTTAGGGGTTAAATAATATTCCGATCTCATTATTAAGAATTGAATGGTTCAAATGCTTTTGTGTAAGTATCATTCTAAATACAAATAATCAATAATTTTTAGATATATATTATTAAATGCCTGCTTTTTAAGATATATTATTAAATTCCTACTTTGACAGTGAAATTAGAAAAACTTGTGATTTTTGCAACTTTTTTATTGGAGTGATGTAAAATGTAGTACATTGGGGGTAATTAAAAGCCATTAACTCCTAAAGAACCGTTGTCTATTTGGAAGATTAATGGTATTTTGGGTAGGTACCTATAGTCTCAAATTTTGTCCTGATTTTTTGAAACTTTTTTGGAAGATAGAAAAATTGATTGGCTTTGTGGGAATATATATATTTTTTCAATTGGTGGCTGAGAACAAAAGTTATGCCCAAATATGGTCAAAATAGGAGAAAAGGGTAGCAAATAGAAATTCCAAAAATTATTTACATTCAATTTTTATTTTTTGCCAAGAAATTCAAACTTAAAGCACATATTATTATTTCCCACTCTGATATTCATGTTTGTTAAAAAAATATCTCACATTATTCTAATATACATTTATTATATTGATATATTTATTATACATTAAAATTTCAAAAACCACAATGATTCTTTTCCTACCAAAAGTTTGAAAGAATCAATAAGTATTGAAAAACCATAGTGTTAGTTTGTGTCGTACGTGCAATCTAGGCGTAAGTATCCTTAACACAAAAATGTGCCAAGATAACACGAAATATCATCCCAGGGAATTTCCGGATTATATGTAGCATATTCTAGCTATCCGGCTTTTCTATCTTTCTTTCTTCTCACCTACTCAACATTTTCCGGATCCTTTCACAATCCGGACTGTAAACTATCCAAAATCCGGTTTACGTCTCTTCTTCCAATCTGGTTTTCAATACCTCTGTTTTACCTTCAGAGGGTCCACTAGTTGATCTTTTGAGGGGTAGGGACTTCACCACTCTTGTTTTCCTACAATTCTAACAAACACAAATAATAACACCCGAGTATTCAAAAGGTTGCAGCAAGACGAAAAGATCTGGATCCTCACAACTCCCGGATGGCGACTCCGGACAGCAGGTCACTCAGGAATACTTCACTCTCCTCTTCTACAACGACAGATCTCGGAGTCCGGAATAAGTATAGAGGTGTGATCTTTCTAGATGTTAGATGAATCTTGAGGTTGGCAAATCTTCCGGATAGGTGGGGGCTTCCTTGGGTGGGCGCTTACCTCCGCACGGATTGACAATCGGACTCGCTTCTCCGCTATTTTGTGATCCGGACTACTCTTCTGGTAGTTTAAAGACACTGTGCGCAGCTCCTAAGTCAACAATCCAACAACATTACAATAGCACACTCTCGACTCAGACCGTATTCTCCTAAATCCGGATTCCTCCTCACTCGTCCTTTCCTTCCAACAGCCAGACCACAGGTCAACACAATCCGGATACACTGATAGAACGAAAATGCATACCCAAGGGCTCAGATTTCGAAAAGGGAATGAAATACAATTGAATATCAACTAGGAGGGAATGAAGGGCACTAACTTGCCCGCCCTTAAATACCCAAAACAAAGCCAAAGTCAACATCCTAAAAGCAAAAAGGGCTCCCCACAAACCGGGGCAACCTCTCATACACACCAAGGAAATCCCGAATAAACCGGGAAGTCCTTATCCCTAAGTTTCCGGAAACCGGGCCCACGCTTGGAATCCGGTTCCGGAACAAAACTATCTAAATCTTAATCCACCTCTACCAATAGTCCCCTTCTAACTACTTGGCCATTAGAGATTTCTTTGAACTCCCGGCTCCTTGTTTGGCTGTTAGCTTACCGGAACTCTTCGCTGGCGTCATTTTGGCGGCTCGAGGCAGATTCTGACGGGTCGCAGGAGACGTCTCCTCCTCCTCCGTATCTTCCTCAGATTCTGAGCTTGACTCAAATTCACTAGACTCGGAATCTTCAATCTGTTGCTTCACCGGCTTCTTGCTTTCCGGTTTCCGCTTCTTAGACTTCTGGAATTTTAGTTGCCTCTCAGGTTCCACCATCTCGAGTTCTTCATCCGGATCCGAAATTTCGGCCTCCACTATTTCCGTCCTCTTGTTCAGCCAGGTTTCCGGCCTGGGTTCCGGTCTTGCCTCTGAAGCCGGATCTCCTAAGTCAATCAATTGTGTACCCCATGCTGGTGACTGTTCCGACATATGAGGGAATCTCTCTAGGTGTTCTCTTGCCGGATTTATCGTCCCCAAACCTTCTAAGAGATCTCTCCGGATTGGCAACCTCTGCGTAGCCTTTCCGGATCCCGTCGGAGACTGTGAGGAAGGGGCAAAAGTATTTACTGTGCCCCACTCCGGGAAATGACTCGAGGAAGGCACCCTAGGCATCTTAAACAGGGACTTCAAGCCTGGATCCTCTTGTGTCCCGGAAGTTCCGGCTCCGTGTTTGCCCGGGGATTCCATGAAGATATCCGGAAGTAGCCCAAAGTCTTCCTTGGCCACATTCAGATGACCCAGCAGCTGCCGCATCTCGTCCAAAACGATCTTCATCTTGGCCTCGTAATCGACCAGGACTTGCAGCACTCTAGATTCGGTAACAATGCCGTCGTTCTCGAGTTTCTTCATGTAAAGCACGGACTGGATGATCTGATGTTCCGGTTCTTCTACCAACACCTTCAAATCCTTGACTAGCTTCAGGGCATCCGTCTCCTTCTTCCGAGCTGAGATCAACTGCCCCTCCGTCCAGTAGAATTTGTTCTTGTAGTGATCCCGTTTCGCCTTAAGCAACTCGATCTGCTTGTCCTTCTCTTGGAGTAGTGCCGGATCAGGTCTCTTCCGGAGTTCGTTGAAGATCTGATTCGTCTCAACATTTAACTCCCTGGCGACGCCCGTGATCACCTCTGCCATCTCGGCATGCATCTTCCGGCACTGCACCATCCATCGGGTTCCGGCCTCACAGAAGTCGGATACATCAGAAGGTTCCGGTGATGGCTGGGTCAGGGACGGATTCGGTTCCGGCACGTCCAGACTCGTTCTTTGTGTGTCCGGATTGGTTGTCTTCTGTCGCTTCTTCTTCTCCAGCGGCTTCGATTCCGGATCCTCCTCTTCTTCTCTTCTTCTAGTGCCGCTTCTCCCGTCGGCTTCAACTCTTCCTTGAATCCGTACTTCAGGATCTGCATTCCGGTCTCATAGGCAACTTGTTCCTGTGGGGTCATGAAATCAAAATGATGATACATGTGGAACAAGTAAGTGCTGAGCGGACTCTGCTTGGCCTTGTCGATAGCCACCGCCATCTTCTTGACCTTCTGGTGGATTATGGTCGCCCAGTTCACGACCCGGCCTTCGATTGCTCCGAAAATCGTATTCGCCACTGTAACTGTAACCCTGGTTGGCTTTTCCGGATACATGATGGGAATCAGGAAATTCAGTAATCGCCTATGGCGCTCATCAATACAGTCACTAATGGTGAAACCTTCCTTGTGATGCGGCGGTTTCTTGAACTTGTTTTCATAAAACTTATCTGTCCGGGTCGCATTTCCGGATCTGGACTGCTTCAACCTGTAAGTTTCTGCCCACATTCCTTCCGTCCAAGAGGCTCACCGACCCTTTGGCGTCGGCTCGAATTGGTTTGGCGTCTCCATAACTAGCTCACGAAGAAAATCTTCACTTCTAACTGTCCAAGGGTGCCGGATGAACCCGATACACCCTAGTTTAAAGAGATCTTCCTCTAACTCTAAGCGCTCAGTAGAGTCCGACGGAATGACTGGGTACAGGAGCTTGACAGAGGGAATAGTCTTCTGCCCCTGTGCCGATGATTCCGCCATCTTCTTGACCTACAATCCGGTGCAATCGGCACCCTCCTTTCCTTCTCTCCCTATCCGGCCTAATTCACCACTCTTTTACTCTTCTAAAAAAACGAGCTCCAAAACCTGCAGGCACACACACCTCCTCGAGCGGAAGAAAGAGGGAGAAAAAACAAAAGGCCCATCTCCTTAAGTACCCGGCCAGTGACTGACACCCGTTGGTTCAGCCATTTAATGCGCTGCCATTGCAAACGGATCCCTAGTTTTCATAGGCCGGACCCTTAGTTTGTAGGTTGCCTGAATTCAGATCCCATTCCGATTTCCAGATTCCGGCTAAAGTCCGTTTCTTACCTATTCTACAAGTTTTTGCAAGCCGGAACTTCCTGACTACCTAGTTTCTACTAAATGTTCCGGTTTCCGGCTTCACTACTACAAATTTTTGAAAATATTTACAGAATTGATCCTAAACTAATACGGATTTCTAAATATTGATATTGCATGTTCCCACAGTTTGACTTGAAGCTCATTGTCAAGGGTGTTTTGGAGTAACAAATAAAAATAATTACTTGATTAGGTTTTACACAACTCCATAATAATGAGCGCTGCCTTTTTTCTAATGGAATGATTTAGAATATTTACATCATTTCATCTAAGGGATGAATTGGTGTGGTATATTCCACATCCATCGATCAATAATTATAAGCATAGGTGGCGTTTCACATGAGAGTTGTCAGTGCTACACGAGAGTTGTCAGTGCTACACAAACAACAACGCTTATCATTGCAGTTTTTAGCTGAATATTAACTAAATTAAAGTTAAAAAACAAGCATCAGAGACTTAAAGTTTAACTTTGAGATAGTAAGCAGAAAATTCATGGAGAACACAAAATTCAACCACTACTTTACTTTGCTTAGAAAATCATTATTTTTTTGTGTTTGGAATGAAGAAGACAACTCTTTATATACATATAGGGTGGTAGGAGGTGAAACAAACAATGTTAGATATATAAATTAGAATTAGAGTAGGAGCTCAACTGCTCACTTTATTATGTCAAATTAAAGTAGAAATTGTATTTGAAGTAGAATTTCAGACCTCACTTGGCATAGTAATATAACTTTTTTCAAAATACTTTGAACTAAACAAAGTTGGA
The DNA here is from genome assembly GCA_963969595.1 of Neckera pumila. Classification (NCBI taxonomy): domain Eukaryota; kingdom Viridiplantae; phylum Streptophyta; class Bryopsida; order Hypnales; family Neckeraceae; genus Neckera; species Neckera pumila. The sequence goes on along the minus strand of OZ018410.1, from coordinate 13,021,744 downwards.
AAATCAAGTTAAATTTTATTTTAAAAACTCTGCTTGAGATTTCAATCCTCCAATTAAGAGTTATGGACAAATTTTAAAGAGAGGGGAACTGATATTTAACTAACTGTGGACATTTCCATAGTCCAGAAATAAGTTGGTTGCCTGCCGATAAAGTAGAATCGAATAGGTTGTATGAATGACAAATGACAAATGTGTATTGCAAAAGACAAATACCATATTATATTGAGAATGATACAGTACATAGCATAGTGTTGGTCGCCGTCTGATACCCCGCACCAATCTGGAAACCTAATTGACTAAATAAGCTAAGCTGCCCAGACTACCAAAACACAATAAAAAAAGGCAAGGGCTGCAAGAAGTGCAACACACCCAATATCTGCATCATATACTAACTACACTAGCTGCAGTGAAATGCCAGGAGAATATCAGCTGGCAGCCAATATCCAGAGAAGTTCACAAACAACAACATAACAGTTCTAGAAAGATTCCAAGTTGATGAAGGCGATAGAGCATTCATGCGTGATAATCCCAATAAAGAAAAAATAAAGCCGATGAAGGTCACCAAGAAATTGAATGTGAACCAATATGGACGCGTACAAGTCGGTGAGGGTATCAGCTGTCAGTTGATACCATGGAGGTGTAGCTACCAGAATATATGCTTTCAATTAGGCTGCCCGTATTTAATGGACTGTGCCACTTCATAGTGTAATTGTCTCGGCCTTCTGGAGACTTCCATATACTCCAAGACCGACTGATGCTCATACATGGGATATATGAAGGGAATAATGTCTGTTGAAATGTTTAGAAAAACTCCACAATCATTGGGAATGCTGAGATCTCCAAAAAATGGCAAAAGAATATAGTACGCCGGATCAGGTGTCCTCCTTAGCAAAATTGGGCAGACGTCGACCATGAGCACTTGGTCCGGACAACACGATTCCTTGGACGGTCCCTTCTCAAAAAGTATCTTGAGCATCTTGTAGCACCATGGGAAATTCTGACTATCTACACATAATTCTCTCCCATATACAAACGCCAGCTTTCTAATAACATCACTCAGAAGCAAGTGCTCAAGCAACGGACAAAGTTCCTTCATTGGCATCTTGGACCAAATCCCTACGTGGAACTTCTCAAATAATATAGCAAACGTTCCGACTATCCCTGGCCATTTGACGACGTTTCGATGAGGTTCCCACTTATCCACTACAATATTCGGGTCAAGAAAACAAATTAATCCTGTGACGCAGAGAACCACACATTTCTTGAACGAATGAGGTTGACTAGTGGTGGACTCTTGTAGAACATAGCAATAAGAAACGGGCAGATTATAAGAATTGGATGAGAGAGTATAGAAGATTGCTTGACAAGATATCGGCTGGCAGGCAACATGCACGACTGATAATATGTTATGAGCTGAGATGCATGAAGTCCACAGGTGGACTCATGCACGAAAAGCACTAAGACTACGCATACAAGAGCAGAGAGAAGACTAGCAGATGTGATATCGGTTGGCAGCCGATATTTAGAATAGACAATAAATAATTAGACAGAAAGCAGTGATACATCCTTCACTCCAGCTAGGAGAAACGAGACAAGATATATTAATTGAAGAAGGGAAATTCTCGACCATATATGGCAGATCCCGCTATTCCTTAGAAAGCACTCAAAAGTTATCCTTGAGAGTTTAATTGCCCTGCAATACCACTGTCTATGTCCTAACAATCAAACTCTCGAAGAAAAAATGTGAATGCTTTGAGAGCAAAACGGATATCTGACTTATAAAGCCGGACCCCGGCCATAAATGCCTTTATTACAGCTCATTGCATATCATTATAATCATTACAATGGTTCCAAAAAGTCTAAGTGTTGTCCACTATATCTACAGATAAAAATACAGAAAAAAATTGTATTGGCCGCCAGCCAATACCCAGGTCGCCCTCCTTCGAAAGGTTGACGGACGTACTCAGTAGGTTCCCAAGAATGTACAAGTCCTAGTCTCTATCTACGGAGCTATATGCAATTCAAGAACACTATTTCGGCCGCTAGCCAATACATTACTTGCTCTACTTTGAATGGTTGTTTGGCGACTTCAGCTGGTATTTCCCAATGCTTTGTTCGTCCGAATACGGCTCCTCAAATCCCTTCTTACATTTTGGAGACACCTCCCGGTATAAATTATATAAGGTTGACCCCAGCATACAGCGGGGAAGGCCGACCTTTTTATTCTTTTCACAGTAGTCCAGAACCAACTTCCTAGATGCCAACAACCCCTCCAGGAACGGGATCATTGTGCTCTGGAGGTAGGGAAGTTTAGGGTGCTTCAATTTTGCCTCCAAGTACATTGTATAAGCAGGTGGATGAACCACACTGAAGGGCAGATTCAAAATGTTCCTATAAGGCTCATGATCGACGATCAACGAGTTGTTGACTGTCGCCCCATTGTTAAACAACACCGGCTTGGAGAGGATCCATAACAGCCACTTTAGAAAAATTGGGCGTGCAAGACTTTGCGGATCTTGATACGCGCTCATGTCACAACTTTCTTGCCTGAAGGCCATGAAGTCTGTCCCTACCTCTGGGACAATATATTTAATATTATTGATACGTTGTCCCAGAGTTTCTTTTTCAATATCGACCAGTAGACAACCTTGATGTCATGACTACGGCAGATCCTAGAAATTCTGCAAGTCCCGGCCAAACTCTTACTTGAGACCTCTGATGCATACTGCTTGCCTTAATGATCGTGGGTTCATAATACATTGCCGTCCCCTGGACCTCAAGGAATAAGAACAATGCCGGAGACGCTACCTATGGAGCGGCAACTATCCCGAAGTCGAGGTTCCGTTTGCCAGCGTGCAAAGTGCCTTGCAATACAATCTCCTGGTGGCGTTCTAGAGATCTAGAATCATAATCTGCAATGAGAGATGAAGTACATAAATCATGACATGCAATAAATGAGAGGATACCAAAGGACTAGAACGTATTGGCTGGCAGCCAACAAAGTACAGTGGTACTCTAGTCTGCACAGCTAAAGGCTCACACTGACAAGTCCCTAACAACAAGTCGGAGCCAGGTAGCACTACTTACACATGCCCTACTCTAGATAATCCCTGCAATTGTAGAGACATGTCTAAAACCTACGAATCTCCAGGCCGCGTCCACTTAGATGCGGCATGCCAAACGAGAGACAGCTGTTCGTTGGGGAAATTGTGCTCGCCCAATTTCGGCAATTTCATGACTTCGTCCTCTTCCACCCTCTTAAGCTTCCGCTTTGCCTTTGATCAGATTGAGCGAGTGGAGTCCCATGAATCCCCCGACACCTCAAGCGGGTCTCTTCTACTCCTACCGCGACGAGTCCCTCCAAGTGATGCCCCCGCAGGTATCGGCTGGTGGCCGATAAAAACGTCAAACGTTGTTGCCGGCCTTCCGATGGCAATGGCGTTAGATCCAGCCAAGGCGTCAGATCAACCCACAACGAGCTTCGCGAGTGAGGAAGAACCATCAAACAATCTTCTCTGACTGCGGGACATCATGCAAATCCACAAGTATGACGCCCTGCTTGCCGAGTGTCGCAACCGGAATTTTTGGTTTTCCTCTGATTGTCTAAATAACGGAACGGAAACAGGTAATTACGATCCGTATCCGGTTAGAAGGGCAGAAGGAAACTACGGATAGGCAACGATAATCCAATAAGGAGAAAACTGTATTTGTTCCGGTCAGAATGTTAGTATTCAGGAGCGGAATCATATCCGGATTTCACCTCAAAACGGATTAGGGTTGGACCGGATCGATATGGACCGGATCGGAAAAAGGTCATGATGACGTGCCAGGGGTCCTGAGAGTATATAAGGGCTGGTCGTCCTCATTTTCACTCCTTTACTCCCCTTGAGCTCTGGAGCTGACCTTGAGCGCTTTTTTGCCTCCGTCCGCGCCAGAGCCATTGATGTATGTGCGCTTCTGGCTGGGTGTGTCTGAGAGTGTAGGAAGAGTAAAGAACGTGTGGGTTGCAGGTTTTGTGAGTACTTTCTGGTTGAGATCGGACGAGAGGAAGTGAGGAACGGGACGTGCGGCTAGGAGAGAGTGAGGTAGCGATTGGTAAGGGTCCAGCGGTTGTCTGGTGTCCATGCCTCAGCTGCGTAAGAACAGACCGGGTGCTCCCAGCTCCTCCTCCGACGTCAAGCTCCGGAAGATAGTTCCGGTCATTCCTATGGAGGAACCGGCCCGGACTGAGTTGATGGAGGATCTCAATGCCATGGGGTGCCTCGTCTTGATGGATAAACCCTGGGGGTTTCATGAGGAGTGGATGGTGAGGGAGATTAAGTGCAAGGTGTCGAACAAGTTCGACAACACTCTCCGGGGCCGCCCGACCGAATGGGAAGAAGAACGGTGGAGGGAAGTTTACAACTTCCGGATGGGAGGTTCCGGTATGGCCGGGCGGAAGGACGAGTTCATCCATGACAAGTTTCATGGGGAACCGAGTAACAAAGACGGGTACGCAGTCGCAGACTGTAAGAACGACCAGCATCGTAACCTCCTTCAGTTCTTGGTTCCGATCGTCCACCCGGAGAAGCCGACGAGGGTGACGATGACCCTCGGCAACACCATTTTCAGTTCCCTGAGCGGGGAACGGAAGGTGAACTGGGCCCGGATCTTTTCCGATCTGGTGTCCCAGCTGGTGACGAGGATCGGAAAGAGTAGGGCCACTCCTTTGAGTCCCTACCTTTTCCACCTCTACCAGCGGAACCAACTTCTCACTCCTACTGAGGAGAAGACGTGGGGTGTTCAGGAATCGATCCTGAAGTATGGAGAGTCAGGTTCGGATGACGAGGTGGAGGAGCAGACCGGATCCGAACCCGAGACGGAAGAAGAAGAAGAGGAGGAGCCGTCCCGACAGAGGAAGCGTCAGAAGACGACGCCTCCTCATAAGAGAAGACCCCCGTCGAACCCCCGGTCCACACCAGAACAGGGACCGGATGTTGAGATGCCGGATCTCGAGGATCCGACCGACCCGTTCAACCAGTTAACAGTTGTCCTGGCCGGAATCCGGGCGGATTGGGAGGTCAAGTGGAGGACTCTGAGCACTATCTCTGAACTGGTGGGTGCACCAGTCAATAGCGATTTGCCGGGTAAGGTGGGGCAATTCTTGGCCGATCCGGAAGAGAACCGGAAACAGGAGACGGAGATCCGTCGACTTCAGGAGGAAGTCGATACTTTGAAGGCGGACATGGTCACCCTCAGGGAAGATAAGGCAGCAGTCCGGGAGATGGCGGAGGCAACCCGAAAAGTGGCTGAGTCGGTGAAAGGCACTCTTGGAGAGTCCGGATCCACCGCAGTCAAGGTGGCCTTATTTGACCAAGGGGTGCACGAGGAGAAGAAGGTATTCGGTTCCCGGATAGTTCGGATCCTCAGTGACTTCACCGATCGGGTGGAAGCATCCTTAGTGGCAGCACGAGAGGCGGCCAATCGGATGGACGTCAGCAGTCAGAAGCTGAACGGGTCCTTATTTTCCCGAGAAATCCACCTCTCGGACATTTTGATGCCGGATTCGTTTCCAGCAGGAGGATTGAATCCGGGTGAGCGCAAGGATCATACACCCAAGTCACGGAAGAGTCACAGGAGACCTGGAACGGGGCAGCCAATTCAGATAGATTCGTCGCTCGGGTCAGATCTTCCGGATCCAGCTGCCGGTGAACGGAGCCGGAACTTGGCGGACGTTTTCAATCAACTGCCCAAGGAACCTAAGAGTCCTACGCTAGGTGGGGGAATTGGAGAGTAGGATAGGAAGTTAGTTAGGAATGTAAAATATTTGTAAGCTAGTTAGGACCGGATCGGATGATTATCCGGTCTGGCTTGTTAGGATCGGATCCAGATTTCCAGCGCGGATTTTGAGGTTCCTTTTTGCTTTGTAATCAAGTTGTATATAAGTCAGCCCCCGCTTGGGAGCTGGGAGTTCTTTCACCTCATTTTTGTGTACGTCTTCTCTTGGCTTCTTGGTGTGTGTCTCTCCCGTGAGCGGCAGGATCGTGGGGCGAGGAGTTAGGAAGGCGCGCGCTAGTGTGGGTGTGATTTCTCCCTTTGGCGTGTTTGTTTTGGTCTTATGTGCAAGTGAGCGGGTTGCGCAAGCGTTGGGAGGGGATTCCAGTTCCTCAGCAGCTCTAGAGTTTAGAATTCCCGGCCAGACAGCCGTTGTTAGGCTAGGCGGATAGGGAGGGATTCCTTAGTCGTGCTAGAACTCCTGGGTGTGAAATCCGGTTGAGTGTCTGATCTCCTGAGAGATCTCGCCGCCTCATTGGACAAACGGAAGAACTTTAGTAGAGGTTGGAACGGACGGGTTCTCTTGCAGCCGCCTGGCTTCGCACAGACGGAACGGGGCGCTAAGGTCATTGTAGTATGGAAGGGCCGTACGGGGGGTCTTTGTGTGACCAGTGATCCGGAGAGTTTTCTGGGCTGCTGTGAAGGGTCAAATCGGGTCCGGGTTAGTGTAGGGAATTGAAGAGAGAAGAAGTGGGTCTTCAGCCACTATAATTTACGGAAGGAGCGGCGGGCCTGCCACTCTCAAAAACAAGGGGCGATCCCTCTGATGGTGAAACAGAGGTAAAACTAAACCGGGTAGTAGTATGAGCGGATGAGAGTTGATCAAGACCCAATCGGAATGTGGACCGGATCGGAGAAATAAGAAAGGATCTGATTGTAGTTCTGGGTGTTGTTGTGTTTCCGGTTGAGTGTTTGAACCGGAAGAGGAAATATAGGTACTGACTTAGCTTAGAGACCAAATAGGGCTATCTACTTCACAAAATCTCGCGGGTTCGATCTTTAGAGTCACTTTGTTATACTTTAAAGTGGTTTTTGGTAGTATAACTGGGAAATTGCTTGCCCTGTGTTGCGACACCGAGACCCCCAACTCCGCCTTCAATTTGCTTCCCAGTTTCGGCTGACGAAGTGAGACCTAGAGCCTGAATGGGCTGAACGGGCGTGGAGATACCGCTTTGGGCAAGTGCCGTCTCCAGATCAACCTGTTGAGCTCGTGCTGATGGAGTACTGGTACCCCTCGGTTGTGGCAAAGGAAGGGGGGGGGCTGATTATGGGTCCGTCTAGAAGAATTGGTGTCGCAGCACAGGGCAAGCAAATTCCCAGTTATACTACCCAAAACCACTTTAAAGTATAACAAAGTGACTCTAAAGATCGAACCTGCAAGATTCTGTGAAGTATCTAGCCTTATTTGGTCTCTAAGCTAAGTCAGTACCAATATTTCCTCTTCCAGTCCTAACACCACAACCGGAAACACAACAATACCAAAAACTACAATCAGACCCTCTTCTCCTTCTCCGATCCGGTCAACTTTCCGATCCGGTCTGATTAACTCACATCCACTCTTACTCCCATCTAGTTTAGTTTTACCTCTGTTTCACCATCAGAGGATTCGCCCCTTGATTTTGAGAGTGGCAGGCCCGCCGCTCCTTCCGTAACTTATAGTGGCTGAAGACCCACTTTTCTATTCTCCCATTTCCTACACTAATCCGGATCCGGTTTGATCCTTCACAGCAATCCAGAGAACTCTCTGGATCACCGGTCACACAAAGACCCCCGTACGATCCTTTCATACTACAACGACCTCAGCGCCACGTTCCGTCTGTACGAAGCCAGGCGATTGCAAGTAAACCCGTCCAATCTAACATCAACTAAAGTCCTTCCGTTTGCCCACTAAGGTAGCGAGATCTCTCAGGAGATCGGACACTCAACCGGATTTCCCACCCAGGAGTTCTAAAGAGACTAAGGAATCCCTCCCTATCCGCCTAGCCTAACAACGGCTACCTCGCCCGGAATCCTAAACCTTAGAAATGCTGAGGAACTGAAATCCACTCCCAACTCGTTCACAACCCGCTCACTTGCACATAAGATCAAAACAAGAACACCAAAGGGAGAAATCACACTCGCACAAGCATGCGCCTTCCTAACTCCTCACCACACAACCTTGCCACACACGGGAGAGACACGCAATAAGAGGCCAAGAGAAGACATACACAAAATTTGGGCGAAAAGACTCGCAACTCCCAAGCAGGGGCTGACTTATATACAACTTGATTACAAAGCAAAAAGGCCCCCGGAAATCCGTGCTGGACATTCGGGTCCGATCCTAACCGGCCAGACCGGGTCAACATCCGATCCGGTCCTAACTATCTTACAAAAATTACATTCCTACCTACCTACTCTCCAACTCCCCCACCCAGCGTAGGACTCCTGGGTTCCACGGGCAGTTGGTTGAAGACGTCAGCCAGGTTCCTACTCCGCTCTCCTGCAGCAGGATCCGGAAGATCTGATCTTGGCGATGAATCCAAATGAATGGGTTGCTCAAGCCTAGGTCTTTGGTGACTCTTTCTTGACTCGGGTGTCCGATCCTTGGGCTCCCTCGGATTCGATCCTCTGGCTGCAAACGAATCCGGTAGCGATATGTCCGAGAGGTGGATCTCCCGGGAGTACATAGACCCATTCAGCTTCCGGCTGCTGATGTCCATCCGGTTGGCCGCCTCCCTTGCTGCCATCAACAATGCTTCCACCCGATCGGTGAAGTCGGTCAGGATCCGAACTATCCGGGAACCGGATACCTTCTTCTCCTCATGCACCCCTTTGTCAAATAATTCCACCTTGACCACGGCAGATCCGAACTCTCCGAAAGTGTCCTTCACAGACTTAGCCACCTTCCGGGTTGCTTCCGTCATTTCTCGGATTGCAGCTTTGTCTTCTCTGAGGGCTACCATGTCAGCCTTCAGAGTGTTGACTTCCTCCTGAAGCCGACGAATCTCTGCCTCCTGCCTCCAGTGCTTGTCCGGATTCGACAGATACTGGGCCACTTTACCCGGTAAATGACTATCCGCCGGTGCACCCATTAGATCTCCGACGCTAGCGAGGGTCCTCCTCTTGACCTCCCAGTCCACTCGTATTGCGCACAGAATCACAATCAGCTGATTGAATGGGTTGTTCGGGTCTTCGAGATCCGGCATCTCCACATCCGGTCCCTCCTCTAGAGTCGACTGGTTGGTAGGAGGGGTTCCTCTCTTGCGAGGAGGCGTTGTCTTCATCCGCTTCCTTGTCCGGAGGTGTTCCTCCTCGTCTTCTTCTTCTGTCTCGAGTTCGGACCCGGTTTGCTCTTCTTGTTCCTCATCCAAACCCGACTCTCCGTACTTCAGGATAGACTCCTGAAGGTTCCACGTCTTCTCCTTTGTATCCATAAGGAGTTGGTTGCGATGGTAGAGGTGGAAGAGATAGGGACTCAAAGGAGTGGCCCTACTCTTTCTGATCCTCGTCACCAGCTGGGACACCAGATTGGAAAAGATCCGGGCCTAGTTCACCTTCCGTTCCCCGCTCAGGGAACCAAAAATCGAGTTGCCGATGGTCATCGTCACCCTTGTCGGCTTCTTCAGGTGGACGATCGGAACCAGGAATTGGAAGAGATTACGGTGCCGGTCGCTCTTGCAATCCGCGACCGCATATCCATCCTTGTTGCTCGGCTCTCCATGAAACTTGTCATGGATGAACTCGTCTTTCCGTCCAGCCATGCCGAAACCTCCCATCCGGAAGTTGTAAACTTCCCTCCACCTCTCTTCTTCCCAGTCAGTTGGGCGGCCCCGGAGCGTGTTGTCGAATTCATTCGACACCTTACACTTAAGCTCTCTCACCATCCGCTCCTCCCTAAACCCCCAGGGTTTATCCATCAACACAAGACAATCCATCGCGTTGAGATCCTCCATGAGCTCGGACCTGGCCGGTTCCGCCATAGGAATGACTGGAACTACCTTCCGGAGCTTGACGTCAGAGGAGGAACTGGGCGCTTCCGGTCTGCTCTTACGCAGCTGAGGCATGGACACGAACGGCTACTAGACCCTTACCGATCGCTACCTCACTCTCTCCTAGCCGCACGTCCTGTTCCTCACTTCCTCTCGTCCGATCTCAACCGGAAAACAATACAAAACTTGCAACCCACACAATCTCTACCTTTCCTACACACTTTGATGTACCCGGCCAGAAGCGCACATACATACAACGGCTTTAGCGCAGACGGAGGCGTAAAAGCGCTCAAGGTCAGCTCCAGAACTCGAGGGAAGTAAAGGAGTGAAAATGAGGACGACCAGCCTTTATATAGTCCCAGGACCTCTGGCAGGTCATCATGACCTTTTCCGGTCCGGTCCATATCATTCCGGTCCAACCCTAATCCGATCTGAGGTAAGATCCGGATGTGATTCTGCTCCTGAATACTAACATTCTGACCGGATCAGATCCAGTTTTCTCCTTACTGGATTAGCGTTGTCTATCTCTAGTTTCCTTTTGCCCTTCTAACAGGATCCGGATCCTAATTACCCATTTCCATTCCAGTATTTAGGTAAGCAAAGGAAAACCAAAATTCTGGTTGCGACAATCGGCTGTCCTCAATCGCGCTTGTCGATTAAGATTCTCTACGCCGGACTCGTCAGCACATTCATCATCCGAGTAACTCTGTCTCGGTGCAACTTGAGTGAGCTGGACCTGCTCGGCCACCGGTCGAGGTTGAGGGAAAGCACCCAAGCGGGCAACATCCTACCGAGGTGACATGGGTGATAAGTCCAACTGAGCGGTAGGCGTAGACGAACGAGGCGACATTGTCCCCTGTCCCAAGCCGTCACCACCCGCTGACTCCGTTTGAGCGTGAGACTCCTTAACTTGTATCACTTGAGCATAGGTTATGATGTTCATTCCCTTCAGGCGCTCATGAGCCCTCGCTAGTCGCTACACCGCCCTCCTCCCGAACAAACTCTAGAATCAAATAGTCGTTTCTCTGCAGACCCACGGGACTACAGTCAGGTACTAGATGTATCCTAAATCATTGGTCGTAATACTATATCGGCTGCCAACCAATATAGTTCAATGGCAGCCTTGGTAAGGGCGCTGCCAATGGCGTTGGCTGGCAGCCAATAAAATGTTTAGCGTGTGCTAGGAAATTAGACTGAATACATGACACCATCACGGAGAAGGGAATAGGCAAGGTGAAGCAAAAGCAAAATGTATCAGCTGGCAGCCAATACATGTCAGGCGTAGTACTTGTCACTCTCAGGAGCCGCTGTCACCATCGCTGCAATCTTGTGCTGGATATTGGCTGGGCTCCCTCTCCTGTCGGTTGCTGAAGAATCCTATCACCGTAGACACCAATTGTATCGGCTGCCCACCAAACTGTATCGGACGCAAAAAAAGAACTGGATATTGGCAGGGCGGTAGAGACTTTGTCATGCGACTAAGTGTCAGTTGGGAGCCGGAGGGAGGGAGAAGAAGAGAGAGAGAGAGAGAGAGAGAGAGCAAGAGTGCAGAATGAGAATGAGGGAAAATGAAAGTGGCCAAAAGAGTATACCCCCCCCCCTCCACTGAAGTGACGGCTGCCAGCCGGGAGGCGCAATGATGACAGTCGTTTTTCCTTCATCCAATTTTCTCATCCATTTCCTATTATTCATCCATTTTCTAGTACTCCACATCCAGCCAAGGACCTTAAGGTGACAAACACTCATTGCAAGAAGATGCATACGTTTTCAAGGTTGATACCGAAACGGACGTACTTGTCTCTTTTGTAATTACAACGAATTCATCCTCTTCCAAATTCAAATTTCAAGCGCCAAACTGCTTCTCCCTCCACCTGACTTAGGATCAATTCTTGGAGGATTTCATTCTTTCAATTTCATTTACTTCTTGCAGGCGGAGAGTCAGAGCGTCAGAACTACGTGAGGGATGAGAAGCTTCCAGTTTGATGCAAAGGATTGATTGGAAATGCAGTGGTGGAATGCAGGTTTAGGCAGTGGATGACAGGATTGCAATGGCTTGTAGGGAAGACTGGAATGCAGTGGATTGTTTTGGATTCAGGGTTAAGAATTTCAGGACATTTTTAGCGTAGTCTCATTACAGGAAGGTCATTTGAATGTGAATTTGCTCTTCGATTTGTATTGCATTTCAATACCAGTCACATTTCTCTTGGAAGAGTGGTCGGAGTTCTGGTTTAGTATACCTAGACCGATTCAATTGTTTTGATTTTTCGGCATTCCGGATGATTGATTGGCATTCAACTCCGCGGTATTAGGGTCATGCAGTTGTCTGTACGGTCCACACTGACGGCTGCCAGCCGACATGCCATCTTGATATCGGCTGTCAGCCTATATAATCTGCCGTAGTGGGATGAAAAGAGAGACTACAGGTCCTGGAAGCTCAGTGGAGGTTGTTCTATGACATACTGGCTGCCAGCCGATACATTGAATAGGTAATCAAGGAGGGTTGCTCTTGAACACATTCATAGGATCACTAGGGAGGGTTGCTTTATATCCTATCGGCTACCAACCGATACGGTATTCGAGGCTCAGTGATTTTGAACATCCGATATTGTAGGGAGCTGCGTGCCTCTTCCGAATCATGAGTGGATCTGGTCAAATGGGTTTGGATGCGAGTGCAATTGATGCATTTACAAGAAATGGAGGTTCCGGGAGAATCAAGCTGCGGAAGTGAGCAGTCGTTGCTCTTACGCTTGAAAGATTGTACTACGTTGGGCGAGCTCTTGTTGAGAGGGTGGAGAACCGCGAGCCCGTCCTTGTGCGGGTTCACGTTTTGGATGTTCCAGAGAACCTTGATATGAAGATTCCATTTCCTGAGGGGGACCTGGTCTTCCTCAGTCAGTGCACTGGAACGTCAATCCTCTGGGAAGCAAGCAATGTGCATCCCTTCACGGAATCGGAGGGCTCTAGTTCTGCTAGTGTCAGCTGCCAACCGATACAGACGAATTCGGATGAAAAGCCCATTCAATAGTTCCTATCACTCACTGTGAACATGGAAGTCGCTCTTTTGCAAATTGTTGGAAACGACTTGCAATATGCTGGAGTAGGCCTCATTGTCAAATGCTCCCCGAAGGGATTTTGGGAGGGCTTCCATATTCTTCACAGCTTCTTCCTGGTTGTCAGACTTCTGCATGTCGTCGACGACTTCAAAGATTAGAATGCCTTCTACGAGATTCCAGATTTCATGACACTCAGACTCTGCGTAGGGTATAGAATACTCTGGAGCGGTTACAAGGTCGGGCCTATTGCATCTTCTAGTGTTGCTCCGGAGGTTGTCGGCGGCCAGCCGATAAGTCCAATACTGACGCACAACAAGCAAGCTATTCAAGATGTCAACAGCAAAAGTGGAGGTAGCACTTCCGATTTTTCGGAAGAGTACGCGGAGCCCGCTTTGGGTTGGATTGCACCCAACGCCTCAGACGAAGACGATCAAGATGATAGGCTGTACTCGTCTGACGATGATAGTGAGGGATCCGTTGATGATGTTCCCAATGTTCAAGGCCTCAATACCTCTGGCGATGGTGGATGCGACCCTAGCGCTACTGACAACTTTGTGGACGCGGACGCGTCTGTAGGTAATAGCGGAATTGCACATCCGACGGAGTTCAGTCGGGTCTTCCATTTCCCTGATAGACCTTTCTAGAGAAATCAATATTGTGAACTTCTAGACAAGGACTTTTCATTCTTCGGGAGGGCGTTGATCCAAGTTTGCCTTCCAAACAAGGCATGCAACAACAGGGTTCTCGGAGATTCAGATGTGGGTGTCATGTTCATATCTGAGCATGAGACACTGCAAATGACAACCATGCGCTGGAGGCTGTCCCACACAAGATTGGAGGGCGGCAGGCTACTCTCAGAGATTGTTACGCTTTGCTCTGAGGCAACCGATTTGATTGAGTCTGGCAACGGCAGAATGCAGGGGATTCCGAAGAATCCTTATCGATCCTTGCAACGGTGGGTAATTTCCAGGGATTGTCGACGCATGTCCAAACTGCAGACGAAGATTTCGGATCTTGACATACGGAAGGTCAGCTTCCAACGGTGCTGCAAGCTCAGATGCTGCCAAACGTTCCCGTGGGAGGACACGAGAACCCTTCGCCAAAGGTTCTTTGCTTGCTCATTTGAAACAAGGAGGGAGATGGCATATGCGGTTCAAAGTCAACTTCATCCTGGAGTTATTCCGAGAAAGAACTTTGTTACTCTTGCAAATGTTGACGCCGACGAAAATGCCTGGTACATCATTCTCCAGGTCGGCCTATCATGTATACAAAGTTGCGGCTAATGCAGGATCCGTGAGCGGGTCGCATGGAAACATGGGGGCTCGTCGACCTCGTCCACAAACTGTTCAGGCTCAAGCAACACTAATGACCATTATCAACGAGAATGCCGACCAGATGCCAAACGAGTTCAGGCTTGTTGGAAACAAACATTTGGATAATCTCAAGGTCGTTCCCTCTGCAATGAATTGGGATCACATGCACAAGCAAGTTATTATGTAAAAATCCATGATCTTCCTCTTGTTCTCTGCAATACTCTCAAGTTTCTGTTGGTTGCCAGCTGATACAGTTCATTCTACCTCCACAACGTACCTTTGAATCAACCCCGCTTGACTTCTTGTGCAATTAGGACTTTCCTAAAATTATGAGTGGCTTCTGTCGACTGCAAACTGATACAGTTTAACCCACCCGACTTTGTTACAGCTCATTGCTCGGATCTGTCGGTTGCCAGCCGACAGAGTGGTCTCTCCATTCTGTTGATCAAATCATTTTTGTTCTGCACCGCAGGTCAATGGAATATGCAATTTGAAGCCGGTCTCACAGTCTGCCGTCAGCCGCTTTTGGAAAGCTCATTTCAAGAATGTTGAAGTCAAGGTGATTGGGAGCAACTTCTCAAAATGCACGGAATGTGACTTCCTTGTTGAGTTCATTGCAAAGTATCCTAGAGGCTGTGATGAATGGCAAGCACTAGTTGATGACAGAGGACAATATCTGAATTACCAGCGCGCATGTAGAAATGTCTATGGTGGATGGCCAAGCAATCCATGCAAAATCCATTGGAGTTCCTTTGCATAATACACGACAAGATGGACACCACGAAGACCGCTATTCCCAAGATGCAACGTATCACCAAGGCCACCGCTGGGCTTGGGTAGATACCAATCTTGTGTACTGGCATACTCACTCACAGACATGGCGATGGCGCGTTTGCTCATTACTCCACATCACTCTGGCCGGGGGATTCGAACTTCACAATATCGTCGTTGTGCAGGGTCTTGCAAGCTCTGGAGTTGCCACTGATTAGGGAATCAAAGATCCTGTTCTCCACTCCACTTCATAATAGCTTCTTTGAAGCTCTGCTTCATGGAAAATCGAGATGCAATTTGTCCATTCCGCCGAACTCCGACAGAGTCACAGTCACTCCAAGACCAGGACAACCTCATGTTCTACTTCCGCAAAAGTTGTTTTTGCAACTGGATAATTCCGCCAAGGACAATAAGAATCGGTTCCTCATGGCATTTTGCTCATTACTCACGGCCAAGTGCATCTTCAAGAAAGTAACGGTTGGATTTCTCATTGTCGGACATACGCACGAAGACATTGATGCGCACTTCAATTATTTGTCGAAGCTAATCAAGAGGAAGAACACTTACTTTCTCGCAGATCTCATGAAGGCGTTCAAGGATTTGCAAAAGACTGTGGCCTTCATCCTGGAGTTTGTTCAGGAGGTTGCTGACTTCAAATCATACCTGAAGGGCTTCCAACATGACGGAGTGAACAAGATAGTGGGACTCGGGGGTAAACACCTATTCAAATACTACGTCAAAGAATCTGGAGATGATCAAGGATGGCTGGTCATGCGGTACAAGAAAAAGACAACAGATTTGTCGTGGCTTTCTTCTGGCCTGGCTATAAAAATGTGGACAGCGGACGATGGTGGCAATCCAAAAATCCCGGAAGGGGATCCACTACATGTCTGATTCAAGGCACTCTCGAAAAACGTGGAGATTAATCCGAGAAAGAAGAATGCAGAAAAAGAAGCTGCCAGAGCCAGCGAATGCAGTGAGAAACAGTGCTTCATCAAAAATGGAATTGCAAAGTACATCGAGTTCTAGAAGTTGGGAATGGCCAGGAATAAACGATAAGCAGAGGAAAATGGCAGGTATTGTGGCATACTGGGAAAGAATTCTGGTGGAGATTTGTTCACCACTGCCCTATGCACCAAAATTGCTTCAGGAAGGGTTTTGGCCGCTGTCGGAGTGGTCACAAGATCACAGATTGGCATTTCCAGAAGATGAAGCGGGTCCAAATAATCCGCCTGACACCACTCCGAAGGACAATCAAGATCCTTTGCCATATTGTGGGCCTGCGAAGGATAGGCCGAGGTTGAACTTTAACCCTTTCCGCGACATTCTGCTAGGGGACTTTGTTCTCTGTCGGCCATGTTACAACAACTACCTTCCTGTTTGGCTAGTGCGGATATTGGAGTGTGTAGTCTTGACTCCAGGGCTGTCATATGGAAATTTCAAGGTGGAATGGTGGACTCCTTTGAAGGGCAAATGGGAGGGGAAGGCAAGGGTGGTGAGGGAGTGCTGGACTCGGAGATGGCATAAGGAACTCCGTCTTCCGCAAGTTGTTCATGTTTGTACTGTTCTGTACTCGCACAAAATGCCCTTAGATGCAAAGAAAGGACCTCTGACATCTCATCTGATTCCAAAGGCCTCGGTTATTGCTGCAATTGCAAATCTGGAGGCCGCGGGCGCTGCTGTTGACAGAGATGCTGACAACAAAGGTAAAGACTGATGCCACCAGTCGTTTAGGGGATGTCGACTGCCAGCCGACACAACACTTTATGTTAGTTCTTCTCAAGGATTTGCGGGTCCGGGGCAGCACTCGTATGGTGCTGTCGGCTGCTAGCCGATATAGCATTTTATTTTAGTTCTTCTCAAAAATCCACTGGTCCGGGGCAGCAATCGGATGGTGGTATTTCAGATACAGTACATCTTTTCCAATAGGATATACTTATTGTCAGTTTAGTAGGTGATTCTACTCATCTAGATTAGCACGCAGATGGTGGTGTTGGCTGCCAGCCGATACTGTACATCTTGTCGCTTCTGTAGACTACTTCACTTGTCGAGGTCAGCACTCGGATGTGGATGTCGGCTGCCAGTCGATACAGTACATCTTCTCAGTTCTGCGGATGACTCCTTTTGTCAGGATCAGCATTTGGATGGAGGTGCTAATAGAGGGCCTATATATCGCACACTTCTATGTATTCTTCGTACACTTTTGTCACTATGATAATCATGTTTCGGTACTCCAACCAGGTTTTGACTTTTCTTAGTCTCATTTTGGGTCTTCGGGGAGTAGCTTCAGATCAGCCATCCTTTTGGGCGGTACCCCAGTCATTTGCAGTTACTTTTGGCTACCCGCCGACACAGTTAGCGTATGTGGGCACTGCAGTATTAGCTTAATTTATTCCCCTTCTTATCATCCTCCGACTAGTCTTCTGATGCAGCATTTAAACTGTTGGTTTTGTCCTTTCTGTTTTGAATATATATGATGCTCCTGCGCGAGCAATTTTCTCACTACTTCGATTTATGGCGCTCTTGGAATGTTCACTGGTACTGCTCTGATATTCATTGCTCCATTTATGTATGACTTCTTGTGTTACTATGGACTCTCTTATCGGTTGCCAGTTGACATGTTATGGGGCTTAGAGTGTCTTGTGTTGAGGATTGGGAAATGATTTGATATTTATGATTGGATTTGTTTTGAGGATTTGCTTCTAGAGTCGTAGGGCACGGTTATAGGCATCTCTTCTGCTATCACTGTTGCATTTGCTACTAAATTATCTTACTTCTAATTTCTGTTAGGCAAATGGTCCTATTTGAATGCATTTTGTTAGACAAACACTTGAGCTAGACAATGTGTGGGTGGGCCACCAACACTTTTCTACCGTTCAAATCATTTTTTCTTCTTTTTTCAAGTGAATGTGGACTATGAACTTGTCCATATTCGGTGTAATTGTCCATAATTAGTTAAATATGGGTTGGGGGCATTAGATGAGATTCAAGGGTCTTGGAAGGCCCTGAGTTTTTCTTGCGTTCTATTGCGTTCCCAGACTGCGGGAACGCAACTGCAGCAGCTGGTTGACGTGGCACAACGACAGCTACATCATTTTTTGAAAAAAAAAAATTCACTTAAAATGATATTTTGGTAAAAATAAAAATTCTGACACGCTCGTACCGGCATTCCTTGAATTTGGCCAGATTGGGGAACGGGCCTAAAACGGCCCTCCAAGACCCCCCAAATCTCATCTAATGAGGGGGGATAAAAGGGACTTTTTTTTTGACATTTTCAAACATCTTCTCTGAATTTTGTTCATAATTTTTAATTAAACGCTTGAAATCTCAAACAGATTTTTGGAGATGAAATTTAGCTTGATTTTCCAACTTTTTTTAGTTCAAAGTTTTGTAAGAAAAGTTGTTCTACTATGCCTAAATGAGGTCTGCAATTCTTCTCCAAATATAATTTTGACACTTTGACAATGGGAGGTCAAGCTCTCATGTTCAAATAATCCCATACCCTTCAAGGACTTATGGTGGACAATGGATTTCAATATAAAAATGTCGTCTCCACCCTCCCATCATATCAATGTCTATGATGCAATCCTTTCATTTGACCATCAATTTTTTCTTATGGTAGATGGATAAAATGCATTACCGGTAATATATTATTCAATAGATTTTTTGGCAAATCATCTTTCATTACAATTATTTATTGAGTTACATGTCTGATCCTAGAACCACCAAAAAAAAATGGAGCACACCATAAATGTACTGCCACTATCCCAGTACTGAAGCTTACATCAATGATGTGGATGAATTTTGTGGATGAAGACTCCAGAGAGGAAAAGGCAACCTCTATGAAGGTTAGTGAATGTTAAGTGTCTTCATTGTTCTGCTTAGAGCAACCCCACTGCAACACGGGGAAGCAACACTTCAAATGTTCTACATCATTGACCTTAGAAGACCTTAGAAGAATATTTAGAGAGTCGGTTCAACGTGTTGCAGTGAAGCTGCTCTTATGCTCACTTACCATGTGAAGAAATTTTTAAATAGTTAGATTCTATTTGTTGTATTTATCAATTTGTTTTCATTTTTTTGTATGAAGAATTTTTTCCTGTGCCTTTGTATGCTTTTCCTTAGTCACGATTTGATAATTTTTGGTTTCAATTGCGTGAATCTGTCCAAAACCTAAATTTGGATATTCTTATGCCTACTTCAAGTATTTTTGGATGCACTTCTAATGATAGTACTCCCAAATTCTAATCCACATAAATCAAAAGTTATATTTATATTTGCGTTGTGGACTGCAGATGCTCTCACTACCAATATTTTCAATGCACAGCAAAACAGAAGAGTTATAGAATAAATCAAAATTGTATTCAAAGCGAGTAAGAATGATGATCAAAGGCTACACACGGAGGGCAACAATAGATCATGTATTTGATTGGACAACAGACAACAGAAGAGGATGGCCAGATCCGACACCAGTTGCACTAACATTGGCTGCATCACTAGACTCATGTCTGCCTGATTGCGAGCTGGAGTTCTCCGGTGGCGCGTACCCCGCAGAATAAGTGGCTGATGTAGTCTTCAAATGCAACTCCGACATCTCCAACAACTCCACCGCCTCTGTAGATTGGAGAAGTTCCAGCAATGTCCAACTTATCCTGTACCGAGAAAGATCGTAGATACCAGGAGCTAGAAAAGCAACACGAAGAGATACCTTCGCAGACGCACCAGGAGCCAATGAATTGATGGAGGTGGATCGCAAATTGCACCAAAGAAATGGAGGAGTCGGAGTTCTATGTACTATGTGGTCACCACTGGGAGCAGGGTCTGTTACAAAGTTGGCTTCGGCAGGAGCTACTGTCGGCAAAGTTGAGGTGCTTAAAGGTGTCCATCCAAACTCCGGCTCCCGGGGGGATGTGGGTGTACTGGGCGGGGTAACCAAGTCTTGGGTCTCTACTTTGATAGAACCGGTGTAAATGGAACAATTCCTAACTGTAAGCAGCATGGACACTTCACAAAATGGTTGACTCAGAAAATTATGGCTAACAGAGCTGGGTCCTTCCATCACCCACACAAATGGCTGGGCACCTTGAACACTGCAAGAACAGCATGAGACATGATAGCGTTTAGGACATACAAGCAGAACAGGTGAAAAACCCGGCATTGCACACATCCTGCTGAAAACACCTACTGAACTCAGCCTGAGTGCTTGCCAAATATCGGGCGACATCTCTTCTAATGAGCAGAAATTCCTAAAGAACAGTTCAACATATATGAGGTCTCTGACTTGCTAAATAAATCTTCGAGCAGAAAATGACTACAAACGGTGAGCTAACTTTCCGATTTGTAACAAACTAATTCTTAGCAAATGAACCATCCCCTGGTATCACAAGAAATACTACAAACGAGATCCTTTCATCGCCAGAAAAAACTGAGATAGTAAGTTTTGTAAATACCTGCAGTGGCAAATGTGATGCGCTCCAACTCGAACGCTTGAGTTTTGCACTGCGACATCACCTTCACCCTCTTGCTGTTCAGATATTAATACCACGTCAACTTCTCCACCCCCTGAAAGGTTATTCGAAGAGCCTGACGAGCCTGCATCATTCTGAAATGCAATCGTTGCCTCGTTAGTTCACGTTTAGAGCAAATGCTGTAATATTAATAAGCTAGAGTTGCGTCCATGAAATCCCACCGTGCAAGATTTGTAATAAAACCATCTTAAAGTAGACAATGTCAAGAAATATAAAAGCAACTTCTTGGATAAATACTCGCAGGAATCGATATATAATAACTTTAAGGCTTAGAAATAATGAAAAAACGAGTGATGAAATTGCAATCCGTGTAAACAGAATGCCTCACAAGAACTGCCTCGAATTGTAGATTAGCACAAGGCGTGGTGACAAACCTTCTGCTGAAGAAAGTACGGGAGGGGCGTTCGAGGCTGGTGCAGCTTTTCAAGCACATGGAAATCAGCAAGTGGACCTGCTGCTATGTCAATGAGTGGCTCCCTGCTGCTAGGAGGTCCCAAGATTATGTTACTCACTTCATCAGTGTTTGACTTGCCCACACGCTGTGCCGCCTATCCATGCCAGTTTGTAAACCAGTTAGAACTTTATCATTCAGTAGACAAAAAAAGCAATGAAGAATAGATCACTATTCAACGCAGTAAACTCGAAGCATGAGAAACCCATAGACAGGTACCAAGAAGATCGCGATACAAAGCCAATGAATCCCAGATGCTATGTTTTGTGAAGTACAGAGATGCTGAGAAGGATGCAATTAGCAAGTAATATGGGACGTAACAGCATTAAGCAAATTCAAGCAATAAGGAACCGGCAATGCTATCGCTTACATTCAGCTTGAAAAAGAGAGACAAGGTCTGACTAGCGGGCAAGAGCTGTGAAGCAGTAACTGATGAGGACAGAAAGGCCGCGTTATCTTCCGAGTCCCTGCCAGAGATTGCCTCCTTATCTAACACAGGGGGTAATAAAGGTGCCAAACTCCAACAGTCTCCAGTGCAAGAGACTTGGCGCAACCAAAAGCTTTCTGAAGCATTTTGGTTCTTCACATCCAAGCGTAACAAAAATTGTTGAAGATGGAAAGGAGAGGGAGAGATTTGAACGGAAACTTTCAATGAAGGAACCACCTGTGCAAATATAATGCGTCTGAGTTTGCAGAAAGGAACAATGAAATTCTTGTGATACCCCGAAATAAGCAATATGACTACATTAATCTCGAATCGACCAAACTGCATACAAACTGGAGGTTCATGTATCAATAGAGAAACGCCCACGTAGCCAAAGACCTTTCAAAGTTGTATATTTAAACCATGGTATGCATGAAACAAGCGTTGATACAGCATAAGGTAGACACAGGTGAAGACATCCCATCACACCATGTCAAATAAAAATATAGTCCTCAATGTGAACACGTACCTGGATGCTTTCTGTCATTCGCACAGTTCGATACTTCAGACCCACACTATTACTCTCAGATTCATAGTATATAATGCTGTTGAGGGACAGTGTGCCCGGCTGCCTAGCATGAAGCCACAACGGCCACAGTACTGTCGACCCTCCCTCCAGCAAGGTATCCTGATCCACAACCAAGTTAGTATACTAGCATGGCATCCCGCGGAAGGATACCCAAAAGAAAGAAAGAAAGATAGACTACTGCTGGAAGTGTTCATACACATTGTAGATAGTACTCAAGTATGTAATATAGAATACTATAGCAGGAGTTAATGCTGTATTCACATGCTTGAAACTATCCAAGCAGTCCATAACTCAAAAGATCCTGAGTAACTTGATGCAAGTCTTGAAAGGTGTGACTCAAACATCAAACAACTTAGATGATCGAAAACTTCCAGAAATACCCTCTGATTGAATAAACAGTATGGATTGGAGTTGCAAGTTGTACAAGGACTGACCTCAGGAAATGAAAACACTGAAGGTCCGTTCTTAAATTCAGCGATATCCACCTGCTTCAACTCATGTTCACCCTCCTTGCCTGCTTGCACTTCCAGGCAACTCGGAAATTCCATATCCAAGTCCCCAGCTTTCCCGACCAGGAGAACGTTAGGGTGACTTGTCTTGAATTTGATTCTCTGTACATTCAATATTTGGCCAAAGTGTGTCAAACAGGTGCTGAATGTCATTGACTGAGACAGATCTAGAGATCCAAGGATCTACAACTGAATTTACGACAAATATCACTGCTGTAAGCACAACAAATCACTGCAGCCTACAGAGCAATTGCATATCCTCCTTGTCATTAGCAGCTGTAGCAGGATACAAACTATTATTAGACATTACACCAATTTTCAATGATATTGTTGAAGAATTCAGAATGCGGATGATCTGCTAAACCATTCTACAAATTTCTCAACATATACAGAACAAGGGCCAACCACATTCTTGATAAAATTGCGGAACAGTGCAGAACTAGATGTTACAATGAGCTTGATATAATCAGTAGTTATCGTTGATTATGTGAAGCAAGAAACTGTATCAGGTTTAGGGAAGTGACAAAGGTAACAACTAGAGTAAAAGACATAACAACTCTAAATGTGGAGTCAGAGTCTATATTGCACTCAATTGGCTCTCATTTTACATTCGACTTACTTTCACAGAAATCTTCGAGGGGTTGTAGAGTTCTAACACAACACGGTGAAGCTCCCCAGTATTGACTTTCGTTGGAAGCTCGTGCATGGAAACCTCTAACCTTGGCATATGCTGCATTCATCAAGAACATCCCAAGTTCATTACATTGCGTACACCAAAAAGAGGTTGGAAGGACAAGATGTAACGATTAAATCACATGCTTATTGATGATGGCTATTGCAACTTGAACAACACCCTCATAACTTGGCAACAAAAGGACTGGTGATAAGGATGCAATGTCTCCCCGGGCATGGTATCATAATGGATTGAATAAGTCTGGACTTCAAAGCTGAGAGAATCGTACCGTCAAAATATGGAATTTTAGGCGTTGATTAGGTGGTGGATTACTACGAGCTCCACTCTTGGACGTCGAGATCTGAGGTCCTGAAATTGCAAAATCCCGATGCCCTGTTGCTATTCCCGCCAGTAACCATCGTACTCCAATCACCTTCAGCACACCCTCTCTCAATGGCTTTGCCTTTAAGCGGACCTGCAATTTGGACCAAACATGGGCAGACAAAAACTCCATTAAAAATTCTTGCACCAACTAGAAATGAAATTCGCAAATAATGTCTGCAGAATACGACACAAGGCCACCAGGGAAATTCCGCTTGCTGAAGATTGCAAAAGCGGCACTTAAGCATCAAATATTCACAAAACATACCACTTTCTTTTCCCCAGCTTGCAATTGAAACAACTCCTCAGGAAGAAGAACAGCAGGTGTTGTATCTACAGTCATAGCACCCACTGTAGACTCCATCGAATTTTCTTCATTGTGGTTTGAACTTTGGTCCTCACTGCGAGTCAAACATTGAATCAGGACTAAGGTATCATGAAAAATATTGGATTTGTGTCAGAGAAATAATCTAATAATTGCATCACCACCTTAACTCCACTCCAAGAAACATTGGAAAACTTAAAGAACAGATTCAGATCTCTACAAATAGGAACGTATTCAAGCAACAATGGAACACTTTTAAGGATTCTTGAATTCCGCTAGCAGTAGAGAATTAGGTTTAAAACAAATCTAATCACGGAAAGCAACATAATAAATCAACCTTGATCCAACGGTGCTCTCCTCGGTGTCTGCTAGACCAGGCTTTCCGGGAAACTCTGCATGACAGAGACAACCGAATTTGTCAAAGTCAGGAAATGGTGGAATACAACAGATTGCTGGAAATACAAAACTTCAAGGCAGAGAACAGCAGTCAACAACGGCACTGAAAGCAAACCGTAGTAAGAACCACGCATAATTAGTAAACCGAAAAAGCACAAGCTCCGCAGTTTACTTGAACACTTGGTAGATTCTTTAGCTTTATGTCAGACAGAATTCCAGGCGACGTATTTTACCAGGTTTGTTTGCATTGCTGTCGTCGAACTCACAAGTTAGACAAACGGAAGAGACATCGATTGGAATTTGAAGAGGGTTGCTGAAATCCACATCCACCCCGATTTCCTCTGCAATGTGGTACAATGCAACGGTTTATTTATTTTCAAATTAAAGATTACTGAGGGCTTAGGATCCCCAAAAATCGATTTCTTTAGTCTTACAAAAGAATTCTAAGGAGTGTAAAGATCCATACAATGAATAATTATATCAATATAGTTGACATAGCCTATAGAATTCAGGCCCAGTTCATAACTGAATAGCTACATCTGCCTGCAATTTCATATACGCTGTCAGAGGCGTAAATATGTCACAGGAAGTGCAAACTCACGACTTACCGCCAGCAATGCATACATTGAAGTCTACGGCTTGCGTCAAAGACTTGGGAGCATCCAACCATGTATGCAATGGAACTGCAACAGACGGTGTGAGCCCCTCCTCCACCGGTGACCATACATTCTCTGCTTTTGCTGCCTGCACTCCGCCCCAAGATGAAATTACCTCGTCTAGATAGAAGATTGAAAATGAGATAAAAGTACGAAAATGATCCGAAAGAAAATTCAACGGTATATTGACTGACTCCTGGCTATTACGAAACGGAAATTACACCCTGAATGAAGTCCACCATGATAACATATTTGACGTCTAATTGACTATATTCAGCTGAATTTGACAAGTCAGAAAGTGGCGCTACGTACAGCAGAAGATGACGCATAGGTCCTATGGTCCTCAAAATGCACATGCACGTGCTCAGCATCGATGGTCGGCAACTCCAAGTCAAGAACTTGGTCCTTCCCTACCGTGTTCTACAACAAGCCACGCACTCAGCTTACTTCGCAGACCAACATCAATCGGCAACATCTAACCTACATGCACATGAACATCATCAACACACTACACTTCAGCGAAACGAAAACACGAGATTTACCAAGCCTTTAAAGATTAACAAAGTGACTCTAAGACACAATCGTCACAAGGCGATGACGGTTCAAGTTGCGTGTTGAAATGATTCACATTATACAGAATAATATCTCGGGAGTTCACCTCGACAATATAAAGAAACTCCCTCAAAAAATTTGCTTGATTTGCAGGTGACTGATGACTACATGTCACCAACTTCATAAAATGCAAAATTGCAAGATCGTGATTTCCCAGAAAGTGTGAAAGCCTGCATTTTGGTGCATATTGATCGTCAGACATGCTTATAGTGAGTTTAGCTAGAATGTCGAATTCAGAACGCTCGGATGTATCAAAGAAAGGGATGCAATACATGTCGGCCAATGGATGATCAGATCTATGATAGCATGATTCTTGAGACTATCAGATGTACAAATCTAGATTCAGGTTTAAAAATCAATACAAAAGAGGAAAGAAAAGGTGAAGAGCAGTCATTTCATTGCCTGCCAAGATGAAAATGGACATGATCGCTGATGTATGTCCAACCCTGACCTTCAAAAATGCTCAGAACACTCCTATAAACACGCATAGCATGTTTCCGCTGCACAAGAATCCACCTTCTTATAAATTGCATCCAAAATCAGGTCTCAAAAATAGACATAATGTCCTAAAATAATCGTGTAATCTTCCAAAGATAGAAAAATTGCAGTGCGATACGTTAGCACAGCTGGACTAAGTGACATTGTGAAACAAGCATTTTAAGTATTACACCATGATTTGTAAACTAAAGGAGGAGAAGATATAAGCCTGAGCATACCTGCGAACATACAGTATATCGATTGCCAGCCAGCACCATATGAAAGCCATACTTTCGTAGCATAGGTGCGGAAATCCTTAAATAACAGTAAGCAGCTTGCTCCAAAAGCACTCCTGCACGCAAGCTCACACCTTGTCCCCCTTCAACTTTCAACATTGCAGCTCGAAATAGCACATTTGCACCCTCCCGGAACTGACCCCTTGCTTTGTGCATTTCTGCCAGCCAAATTGATGTCCGTGTTGCATACTTTGTAGTAACACCCCCACATTTCTGTGTCAATGAATTAAAAAAGTGTCATCGTTATATTATAGAATAATGAAATAAACAAGTCTATCTACAACAAAGCCTCAAGCAAACCACTGACATGAAATTCGGCCAATGAGACCCATCTTTTCAGATGCACGTACATCCTGTCAGTTCTGTACATCAAGCAGCTTCTACACATCCACACTTCACAAGGAGTTCACAGGAGACTTTAAAAACAAAGCGAAGATTGCAATAGCCTCACTGCCATCAATAGAATTAGAATGCTATACTTTAAAGAGAGTAGCTGCAGCAGATAACCCTCAGTGTCATTAAATACCTCCGGTTGTTGTCAAGGAACATCCATGAAAATATCAAATGAAGATAATTACCTGATATACATTCAGAGCAGATTCCAAACAGGTTTCTGCTTCTCTTCGGGATTGATCCATCATGAAGAGACACAACCCTATCATTTCCTGAAAACATAACAAAAGGATCTTTGTTAGAAGCAAGCTACATTGATTAGCCAAACAGCCGTTGGCTTGTTAGCAAACGTTGTTTGCACACGTTGGCAGAGCGTTTAAACAAAAGATCACATCTACCTCATCCCCGATGAACCTATTACATAAGCACGGACAAGTCAATAGCATTAATCGTCCGCAAAAAAAGTTTTAATAAACTTAGCTCCACTTCCACCAAATTCTGATATAGAAAAGAAAATTGGATCAACATTTGGCTGCATGTAAGATGCCAAAATGAAGTGACAAAAATGAATCTACAGTAGCGATATTCGTTGAAGACGTCACTGACCTGGACCCCTGCATAACGTTTCCAAGCCTTGTCGGTTTTATAGTCACTTGAAAGCAACCGGTAATTTTGAAGTGCAAGGTCATAGTCCCTTAGCATGAAGGCATAGTCAGCCAAGACCCGAATCTGTGACTCCATACTGCTAAATGTGTACCTAAGCAAACCATTTCAAACCAGGAACGCAAGTTGAAGATATGTTAAAGATACCTTCAAGTTGTGATTACATTCCAGCACGAGTTATGTACAGAGATCGACCAATGTCTTTAGTATTGATTAAATATTATCAAATCCAGAACAGGAAAAAACACACCAGCGCTAGCATATCGAGACTGAAGCACCAAATTCAGAGGGTTAAAGTCAAACTCACTGGCCACCAGCTTGAACATCAGTAGTCTCTTCTTTACCCTTCCGCCACCATAAATTTTTTAATTGATTCTTAAGACCTCTTCTGGTTGCTGAAACCTGACAGAAACACGGTTTCAGAATAAGCAGCACCGGGAAAACCCAGAGTATTAATTGAACAAATAACACCATATAACCATTAAATCATCTCATTGCATTCTCACATCATGGTAACAACAAATAATCTACATGCTGAATCAAAAGACTCATCTCAAAAAATTGACAGGAGATCGTTCTTATGTAAACAGTATGTCAACTCGTTCCAAAAAGGTAAGTGCTCTGAAAACGATTGAACATGCATCACACTAGACCGACAACTACGCAAGAGCTCTTTGAATTCCATCACAAAGTCTCACCTGTTGGTTAAGCATTCGAATTTTCTGTTCCATATGCGGAATGATCTGCTTCAATGTCAAATCTAATACAAAATCTGATAGCTGCCAAGCAGAAGAAAATCAACAGAATCAGTACAAACAAACACAACAAAGAGGATAGAGTAAACCTATTCAAATTCTATTTGTTTTTCACATTGAACCTTGGAGCACACACAGAACAGTATGATGGTATCATCAAGACTTCAAACAAGCAGGCAGAAAAACGAGGTTGCCTGAAGAGTAAAACCACATAAAGTACAGAAAAAGACAATTTAAACAGTAATTTATTTCAAATGCCGGTAAACAGGCTTTAGGCTACACGGATTGCAGTACAAATTTACCTCTTCTACATCACCCTTGTTCAAACACAAGCCTGGTCTCTTTTTTGACACTTCAGCGTCCCCCACCTTTAAAAAAACATACACGCATGACCCATATGTAAACGTCAATAAAATTTCAGTTTTGTAGCAACATGATCACATAATGCAACAGAACCTAGTCACAGACTTACTCGTGCTTACTGACTACGAAAGCTCAAGTGAAATCGAATCCTAGTCATTTCATTTGAGCATGTTTAGAAGAAAAAAACGTTCTGGAACACTAAAGTCAAGAGCCAAGTGAAAACAGTCTAAGACCCTCAAGAAAATGAAGCCATAACAAGAACATGAAACTTAACTAGACCATACCTGCTTTGATTCAGCGGAACTAGACACAATTGGTTGCAGCAAGCATCCAGTCCAAATATCATCAGGAGGTGAATCAGAATCAACTGAACCAGAGTTTATACTCAGAATACCACAATTGTTCACTCCAAAAGTACTTCGCATCTCCAACAAAATACTGTTGGGCCTGCACTCACGCAAAAATTAAGAATGAGACAACAGTTTCACTTCTAACGTAGAACTTAAACGGCAAACACAAAGACAATCAGAAGGCAGAGAAAATAAAAACAAATGGAATTGCCAAGCAAGCATTGCCATACAGATCTACTTATAAGATGACTCCAACAATACTCAACCTAGTCTCGTGAAACTAAAAATATGCCCGGATAGTGACAAGTACTGAATGCCACATGCACATAATTCCAGCAGTATTTCTTTGCACATAGAAATTCGAGTAACCTGATGGTCAAAACCCTGAAACCTGCACTTCAAGCACTGGCTCCAAAACTAGCAATTCATGGATGTCGGAAGGGCATATGATCTCGCACTTCAGTAATGCGATTAAAAATGTTCAATACCAAATCTAACAGTTACTTACTCATCCAATGGACCATCCTGAACATCATGCAACAGAACGTAATGCTTCAAGACCTTAGGGTCCATTGCACCATCCTTCACGAGCGTAGGCATACAATCTGGGTTGTAGAGATCCACAAACTGCGTCAACGGGCTCTCGTCCTTGGATGATACCACCAAAAGACCTGGCAACTCACAAAAGTGATCGTACTTCAACCAACTATCAATAGATGGCATTGCCAAGTACAGGTCTGATAAAATCAACCAGAAATGAGGGTACATGCTTGCACAACAGGGTAAAAGAGCAGATGATTTCGATTATTATAAGAGTCGATCCATTGTACTTATAACATGAAAGTAACACTGACATGCTATAGGATGGTCGATTGCTTCGTGTTCTGAGAACGCCAGAGTTCGCATGTATTCTCGGCAATACCGTTGAAACCAAGATGCTTGTGTTTCAGACTCAGCCACTGCCATCCAACCAAAAAGCAAAGTGATGATCCAATAGAAGTTAGACCAGCTCTCACTTTTATACAACTCAAAGAAGCGTCATTGTGGCAATTCGTAGAAACAAGCCTCAAGCTAAAAAAACAAAATGGTTCGCTGTTGGCCAAGACTTTCCTCCTCTCCTCATAAATCTATGTTCAATTGCCACTCACTTTTCTTCACAACATCAATATCCTTCGGATCTCCCAAAAGAGCTGCAGCAGCTTCGTCGCTAGCGTTACCAACACACTCTACAAGATACTCTTCAGCTACCTGATACAGAAGCAAACAGAAGCAGCGTCATCACAACAAATAGCAATTTCATCGACATTGCCAATAATTACTCATCCGACATAATGACCTACAACGAATTGGATGAAACAAAAAAGACGGTTTTCTCTGAGCGACCAAGTAGAAGTGTCAACAAGGTATCCTTTACTCCAATTTCCCACAAGAATGCTTGCAGATAATCACAAAATTCTTCAGAAAAAACGCCTGAATTCCTACCTCAGCACTAGGTTGGGCAATGTCGGCAGCATAAAACATCCGAAGCTCAAAATCTTGTATTCTGTAAGGCAGTTCACCGGCCGTCCGCACAGGAACTGAAGCCGCACTCTCAGTCAGAAAAAATCTCATATCCCGAATAAAAT
Source organism: Neckera pumila (assembly GCA_963969595.1). Lineage (NCBI taxonomy): Eukaryota > Viridiplantae > Streptophyta > Bryopsida > Hypnales > Neckeraceae > Neckera > Neckera pumila. The sequence continues at coordinate 12,991,359 of OZ018410.1, read as the reverse complement.
CTCACATTCTACATTGCTCGTAATTCTCGCAAGAATAATCATGCACCATAAAAACTGGGATGCATATGAGCCTAAAGTTCGATAAATTATACCATCTATTTGATCAAGGACGCAGAAAGGCCGCAACAGGTCCACGACGCCGAGCTCATTTTTCCGCGACGTCGCCTCGGCGTGGGGGGTGGCCATCACCATGACCACAGGGCTCATGCGCTGCCGCATCAGCTGCGCCAGAGCCGTCCCTGCGGCATCCATTTCTTACCGACCACCCAAACCTCCAAATCAATTCCCGCAATCTACATCCACCTTCAACCTCGAATTCAATCAATCCCTCATCCTGCCATTCACAGATCTCCCAAACTCTCCACGTCCTCCTGCACACCAACCACTCTCCAACTTCAAAATTCACCTCTTCCATTAACCAGATCCCCTCTCCATCCCCTTCCCCGAAACCCTAAAATATCACCTACCTCCATCTACCTACCAATCCGAAGGCTATAAACCCTAGAGCACGACCATTGGCATTAAGATAAATTCGAAATACCGAGACAAAACTTAGCACATTTCACATAATCCCGCTCAACAATGTCTCGAAAACCCCACGAAAACATAAACAGAGTACTAGAAATCGCAAACACAAAACCTCGAAAACAGAGTGTAAGCAATCGGCAGAATGCAAACGATCCGATGCAAACTCCTAAAACTTGGCATGCGAGGCTCTCAATGCGCATCCGGATCGAGAAAGGAGTCGATTCAAAGCGAGGCGACTACCGTGGTAGCCATGGCGAGAATGCGAATTGCGGACTGCCAGACAGAAAAGCACCGTGTTGCGAATGATGCGGTTTTTTCAACAAATCCTGCCTTTCGGAAATGAAGAGAGGGGAAGCGGTCAAGGCGACGGAGCGGAGAGGAAGGGATTGGTGAGAAATGAGAGTAGCGGTCGTGCGACGGACTGAGAGGGCTTGGCAGAGTCCGCCATAGCCACGGCTAAAGTGGCAACGGAGACGAATTTGGCAAACTCTGGAGACACGGTGTTGCATGAAATTTCTATTGAATTTTCAATTTGCTCAGGATGTGAGTTTCAGGGGTTTTGATTGGTGGTAAGAAGCCCTTATTAGCAATATTTCAAGGAGGATTATTTGACTTAGAAACCTTAATTTACAATGACTATATGACATACTTTTTTGTTTTAAGCTTTACTCCTTGAATATAAATTGACATAAATTGTTTGTGATGTGTTTTTGGAGGCACCTTTATATACATTTCACACTACATCCCAAGTCCTTAGTCCCAAAGAATTCTCAAAGTCTGATTGGTGGAGAGCTAAAAATTGAGATTCAGGACTCACACTATGTCCCAAGTTCCAAATCCCACATCACTTCAAGACGTCTATCCGGCAACACTTTGGAAGAGATTTGGTGCCAATGAAGTGAATCTTGAAGGCTAAATTGGGTTGAGCAAAAGTCAAGCTCCAACTCAACCTCTAAGCCCCGACAATTGTTTTGAATATAAATTAGGGAAAAAAATACCATATGAACCACCTTCATCGGCTAAATTTTTTTTTTACATCTATCCAAAGCAAATGTGATGCTAAGGGACACTTTACACCAAGAGGCCAAGCCAATTTCCTATGTCAGAGGCCAAGAATCCTGACTTCTGATTGGATAAAAGGTTGAAATCAACCCCAACCCCTTTACACCAAGAGGCCGGGCCAATTTGGTGGATTGAATTTTTTATTCAAAAAAGACATGATCTGACATGGCCTGAGCTCACTGAATTGGGTGCACCAAAAATGGGAGGCCAATTCTTGGCCTTGGGGCCAATGTCAAATTTCAATTAAAAAAATCTTTTTTATAAAAAATTATTTTTTTCAACAAATCACTAGCGATTGGCGATTGCTTTGCTACGCATTAAATATATTACTTTCATCAATTTTTTCATGTGATAGAATGTAGATAAACAAAGTATGTATAATCTTAAATGATAATATTGACATCCTCATACAATATCCTTTGAAAAAATTTATATATTGGAATATGAAATATTCAAAAAAAAAATCTTTATATCATAATTTTTACAAGATAACCTTTGCAAAAATGAAAACATTGCAATAAGAATAAATTAATCAAGTGAACAATGTAAGTACAATCTTCACATTTGAATATGTAGAGCAACGCTAGCGGTTGGTGCTTTCTTATTCTTTAATATCACTTTTTAAAAAGACATGGAATTTATCTGTAGTTTTGTTGTCTGAAAAGTTTCTTTGAAATTTTTTTAGAAGTATCCATTTGATTTTCAAATATTTCACAAAAAGAATACATAATATATAGTAGAAAGTATCCTATGGCTATTACAAAAGCAATTGAATTTCTATAATATTATTCAAAATTGAATTGTGATATTATAGAGGTCGTTGTGATTTTAGTAGTATGATTACCACTGGATTTTTTGCAATCGCCTCATGGGGAATTGGACTGGCCTCTAGGTGTAAAATGACCCTGAAAATTTCAACTCCTTTCTCTTTTTTTTGTAGATTTTATTGAATTGGCCCGGCTTCTTGGCCTTAAGGCCTTTACATATGGGAGAATTGGCCCCCATTATAATCTTATTCTAATGGGTAGTTGAGACCGGCCTCCAGCCCAAAAGGGGCTGAAATTTTGTGCAATTGGCTTGAAGGAGAATTGGCCCGGCTTCTTGGTATAAAGCGGCCCTAAGAGTGCCCCCAAAATGAGGTTGACTTGTTGACCCATATTTGGACATTTAATTGCTATAAAATACTATACAAGAGACAGTTGGGACTTAACCCCTAAAGTTCCATGGTGATGTTCTCACCAAAAACGCTCAAAAACTGCCATTTTCAGAACAAGTACCAAATTTATTTTTTAAAGAAAAAACTGGAACATGTAACCATAGGATCTTGTAGTTAAGTGTCAAGAGATCATGTTCCAAAAATTTTAGTCATTTCCACCATGCGGATTGAAAGATATGAGCGTTTGAAATTGCAGAATTACAAGAGCAGCGAGCCCCTACCATGTTGAGCTGGCAGAAGGCGGCAGGGAAGGAGCTGCGGGGAGGTCGGAGCTCAGCCACCTGCTGCACAGCAGCAACTCATCCTCCTACGGCAAACATACAAAGGTAAGTTCTTTTCCTTTTCTTTTTCCTTTTTTTTTTTTTTCATTACTATGTTCAAAGAAAAAAACAAAAAATTAGTATATGCAATTATTGTTAATTAATACTTGTATTTGGCATTCAAAGAACTAGCAATTTTTTTTTAGGACTTCTATGTGTACAAAATTGTAGTACTTTCAATGGGGAATGAAATGGGAAAATGAGGCTCATATGCTTTGCAAACAAAATTCATTGAATAATAAAATGAACTCATATGATATTCCCAAAATGAATCTTTCAAATTGAAATTTACCTAGGAATAAGCATACTCTTATATTGTTTGACAGCGTCCACCGCAACCTCGTTGCCCACCTCCACAATTTGAAGCACCATAGTGAAACTGCTCAAAACATCTATGGTTCAAGCAAAGATATATCCAATTGTGTTGATGGCAGAAGAAAGTACAATTTGGATTTCCACAATGAAAACACGGACGTCGTATGTGAGTGAGAGTTGGCAAATGAAGATGTTGATCTTCTTTGTTCCCATCTTCCACATCATGACCCTTCCAATTCTGGAGTAATGCGTCACACAAGTTCGTCTTGAACTGTAGATGCATCATAGCAACTTTTTCATGATAATATACCGGTAGAAGGTCTTTGTATAATATAAACATGTTCACGACTGTGGTGTCTAAAAGAAAAGAAAAAAGGCGATGCCACCACTTATGGGATTTTGTTTGGCACAAATAAGATGCTCGCAACTAATCTGCCACATCGACGCCCCTCATATGCATAGTGTACTCCAAGTAAACTGGGGAAGTGGGAATGAAATCTCTGACAGCTCTGTTTCTTTGTGGTACCGTATGCACTAGAACACATGGAAAATTGTGGGGCAAAGCATGCGTTGAAATGAAAAGCACGGGTCGTTTGTCTTTCCACAAGACACAAGAAATGTTTTGACTTCCATGCATTTTCCATGCAATAGTTCCTTGCAAAGAGTTGGTCCAGTTTTTGACAATCTTCAAGTCCAACGGTAAATCTATGCAATTCGACCATATAGTACCCGTCGCAAAAATGTCTTTTATTGCCAACTCCGTGAATGAACCTATACTGGAGAAAAAATTATCAGTGACTAATACATGTCCATTATTCTCCAAACCCTGTACCAAATCCAATATCACATTGTGCGCTAGACGTGGCTGCGTAGCATGTGCTACTGGAACTTTTGTTGTTGCAACAACTGCATATGCTCTACAGTAAATGTCGAAGTTGTATACATACTTTGAGATTGAATCAACAAGGCACTAGACCTTTATGCCCCACTTCTGCGGCTTCTTCGGCATGTACTGTCTTACTGGACAGTAAGACCCTTTATATTGAATCATCATTTCATCAACAGTGACAAATTTTCCAAGCTTCTAATTTTTCTTGAAACTGTCTCTAATGTTTGTAACAAGCCATTGGACTTGGCCCATTTCGTTGTAGCCTAGCAAATTTCTCTCCGTCACATAAGTCGCGGGATTAGTAATATGAAGACATCTTGTTATACTATGAAACCTTGCACGTATAAATATTTGGGATATACGAGGGCAATGGAAAAATGAGCCTTTTTTAGCCCAATATGTCTTCATATTTGGTTGTCTTTTCATCCCTATGAGCATAGACATTGCTCAAAATGCCTTCAATTCCACTACAGTAAGACGCACCTATGCATTTCCCCCAGACGTTTTCCATGCTCATCAGCTGTTCTTACGTACCTATTTGTTTCCACCACTATTTTGCGTAAAAGAGCATAGGGCCAAAATAGTGAGAACAACTAAAGAAATGATGGTAAATGCCGGAAATTTGTATTAGCCCCTCGAACACCATGATATTCCATACGTGGAGGGTAATAGGTGAAATTACAATGGGACCAAGTGGAATCCCTAAATAAATGCTTTATACTATTTGGATCTCCCGGCTCCCCATTGTCACCAATATCAACTTCCTGGTTTAATTCCTCATTTTTGGACTGTTGATATTCATTAAGTGCACTAGGCCAAGTTTGATTCCGATGAATCAGAATAATGGTCTATAAATTTGGGACTTCTATGAGGGGGGGGGGGGGAAATCATGACCCCCTTCCAATGGTTGCAAGGGACTAGTACCATACTGTACCTCATTTGCTCTAGTAAAAGGGGTTTCCGTTGGCCTGGAGAGGTCCTCTGTGCCTCCTCCTTCATCGAATTCAATGATGTCAGCTGTAGGGCCCGGCGCTCTGTTGCCTCTGCCAACTGCTACTTCTCAATTGCAGTTGTGTTCACCTCCACTGGCGATGGGCTCTTCCTCTCCACTCGCAGGCAAGCGAGCTTCTTCTCCGATCGCAGGCGGCCCCTCCATGCAATGGCAACTTGTGAATGCAAAGCCCTTTGAGCGTAAGGAGATGGAGTTATGGAGCAACTTCGGAGGCTAGTGGTAGTAGTCCCTTTCTTCATCACTATCTTTGTCATCAGTGTCTCTGAAGTGTTCATCGCAGGAACTATCGAGTCCTCCTGCTTCGTTGTCCTGACTTAGAAAATAATCTTCGTTTGCTTCTCTAATTAGCATTTCCTCTGTTTCATTGATAGATTGATGTACTTCACGTTCTTTGCCCTCATATTCTAGCTGTATCGTTGATCAATCAAGTTCCTTGAATATGTTTGGACTTATAGATGTGCTTGGAAACTCTACATGGCTATGACTTATTGTTTCTTCTCACTATAAGAAACTCGCCTTTTTTATAACGTCTGAAAAAACGTCGTATGACGTCCAATTTGACATGGTTGTCGTCAACGTAGATGTCACCTAAAATTGCGTTACAGCAGACAAGCAAAAAACGTCTGCTGATCTCAAGAAACGTGCCGATTTTTGGCTTGTTTTTCTCTAATGTCCTACAGAACGGGGTCTTCCAAGCTCACAAAATGAAGGCACGTGGAGGCCACATAGGCAACTTTTTCATCCACGCAGGGCCACGTAGGCAATTTCTTCATCCAACCCAATTTTACATCCATCCTGATTTTTACATCCAATCTATTTTTCATCCATCCTGTTTTTTCATCCAGCCCATTTTTTTTATCCAATCCATTTTTCAAAAAAGAATTAGTCAACAAAAATTAATCAATAAAATTATACAATAAAAAAAATGTAGAAATCACCAAGAATTTAAAAAACTTACCATTTACCATCAAATTTATTTTGATGACCAAATTACGTGAAAATGAACATTTGCAGGGTCATATTTGTACCCATTCTTTGTCCATGGTGAGACAAACAATATGGGATAATTAGCCTACGTTGTCTCAAACGTCTAGTCCGACATCCAGTCCGTTGTTTCAAACATCTAGCTTGATGTCCATCCATTCATTTCTTATTTTTTCTAAAATATGCCAAGTGGCTGCCCTTCTCTAAATCTATTGCTGACGTGGCAGTTTATGTTGTATGCGTTGTTATATAAAAACATGGCCATGTTGCAGTCGACATTCTTTGTCCATGGTGAGACAAACGATATGGGATAATTAGCCTACGTTGTCTCAGACGTCTAGTCCAACATCCAGTCCACTGTTTCAAACATCTAGCTTGACGTCCATCCATCCATTTCTTATTTTTTTCTAAATTATGCCAAGTGGTTGCCCTTCTCTAAATCTACTTGCTGACATGGCAGTTTATATCGTATGCGTCGTTATATAAAAACATGGCCACGTTGCAGTCGACATCGTCACAAACGTAGCCATCCACAATGACATGGTCGCGTTTTCTGCAAAACATGTACACGTTTTTAGGAACATTTGACGTTTGAAAAAACACGATGCGTTTTTTGCTAACGCATTCAAAAACGTGCTTTTCTTATAGTGTTTGGATATGAACTAGGTCGCTCACTACAATACTGCAGCAAGGGACTATCTTCTTCATTGGAGCTAACACTTAGACTGTATGGGACAGGAGTGGGAGGACTCAAAGCTTCTATGAGTGCAGTTCGACTAGCCTGCAGTCTCAAACTCCTACAAGGAGGGACATCATCGCTCACGAGCTGCATGAAGGAAATGGAAGTCAAGATATGTTCTATTACCCTACTCTTGCATTGCTGGAACTGTGCAGTAAGAGAAAGACAAAGAGGATGTACCCATTTTCCTTTGATGAAACGTGGAATTCTCGGCATGATGTTTGACTCCAACTTCCTCAAAACTGCTAATTTGATCAGGCCACAGCTCATGCTTCACCAAGTTTCAAAATTTCTAAATCAAACTCTTTTTTGTGGCACCATCCTAGAACGTGAGTAGACTGTTGATAGAAGTGGTGACGCACAATGGCTGACTCATGATATCATGGTCACTACCTTCCTATCGCCTTTTCTCAGAGGGAAGGACTACAAATGAGTGACGTCCAGGAGTTCCGAAATTCTTCACGCTTCTACAGCTGTAGCACCTTTTCTTTGAATGAAGAGAAGGACAGGAGCTCCAACTTGTCGGCAAGACAAAGCTCCAACCTATCGCTGATACTACACCTCCTTCTATCTGTACAGGTTATGATGCTTTAGCGGACCTCGCCAACGGCACTAGAGTAACCTTGTGATTGTCTACTCTCTCCGCTTCTCTCTTTGCAGACTGGTTTCTTTTGGGTGGTCGCTGCCGAGGTCAATTGGGGAAGACCTTGAACTGCGTACATGGTCAAGAAGCGGATTGTCCATGTCGATGAGATGAGGAGCCTCCATTTCAGTTTGTGTTGCGTGTCTCTGGCTTCTGCTCCATAAATTCTGTGAAGCTATGTATCTACTGTAGCTAATGTGAGGTAGTGTTCAAATCTTTTGAAAGTGCTGTAATGAATCTTGTAGGTGAGGTTGCCCAATATTATAAGAATTCTTTGGGAGTTACAGGGAGCATTGTCATTTCAATGACGGTTACATGACTAGGTCCTTCATAGTGTGTTTATTGTTCATGGCTTTTGGAGCTCTTTGACGGCTCTCTAGTTCAAAGTATAATTGTATTTTAATTTAAGAATGGGAAGGAAACAAGTTTGTTGTGCATTTTCAATTACCTATATAGAAGCTACTTTGTAGAATGTTGAAATTGAACTATCATATAGTAATGACAAGAAAAAGAGAGTGTGGAGTATTGAAAATTTTAACTTATATGTTCTCAACTTCTCATCTTATTTAGAAGTCCTATATCTATGACAATTCTGAAATTTCATATCTATAGAAATTTGTAGCTATGTGCAATGAATTCGGAATTCTAAGCTGCTTTTATAGTCAACTTCCTTGGACACCCAACTGCCGTGGACGCCCACCTATCATCTTGCAATATTCCCAATGGCAGCACTTGTTGCAAAGGTGAAATCCTATGTCCGGAAATATCCAATGTTGCAACCCATGGCACAACCTCTTTTCAAGCCTGCCCTGTCTTGTGCCCCCAATCTTAGTCTGAGTTCTTAAATTTTGAGCGCAACGTACACATCTTGGCCCGTTCTGCCCATTTATGAAAGAAAATAACATTTCTAGCCATAGCTTTTGCCAAAATGTATGAATTGCCTTGAAATATGGTGCATTGGATACATAATCCTTGTCTCCACATTCTATTAAATTTTTAGCCAAGAAAATGCTAATCTTGATTCACACCAGCTTGCCCATAAAATCTATAATGCCAAAAAATGCAAGCTGGTCCTTTAGGGATTAAAGTTGGGAATTTGGCCTTCAAATTAAAAAGTCTCAAATTCTACATTTGATGTTTACTTTCTACAATCTAAAGTTGGGATTTGGGACATAGTATAGAATGTCCCTTATACCTTCAACTACTTTGAAGATTATACAAATTTGTGAAATGCAATAATATAGTAGTCTATTTTTGCTTCCATAAATATGAAAGTTGATGCTTTTGGATAGTTGAGCATTTAAGAAGTATAAATATATGTAAATGTAATTATCACATTACTCACATATAAGTGAGTAAATGTGATTTTGCTATTGTGAAAATAATGTCATTATTCATAAGTGCAAAGGAAAACAAATCTTATCTTACAATTGACAACACAATGTACACCTTTCAAATATGGTGAAACCAAAAGTGTATAACAAAATATCTATCTAAATTTCTTTGTCATAAATTTGAATTCCAATTACTTTTTTTGAAAAGGCTTACCTATAGGCTATGGCATAACATCTAATCTAAGCTCTATAGGAAATCCTTCAACTCCATCTGGTCCAAACATGTTACGAGGACATTCAGGTACTACATGCCACGTACCATGGGACAAATCAAATAACCAAGTATACTCCCATTCAGGTGATGAAAATATAAGGGCGTCTTTGTGATCCTTAGTAGTAAAGGTATAGATATTGAAAGAATCAAAATCATATTCAATATCAAAAGGTTTATAAGGTACTTCTCCAACAACTACAATATCTAACCCCCCTTGATCATTAATAGCCCATACTTGAAAACACCCTTGGTCATTAGATAAATGCTCCAATATATAATTATTAGCCCCAATTACACTTCTAGTCAATATAAGAATATGACCATTACTTTCTACAAGACCTAATGTTCGTGTATTCAAAAATGCATGGTTTGATGGAATTTGTAAATGTATTCTATTCCAATTTCCTTTTTCCAAATCGTAAGTTGCAATTTGTAAAACATTTTGGGACAAACAATACATAAAACCATTTTTTACAACAGCTTGGCATGGTCTATTCATGAGATAAGGTAAACCATCAGAAGTATGAATTATCCCTGTTTCTTTCCACTTCTTTGCTGTAGACTCATATACTCGTGTTGTCAAATCTGATTCTTCAATTACAATGATTTTATAGGAATTTTCTAACTTATCAACCACCATAGCTACAAAATCTGGCAAACCTTTTCCACGTAAAGGTAACCAAGGAGGAAGTTCCCTCCAAGTCTTAGTTATGGGATTGCATACACCTAATGTAACTTCATCATCCGAATTGTATACAGCAAAACATAATAAGCCTCCACTTGTTAAAATGAGATAAAAATCTGTGAATGGTAGAAAATTAAATGATAAAGTATACCATTTGTTGGTTGTTGAACAATACATTGATGCATCTCGTGCAAAATATGCAAAGGTAAAGAGAGCAGGACCAATTTGGACTCTATGGTCTTCCATTCCATAAAGAACATAATAAGGAAGTTCAAAAGTAACTTCTGCTTGATTTTTAACAAATCCTATTGAGTGAATGAGATTGTTCCATCGTTTACATACCAAACGCATGTTAAATAAATTTGGAATAGAGAGATGAGCTAGAATCAAGTCAATCAAAGGTTCAGGTAGAGTTCCCCACAATGCTCCATTTAATTCCATTTGTACAATAGGCATTGTAATAATTGGCATAGTTGTAAAGTCATGTGATTCTGCATAAAACCAATTATGGAATAGTCAATTTTAATATTATTTCATATAAGAGCCAGTTTATTTCTACTATAGTACCTACATTACAAAACCTTCAAGGTATCGATTATTAAAACTTTCAAAATTTGATACTATTAGTTTGTTTTGATTATTTTAGAACATAAGTTTCAAAATTTAAAATGGGCATTGGTTTTGGCGATTGAAATCATTTTGCAGCATGATCTCTAGCCAAAGTAGATTTTTGTATGATTGTACTAGTTAAATACAATCTTATAAAGTGTATAGTGAAAATTTACAAGACTTTTGTTGCATCTTGTTTGCAAATCAAATTTTTTCAAAAATTTTAACCTAAAAAAATTACATTTCTCAGTATACATGTAATTTTTTTCATTATATTTAATTCTATACAAATTAATAGAAACAGTGGCACTAAATAAATTTTTATCAACAAACATCTTCAGCCATTTCACAATTTATATTAATTTGTATTTTTTAAAAGAAATATCTTTTTGAATAATAATATACCTGTGGTATGAAGATTAGACACATTGTCTTTTTTAGAACCAACTTTGACGCAAAAATAATCAGTTGTTGTCAATTCTTGACAAAGCATTTGGAAAACATTTTTTATTTCTTCTTGGGTCATATTTATCAATTCTTCATGAGTCATCTCAAGAAGAATTCGCATATTGTAGTTTTTGGAATTCAGGTCCGGTTCATATGAATATGTCTTTAGTACATTTTCAAGTCGACAAATGTCATCTTGTACACTACTATTTGCACTATTAGAATTGCTAAAAGATTTTGAAGGACATGAAGATTCGGAAGACTCTGTTTCCATATGATTTGTAAGGTGATTCACAATATGACTTGCAAAATAATCCATTGGAAACTTATATGCTGTTTGAAGATGTCATTTTGTTCTTGAAAATTTTACAACACAAAATTCAAAGTGTAGATGATATTTTGTTGTAATAGTACAATTTTTAATTTCTTTTTGCAATAGGAACTCCATTTTGATACGATTGACCACCTCATATCCTCATTAATAAAATTGTGAGACTATGAAAGATGACCCTTCATCAAAAAAATTATGGGTCTTTCATGATTCTTCCATAAATGCTAGCTTGGAAAACTCATATCTAATAAAAATTTATAAACTAAGTATATAAGCTTAAATAGCTTAATGCTTTGTAATATTAATGGTTGATACATTGTATCATCAACTTGAAAACTTCTCTTGCAAATTGTGTTCAATTTATCAAAACATGACATTTTTATAACATGTTGCAAAGACATAAATATTTGATTGTTGTCACTCATGAGATTAGTGTAGACTATTTATGAACATTTAGATTTCATATGAGTGCTTGAAAAATATAGTGATTGACTTTTTAGTTCTTAAATATCAAGACATTAAGAGAGCTTTCTTGAACTTTTATTTAAATGTATAGGTCATAATAAGGTGGGTGAGTGATAGTTTTCAAAAGAAAGATGTGAATTGAAACTTACTAGATATCAAAGGAAACAAAAAGTTGAAAGAGCCAAAGAGTCAAGATAAATGAGATATGAAATAATATAGAATATTAATAATTTTAGATGAAATGGAGTTTATGAATCATTACAAAATCTTCTCCTGTATTCCATTGGATAAAATTCAGGACATAACTTAAGATGAGAATTCGGACAAAAGAAACTTCTTGATTCATATAAGTAGTACTAGCTTCCTCTGTTCCTTTTGATTCCCTTTGATTTCATTGCAATAAGTTTAATATTACACTTTGAAACGGGCTTTGAAACTCAAAGCTTTAGGACAATAGGAGTGCATAGAATTCTACTTACAACTGGGAAATGGGTTGAAATAATGATATTTTCAACAAAAATTCTAAATGTTTTGTTCATTCAACTTAAAGATCATTTTAGAATAGACGGAGTAATAATTTAGCCTCCCAAAAAATTCAAAGTTCTTGTATATAATTCTTCATCATTTTTTGACTTGAATGAACACCAAAAAGCACATTTATCAGTGTAATGAAAATGAAGACCACTATTGACTTTTATTACTTGCTCTAAATTTGCTTTTGCTCTTGGTTAGACCTATTTATCAACAATATCTAAACAAATCACTTCCATTTAGATATTGGTGCTATTTGTATCATAAGAAAAATATGCTATACTAAAGTCAATATGATCCTAGAATTACTTAGGTGCACTTACCTTGTGTGATAAAAAATATACTTTCATCAGATAAAGTCACAAACTCTCAATCTTGATATGTGAGCAATTATTTGATTCATGGGTGAATGGGATGGAAGGGCAACTACTTGAAACTAACTCCCTTGAATGTAAGGTAGTTTTTTGGGGGCCTCGTGGGTCAGGTTCTAGTGTCCTAGCATAGTCAATGTGGTTTAAATCTAGAGGGAACATCCACCATTTACTAAATGATGTGTTGTCAATGTGGTGCAAGACGTCACGTCTCTAATGAATATTATTTTTCCTAAAAAACAGAATTTTTTTGATACTAAAAATAGAATTCTTTTGGTCTACATTCTTTTTTGTACAAAACATTTTTTATTTTTTGAAAAAATAATTTCTCAAAAATTTTGGCATCTATTTTTTAAATTATTTTCCGCCAATCCTACCCTACAAGTGGGGTAGAGCTCAATAAGATAAATACACCTTATTTTCAACTTTAGAACTAAAACATGATTCAACGAGATTCTTGCCTAAACTATGTAAACCCTCTCAATATGAGAGCCTAGGGTCCATTTTGGATGCAACAATAATCAACACTTTGAAAAGTCACAGTTTATTCATATGATGTCCAAAAAATACAAGCAAAGACATTTTGGAATCCTCTTTCACTTATGAACAAGACCCAACCAAAATTAAGATAATTTAATGATAGGAACCAGGCTTGGTGCAGTCGCTTTTCCGTTAACTCAAGAACCCAAATGAATCCTCAAAGTTTTTCTTCTACTGGAATAGAGAAACTTCAGTTGGCTGTGACCCAAACTTACAGTACCAGCACGAGTCAGCTGTGAAAATGAAACCAAAGCAAGCTCAAACTTCTGTCCATTCCTGTGAATGTTTGACAATTAACTCAAAATTTAACATAATACATTGGAGCTTCTTACATCGCTGCAAGCTAGCCAGGACACTTCCACTATCAAATAATACATTGCTTTTACCACCTCGCTCCAAGGTGTGACCTCTATTATGGACATAAATTCCACTCAAAAATATGGTATCGAAATCTACAGAATCAAAAAAGCCGGCCAAGGTTGATCACCACGCCAGCACCACAAAACTTCTAGTTCTTTGACATCATTCTCTGTACAGCTTGAGGTGCTTCCAGGCAAGCTCAACTTATATATGGATATTTTTCCTGCTGTACAGTACAGTACAATTAGACAAATATGACGCTCCCATCTAGCCTACTTGGACGTGTGGAAAGCTTTCCTTGCGGACGTGAGCATTTCCACAAGCTTTCGCGACTTTTTGTACGTTGCTGGATGCCCCGCTGTTTCGGAGATTATTGCTTGCAGACGAGCTCGATCTTCAGCAATATCAGGGTGCACAGCGCCCAGCTTCTTCTCCTTCAGTTTCACCACCTCTTCTAGTAGCTTCCGCGCTTCCTCCAATCTGCTCACAATTCGAGAACCACCAGATCAGGACACATTACATACCCAAATCATGTCAAATTTGTGTACATGGATTGTTGTTACGTGAGAATTATTTGGCAGAAAACGAAGTGAACATTCTCTGAAAACGAATTACAAAAACATTCTGGATTCGAAATTAACCCAAGCTTCATGGTTTTAAAATGGCCAGTTTGATTGAGTGTACAGACTGGTAAAAGCATATTTCTGATGGACGGAGCTAATTTTTGCTTCACCAGAATTACTAGAGAGAATTTCTTGTGTAAGTCAAAAGAAAAGTACATTTGGACTAAATGAAAATATTTATGTGATCTACTAAAAACTGCTAAAATTTCAGTAAGCCCAATTTGGTCCTGGAGTGGGGTTAAGTTGGGTAGACAGACGCTTTTGCTGGCGAGTTTAATTATGTCAATTGTAATAGATTTTACAAATTTTCAGAGACAAATGAAGACCGTTGATTGCTAAACAAGAAACTAATGTTATAATGGATACTAATTAATTTACCTGCCAAGGTTGGCGTAAGTGCACGCCAGGTTGTTGCAAACATCCAGGGTATCAAGATGCTGCTTTCCAACAGTGCCCTCCATGAAGCTTCTCGATTCCTCAAAGAACCGCGCTGCTTGCTGGATGTCCCCAAGCTCAATGGAGGTGATGCCCATCTGATTGATGACCAAGCCCACCAGTGGCGAGTTTCGCAAGGTGCCGCTCTTCATCTTCTCCAAAGCGTTGTGAAGCGACTTCAGTGCCGGCTTGAACTGCCTTAGCATGTTCTGCAGGATCCCAATTTGAGCCTCTAGCCCTGCCACCGTGGGTTGCTGACCTGGGGACACAAAACGCTCGCACAAGTAAGAACACAATCACAGCAAAATGCACGTTCACACATACAAAAAGGGACACATGTCCCTATCAGATTCTTCCAGAGTTTCTGGGTTTGTACTGTGCAGGTTTCCTTGTAAATACAATCTTCAGTATCAAAAAAGTTTCAAAATTTTGATCATTTTTTCACCTGGCATTCTGTCTTGGATGCTGAAGGCCCGTTTTAGAAGAAGGAGAGCGGTTTCTTTTTCGTTGAGCTCCACCAGAACGCTGGCAATGTTCACCAGCCCATAGGCCACATCACCAGGAACATGTCCGACTCCTTGCTTGGCGTAGATTTGCAGGGCATGCTGGCAATGCGCCTTCGCCTCCTTGGGATTGTTCGTACGAAGGAACAGATCCGCCATGCTTGTGTAAGCTGACGCTACAAGAGCGTTATGCTCTCCTCGCAGCATCTTGAAATCTTCCACACATTTTCCAAAACATACCAAAGCCTCCGCATCCCGGCCCAGTGCCAGCAGCTCGTCTCCTATGGCCTGGTTCCCAGTGGCCACATCAAACTGGCCAGAGCACCACCAACTCAACGTCAAAACACACATAGCGTAACCTCAACGGATGTGGCGACATCTCATAATCTTGCCCTTCTTTACCATCCCAAGAAAACATTTTAGACCCTTTCACATGATACAATCGTTGAGGTAAAGTCCAGTTATGTCCGGTAATGTCCGGTACCGTAAGAGTTGAGTACGTCTTAGCATGTTATTTGTCAGAACGAGGCTCTACTTTCACTTTCTTGTTGTGCATAACCTTGCTGTTCGTGAACATTTGGAGACTCTTGAGGTTTGACATGATCATGTGCAAATACCTCCTGGTCGAAGTTGACGAAGATCTCGTTGGCGTAAACTAGCGACTCCAAGGCTTTGTTGTGTTCGCCCATCGAGCTGTAGATGATGGCTAGCAGGCGATGGACTGTCGCTTCTTCCACTGACCCAGGGTCATTGTTACCCTTGGTGTGAACCACTAACGAGTATTCGCAAAGCTCCTTGGCTTCCGTAAATTCCAGTGCCTGCAATACCTCAACAAATGGACCAATTCACACACCACATGGATACAAATTTCTCAGAACACGTGACACTGAAAAAGGTAACGGACTGGTTCGTCTAAGAACTCGATAATCAGAAATATTGTGCTCCGTTTGGGGCTTGACCTGCATGTGGGCTTCGGCGATGTATAGGCACGTCTCAGCCACCCGGTGGTCGAATTCCCCGAGAAACGATTTCTGAATCTCCAGAGCACGGTGATACGCTTGCAAGCTGGGCGCCAATTTGCCTCCCATACTGAACGTATCGCCCATTTGCATGTGACCACTGTACGCTGCCAGGAAGTGATCCTCAGCGCCGCAATCAAGGTCCGGAAGCGTGAGCGAGCGCTCCAGTAACCCCACCGCGTCTTCGTACTGCCCCAAGTGGCAATGCAACGCAGCTAAAATATGCAAACTGATCACGAGCTCCAGAACATTCTCCTTCTGCGAGTGACGCTCGTAGAATTTCACGGCGCGGATGCAATACTCGAGCGCTTTCACGGGATTCTCCCCAGTGGCGTACGACTTCGCCAGCTTGAGCAGGTAAGGGCCCATGTGGGGACTGTCCGCGACGGACGCCTCGTCGCGGTTGAAAGCTTCCACGAACGCCAGCGGAATGCCAGGCCTTTTTGGAACCAGCGGCGGCTTCGCATTCGCATTCGAATTCGAATTCTCGCCGTTGTTGTCCGCCGCGGCGTCGTCGGAATCCTCGCAGGGCGGCGAAACGGGATCCTCCGGACGCTCGTCATGCAGGAGAGCCGTGTCGACATTGGTGGCGGCGTCCGCGTCGGGGTCACCGCCGACGGATGGTCGCGGCGGCGGTGAGCTCGGGGGCGACGACGACTCCAACTCGCCCCGCGGCGTGATCTTCGAGGAGGATTTGCGCGAGGACGTCTTCCAAGACGATCGCGACTTCGCGACCTCCACCGATGTCGCGGCCGCGTCCTCGCGGGGGGGTGTCCCGGGAGGTGTCGCCGTCATCGTCTTCATCAACTTGCCCGTAGGCATTTCCACATAATTCGAGGTCATCCCTTGGGGAGGCATCCCTGATATTCACAGGAATTCTCAACCGAATTGAACACCCAATTCTCAAATCTGTTGCAATTTCTGTACAGAACTACAGAAATTGAGATTACTAGCTAGTGCTGTATCCCAAGACTTCGAAGCCTCGATCGTGTCTAGATCGAGCTCTACTACATCATCAAGCTCGAGCCGAAATGCTGGACACTGAAGTAGAGAATGAGCCCAGCGGGGATTCCACACGACAAATAGGCGATGGCAGAATACTGACACTGTAATCTGCCTCCAGAGTCCTCTTCTTGAAGCTGCGTAGACATGAAACACACAACTGGGGTCAACTAACACGACAGCGCAAACTCCAAACCACCAAAAGCGCACACACTCAATGAGCGCACCATGATCAATTGCACCGTCTCTCACTCGCAACCAAATCCCCGCACGATTCACTCGTCACATCAAAACACAAATTACTAAGTGTGTGGAAGTTACCCAGGACCCAGCAGAATTCATCAACCCGGTTTCACAGATCCAACCATATGTCAAAAGTCATGACTACCATAAAAAGTTCCATTACAATAAAAAAAAACAGTTTCCACGCAAACCTTCATAGGTCCCCCACTTTGAGAAAACAAAACAAAGTAACCCCAGGAATCACATAATTAACGGCATCATCATCATCACCATCATCACCATCATCTTCGTTCAGACTGGACATCACCAGGCATTTAACAACGACACTTGCAGAGCAGTACCTTCGTAAACACTGCTAAATCCTTGCTAAACCCCCCAACAACAAAGCTTAAGGATTCGGATTTCGAATTCTGGAGGAAGTTAATTTGCTCCAGAAGGTTGTGGGGGAGCTACTTCCAAGATTGAGTGTGATTTGGGCCTAATTTTGAGTGCAAATGAGATGGGAAGTGGGGTTCACCGGCCTCATGATTGAAGAGCAGAATGTGGAATTATTGGGTTCAAGAGGTTTTGCGTTGTAAGCAGACTCTTGCGAGGAATGCTTTTTGGAATGGACGTGCTGGACGTGTTACCGCCATGCCAGCTGAAGTGGGTTGTAGCGAGTCAACAAGGTCGCAGGGGCAGTTGGTGACGCTGGCCTCCTCATGACCGATTGTTTACGCAGGACGCTAAACCCGTCCAGCAGGGTGGATTTACCCCGGGGGAAAATGTAGGAATTTTTATTTGTCAGACATGACAAAATTTGTAAATTTTGAATTCATATTTGCAATAGAGACCCCAAATTAGCTAGGGGAGGTTTGGAACATAACTATTTAGGGTGTAAAATAGGAGACTATTTTTTTACTTTTATCCTGGAGAACATAAAATTCACCTTGCAAGTACGGGTTTAGCGTCCTGCATTGTTTTCCAATGATGCAGAGATCCTTTTGCATCCTTAAAAGTGGGAGCCCTACATTTAACAAAATTGTCTATTACGGCTCCTCAACCAACCCCAATAAAATTAAGTGATAAGTTCTTCCCAAGCATCTAGCAAAGCATAATACCTTTTGAGCATGGAGAAGACCATTGCCTCGTTATACAATGTTATTGAGTGTCTCTAAGGGAGAAGTCCCTTACTTTGCCCTGCACCCAATCCAAGGGGTCTTTTTTGGGATACAAAGCTATTCTTGTGGCTAATGACTAACATAGAATTTTGGAAGGCTTGTGCCAATCTTTGACCATAATCATAGTGTTGTTTTGCAAGAAATGATTCAAATGACAAATAATATCTTGCATTCATTTCAAATCTAATAATCTAAGAATGAATGGTCTTCTATAATCTATTATAAAACACTTGCTTCAATTTGAAGCATTATTTATGTAATCATGTAGTATCAGAACTACTTCACCCTCAAAAAGAAGAGACTCATTACCAAGATACTTTGCCAAAAATAATTCAATTTCTGAACCAATAGGTACATTCTTCATCTCTTAATAATCTTGGATGTCATCCATGGACTATTTTTTGGCCTCTATGTCCTTCCAAGGTTAACTTTGCATTTATAACAATCATGTAAATACAACAATATATAACCTTTCCAATCTAATAGAAGATGAAGACCATTCCAAAGAAGTTGAGAGTTTTTAAAAAGGATGCTTTGTTGTGCAAAAGTAGAACTCCAAGCAAACTTGGAAAACCGGACATTTTTGATAGAAAATACCATGTTGATTTCTTTGTTTCTTCTTTTTCTTTTTTACATATGAATCTTATCACCCTTTCTAAGACAATTTCAAGTTCATTCAAAATATTATTCCATGTGAATTTCACATGCTTGGCATTTCTTGCTAAATAATTAATTAAAGTTGACTAATTATCCAATATGTTATCCCAAAAATTGCCTAAAATAGATGTAGATGTAGATGTAGATGTAGATGTAGATGTAGATATAGATATAGACATAGATATATAAAGACAAATTTTTTCAAAAATTTGCGTTTGTTTTTAGAAATATTTATAGCTGACCCTGACCGCCCAATACAATAATGAGTTTTGTAAAGAAACAAGCCATAGATGATAGATTATAACATCACTCACTAGTTGGTTTAGAAGGAAATTACTCTTGTTTTATTTTGTCTTCATAACTTGTTGCTGACTTTTCAACACTAACATGGCACCGTCCCCTTGGCAACCTATCACCATTGCCATTCCAAGTTACAACTCATAACCTTCTTTCCTTTCAACTTGCTTCCTACACCCTTGAATCATGAAGATCAAAGATTGTGATTGAAGAATGTACAACCGGTTGTGTACAATAACTAATTCACTGCTAGCATGGCTGCTCGGTTATCTAATACAGAGTACATAAAAGACACTAACTTTCAGCTCTTTCTGTGTGAAATTTGTTACTCCCAACCTATCACTCACCTCCTTAACCAGAGTGATCAAATCTGCAAAACGAAATCTTGAACCGAAATGAAACAGTCGGAGGTTCTAAACAAGATTCCAAGAGTTGATTAGATTTGTTTTTCCGAACCTTGTACTTTGAGAATCGGCCATGAGAAGCCTGGAGAAGGAAATAATAAGAGACGACCAACTACCTGAGGCTTTTAATGCTCCATGTCTTCGGAGCAGATGGAGCAAATGTCGGGCAGATTCCCGTGTATTTTACCAACCTGCTGAGTGTGTCGTGGTCATCCCCAAGACGGCACTCGCCGCAGGCGCGCCTAACTTGTTTGGTTTTTGTGCAAACCCAATTGATTGACAGAGAGTAAGATTTGGTACCGTGGAACATCACCAACAGCCAGTGGGATATCATTCGGAGCGTTAGGATTTTGCTACATGATTGCTGTGGCCGGGAGCTCGGGGCTTGGAGTAAATTCAGGGCGGATGTGCCGACCTTTACGCAATGTTATGCAATCATACAGGCGTTGTCTAGATGGAATGGCCGAACTGACAGGGCTACGACACCTGATGTTCCCGGAATTGTAAAGGAATTGGGTGGTACAGAGCGTTAGGCGTTGCAGTATTACTGAAGCTCAGAAATTTCAGAGGAAGGAAATGGAAGAGTAATGAGCCAATTTGAGTAATGAAATGTCAGTTTTGAGAAGATGTAACCTGTCTGTAACCATGTTGAAAAGCAAATTATCTTAAGGTTTGTTTGCATTTGGTGTTAGGGGTGAAGTTTGCAATGTGAATTCAGTCTAGAAGTAAGTCTAAATTTGTCCCTAAGACCCTCACTAACAACACTCTTTAACACCAAGTGAGAACATACGGCTTTAAGAGCTTTGTTAAAATTAAGCAGAAATGAACTCACACCAAAAAAAAATCTTGCCTCCATGGAAACATGAACTTGGCAATCGTCTTTCAAAGTCTGCAAAATGGAGGCTTAATCTGCCTTTGTGAACAAGGCTACATGCAGGAAATTATCACCTGCTTGCACGAACTCAAGAACATGCAAAATATCAGAGAGTTAACAAGTACAAGTAAATGGAAGAAAAAAGTTGCAAGAGACAAAGTTCAGGGGCTTGTATACTCATCCTTATGCAGAACTTGTAGCATTTTAATTGTTTCATCTACTAAGAAAGGAAGAATCTATTGACAAATATTCTCCTGAAATAATTTGTCTTGCTTTTGAGCATCTTTTCAATAATAAAAGTTCTCTTTTTAAAACATTCATCATTCATCAACAAAGGGTTGAAAATTTAGAGGTTAACCTTGTAATGTTGCAATGGTCTAAAAGTGTTTGATGGATAATAGAGAATCCTTCTATATAAGACAAAAGTGCAAATGTTTGTCCTTGGAGTTTTATGTGATTAAGGAAGATCATCAGTGGAAATTTCAAACCTTGGAAGGGCCATTTTCTTGTAGAAAAATGTGCAATTGCAAAAAATATCAGCCCTAACTGGCTCATAGAGAATCTTGCTAGTGAAAGAAAGCTTGTGTGTCGCTTTGGATTTTTGATTAAAAAATATTTTTCTATTTCATTGTATTTGTACATTTGCCGAAAGTCAAATGGCCTCTACAAGGTCCAGATTTTTCTAATGTCTTGCACAAGAAAGAAAATCATAACTAATTCCATGAAGCTCTAAAAAATATGAAACAACTTAGATTAGATGCCAATTCATTTGTCTTTCAAAGAAAATTTACTCAAAAATCAAATTCAAGAAGCATAACCTCCCCGAAATTCATTTCTAGCTCTTAAATGGACACTTTATGGACCTCTTACCTTCAGTTACTCACACCCCAAGTTATTATCACAAGATAGGGGAGGCAACCCATTCTTGATCGACGCCCCATTGTGGCTATGTATGATGTTCTCTTTCTGCGAAGGAGGAGATGAACAGTGATTAATTATGGCATGGTTCCGGAGGCAGTTGTGGCACATTAGAATTGCCTCCAAGACTTTCAATATTGTAACCAACCCTTGGTGGATTTTGCAACCAACCCTTGGTGAATTTTGCAACCAGCTCTTGGTTGGAAATAAAAAAGTCTCTATGACCAGAATGGGTTCAAATAGAATCTTCAATTAAAAAATTCATAGTAAATTCGTTTTGAGAAATAAAAATCTGAAAATTTATAGAAACCTTTTGAACTCTATTTTTGCACCCAAGAAAACTTTCCCACTAAAGAAACCGCCCTGTAAATATGCATAATTCTTTAAGTGATCAGAAACGGGTTGCCTCCACTACTGAAATAAGATTGCCTTACCCAAAAAAAGTTATCTTTTAACTCACTGATTCTCTAACTCTTTGGTTTTTGATGAAAATTATTGCATCCTTGTACAGTACAATAGCAGTAAAAATATTTCAGTAGTGTAAGATGTCAAGAAATTAGCAAGGGGGCAACCTAATTTCACTATTTTGTGTAGAGGAAGGAACTTCACCATGCCTCTGAACATGGCACCCAAAACACTGCCAAATATCACAGAAATACAGGTATGGAACTTTACCACACTGTCCTGTAAAAAAAACATGGATTCATTGAAAATTCCTGAACTCATTGAAAAATCCTGAAATCATTGAAAAAACACTGAACTTGTTGGAAAAACCTGAATTCATTGGAAAAACACTAAATTTGTTGGAAAAACACTAAATTTGTTGGAAAAACCTGAATTCGTTGAAAAAACATTGAATCTGTTGAAAAATCCTGAATTCATTGAAAAATCCATATTAGGTGACAGCAGGGCAGTCATGAGAGCATGAAATATTTGTGCTGGATAGGAGGAAGCTTTCACTTAACTTATGCGCCACTGTACCAGTTCATGGCCAACCCAGAGCGATGTTGTTCACACACCAACAGATTCGTGCAAGCTCCTATATATGGCCCTTTCAACTGGACTGGAAATGACATACAATACATTGGTGGTGGGCATTGGGCAATGAGTTTTTACTTTGGGACCTACCGAGCGTGTAGGTCAGTTTTGTAAGTAACTTGGGAAAATTAGGAAGATGTTGAAATTTAAAAAATTATTTACAACTACTTCTAAAAATTCAAAAAAACTGTTTTTGAGACAAATGAGCAAAAGCAACACATTTACACATGAATAGAAAGAATCAATCCAAAATTAGGAGTGTCTTCAAAAAGTGCCCAAAAAAGAAAATTTTCTATCTCCCTGTCGAATTGCCAAAACTAAATTGTTTTGGCAGGACAGTGCCAAAACTGTCCTACATGTACAATATGAGTGACAAAAGCGCAACCAGGCTAGGGGGATTATGTATAGGGCAATGCTCAACGATAAGGGCCATTGCCCGATGGAAACTGCTATAGGAAATCAACAATATTGGATGAAGTCAAGATGAAAATTTGATGTTGGATGTAAAATCCGTAATACCCAATTACAGGGACAACACCGCAAAATCGGGCATTATGGTGCAGAACCCATCCAAGAAAATATACTAGACATTTCATAACATTATTTACCAATGCTGGGAGGGTTCCTTTTACTCCCTCCAAAACGCGGAGCCCCTAGCACTGGAGCACATACTTTTATATAAAGTTAACAGTGATATTTCTACACCCAACCAATTGCACAAATGAATTGGTTGATTGACAGAACTTGGCCAATAGTACAATAGGTTGGCCAGTGATCTTGTTTATATCCATATCTTAAGTTTGGCTATTTGTTTGTTTATTTATTTTGTTACATTGAGATCTCCTGGACTGTGCATCCCCCAATGGCGTGCTTGGTATCATCGGAAAGGGCTCGGCGAGGAGGGGTGCATGGGCTTAGTTTTGTGACGTTTGGACTCGTGATGTGAAAGTTATTGAATTTCAAAGTTTTTATTGAATCAAAAAATTAGAAAAATACTTTTACTTTTGTTTTGACTGTGGCAATGACACAGGGCAGATTAGTTATACCTAAACTCTGCTTCAAGGTATCCGGGGGGAAATTATCCCTCCTTTGACAGGGAAGGAATCCCCCGGTTAACCCCTAAAAGCCCAATGGATTTGGACAAAATGCAAATGCATTATAAAATATAAGTTTTAAAACTTTTTTTGAAGTTTGCATCAAAGAAGATAATGTGAAGCATAAAAAGTAGAAAGCATCCGTACGGTCAAAATTGTAAAATTATTCTTAGATTTTTTTAAATGAATTTTGAAGATATAACTTCAAAAATTCACCAAATTTATAATTTCTATTTTTAGAATTAGAATTAGAATTAGAATTATTTTTAAATAAAACATTTGAATATTTTTTGAATTTGAATTTGAATTTGAATCAAAAAAAAATTTTGATTGGTCAAAATTGTGGTTTCTATTGATTTGTGAAAAAATGCATGAGATCTAGTAATGAGTACACCAATACTTTCTCCAAATAGTAAGTTTTTCAACACTAGGCATTAGACAAATTTAGACACTTTGTGCTATTTCTCTTATAGTTTTTGTTTGACCATAGCGATCTGAGTTTTGAGTATAAATATTGATAGACAACACAATCTTTTGCAAAAAAATAAAAATAAAAATAAAAATAAAAAATAAAAAAATAAAAAAATTTGGGCCCAAAAATTTTGCCCGAAGTCGGGCAGCGACCATAAAATGGTCACTTGAGCGCTTAGGAGTTAACAATGTTCCTGCAAGTGGATTACAATTCTAGAATTATTCAGTGATGTTGTTGATGTCCTTTGCTAGGCTAATAGCAGAAAAAGAAAAAAGAGAGAGGTTGCATGCATATATAGGTAAATTCTGGAGGGAAAAGGTGCCCCAGTGAGCATTGTTCCATAATAGACTTTCCAAATTGGGTAGAGCATGGGGTGATTGATGTGAGGACTGAGGAGCATTTGAAAAAGACATCATTGACAAGTTGTAAGTCATCTTTTGGGCACATAGTGACCAGCATTTTAAAAAGTAGTTCAATTATTATTCTATATATTTTTCTTAACTTTATTACTGGTAACATCACTATTCTAGAAGTGGATCCACAGGGGACACTCAAGATTGTTATATAATCCATACCATACTTGGGTATTTTTGTCTCTTCCAAACCTCATGTGAGATTGGAGATTAAAGAGAAAGAAAAAGACGGCCTTTGATGCTTTAATTTATGCTTTTACGCTTACTTGGCAATGGACACATAAATGAAGAAATATAATTTGAGAGTCCTTGACTTGCAAATGGGCACCACCAAACCACCATCTTATCATCACTCCGTGTACATCTCCAAAATCAATTACTTACCGATGGAGAAGAAACTATTTTTGCATCTAATTTTCTTCCTTCCTAAGTTTTGCATAGAGTATCAGATATCACGTTGTTTAGTACGCTGGAACCTCCTTTCAAGTGTCAACAAGTAAATCAATAAAAATTTGACCAGACTCATAATAGTAATTGGGCACAGAACTGCAGTTTGCAAAATACCCACCTTAACCCCTAAAGGACCAACATGCGTTTTTTGGCCGTATAGAAAATTTGGGCAGGTACGTGTGACTAGAGATATCCATATTTGAGGCTGAAATTTTAATAGAAGGTGGGGGCGAGGAATATCTTCATGTGTACCAAGTTTCAAGACATTTTGAAATACGAGTCAAAAGTTGTGACCTAATATGTTACTTTTTTTCATAACTGGGTAGTTTGGGCAGATCAGAAAAAATCATTTTTTCCGGAATTTTTTTTTTGAAATTGGTTCTCTACATTTATATATACTTAAAAAGCTTTGATTCATTCCATTTCAATCAATGAGTCAAAAGTTATGAAGGTTTTTGAATTGCGGGCAGTTATGGATTGTCTACTCTAAAAAAAATTTAAAGTCGTTTCTTTAACTCAATTTTCAATATTTCTGGAAAAAAATAAAATCCTAGGATGTAAGTTGATTATTACAACATTACAACCGTTGGGATTGGTATTTTTAAATTCCATGATTAAAATTTTAACAATTTAGTATTTTGAATCATTTTCTACTTCTTTCTACTTACTATTTTTTCCTATATGTTGTACAATTCCAAATGATGTGAAATTTTTCAAGCATATAGACAACTTGTTTAGGAAACTGAATTCAAAGAAGCACCACCTTTATCGGCATTTTTTCATTGAAAAGTGAGCTTGCAAAGTGCAGCTACCCGGTTTTTCGCAAGATTGAAAAAATGGTTTTCAAGACTTTGAATGCTTATATCTTATGATCCACACGGTGGAATTTTTTGAAATTTTTACCACATGTTTTCAAAATATCATACTAAAAGATCCTATGGTTACATGTGTCAAAAATTGATTTTTTCCAAAAATTTGGTAGTTGTATTAGAAATGGCAGTTTTGGAGCGTTTTTGGTGAGAACATAGTCATGAAACTTTAGGGGTTAAGCTTTGGGGAATGCCCATCTCTGGTCAATCTTATAAACCACTGAGGCAGCAGGAATACATGGAGACTGTATGACAAAGTGCATTCTATCTCTCAATTTTGAAAGCCAAAAAAAAAGTGTCTACTAACACATGCTTTTATTCGGAATCTCTCTTGCTAGAAAGGCAGCCCAACATGATGCTGATATGTGCTTCAGTTCAGTAACAAATCTCTCTTGAGGCTTTCTATCTCACTTAGTACTGAGATTTTCGTTCACTTTCTGAAACTCTTTTCCAAAAGCATGTTTTTGTTCCTCCTCATGTACATTTGATACCGGTAACGGTCTCACTGGAACATCAATCCATAAATGGTTACAACAAAGGTGGGAAAAAGCTTGAATCTTGTTTGCTAGTTTTATAGCTGAAAATCTTGTTCGCTAGTGCAGATGAAAAGAGCTAGGACCCAGCCAAGAAGACCAAAAGCCTCTTCTTTTGAAGTTCATGGTAAGTAAGGAGTTATTCTGATAGGAAAGTTTGAGGGAAAGGATAGTATCCAGAAAAAGAGTTCCAAAGCACTCAACAGGCAGTACATTGGATGGTGTGGTTACATTGTTGTGCAGACTCTTTTTGTAATTGTGCAAACTCTTTATATATTTTTTGTATGTTTCTGTGTTGTTCTTTTGGGTTGTAGGCAAGGGGAGCAGATTGAAACTTTGATGAATGATGATGATTCAACAGCGAAGAGAAAACTATGCCAGAGATGGGAGACCCCACAATGAAGATGGTTGTCGATGAACTTCCACACATAGGTTGGTCTTTTGTTAGTTAGTGCAATGATCCTTCATGTAATCCTTGAAGGATGCAGCCCTCATGGCCAAGGTACGCACCCAAATATTCCAATTAACCTCTAAAGGACCAACATGCTTTTTGGCTACATAGAAATTTTTGGGCATGTACTTGTGATTGAAGATTTCCATTATTTTGGGCCAAATTGTAATAGAAGGTGGGGTCGAGAAATATCTTTCATATGCACTAAATTTCATGACATCTGGAAATGTGAGTCAAAAGTTATGACCTAATATGTTACTTGTTTTTGTAATTGGGCAGTCCGGGCAAATTAAAAAAATATCACTTTTTTTATAAATAAAAATTTGAATTGTTTTTCTAGAGTTATATATATATAGAAAGCTTTGAATCATCCCATTTTGATCAATGGGTCAAAACTTATGAAGGTTTTTAGTTTGCAGGTAGTTTTAGATTCTCTACTTGAAAACAAACTTTGAAGTCCTTTATCTGACTCAGTTTTCAATATTTTTTGAAAAAAATAAAATCATAGGATGTAGACTATTTATTACATTATTGCAACCATTGGGATTGGCATTTTGCAATTTCATAATTAAATTCTAGACAATTTAGTATTTTGAATCATTTTCTACTACTATCTACTCATTATTCTTTTCCTATATGTTGTACAATTCCAAAAGAAGTGAAAATCTTCAAGCACGTATCCAACTTGTCTAGAAAAAAGAATCCAAAGAAGCACCATCATTTTGGACATTTTTTCATCAAAAATTGAGCTTTTGAAGTGCAGGTGCCTTGTTTTCTTAGGGCCAAAAAAATGAGTTCAATGAATTTGAATGCTTATATCTTGCAATCCACACGGTGGAAATTCATTAGATGACATTTGAGGCCTCTAAGAGACTACAAGTTATCCTGCGTTCCCAGACTATGGGTATACATGATAATTGCTGGTTGATGTGGGCAAAACTGTGCCACGTCATTTTTGAAAAAAATAAAATAAAATAGCTAAAAATGATATTTTGGAGGAAATAATAATAAAAATAAAAATAATAATAATAATAATAATAATAATAAATATATATATTTGACAAAAAGAAATTATGACAGCCCATATTGGCTGTTTGCAGGATCTGGCCAGATTAGGAACAGGCCTGAAACAGCCTTCAAATGTCATCTAATGTCTATAATTTTTACCACATGTTCTCAAGTCAGCATACTACAAGATCCTACGGTTACATGTGTCAAAAATGTTGTTTTTCAAAATTAGATATTTTTATTAAAAATGGCAATTTTTGAGCGTTTTCAGTGAAGACATAGGCATGGAACTTTAGGGACTAAGGTAGGTGTCTCTTAAAGCGACCCAGCTCTAAATGCGATCTCAATAGAGCTATAGCTTTTGCTTTCTTCAATGTACCAACAATATACATTTTTGGAGGGGGTCACTTTTAGTAACCACTGTGTTTCAACTTCAAAAAACTGTAACTAATTCCACAAAGGTCCAAAAAATATGAAACGACTTGGTTAGATGCCAATTCCATTATTCTTCCTACAAAAACTTGTTGAAATTGTTTCAAAGATTTTAGCTTCCCCCTAGAAATGCAATCAGCTCTTAACCCCTAAAGGACCAAGGTGATTTTCCTACCCAAAATCACTCAAAATTGTCATCTCTATTGCAAAGAGAAAAGAGTTTAAAAGATTGTTTTTTTTTGCATATCCAATTGTAAGATCTTATACTTGACTAGTATACAAATACGTGGAAGAAATTTCAGAAACTTTGACCACGTAGATTGCAAGATATATGCATTTAAAGTGCTTTTTTTCACTCATTAAAAAATTGTTAAGTAAAGGTGGGTTCAAGATTGAAGGAAAAACTAAATTGTTAATAGCTTTTAAATGGAATTGAATCACAATAATCCCAATGGTAAGATTATTCTAGCAAAAAAATCTAACCCTGCCTAACAAATGTTTTTAAGAAATTCTAAAAATTGCAATCAAAAATGAGTTCTATAAGTTATTTTTTCAAGAAGATGCTTAGATTGCCCAAAAAACTAAGATTGTCCGTAACTTTCTCATTATTAGTCCAAATTGAATGAAACAAAGCTTCACATGTAGACAAAAATATAGTCTTTGGGGTGAAAAAATTGAAAAAAAAATATTTTGACTTTTTGTGATTTTTTTTGTGCTGCCCGCCAGATTCCATTTTTACTTATTGTGCCATAACTTTTTCTCCCGGGCATCAATTAAAATAAAAATTATATGTTCACAAAGCTCTTGCAAAAATATACAACCTCAAAAAAATCCAAAAAACATTACTAAAAATTGAGACAGTAGGAACCTGCCCGAACCCAAATTGTCCCCTGAGGGGACAACTAGTCCCTTAGGGGTTAAAAGGTTGCTTTAAGAGCCTTAGTGGAACAATTTTTAGGTGCATTTGTTGGTTCCACAGTGAACAATGAAGTCATCCATCACACACTTTAGATCCTCGGCGTCCTTCAAGGGTTAAGGAGATCTCCTTTGCATGGGTACTCCCCTCATCACCACAATGATGTAGTGTAATTTACACTTTTGTATATGAAGCAACTAACATTCATTCAAAATTTTGTAGAAACCTTTAGCCTACTAAAGTGACTACTTAATTGTGAACCCTGCCTAATTGAGTCACAATGTATACCTCCTCTTTGTTTGAAAATCTAAATCTAAAATTGTCAAAACTATTTTTACTAGATTTGTCTCACTTGAATAAAATAAAAATGACAACCAAAGATTTAGGTTTTGAAAAAAAGATAGGGCATAAAATGTGGCAAAAAAGAGATGAATAGGTCTTGTTTTTGCAATTATCTCCCCCCCACTCTTGTTTATTTGAGAACCTAAATCTAAAATTGTCACAATTATTTTTACAAGATTTGTCTCACTTGAATAAAATAACAATAATAACCAAAGATTTAGGTTTTGAAAGGATGATGGGATATACAATGTGACAAAAACGAGGCAAGTAGGTCCTATTTTTGCAATTACCCCCCCCCCCCCCCCCTCCCCTCGGGCCCTCTCATGGAAAAAAGCAAAGCCATTGATCTAGATAAAAAAAGAAATGTCTCCCTTCCATTGCCATCAATCTGCAAAATATATAGAAAAATGTGTAGCCGTTGATGGTGCCGATATTGAATACAACACTCAATACGATATGGTATTTCATACGAATATATACATATATATAGAATATGGAATACAAATATATACCAATATACAAAATATAGTGACAATATCCCATATTGATTGCTATTACAAGAGCTTTCAAATAATATGAATATAGGGGAGATATAAGTGGTATTTTACAATAACAATCTGCCAATTCATAAATTAATTAATTTGCAGAATACACTTATGTCACAATCACATTCACAATGACAATGAGCTCAAAAGAGGTTGTACATTATGATGCCATTAAATAGGAATTGAAGTGTAATTACCTTAAGTAGAATAAAAACCTAATTCTCAACTTGTTACTAAAATCACCCACCTTAGTCTTTTACTTAGATACAAGAGATATATTTTGTAAAACAAAGTTTTTTTATAACTATTTTGAAAACAACATTCTTTATGGGAACATAAAAATGATCACATATAAGGTAAAACCACCCAAACTTGTCCATGTACCCATTCCTAACAAGTAGACTTCCATTAAATTATGCCCTCCAAAGTTTCATTAAACTGATCATATACTTAACTGCAAATGGTTGACTTCTCATTTATCTAGATTTGAGTTTTAGAACCAAGCTATGTAACAGTTTTAGTGGCCTAAGGACTTGAAAAATTCATAGAAATTACATGTCTTATTTAAAAAATTATAATTTTTTGAATGAAAAGACATGACTTTCAATTACTAACCCTACAAAAATATCTTTTCTAAAATAAGCGATGCCTCCAACTATGCTGAATTGCTTATTTTGACAGCTTTAGGTGTTTCCACCTTAGCTTCCAATCATATAAAGTGCATGCGAACTTGGTGGTATTATGGAACGTTAAACTTGAGACATTTGCAGATTTACAACCCCTCATTTAATCACCGGCTCTGCTTGTCTGACACCCCCCTGACATTATTTGGATAATGCATTATTACAGGATGAGTAGGCCACTAGGCCCTGTCCTGTGTTCGTGGACCCAGCCTATGCAAGCCCAAACAAAATGCAAACCCCTTTCTGTGGGCCTCGGATCTCCCTCTTTTGACCTCCAATTGCAACTGCAAAATAATGGGGTTGCAAGAAGTCAAATTTGTAAAACTTCAAGTTCAAATGATTGTTTCAAATCTGTCAGTGAGTGACAAATTTTGAACAGGATCCAAAGGTCTTCCAGTAAACAATTTAGAACAATATAACGTTATCCAAGAGCATGGGATGCTCCCCGAAGACTCTAATACCGTACAGTACAGAGAGAATGGTATGCTACCGTACGTGAAGGTCTGATTCGGCACTTGAATGCAGGAATACGTTCTTTACTGGGTGCAAAGGGTTTCGACAACTGAAACTATTGGTATTACGGTTTTGGCATTCCGGCCAGGGTTTTTTTGCTCATTTTTAATGAAGTGCCAAAGTGGCGATATTGAATGTTATAATGGTGCTCCAAATTTCAACATTCATCCACATATTGGATAGAAAATATCATATTAAAACATATCACATATCCATAATTCAAGTTTCATTCACAATCTGGCGATTTCATCTAAGATATTTTTTTATTTGAAGTTTTTTGGCGATTTTCTACCTCTTTAGTAACATTTTTTTCTATAGGCGTGGTGCCAAGCTACAAAATTTGGTGCAATTTTGCACCAAATCGCCGGAAAAAAAAACATTGATTCCGACATCCAATTTTTTTTGTATTTGCCAACTTCTAGGTTTTTTAGAGTGACAACTTCTAGGTTTTCTTGTTTTGGGAAACCTGTCATGCAGGGCTTAAGGTGTGATGTAGGTTTTCAAAAATATTCAAAAATTCAGGTAGTATGGATGAAAAATTTCTGCAACATTTCGGACATTTCACTTGTAATATTCCAAACATTCAGACATTCCAAAAAATTCTTAATTTATGTCTGAATCTGACCTTTACATAGGATAAGCTCGTTTTTTTAACCCGGCCCAAGGTCTACTAGTAATAATAGAACCACCTATAGCGGATCATTTAAGTGATTTTGTGCATGTCCTAGAGCAGTATAAGGTAGTACCACCCATTCCCGATTAGGGATCTAATTGCGCCTGGTTCTAAAGACGGTACACATTTTAGAATTGAAATGTTCTTATACCATAGATAGCTTATTGTTTTGGTCAACAAACAATAAGCTGTCTATGGTGTACTTGTATTTCAATTCTAAAATGAATACTGTCTTTAGAATCAGTCGCAATTAGGTTCCTGATCAAGAATGGGTGGTCCTACCTTAGAGTAAGTAAAGCAAGGTAAATTTTGTGTTATGTAGAAAGATAGAAATCAAGGGGATTTCAGTTTTTTTGGTAATTTTATGCCTTGAACTGAAACTACTATGTATTTTGAGAGCCAAAGAGTGCTCAAGACCTATAGCCAATGTCTAGACTGTTCCAATTCCGATCATTCAAGAACTACTTTCTTGCTCATTATGTCCTACTTTCTTGCTTATTAGTTCTAACCTTGAGAAGGAGGAAAAAGCACATTCCAAGCTTTAATTGAAAATTTATTCTAGCCTCGGGTAGAATATAATTACACCTTGGAGATTGGGGTATGGGTCTCTGGCAAGGAATGGGTGGTCCTACTATAGGGAAAGTGAAAAATTAGTGGCATTGCAAAATTTCTATCATTACCAAAAACATAATGTACTTCCGCCTAATTTTTTTTAGAAACTAAAATAGTATAATTCTATTTTAACCTACTTTAATAAAAATAAAACACAAACAATGTGATTGTAGTCAATTAGTATCGCATCTATAATTAGGATAAATCAAAGTACGTTGATGACCTTTTGCACAAGAATCAATCTTCTATACTACATCAGAGGAAATTTCAGGCCTTCGGAGGGCTATTCCACAGCATTCCAAAGTACCTTTGAAATTTGCTTTTATTTTGCTCAAAAAAATGTTTTTTCCCTATTTCCGCCCTACTGAAATTGCAGCAGCAATGGTGCAGGAACCCAAAATTCCGAATAAAAAATTATTAAAAAAAAAAAAAAAAAATTAATCTCAAAAAAAAACTTAAAATATTAAATTTTTTTTTTGCGGAACTTGACTGCTTCGGCGAGCAGTCAGAGACTTTGACTGCTCACCAAGAGCAATTTCAAAGTTGACATGCCATGCAAAGAATAGCATGGCATGTCAACTTTGGACAGCCCTGTAAAAGGCTGAATTTTTCTCTAATGAGAGATTGTCCTAGCTTGCATGTATTCTATTGGTTTTTTAATTAGTGGAAAGTTTGCTCCAAAGCAATACAATTTGTTTTAATAGAATATTTTTCAATAGATTTTTCTTTTCTTAGTAGATGAAATAACTAAAATGCTACAAAGTCCCCGAAAGGATGAATACATGAGTCCCCAAACTTAATTTCTTGCAACTTTTTTCTTCCTTTTACATGTTAACTCTTTAATATCTTTGCATATTCTTAAGTTCATGCATACTAGCTGTAATTTTCTACATGTAACCTTGTTCATAGAGGCAAATAAGCCTCTTTATAGGCTTTGAAAGAGGATTGCCAAGTTCATGTTTCCACGGAAGCAAGAATTTTATTGTTGTAAGTCCATTTCTATTTACTTAAATTTAACAAAGTTCATAAGATAATTTGCTTTTCAACAATGTTACAGATATACCTCCTAGAAACTGAGATTTCATTGGTCAAATTAGCTTCTTCTATTTCGTTCCTTTGAAATTTTTGAGCTTCTAGATATAATATTGCAACACTTAATGATTTGTATTACCCTACTACATTATACTAAAATATCATATATTGTATTCCATAGTTATTTTTGTGCAATGGCAAATTGTCATTTTTCTCACATCTTAGAGCACTTGTACATTAGATACTATTTGTAAATGTAGCAACACAAAGTTAATTAAGATATACATTAGAAGAGATTTGAGGCCTCCAAGAGCTCGCGAGTTATCCTGCGTTCCCGTAGCGTTCCCACGTAAGAAAGTTGCTGGCTAATATGGTCGAGAGAGTGCGACATCATTTTCGAAATAAACAAACAAATTGGCTTAAAATGATATTTGGTATATATATATTTATTTAAAAAAAATAAAAATTCTGATAGCCCGTATCAATTGTTTACACAGATCTGGCCACATTGAGGAATGGGCTTGAAACGGCCCTCCAATGCCCTCAAATCTCTTCTAATGTAATGTTCTATTTAAAATGATCTTTGGTATTTTCTCCTACATAATTCTTATTTGTCTAAATGCAAAAGGCTTTGAGTGACTTATATGTCTCTTTGTGAGGTATTTATACCAAATTGTGACCCATTTCAAAAACCGCCCTCCAAAAGATCTTGCTTAACCCCTAAATGTATTTGACTATGTTTTCACCAAAAACGCTCCAAAATTGCCATTTCTAATACAAATATCAAATTTTAGAAAAAAAAACTTTTCGGACATATATAACCATAAGATCTTGAGTGCATTGGTTTGAAAAGATGTGGAAAAAATTTCAGAATTTTCCACTGTACAGATTCCAAGATATTAGTGTTTGAATTGACAAAAATCCTTTTTTTGTCCCTGCAAAAATCCAAGCAGCTGCACTACACAAGGTCACATTTGTATGAAAAATGTCCAAAATGGTGGCTACTCTTTGGATACATTTTTGAAGTCGAGTTTGCTATATGCTTGAAAAATTTAAGATCATTTGAAATTATACTCCATATAGGAAAAAAATATTAAGTAGGAAGAAGTAGAGAGTGATTCAAAACACAAAATTGTTAAAATTTTTATTATGGAAATGAAAAATGCCAATTCCAATGGTTGTAATGTTGTAATAAACAATTTGCACCTTATTTTTTTATTTTTTTCCCAAAATATTGGAAATTGAGTTAAATAAAGGACTTCAAAATTTATTTTAGAGTAGAGATTCTATAATTATCCGCAAACATTAGAGAAAAACTGAACCCTCTAGAAGGCTGCTAGAATGTGACAAACCAAGCTATTAAAAGCTTAGTCTGTCACACCAAGCTGACTGCTGCGATGAGCAGTCAGCTTTCCCGATTTATTTATTTATTTATTTATTTTTTAATAATTTTTTTAAGATGAAAATTTTATTTTATTTTATTTTTTAATAATTTTTTATTTGGAATTTTTGGTTCCTGCGCCATTGCTGCTGCAGTTTTAGCAGGGCGGAAATAGGAGAAAAACGAGTTTTTCAGCAAAAAAACAACAAATTTTAGGGTACCCCGGAGGATCGTGGAGCAGCCCTCCGGAGGCCTGGAATTTCCTCTAATGCTAAAATCCCTCATAATTTTCATCTCATTAATCAAATGTAATGATTCAAAGCTTTCCATGTATATATAAATCTAGAGTCTAACCAGTTTCAAATTTTTATTTTCTTAAAAAGTGATTTTTTAAGAATTTTTTGAGCTGCCCGCCGAGCACTGAAAATCACATATCATATAATAACTTTTTAATCATGTAGTCAAAAGTTATGAAAAATGTGGGCCTTAAAGCTATTCCTTGGAAAAATGTTGTGTGAAAATTTCAAAGAAAAAAAATAAAACCTCCATTCATATTGAGCTGCCCAAAATTGCTATGTTGCCAAAAAATGATGTTTGGGCATTTAAGGGTTAAAATATTTAATCTTTATTCATGAGAGTCTAGAATTGATTTTCGGTACACAAGATTTTAGCGCGTTTTTGTGACGTCCACCTGTTTTCATGTTAACAATGACAATGACATCAAACGTAACAATAAAAACAAGTGGATATCACAAAAAATGAGTTCAAAAAACCAAGGATATCTTCTCGTGATTCCTGCAGCAAGTTGAGAGAATGGTGGCTCCCAATCGTGACTCCCCTATACTCCCCTATAGGAAACACACTCAACTGCTTATTATGTCGATTCTGTGTCAGTTCTTACCTTTGTTCCATGTACTGTACAGTACAGTACAGTACAGTACACCGACCTCAGTCGAGGTTGGAGTTCTATTCATTCATCTTCTTCTTGTCTGTATTCTAAAATTCGCTGGCTTCCCTCTTTTTTCTCCTGGTTGATGAGGGGCTTCAGTTGTGTTTTGATCCTGGCTTGGCAATGACTCAAGTACTCTTTCATTTATGGTAGAAAACCAAGAAATAAGAAATATTCAGAAGCTCCTGCCTGCCTGCAGCAATTTCATGTCAGGCCTGCACCAGGTTCTGAAGGTGTTGACATTTTACTGCCACTTCAATGAGTTCATAGCCAAGAGTTGGTTTGGGAGTCCATTTTCTCATGATTCTCAACGTCTCCTTTGTTTCTGTGGGGCCTTTCCAGCATTGCGATCAGGTCAAAAATGTCAGAACACACTGTCTGCTTTGCAGCAATAAGTTTCAAAAAGAAAGTCGTTTAATTTATTTCTTCAAATCCAGCTTCGTATCATTCCTATCATTCTGAGTGAGGCACACTAACTTAAGTTAAACAATAGAACTTGCATTGCTTTCAGCAATTTAACCAATTTGTAGGACTCTGACTTAGAAGATCAACATAGAGCTGTGGACGGAGGGATAGATAGATAGAATCAAGTACAATGAGATCAAATTCTTGTCACTACATATGAATTTCATATGCAATTTCAAATTGTGAGTCTGTATGTAAACTAATATAAGAGACAACAGACCACCCATTTTCATTCAAAGATTAGTGGTTACTTAAGACATTGAGCCAAGGCGTGCTTGCATGACTTGATAAAAAGCCCAATCAAATGTAACAATCCTTGCGTCAACT
The DNA here is from genome assembly GCA_963969595.1 of Neckera pumila. Lineage (NCBI taxonomy): Eukaryota > Viridiplantae > Streptophyta > Bryopsida > Hypnales > Neckeraceae > Neckera > Neckera pumila. The sequence continues at coordinate 12,954,371 of OZ018410.1, read as the reverse complement.
GCTCTTGGTAACAAAGATCAGTATGTGCGCCGTCCGGGATCAGCTGCCAAATGTTGTTAGTCATGCTCTACTACTTCTTACTACCAGAACGGCACGTACAGTAGCCTACATTTCTTACAGTAACAAAACACTCCAAATTCCAATGTCGTAGATGCCGTCGAAGTTGTAACTAGCTCAATACGATCTCCGATCGAGAAACGGGCAAGTCAAAAATTCACTTGCCAGGTTAGTTCGGAAGCCCACTTGCCAAGCATGCCCAAATTCCAACCAATTTGTTCGTGAATGAGCGAGAAAAGAGAAAATATCTCGTTCAATTGGAGCTTCCGACGAGGGAACCGTCAATTGCGTGCATTGGGAGAGTTTTTTAAACAGGAGAAAGCGAGACACCGCACATGATAGTATCCAGCGGGGGAGATGATGAGGCAATGACCTTCTTCTGATAATTGTGACGCGGCCACATCCGTGGCGGTGTCAGCTCGAAGTGCGTGAGTTTTGTTAATGAGTGCCTTATAATGCTGCAGTCTGTCAGACGACACACCACACCACGGATTCCTTTTTCTCGAGTCATTATCATCTGAGTGTACGTCCTTTTGAATTGCTGGCTCGCCAAGACCAATTGAAGGCCCGAGTGCATGCAAGTGCAAGGACCGACGTACGTACACCCCTGAATGAGCAGATCGATTCTCGAAGGAAGTCAGAACAAGGGTGCGGAACTACACGACAATTCCAACTATTGAACCGGCCAAGCAATTTGGTATACCACCCACCAGTTTGGATACCTTCAGAAGAACCGAAAGACTTGGAGCTTCCTTTGACGACGGAGGTCGACAAGAAACGGCCTAGAAATAGTGAACCAGCCGCAGTTCAGTTTCAAATTTCGGCAAGGGCATGCATGTAAGTTTGCGGTACTGCCTGGACTGGAGTGAGAAAGCTATTCACATGGATTTCATAAATATTAAGGTAGTCTGCTCTTAAACCGACCATTTAAGAGCTGATTGCCTTTTCCGGGAAGCTAAAGAAACAATATTCAGGAAATTTTCGTAGGAAGAAAAATAGAATTGGCATCTATTTCAAGTCGTTTCATATTTTTTGGACCTTTGTAAAATTAGTTACGAATTTTTGAAGTTGAAACGCAGTGGTCACAAATGTACATTACTAGTACACTGAAGAAAGCAAAATGTACCTTTGTGTCATGATCGCTTCTAGAGCTTGCTCGCTTTTAGAACAGCCTACCTTAGTGTACCCTGTGCTGTTGCCACAATATAATAAAATAAAAATAAAAGTAATTTTCTTATTTTCTTGTTTATAAAAGCTTCAAAATTTCACTATCTTTTCTTTTTGTGAATCAGAACGTCATGAAACAAAGTCCATGCATCTCTCCTCGCAAAGGGCTTTCTAACGGTACCAAGAACATGACTAGATGATACACGGTCCAAAAGATCTCACTGCAACAGATTAAACAGAACAATGCAAAGCAAACAACCTAATTTAACCCCTAAAGGACCAAGGTCATTTTTCTGCCAAAAAACACTCAAGCTCCCATTTCTATAGCAAAGAGTAATAAAAAAATGAAATTTTTTTTCTACATCTAACTGTAGGATCTTATACCTAACTAGTATGAAAAAGTGTGGAAAAAGTTTCAGAATTTTTGACCACACAGATTGCAAGATATTTGAATTTAAAGTGAAAAAAACAAGTTTTTTAGCACATTTGGGACTACATTTTATGACTTTGAACATTTTAAGTTTTAAATTTTTGCACTACAGAATTTTGAGCTTTAAATCTTTACTAGTGTGACCCTGTGCCATTGGCCCAATTTTCATCTACTCCCGGTTCCACTCCCAGTACCAAGAACGCCACCAAAATCAAAGTAAAAGTAATTTTCTAATTTTTTAATCAATAAATACTTTGAAATTCAATAACTTTTGCACTACCGCTCCAAATGCCACGAAACCAAGCCAGTGCACCCCTCCTCGGCGAGAGCTTTCCGACGGTACCAAGCACGCGGCCGGGGAACGCACGGTCAAGAAGTTGTCCACGCTACAAACAAAACAAAACAAAACAAAACAAAACAAACAAACAAACAAACAAACAAACAAACAAACAAACAAACAAACAAACAAACAAACAAACAAACAAACAGCCTCATTTAAGGGATTGATAGTGGAGAATTGACTTGAGAGTCCAGTAAAAAAATCAAATAAAAAAAACTTGATTTTCATTATTAAAAAAATTGTTAAGTAGAAGTAGGTACAAGCTAGAAGGAAAATAAAAAAATATTAATATCTTTTATATGGAATTAAAATGCACTAATTCCATTGGTGAGATTATTCTAGCAAAAAACAACAACCATGTGGAACATTTTTTTGAAAAATTGTAAAAATAGCATTCAGAAATGAATCCTACAAGTTATTTTTTACAGGAAGATGCTCTAAGTGCCTGAAAAATTAGATTGATTATAACTTTCTCATAACAAATCCAAATGGAATGAATCAAAGCTTTTTAGATAGACAAAAATATAATCTATAGAAAAACATAATTAAAGAAAATGAATTATTTTTTGCAAAATATTTTTTGTTGCCCCTCTCCCTTGTTTTGAGCTGATTTGAGCATAACTTTTGTTCCCGGGCACAGATTGAAAAAAAATTATATTCACACAAAACTTATCAGTTTTTCTAACTTCAAGAAAAGTTTCAAAAAATTAGGACAAAAACCTAGCCCGTAGGTACTTGCCCAAAATCCCGCATGTTCGCAGAACCGACATTGGTCCTTTAGGGGTTAAGGTATAGATTATATTAAAATTGTGGATAAAATTTTAGTTAACTCCTAAAGTCCCATTGTCCCCTTGGGGGACAAATCAGATTTCGGGCAGGTACTTATGAGCTCAATTTTTAGTGAAACAATTTGAAACTTTTAAATAAGATGGAAAAATTGATTAGCTTTGTGGAATATAATTTTAATTTCAATTGGTGCCCAGGAGCAAAAGTTATACCACAAAAAGCCTCAAACTGAACTCAACGGGCAGCACAAATTTTTGGAAAAAGTCAAAATAAATTTTAGTTTTTTTTTTCTCTAAAACTTTATATTTTTGTCTATATGTGAAGCTTTGCTTCATTTTATTTGGACTAATAATGAGTAAATTATGGACAATCTTGTTTCTTGGACAATCTAAGCATCTTTTTGAAAAAATAACTTGTAGGATTCATTTTTTTAATGCAATTTTTACAATTTTTTATAATATTTTTTTTGAAAATGTTGTGTTTGCTTGCTAAAACAATCTCACCATTGGGACTCTTGTACTTCAATCCCATCTAAGAGCTATTAACGATTTAGTGTTTTTTCCAATCTTGGACCTACTTCTACTTAACATTTTTTTAAAGAATGAAAATCAAGTCTGTGTTTTTTGAATTTTTTTGGTAGACTTTCAACTTACATACTCAACATAAAAAATTTTAAATTCAAAGTTTGTAATGCAAAAAATTTCCACAAATGGTGGTCAAAGTCATCTGAAATTGCAAGTCAGTGTTCAAAAAAACTTTCTTTTTCAACTTTGAATGCTAATATCTTCCAATCTATACGATCAAACTTCATGAAATTTTTACCACGTGATCTTTGACAAGTGAAGTACAAGATCCTATGATTAGATTCTAAAAAACAATTTTTTTGTGTGTTTATCGGTGAACGCAGCCAAAATGGCAGTTTTGAGTGGTTTTTGACAAAAAAATGACCCTGGGACTTTAGGGATTAATATGCATCCAAAGGTGGCAATTTTGTTCTTATTTTGAAAATTTATGGAGGAATTATTGGCTTGATTCATCTATTTAGAATTGAAGAGTGCTATCCAAACTATTTCCAAGGAGAAATCTTCCAAAATTGCAACTTAATTAGTGGAAAATGGTTACAAATAAAACATTAGAGAAAATATCAGCTCTTCGGAGGGCTGCTCTAAATTGACATGCCAAGCTATTTCCAAGCTTGGCTTGTTAATCTCAAAAAGTCCCCCGGTGAGTAGTCAGCCAAACTGATTGTCAAATTTCGTGTTTTTTTTGTTTTTTGTTTTTAATAAATTTTTAACTCGTAAAACTTGGTTCCTACGCCATTGTCATTGCAATTTCTACTGCATGGAAACCGGATGAAAATGGAGTTTTCAACCCCAAAAAAACAAATTTTAAGGTATTTCAGAGGACTATGGAGCAGCCCTCTAGAGGCCTAAAATTTTTTCTAATGATCCTTTAGTGACGTGTGAATATCTCTCCAAAGTAGACCAAATTCATTGCTAATTTATACGGATTTTTCAACATGCAAAAGCCTTATTGGATTCTTAATCCCTCAAGGACCACGTGACCGTTCAACATACGTAATATATCTTGAGAGTGTAGTGTAAAATTTTCACTCTAGGAGAAGGTAAAGTTCGATGACTATGTCGGACAAGGGCAAGAAAAGAAATCTAGATAATGGTATAATCTTTTGATCTATGAGGTCAAAATTTTTGAATTTTTTTCTACAAATTCTTGTAGTAGTATACTATTTATTTTTATGGCGGAACTTTTACATATAAGAAAGCTTGTTTTTATGTTTTACATATAAGAAAGCTTGTTTTCATTTTTTCCTCGGTGCCCTAAAAAACGACAGTTTTTTGACAACTTCTGCCAAAAATGTGCCTTGGTCATGTATGGGTCAACACTAATGAAAATCTAGTAGTAGAAAACCAAAGAAATGACTAGTAAATGAAAAAAATTCCAAGGTTATCTAAGTTACCATGTAGGTTTTTTTGTGGGTCATTTCCTTATTCTATAGACGGTATGACAATAACTTAGACAACTTTTCTACTAGCGTAAATTTAACCATTAAAATACAAAGCAAATGTTAGAAGATGGACATTATGTGAATAGACCATTAGAATGAGAGATTATGATATTTATCAGTAAACATGTTTATTAAAAGTTCTATACATCAATATCAAATAGGTGCTTAGATTCCACATAATTCCAGCCTATAAATCAAATGTTCTAAGGTATTTTATTAGTCCAAATATTGAGTGGTCTCAAAAAAATTATTTTAAACTTCCAATTAAAATTCTAATTGAAGGGATTCATATCAATACAACAAGGTCAACCCCTAAAGGATCATAGAAATTGTCAAAACTGTCATTTTTGGGTGCATTGAGTAAAATTGAAAATGAAAATATTATTTTTAAATTCAACCGTACAAAAGAATATTAGACCATTATGGCAAAGTGGGGAAAAATTTCATTTGCTATGACAATGTAGATTGCATGATTATTATGTTTGAAGTGAAAAAATATGTTGTTTTCAAGTCTTGTCATTATGGTCAGTAGATTTAAAGCCTTCTTAGAGTGAGATTTTTGCTCTATACTATTGAATACTACATCTTGTTATGTATACTTGTACATTAGTAATACAATTGATTATTACATCTTGTTATATATACTTGTGCACTACAATGTTGAATACTACATCTTGTTAAATGTACTCTTGTGCAAAATTTTAGAGGCAAATTAGAGGTCTACCTTACACTAAATTAGAGCAAAAATAGTCAGTCTAAGAGTAATTGGAAATACAGTAGAACCTCCCTAAGTTGAAACTTTCTAAGTAGATAAACCTCCATAAACTAATCATGTCAAACTGGTCCCGGACTAGGCCACATAACAAAGGTTGTGACTAAAAATGACCCTCCAGAAGTCAATAAATCTCTATAAACCAATTTGCTAGACCAATCCGGGACCAATCAACTTAGAGAGGTTCTACTGTACAATTGTCATTTTTTGATGGTTTCTTGGTAATACAATTCTTTTTCATTTGAAATCCAAATGGTAAAACCTTAGAGAGAGAAATTTTTGGAATATGTAAGAAGAATTTTAATAACTTTGAGAGCAGAAATTGCAAAAAAATAGGGTTAGCACTTAGAAATTTTATTTATTTTTCAATTCTACTTTGTAGAGTTGATAGAGCTTTGACTCCTCTTGGAGTGATATTTTGGTACTATGTCATGTGAGTTATATACATGTCAAATTTCAAAAGTTGATGAGGAAGTTAGTACATCATGTCAAAAATGCCCAAAACAATTTAAATTTTTCTGGGCAACGTAACTTTTAATTCGGGCATCTAATTGGGTTGAATTTTTTTAAATTCTTGCAAAAGGGGTACATGGCTTCACTTTGAGTCCAAATTTTAAGAACATCTGTTCAAAATTGACTTTGTGTGAACCTACTTGAGATATCATGCGTGCATTCAATGTATACAGTTTGGTCTTTCAGAGATTAAAATACAAGAAAGTTTAATCACTCCATCTTGACTCATAATGCCCGTGCCTCAATACAAACCCCATGCCTGTGCCAGCCAGGGGTCTTTCTAAAAAACAGTGTGGGGTTCTTATTTTTTAAGACCTCTCCTATGTACAGCCAGGTGAGAACATACCTTATGTGAAGTGAAATATAAAGGGATGTTTATCTTGCAAACAAATAAGACAAAAATAATATATAAACTTAATTTTGAAATAAAATTGATTTTTATTTATGAATAAAGAATGACGGTTGCTTGTTAAGGTAATCTGGTTGGAATTGACATCCCTTTTTCCATTCTTATTACAAAGTCATATTAAGAGTGTATATAAGACTTCATTTTTCTTCCATTGAATAATCATTCTTCTAAACATTCCTTTATCATGTACATCCTCAATTAGAATATAAAAAATAAAAAATAACCTTCATTATAAAACTTTTTGATTGCTATCTTGAGATTTTTGTAATCTTCTATTACATGATTGCAGGAACTGACTTTCCATCTTACATTGAGCAATGAAATGTTTTCAAATAGAATTTTGTAATGACCCAATATAGTTAAAGATATGTTTGTATTTGGTGTTGGACATGGTGTACGCAAAGTGGATCTAGTCTTGAAAGTATACCTAATTAAATTGAATCTTAAGACCTCTCTTATACCATTCAATCACTACCAAATGAAACTATACTCTATAAAGGTGAATATGAAAATTCAAATTTTATGACAAAAATATTCCATTGAATTTTTTTGATTCAAGAACAAATTTTTGTTTAGAAATTATGTCATACTTGTAGTTTGGACGTACTATTAAATACCTAATCTAAAAAATTTGTAGTTGAAATTCAAAGAGAATTCTTTAGAGGGAATTGTAATCTAAGTTTTGCTTCTTCTACAAACACCCAGACAACTAGTATAGGGGTTCAAAATCTAGGGAATAGTCAAATAGTCTAACGTTTTGTGACTAGGGTCACTTGTTTTCAAGATTGGAATGAGATTTATTATAACAAAATACCAGGGGAAACACATATTCACTCTTATTCCCATTTGTATAATTTGGTTGCCAGTCCTTTAAGTAATGCTCTGGACGCATGAAAATGCCGGTCTTGGTCCTGTCTAGTATTTTATGGGTGTTTATAGTCAATTTGTCCAGGAATGCTCAACAATTTGTCATGCATGATCTAGAACTTAATGCAAGATTTATATATCATATATATATACCAACAATCATATATAGATTCCTTAATTACTGGTTATTTTCTTTTACTCAGGCAATTTGACCAGTCACTATTTATTTAGCTTAATGACTATATTATCATGAGTAACAAATCAGTTTCAATTCAGTGGCAATTTGTCTCTAACTAAATGCAAGGGGAATGATTGCAATGCATCTTCCATTCCTTTTTCTTCTTCACAAACTCATCAATTTGTTAAAGACCAGACTATCAGTCAACTAAGATTCACTACTAACCGATTAGTTACTAAGTTTCTTAACTAATAGACTGAGTTACCGTTCTCTCAAGTTCACAGCAATTTGCCTTCCACCAATTGGTTGCTGTCAACCACGACACCATCAGATAGTACAATGCCAGCATAACAAACACACCTACATTCACATGGTAAGGCAAATTCCTAGTAAATCATCTAGTTATTCCTGGTCCATGAACTCAATCTAACTGTCCAAGACAATTTGCTAGGCTCTCCCTAAGTTGTATCTTGTCTTCACCCTCTCATTTCTATAAATTAACAAAATTAATATCCCGATTTGACAATTTGTTTATACTTATTCACTTTGACAAGTTAATTTCCAAATAGCCTAATGACCACAATTCATACACAGTAAACATGTATATCCAGTAATTACGCTCCTCAGACTTTCAGCAATTTGTCAATTTGCCGATAACCTGCAACTTGTTCTCCAATTCACAGGTAAGTTTTCATAATATTTGTTACTAACATGATCAATTGTTTGAATCAATTATCATTGATAAAACTAATTATTTCTAATTTACTAAATTTCTTTGCCAAACAATTTGAATACTTCTGAGACATTCGTTTATCACTTTAATCAACTATATAGTACATTGATAATTTGTCTCCTCTAGCACATGATCACTTTACCTATAAGTCTTGCAATTATTATTCTGTAAATTATCCCTCTTATAGTATGAATTCACATTATCTAATTGTTTCTCACAACATTAATTAAGTCCAATTGTCAAATTCAAGAATTTACTCACCAAGTTATAGTTTGAATCTTGATCCGCGCAATTCGTCCAGCAAATTGTAGAAGCAAATTCTCACCAACTTCAAGTTGCTTTCTCTAGCCTGGAGATCTGACAAGTTCACGTCGATTTGTCTGGCCTACTTTTCCCCGCAGCAACAGCTCAGTCTTCCGAAGTAGCCATTTGCTTCATCTTCAGCAATCCGAGGATGGGAAACCTCTCGCAGACAATTTGTAATTTCCTCACACACAATGACAAGGTCAAGCAAGTAATTCATCGTTGCGAACTACTCTCAGTTGTCAAATTGTCTCACAAAGCTCATTACGAGCAAACATTCACAAATGCATACAAATCCATTATACAACAACTAATAGACTGAATTCAACAATGTCAAATTGCATTTAATCAGATGACTGACTGATTCTTTCCGTTCTCTTCTAAACACTCACAGACAATTTGCTTAACACTTCCTTCATTCTCAGTTTACAGATCGCACTCCGGTTCACTCACAATTCGACAGTGACAATTTGATACTCACAGTGTTATGGTATAACCACTCCCTGGTTCATATGAAATTCTAACACTTCAATTTGTTCAGTCTAGTCGCTAGATTAATATTCAATTAGTCAATGAAGTACAGTAGCTTAACTGAATTAATAACAATGCTAATTTTTCAATCACAACAAACAATGTTCACAGTCAATTTGCAAACAATCAATTTGACACACACAAGTTAGAAAGTCCAATTGCTAGAACTTACAAGATTCACAATTCTAGAATTTGCTAGACTAAATCCAATCATTGGATTTTTAGACAATTTGTTTTTTCCCAAACAATTCAGAAGATCCAAGCTCTGGATCTTGATTGTAAAAATGCACACACTCAAACTAATCCAATCACTGGAATTACAAACACACGCACCACAAACATACACAAGAATTACAATGACAATTTATATGTATTCAAAGCTTAGAAAATAGTTCAGTACTATACACGACAACTTGACGCACTAGAATTTGAAACTTGGAAGAAGGAATAAAATGAAAGTCTGAGACTATAAGGCCGCGGGTTCCAAGAGAAACAAGAACCTAATCGGCACCAAGTCAATTTCTCTCTTTCTAGATCTTGCCCATTTGCATCCTTTACAATCTGTTCACAGCATCAAATTGCCTCCTATACTTCACCAATGTGAACTTAACCTGTCAACTTGCCTCTATTTACACTACAACTTCAAATTGACTAAAATTTGAAAATTTGATAAGCTCACAGGAATATTACTTTGAAAGATCAACTTCCCCCTATTACAAGAAGAAAATCACCCTTGTTAAATCAACTTCAAAAAAATAAAAACCACCTTTGTTTGGTAACATTTGACTGTAAACTTCATACAATTATATAATAATATATAGCGTATTGTATTAAGGAATTCCAAAAACAATAAATGATATTTTCGGGCAAAATTTTCGGGCAAAATTTTCAGGCCAAAAAAAAAAAAAAAAAAAAATTATTTTTATTTTTTTGCAAAAGATTGGGTTGTCTATCAATATTTATACTCAAAACTCAAATCACTACGGTCAAACAAAAACTATAAGAGAAATAGCACAAAGTATCTAGATTTGCCTAGTGTTGATAAATTTACTATTTGGGGAAAGTATTGGTGTTTTCATTACTAGATCTCATGCATTCTTTCACAAATCAAAAGAAACCACAATTTTGACCAATAAAAAAAATTCAAATGCTAAAAATAGAAATTGTATTTTTGGTGAGTTTTTGAAGTTATATCTTCAAAATTAATTTTAAAAAATCTAATAATAATTTTACAATTTTGACCGTACGGATGCTTTCTACTTTTCATGCTTCACATTATCTTCTTTGATGCAAACTTCAAAAATGTTTTAGAACTTATATTTCATAACACATTTGTATTTTCTCCAAATTCCTTGGTTTTTTAGGGGTTAATTACTCTTATATTTTTTTACAAACTAAAACATCAAAATTCCCACAGAGATGCTTTAACAAAGCAATTAATGATTGCAAACACAACCTATGGGATAGGATGTCTAAATCTAATTAGATTCTAGGAATGATTGGCATATTATTTGTTATTTGTTATTTGTTATTTGTCGCCATTGGGGTTTGAAACCTAGCACTAGGTTTGAAACCCAGTGCATTCACTGAACCTACTTCTCTTTGCTTTCTCTTTGCATAGGATGCCCCCTTCTTATTCCAGTGCCATCCTCTTATTCCATTATACCCTTCATATTTCTTGTTTGATGATAAGAGCATGTGCTGTGATTTTTTTTCCAAGGCCGTTCATGACCCCTTTTGCATGCTTTTTTAGCTTTTGCTTGAAAAAATTGCCACATGAGTGAGGCTTCATAAGAAATTTCAGAAATTGGATGGACAACTGTGAGAGAAAAGGATAGAAGTCGAACAAATGGTATAGGTTTGGACTTTGGGCTTGGCCTTTGGAGGCTTCACACTATGGCTGGCCAAAGGCTTCAATATGTATATTTTATTGCCTATTTATTGCTCATTTCTTTGGACTCTCAACAAAATTTGGATCCTCAATTCCACGGCCTCTTGACTTGGATGGCCATAGTATAAAGAGGCCCTTAACCCCTAAAAGACCAAGGCTAATTTTCTGCCAAAAAACACTCAAAATTACCATTTCTATAGCAAAGAGTAAAAAATTTTGAAAATTGTTTTATTTGCACATCTGACCATAGGATCTTCCACCTAACTAGTATGAAAATGTGTGGAAAAAATTTCAGAATTTTTGACCCCACAAATTGCAAAATAGTTGCGTTTTTAACCCCTAAAGGACCAACATGCATTTTTTGGCCGTATAGAAATTTTGGGTAGATACGTGTGACTAGAGGTATCCACATTTGAAGCTAAAATTGTAATAGAAGGTGGGGGCAAGGAATATCTTCATGTGTACCAAGTTTCATGACATTTCAAAATACAAATCAAAAGTTGTGACCTAATATGTTACTTTTTTTTGTAATTGGGTAGTTTGGGCAGATTAAAAAAAATCATTTTTTCTGGAATTTTTTTTTGAAATTGGTTCTCTACATTTATATATACTTAAAAAGCTTTGAGTCATTCCATTTCAATCAATGAGTCAAAAGTTATAAGGGTTTTTGAATTGCGGATAGTTATGGATTCTCTACTCTAAAAAAACTTTAAAGTCGTTTATTTAACTCAATTTTCAATATTTTTGGAAAAAAATAAAATTCTAGGATGTAAATTGAGTATTACAACATTACAACCGTTGGGATTGGCATTTTTAAATTCCATGATTAAATTTTTAACAATTTAGTATTTTGAATCATTTTCTACTTCTTTCCACTTACTATTTTTTTCCTATATGTTGTACTATTCCAAATGATGTGAAATTTTTCAAGTATATAGACAACTTGTTTAGGAAACCGAATTCAAAGAATCACCACCTTTATTGGCATTTTTCATTGAAAAGTGAGCTTGCAAAGTGCAGCTACCCGGTTTTTTGCAGGATTGAAAAAATGGTTTTCAAGACTTTGAATGCTTATATCTTATGATCCACACGGTGGAATTTTTTGAAATTTTTCCCACATATTTTCAAAATATCATACTACAAGATCCTATGGTTACACGTGTCAAAAATTGTTTTGTTCCAAAAATTTGGTAGTTGTATTAGAAATGGCAGTTTTGGAGCGTTTTTGGTGATTACATAGTCATGAAACTTTAGGGGTTAAAGCAAAATAAACAAGTTTTTCAACACATTGCGGACTAGATTATTTGACTTTGAAATTTCTAATTGTAATTTTTTGCACTATAGAGCTTTGAGCTTTAAATCATTTTGGTAGAAACTGAGTTGAGAATCTAGGGAAAAAAAAATTCCAAAAAACTTAAATTTTGTACATTAAAATTTGTTAAGTAGAAGTAGGTACATGATAGAAGGAAAATCTAAATTATTAATATCTTTAAGCTGGAGTTAAAATGTACTAATCCCAATGGTGAGATTTCTAGCAAAAAAACTAAACCATGTGGAACTTTTTTTTCGTAAATTGTAAAAATTGCATTCCAAAAGGAATTTTACAAGTTATTTTTTCAAGAAGATGCTCTAATTGCCCAAAAAAAAAGATTGTCCGTAGCTTTTTCATAACAAATCCAAATGGAAGAATCAAAGCTTTCGATTTAGACAAAATTATAATCTATAAGAAAAAAAAATTTTAAAAAACTAAATTTTTGAATCTTTTTGGTTGCCCCTTCTTGCCGCCCTCTTTTGTTTTGAGCTGTTTGGGGCATAACTTTTGTTCCTGGGCACTGATTGAAAAAAAAATTATATTTCCACAAAGCTAATAAAACTTTCTATCTTCCAAAAATATTTCAAAAAACCAAGACAAAACTTCGACCTATAGATACCTACCCAAAATTCCCATTTGTCTCCTAAAAGGACAATTATGATTTTTTAGGGGTTAAAGGTACATTTATTAACCTTCCACCCACTAGAAGAATAATGTACCTGGCACAACCGACTACTCTGCAACTATACCACTATCCTATGATTGTAATCTTCTCTATTAGCACCAAATCAAACTTAATTGTTTTATGTTGTTGTTTTATAGCATTGATACATTGTTTTTGTCACAAAGAAGTCAACCTATAGTTGCAAAAAACGAATAGAAAACAACAAGAATAATATTGCAATTGTAAAATGACCAAAGTTATTTACTATTTGCTTTTTAGTTGTACACTATTTGTGTCTTAATCATTTCCTACACTACTAGAAAATTCAGCTTTTCTATTGATTTGGTTGCATAGATTTGATTCATTTTTTTGTTGATTTGGAGAGTGATTTGTTGATTTGGATAGAAATCAATGGAAAAGTGAACCAAATGAATGCAATCAAATCAACAAAAAATTGAATTTTCTAATAGTAAAATTAGTCATTTCTTAGTTGCTTTTAAGTTGTACACTAGTTGTTTCTTAGTCGTTTCTAAAGTTGTGTTCTAAGTGCTTCCAAAGTTCATTCCCATTTGTCTTATATCAATTGTCCCATATCAAGTATAAAGACTACCATTAATTTGAACATATTACATATAAGACTTGAAAGTTGTTATAGTCTTATGCAATGAATTTTTTTGATTTAATTCTAAGATTTCTATGATTTATAGATTTCTATAGAGTACCAATTTTTGTAATTTGTAGATTTTTACAATCTATAGAAATCCAAAAATATTTAAAATCCAAAAAATTTTAAATTCTAAAAATTGTAAGGTTCTCTAATCCAATGAAATCTATTAAATACCAATATTTGAGTTTTTGAAATCTAGAAATAAGCTAGATCTAAAATTTTGAAGTCTAAAAAAAGATAGATTTGAAATTCTAAAGTCTAGAAGAAAAATAGATATGAAATTTTAAAATCTAGAGAAGGTTAGATCTGAAATTCTAAAATCTAGAATAAATGTAATTCTGAAATCTACAAATCAATAATATTAATATTCTAAAATCTACAAGTCTCAAACAAGTTGCAAATGAAATGGTGTCTACTGCAACTACAAGTCTCTCGAGAAGTCTCCAAATTATCACCAGTTGCAAACTAGGCACAAATGTCCTATACAATTGAAAATGAGTTGCATAGTGTAGTCGTCGCAAAACCCCTCAATTCCTTCTAGTGACCATAACCCTTCAGTATCGTGATTGGTCTAGGGTGCCAACACATTTTTCATATATACAATGTAAAAAGGAAAATTTGGCTGTGACTTTGAGTCACTAATTATTGATCGGACCAAATAGATTGAGGCTATAGGGCCTTCCTTTATATGCTTCGGAAAGTATTAAGGTGATGTATCGTTTCATTAGTAGTGAATATTGTTCAAAGATTGATGTGTTAGGTGACCCTACTGCAAACAAGCAACATAAGGTCTTGCTTCTTTGTGCATAACTACTATTGCAAAGGCCAGATGTTGGTGGGAATACTGGGCAACATTCTAGCTTTCAATACTCATCTTTTTTTTTTTTAAATCATCCAAAATTGTAGCTGGAATGTGTATGCTAAAGCATGTTTGATCAGCGATACTTGCTAAACAATATCAATTTTGCAAAACAAATACGGCCTAAGTACAAGGGAAAGGAGGATTGCATTGCAGAATTGGACCAATTCATTTTGTCACTAGTGAATGATGTCGTAGATTGTTCTCAAGGTAATTTCCATACCCTCATCACAACCTAAGAGAACAAAGGCATCAAAATCAGTATGTGAGAGGGACTTCATGGTAATATTTGAAGCACTTCCCCTTGTATACATGAGTGTCATAGCACTTTCAATAGACATATGTGGTACGGTGGAGGCACCCAAAATCGTCAAAATAAGGACTTCAACATAGTTGGAGGCACCTTTTTTTTAAAATAATATTTTTGTAGTATTGGCAAGTGAAAATCATGAATAATAAAAAAAAACTAGATTTTTTGGTCAAAGTAATAGACTATGTAATTTTTATGATTTTCAAAATATTGGCTCCCTATACCATTGAAACTGTTCCATAGGTGTACCCTAAACCAAAATCTGCAAAAATTATCTATCAACAAATGAAAATTAAATATGTGTCTTTCAAATACGTCAAAAAATTAGAATTAAACATTTGTAGGACACGTTAATAGATGCTTAAGGGTCGTTGTAAGAATGACCTTCTGTTTTTGTTCCACTTTGGCTGTTTTCAGCCATTTTTGGGGGAGTACTATAAAAATAGAAAACATTTTAAAAAAAATATGAAAAATATAGAAAATGTATACACCTATAAAAAGAAGGTACCCTATGAAGGAAAAGAAAAAAGAAAATCTCTAAATAGGAGAACTAGAAAAGTGCAGAATTGCAAGAAAATACATACTTTGACATTTTAATTTGTAAAAAATAGGAGAAGTAATTTTTAAAAAATTGAATAAATGCCATTTGAGAAGACTTTATGGTGAAGAGATTTCACCAAAAAAATGATCCTAAAACCGCCATCTTCAATGTTCAGAATGGCGTACGCAAGGACGTAGAGGATACAAAATAAAATATTTTTTAATGCCTCTAAGTAGAATCATGGCTTTCTACTATAGGAATAGACCATAGAAATTTTGGCTCCAAATCATTAAATTTGGGGACTCCTTACGTAGTAAAAACCCCTAAAACTCAAAACGTGACATATTTGTTTAAATGATTTTTGAATACAAAATGGTTTTTGAAAATTTCTAAAAAATATGAAATATAATAAAACTCATAAGAAAAATATTCAATAAAAATTTCAAGTTCATGCCACTACAAGAGAAAGGGGTGTTTTAAGTGAATTTTTAAGTATAGTCCTAAACACATGATTTTAAGTAATGACCTTTAAAGAGATTTTTGGCAAAATTTTACTTAAAACACATGTATTTTAAGTAAAATTTTGCCAAAAATCTCCTTAAAGGTCATTATTTAAAATCATTTGTCTAGGACTATACTTAAAAACTCACTTAAAACACCCCTTTCTCTTGTAGTGTTTCTAATTGGAAATTCTGAATAGCTCAACTACAAGAAGTTGGTTTGGCTCTGGCCTATAGACAAGAACTATAGATGCCCTAGAGGTGACCTTCTAATTGTATGATCTTTTTGTTCGACACTAACTCTATGCAGGAAATACCATAGTAACAATATCCTCTGTTGCAGCTAACGGCCTTGGCTCCTTTGTCTCACTCCTTGTCCAAGACTCGCGAGTCAGCAGATGCATTCAGGAAGGAAATGTCAACTAATATAGGCAAGCCATTGTAGGCACCTTGTATTACCTCTTCAAACTTCTCGTTGGTGAGTTCTCTTTCCTCTCCATCTAGGATAGGATTTTGATTCATGTTTTGGGGTAAACCTCTCTTTGAAGTATTTCATTGAGGTTTGTTGGGATGTTGTCTAGATCTCTCTCTTTCCATTGGTAAGTCCACCCCAACACAATTGCCAAATGCTTGCGGAACATCAACTAAGTTGCTAATTTTTAACAATTCCTAAGTCTTCAAACCCCAGAGCATCCTATAGAATAGGAATTGACAACAAATAATCACGCTCAAGAAAAACCAAGAGAATGCATAAATTCCTACTAGCCATCTCCTTCTATGTCCAAACTACTAAAGTATTTGGTTGCAAGGTAATCGTGTATGACAAAGTTGTACAAATTCTTTTCTTGTCGAAGGTACATCATAAACAAGGAGCAACGTACAACCTCCACACACTCCAAGCTTCGTGCCCTTCTTCTTTGATGTTGCCATTGAAGTAAAGTCCTTTACCCACAAAGACAGCATAAGACCTTGGATATCCTTTAAATTCTCTATGGGCGAGTGTGACCATACATGGCAGTTGGACCTCATCTAATATCCAACGTACTCAACACTAGATGAAACCTATGTTTTAGGTAATCAATTATAGGTGACATTGAATGTAACAACTCATGTTTTAATGTCTTTCAACAATGATGTCTAACATAACATCTTAATGTCTAGTATTACATCAACATGTTATGTTAGATATCTTTGTTGACATAAAAGCATGAATTGTTACATTTTAATGTCACCTAAAATGCAGGATTCTTAAAGTGTAGGAAGCTTTGCTAGCTCGGCAATTGTTATATATAGAATACTATAGCGCATTCCCCATACCCACTTAACTATGTCCACACATGCGTGGTAGTTTCTTTGTCCATTTTCTAAATGTTCTAAATGTTGATTGGTGGAAAACAAAACAACTAAGCACCTCCCATATTGTTGATTTCAAAAAAAGTTGAATAGAAGTTCTCTAGAATCCCTGGTTGGCTCCCTCCCTAAACAAGCCCATGAAGATTTTGATAGGGGGGACAAAATCCCATATGGATTGCACCTGGAAACTTAGTTTGGCATTAGATGAGATTCGGGGGTCTTGGAGGGCTCCGAGTTCCCTTGTTGTTTGCTGCGTTCCCAGACTGCGGGAACGCAGCTGCAGCAGCTGGCTGACGTGGCACAGCGACTGCCACGTCATTTTTTGAAAAAAAAAATTCTGACACACCCGTACCGGCGTTCACTGAATCTGTACAGATCGGGAAACGAGCCTGAAACGGCCCTCCAAGACCCCCGAATATCATCTAATGAATTACAAATGTGTGTTGGGTTTGGATAACTGGGGTTGGATTGGGTTTGGGTGACTGGAGTTTGGGGGGGAATAAACAAATAATTTGGTGATGGCTACCTGAAGACCACTACCTTTCAAAATCTCTCATTATCCACTCAAAAGACAAACTACGTTACTATCTTCATTGTCAAAAACACCCAATAATTTCAATATTTTCTATTTTCCAAATTGAATGTTGAATTCATATTTCTTACTTTATTAAGAGTTTACAACTCTACTAACACATTAAAAAATTAAATATTCACAAGACCCATCAAATGAATTTTTATTTTTATTTTTTTCCTACAATTTTTTTGGTATTTGCCCATTATTGATGATCATCTTGCCAAGGGTGAAAAACTATATTTTTCAAAAGCAAAATAAAACTCATTGTAAAAGAATCTCAATTGCAAAAGTGCACGACAGATGAAATTTCAAACATAGTTTGATTTTGTGCAATTGGGTCCAATAATCTTACAAATTGCCTATTGTGCCATTCAAAGATTCTTGCACAATATAGAATACAATTGGCATTTTCTGGGTCTTCCATAATTAACATTCAATTCTTATGCAATTTCAATCTAGCATACCAAATTTAATTTCAAAAAAGCAAAATTCCATTTTTGTAAATTGTTTCATTTAGTATTCATAATTTTACATGATAATTGATTGAATAACTTGGATGATGGACTCTAAAATTTGATTGCATACATATGTAGGAAACATCCATGTGTGTATCTTTTATATTAAGAACATCCCATTTAGTATGAAGAATACAATCTATAAAAAATATAATGTAAAGTGTTATATGACCAAACTCTATAATATAAACACCTCTATATTTTAAATTCATTTAAAAGATCATCATGATGGTCCAATTAACTTGCCAAAATATAGTTAAAATATAGAGATACTTATTTTACAAAGTGTGATCATACAAAACCTCACATTGAACTCTTCATAGATCAGATTCTTTTTATTAAATGGAATAAATTTAATATAGAGGGTATGCGTATGGATGTTTTCTACGTATTTATGCAATTAAATTTTAAAAGTTCATCACCTATGTTATTCAATCAATTATCATGTAAAAACTACAAATACTAAATGAAATAATTTACCATGAATATAATTTTGCCTTTTTGAAACTAAAATATGGTATGCTTGATTGAGATTGCATAAAAATCAAGTACAATAGAACCTCTCTAAACTGATTGGTCCAGGACCGCCTGACAAAATTACTTTAGAGAGGTAGATTGCTTTAGAGAGGGTTTGCACTACATAGGAAGTTACCGCAGGGGAACATGTGCCATATTTTTTAGAAAAAGGAGCTGGTTCAAAAGAATGTTTTACCTTTTTTTCAACAAAATCGAGGTCCAGCACAATTCCTTAGCAGGCTCTCCTTTAATGATAGGATTTATTTTATTGCCAAAGCCGGGACCGCCCAGCCCTATTTGTTTATAGAGGTTTATTGGCTTTGAGAGGAACAACTTTGGGATGTTCTATTGTTTTAATTATATAAGACAAAAAATGCCAATTTTATTTTATATTATGCAAAAAATCTTTAAATGGCACAATAATCAATTTCAAGATTATTTAATCCTATTGTACAGTACATCATTTAGAAAATAGAAACCTAGGTAGTTACGGTATAAGATGTATAGTTCTAGTAATTTATAATTATAACATTAAGTAATACAGATAAATATTTAGGGTTTATTTCCAAAAACAAAGTATATAAAATTTGTAACATGTGTCAATTCTTCAAAATTACCAAATTGAGAGTAACATTATTCTCAACTTAACTCCTAAAAGCCCGTTGTCCCTTCGGGGGAAAAATGTGTTTTCAGGTAGGTACCTACGGGCTGAAATTTTCTCCTGATTTTTTGAATTTTTTTAAAAAACTGATTAGCTTCATGAGAATACAATTTTTTTCAAAATCGGTGCTCGGGAACAAAAGTTATGACCAAATAAACTCAAAACAGGGGACGGCGGGCAGCAAAAAAAATTTGCACCTTTTTTTTCTTTTTCTTAAGTATTTTTTTTTCTCATAGATTATATTTTTGTCTATCTAAAAAGCTTTGATTCATTCCATTTGGATTTGTTATGAGAAAGTTATGGACATTCTTGTTTTTTGGGCAGTTAGAGCATCTTTTTGAAAACAATAACTTGCAGGATTCATTTCTAAATGCAATTTTTCAATTTTTTCAAATTTTTTTTTTTGCATGGTTAAATTTACTTGCTAGAAAAATCTCAGCATTGGGATTAGTGAATTTTAATTCCATCTAAAATATATGAATATTTTAGATTTTCCTTCTATCTCGTACTTACTTCTACTTAACAATTTTTTCAATAATGAAAATTAAGTTTTTTTGAATTCTTTTTTTTTGGGTAGATTGTCAACTCAATTCTCCACTATAAACATTTAAAGCTCAAAACTCTATAGTGTAAAAACTTTAAGTTAAAAATGTTGAAAGTCAAAAAATCTAGTCCTACAATGTACTAAAAAATTTGTTTTTTTCACTTTAAACGTAGATATCTTGCAATTTGTGCGGTCAAAAATTCTGAAATTTTTTCCACACATTCTCATACTAGTTAGGTGTAAGATCCTATGGTTGGATGTGAAAAAAAAAACATTTTTAATATTTTTTCACTCTTTGCTAAAAAAATGGCAGTTTTGGGTGTTTTTTCGGCAGAAAAAAGGCCTTGGGCCTTTAGGGGTTAATAATTTTGAAGGATTGATACATGTAACAAATTTTATGTACTTTGTTCTTGAAAATAAATCCTAGGCCTTTGTCTACATTACTTAATCTTGTAAATTACTAAAATTGAGAATAAATAGCAATGTTGATTATATTATAAATGATACGGATACATATATGATATGGTACAAATACGGGATATAAGACTACATCGTAATTAGCAAAAATATAGAAAAGTTGGAACAAAGAGTCAAAAACACTGGCAAAAGTGTTCAGGGTCTTCTTGCATCAGTCAAGATGAAAATTGTTTCTACCAATGAATTGAAGTAGCTTGATAGAATAAAGTTCTCGTTCTAATCCGAATGTACTCCTCTTGCCAACCTTGTGAACAAAAGCTTCTTAGAAAACTAGTTCACATTCTATAACTGAATGAATGAAAGGTAATATTTCTTTGGCTTTTTTTTGTGTTTTGAAATTGCCAAGGTTGATAAGTTTGGTGCTCCGATTGTTTGATTCTTTTCAAACATTCCATGGGTTCCCAATTGTACCATAGTCCTAATTGATGTAGTTGCTACTCCCATAGCTGCAATTGCAATTCCAATGTTGGGATCATCCATTTTGCATGACCTTTACAAAAGAAATCATTTTAAATTAAAAAAACAAATCCATTAAGAATTTAATATGATAAGAAAAAATATAAAAGAGATAATCAATTCAAACAATGTAATGAAAAAGAATGAACCCTCATGTTCCTCCATTTCTTCCCCCTCCCCCCACTGCCTGAAAAATTGAGAGTCGTTGATTTTTTAAAATAAAAAATCCTCCCTCCCAACGCCAGTGATCTTGAAAAACACCTTTGGATATAGATACAGTACAGATATGGGTACAATAAAGATACAGATATGATATGGGTACAAATATGGTATGGATATAGATATGATATGGTGCGGATACATGATACAAGATACAAATATGGGTAATGGAGATATCCCATGTCAAATGCCACCCCCATCCCCACCTGAAAATTACAAAGGGGTGGAATAGAGGGACAGGGGACAAAAAGGATTTAATTTATTTTTAATTATTTTTTGAGCTTACCGGGGGGGAGGGGGGGGGGATGAAAAAAATTTGATTTATTTCTTATTTTTTTGAACTAATTGTGAATAGTTTGTCACAATGACAATGAGCTCAAAAGAGGTTGAATTGCCTCTTACTGAACAATGGTACACATAAGATATTGATTTACTAATGGCAAATTTTTCTTCAAAATTAGGTTGGAAATTGGAACATGCTACAGACAAGTTATAGATGATGACTCAAATTGATGGTATTGTCTATTTAGAAGGGCATTTTCAATTGTCTTTGTAGCATCACTCACAATGAGAAGAGCATTCACATAACTCTGTACAGTGGCATTGGCACTATCCATTCTTTCACATTCAAGTTTTTGGAAACTTAAATCAAGTTGTATCAAGTTGGCGCAATTCCTCGGATTGTAACTTTTGTCTATCCAACTCCAAAGTTTCATTGTGACAAATATCTACTCAATCATGCACGCCACTAATGGCTTAAACAAATTCAAGCCTAGTATTATCCATAGACGCTAATGCACCAACTGCAACCTTAATTGATAAGCGGCGTTTTTTGGTAGAACAATCAATGGATGATCCATCACCATCTATAATACACAGAGATATAATAACTAATTATTCTCATGCCAAAAAAAATATCCACATTCATTTTGGACAACAATTTAACCCCTAAAGGACCAAGGCCTTTTTTCTGCCCAAAAACATTCAAAACTGCCATTTCTATAGCAAAGAGTAAGAAAATTTGAAATTATTTTTTTAGTCCATCTAACCATAAGATCTTACACCTAACTAATATGAGACTGTGGGGAAAAAATTTCAGAATTTTAGACTGCACAAATTGCAAGATGTCTGCGTTTAAAGTGAAAAAATCCAAATTTTTCAGCACATTGTGGGACTAGATTATTTGACTTTGAACCTTCTTAACTTTTATTTTTTTCACTGTATAGTTTTGAGATTTAAATTTTTATAGCGGAGAATTGAGTTGAAAATTTAGGGGAAAAAAAAAACATTCAAAAAAACTTAATTTTCATACTTCAAAAATTATTAAGTAGAAGTAGGTACAAGATAGAAAGAAAATCTAATTATCAATATCTCTAAAATAGAGTTAAAATGCACTAATTCTAGTGGTGAGATTGTTCTAGCAAGCAAACAAAATCATTTGGAATTTTTCTTTTTCTAAAATTGTAAAATTGCATTCAAAAATGAATTTTACAAGTTATTTTTTCAAGAAGATGCTCTAATTGCCGAAAAAACAAGATTATCCATAACTTTCTCATAAAAAATCCAAACGGAATGAGTCAAAGCTTTCTAGGTTGACAAAAATATAATCTATGAGAAAAATGAATCCAAAAAAAAAATTCCAATTTTTGAATTTTTTTTGCTGCCCCCTTTCTCCCCTTCTTTCTTAGTTCCGAGCTATTTGGATCATAACTTTTGTTTTCCAAGCATAAATTGAAAAAAAAATTATTCCCACGAGCTAATCAACTTTTTTATCTTCAAAAAAGTTTCCAAAAATCAGAATAAAATTTTAACCCGTAGGTACTTGTCCAAATTTCCATTTGTCCCCCGAAGGAACAATGGTCCTTTAGGGGTTAGAAACATAATGATGCACAAATTCAAGATAAATGGAAGCAATTAACCAAAAAATAGAGTAAAGAAATTTTTGGAAAACACTAGTACAAAGTGCCATGGTTCCATTGTTAAGGGGGGAGGTCTCCAGCATCCACAACTTGCAAAGTCTTAAAAAACCACTCCACTATTGCTTGGTAGACGATTTTATTGAATGATGCCCTTTGAATATATTTGGATGTTTTTTTTTCCTCCAATGAACGTATAGAATTTAAGTATCTTGGCTGGCCAAATGGTATTTTCTTTTCATAATCATGAGCTTTTGTGAAGTTTGGTGATAATTGCTTCCATTTATCTTGAATTTGTTGTGGGTTTCTAAGCACACCACTTCTTTACAAATCATCTACCATGACTTTCCACCTCTTTGGAGCCGTAGTCATTTGCACACATTACGATTTTGTTGGTCCATATTTCTCGTAACTACCCTCTTACAATGACACAAGAATAGAGTCTCTACCAAGGACCATTTTCCAATTTTGTAAATTCTACCATCTTCAACACATAAGCTTCTCCCAATTCCACCTCAATCTATTCTTCCAAATGAATTGTGTTTCAAGATCTATTGAATTGGGATTCTAATTGAGATCCATGGAAAATCTTTGGGAATCCATTTTCTACATATGAAAGCTACAATAAACATTTGAAAAACAGTAATCATCACAATCTTCAAGTGAAACCTATAAGGTTTTTGAAATGCTCAAAATCAATAAAAATGGACTTCAACTGAAAAAGATATGGCAAATTAAACTTTTGTGTTATTTTCAAGTCTAAGCTTGTCTAAGCTTCATTTTTCTAACAAGAAATCTGGACTATTATAATCAATTTTTTTGCATTCTTATTCAAAAGAAAATTTTATCATAACAATTTTCAAGCTTGACCTTTACAAGCTCTACAGCAAAGTACATCCGCCGCTAGCCACTCCACCTTCAATTACACTTCTAGTATCAAATAGACTTTGATAGGGTTGAAATTCCATTTAAATAGTCAAATGTCCTTATTTGAAAGTTCATAAAACAATTCTAACCTTGTATTGCAGATCAAGAGGCAACCAATAAATTGGTGAAATGCTCAATTTTTCATTTCCCGTTCTTCAAAGTTGGTCAATAAAACGCTTGCTAGCCCTAGCCGTATTCATCCTTCCATATACAGTACCCAAAGAAAAGTTTGGACAACAGCGACGCTTTTGCCAACTGATCTCACATAGCAAGAGGCCCTTAACCCCTAAAGGACCGAGGTGATTTTCCTACCAAAAACCATTCAAAACTGTCATTTCTATTGCAAAGAGAAAAGAGTTTAAGAAATTGTTTTTTTTTGCATATCCAACCGTAAGATCTTATACTTGACTAGTATATGAATATGTGGAAGAAATTTCAGAAACTTTGACCACGTAGATTGCAAGATATATGCATTTAAAGTGAAGAAAACAACTTTTTTTCCACCTTGCTTCACTAGGTTTTTTGGCTTTGAATCTTTTTAGTTCAAATTTTTTGCACTACTGATTTCGATTTTCTACTTAATTATGTTAAGTAGTTGAGTTGAGAATCTACAAAAAAAATTTAGGAAAAAAAGCACTTAATTTTCACTCATTAAAAAATTGTTAAGTAGAAGTGGGTACAAGATTGAAGAAAAATCTAAATTGTTAATAGCTTTTAGATGGAATTGAATCACAATAATCCCAACGGTGAGATTGTTCTAGCAAGAAAATCTAACCCTGTCTAACAAAAAAAATTGAAAAATTCTCAAAATTGCATTCTAAAATGAATTCTACAACTTATTTTTTCAAGAAGATGCTTAGATTGCCCGAAAAACTAAGATTGTCCATAACTTTCTCATTATTAGTCCAAATTGAATGAAACAAAGCTTCACATATAGACAAAAATATAATCTTTGAGGGAAAAAATTTGAAAAAAATTATTTTGACTTTTTGTGATTTTTTTTGGGCTGCCCGCAAAATTCCAATTTTACTTATTGTGCCATAACTTTTTCTCTCGGGCATCAATTAAAATAAAAATTATATATTCGCAAAGATCTCGCAAAAATACACAACCTCAAAAAATCCCAAAAAATATTACTGAAAATTGAGATCGTAGGAACCTGCCCGGACCCAAATTGTCCCCCGAGGGGACAACCGGTCCTTTAGGGGTTAAGGGCAAGGGCAATGTTATTTGGACGAACACAATTGGCATGTTATTGCATGCCTTCATATAAAATTTGGTTTGTGTAGAGCCTGAAAAGATGCTCTAATTTTGTTCCCCTTTGTATTTTTGGAAATTAGATGTGCTTTGGACAACAACAAGCAAAGAATCCAAAAATCAATCAGAAATAGGTTGACTAGTCACTAAAAGGTTAAACAAATATTGTAGATAAATTTTGCTAAAGGTTATAATGCAGTCAACAAGAGAAAACCACTACACTACAACCTTCAACAAAATCACCACCAGCAAAATCACCAAGACAATTCAAAGATGACAATGCAAATTACTTAAGGGGTGTTACAAGGAGTTTTAGTAGACACCTCATCCCATCTTGCTATGCCTTCAAATTTTAGAAAATCCAAAGACATCCCTTCTCTTCCAATGAAGGATGGAAGTTATTGTAATAGAACAAAGCATCAATCTGCAACAAGGGAATTTAGAAACTCTAAAGTTCTTTACTTAAAAACTCAAAATCTAATCCACTTCCAAAGAGAACATCAATGGTGACATTAAGAGAATAGCTAGTAGGACACCCATATTATAGTAAAACCTATAAAAATTTGACAAGATCAATGAAGAGAGGAATTATAGCACAATTTGAAGAAAATCCAAATTATCAAAGAAAAAAGAGTTTGTATGCCCTTAGATGATTTACTAGCTAGAAAAAAATCTCAAGGTCCCAGTTGAAATGTGAAGGAAAAAAAAAATTGGTATTAATTGATGACAAACAAAGTGAACAAAGAGATGCACTTATGAGACATCATGTCCACCTAAACGGTAAAAGACAACATCCTAGTCACTTCATGGTCTATTGCTTACTCCTCTTGAGCCTGTGTAATCTAGGTTTTGCCTTTTCTTACAAAATCCAGGAAAACACTAGTATGGGGGTTCTTATAGGAAAATGTTTAATCAATCTATTGTTTATATGACTAATGTCACTTATCAAATAGAATAATACTTAGAACTTGAAAATACCTGGTTTTATAAACACTCTTATTCCCATGGGTTTGAATTTTGCTCTTAGTCCTTTACCAATGTATGTAGAGACAATGTATGAAGTCCCAGTCCTACATAATATTCTACAAGGTGGTCAAATAGTTTGGTCAAAACTTCAGATTTGGTCAAATCATCATATGCAATGAATGATCTAAAACTTAATCAATTCCAAGATAATACTTTGAAAAGAATATAAATAAGTCACTAATTATTCTTTTTTATGTGTGTTGGTCAAATTGTCTAGTAAGTGCTTACTATGAGCAATCCTAATGCAAATTGCCTAAGTTCGTCAATCATAGGTCAAATTGTCTCAGTTTGTGCAGAACATGCAAGTTTAGGTTTCATACCCAAATTTCGTCCTTTTCCTTTAGCTTTTCTCCAATTTTTCAAGGTCCCATGGTCAAATGGTCAAATGGTCCAATACCAACATTGGTTAATTCCCTAAAAACATAAAAAACATAACATTGGAACAAATCACAAGTTGTCTAAATATATAAATCCTAAGACAATGAGAATTCAACCCTAAAGTCATGGAATATGACCCTGTGACCGTGAATAAGACTTAAAACTAATGATTTCAACCTAAAACCATGGCATCGTACCTAAAGCCAAAATTTTGACCTTAAAACCACCCCAAACGGCCCTGAAACCAAGAAATCAGCCCAAAAACTGCAAAAACAGGCCTATGACCGCGCGATTTGACCTATGACCGTGGTGACGCACCCTATGGCCGTGGGTCAAATTCCTAATTTCAGCGCAGCAAGCTTCGCAAACTGTCTGCTTCGATCGCCGCGCGTCTCTGCTGCGGCCTTAAATTGATTCTTTTGGGGATCAAATTTATCACAAATTCGATTTGATTTCTAATTTGTTTTCTGTTTTTAACCTACACAATCCTCATTGACAACAAATTGGTGCAAATTTTTAACATTTGAAGAATTTGGGGAAGAGGCCGGATCAGTGGCCACTGTCTGCAATTTTTGATTGATTCGTGTCAAATTTGGTTCGAATTTTGTTTTATTTGATCAATTTGACCATCTTGCTTGCCTTGATTTCTCCTATCTTTGCAACCCAAGGTACCTGCTGCCTTGAATTGCTAATTTCAGTGATTACAAGCTCCGCCCCAATTCCTTTTGTGGTTCTGATGCTGCAGCGCACGGATACTGGACGTAGGTGCTCTCCAACTTTTTGTTTGAATTCGATCTACAGTAGGGAGTTGATTTGCTCCTCACAAGATTCACACCCGTATGCAATGATTTACAATCACAAATTCCAGTCCCAAGTCCTCCAATTCACTCCAACCCACAACTCACAGACTCTTCTCAGGGTTTTTTTAATTTGATTTAAATTTGATCAACCAAGTTCAACTTCACTCCTCTAACAATTTCTATTCACCAATTTTTCAGACTTACTTATTCTCAATCATAACACAATGCACAAGATAAATATAAGACAAATTTGACAATTACAATTAACTTCTCAAATAATGATTCTCACAAATGCACAATAATAATAATATATATTAAAAAAATGTGGGGTCTTACAATGCCATAGTTTTGATTTTTTTAAATCTATTTATAATCTTAGAAATGAGGAGTCACCTCTTTTGCAAAAAGGTGTATCCCATTCTTCCAAAGTATTTTTTATTTTATTTATTTTTATTTTTATATATACATTTTTTCATCTATCCTAATTACAATAACCCTATTTACATTTTTACATGTATTTTAACTTTTAATTTAACTTTATATTTAACTTTATTTTTCTATTAAGGGACCCTAATAGGCACATTTTTCCTATAATCACTATTTTTGCTAAAAAGTTTTGTCTACATAGCCCCCTACTTTAGCCTATTGACGTCCCATCAATAGAACTCAGGTCTTTTGTTTTGTCCTTGATCTTGTTGTCGAATCCACTTTGCTTGTGCTCTAGCTGCTGGTCTCTCAATATTTGGATTTTCTTCAAGCAATTTGGAGTTGTTGGAATGCTGATTTGCTATCCATTGTGTAAAGGGCTTGTGTCGGTTTGTTTGATTGATAATCAACGGATGGGCTTCCCAGAAGAAATGAATAATGGCCATAACTTCTAGTACTCAAAACCATTGAGTGCTTTCATATTTGAATCTTGGTCAAAATATTAAACTCTAGGCGTTATTTATCAAACCAGTTGACATTGATGATAAAACCATGAGTCTCATACATCATCCTCAAGAAATCACAAAAGACTGTTGCTCGAAAACATACTAGATCTATGTGTGTAGTATGCTCCTCATAAAAGGATCCATAGGCTTGGACACACGATGTAGAATTGTCGAATGCTCCAGGTATAATTGGTCAGTTATACTTTATAGAATCAATTGTGGCTTTGGGATTCCATTTGCATCTTCCCTTACATGGGCAAAAGTGGTTATTAGTTACCCCTGCTACTGGCGGGTTCTCTTGCCATCCTGAAGATATATGCTGGTATACTTTGTCATATGGCTTGTGTTAGTAGCTGATAACCCATAGTCTTCAACAAGCCAGTCTAGGGCTTTACAAGAAGGAATTGGTCTTTCCTTCTCTACATTAGCATACATGTGATAGTACTGCCCCAAAAATCGGCAGGTAAGAGGTGAACCTTAAAGTGGAGTTTTTAATATAATCCAAGATGCAGGTTGATAGGTTGTAGGCGGTAAATCAAACATAGATGTTTCTTTGATATTACTAAAAAGCAAAATCCCTTTTCCAAGAGCATCTAAGGTCTTAGATAATCTAATATAATAGCTCTTGAGGTTGTATAGATAGTGACTAGTATTTAGCTCACCCATTTGTGCAACAGCTTCATGATTGGTCATTGTTGTCAATAAAGAAATGATATCACTTTGGTTCTTCATATGTTCTCGTAAGTGGTTCCACTCCAATTTCTACTGATCTCGGATCTCTCTTCGGGTTATGTAATGTGAGTTCATTTGAGTATGTTGATTTGTGATTCGAATCTTTCTTTTGGGTATGTCCAATAGATCTTTAGGCCGACGTTGGCTCAGTTCTTTTTCCAAATTTACATAATATATCAATGCTCTTGTTTCTAGATCAGCAATAGGATAGAAGAGGGCTGACCAATTAGTTAGAATGAGATCTTCTTGTATTATCATTTCACAAAGGAGATTTTACATATTGCCAAACTTAGCTGTCGTTTTCCATGCATCATCAAATTGTTTTTTTGATATCTTTTGACATTTTTCAAAAGTGATTATATATACTAAGGCATATATTAGATTGTAACTCATAAGTTCAATATAAGGAAAAAGTTGGTTCTGAATCTTGCTGGTGTTTCTACATACACTATTGGACTCCAGCGACCATGTCTACTATAGTGTCTAGCTCTTGGTGCAGCTCATCATTGGGACTCACCAATAGTTGTATGGTTTGCTCCAGCTCATTTATTCTCTGAGTAGTATTCATGTTCTGTGGCTCTTGGACTTTAGGTTGACTATTAATTTCCTCCAATCGACTTTTGAGGGCCTGAATTTCATTTAGCATTTCTTCCATTTGGATCTCCATAAGCCGGTTATTTTCTTCTATTTTATTCCTTTCATTTTGAAGTTCTTCATACTGCAAGTTTAGAACTCAACATTCTTCTGTTTTTGCTCCTAGGGCAAACTTAGTTGCTCTATGCATATCTTGAAATTTAATTCTTGCAACTTCTAGCTTCTTGACTTGGTCTTGCCATGCAATTTCTTTAGTTTTATAGGAATCTAGCTCCAGATTCATAAGCCGCTGGATTTCCTTATACTCTTCAATAACCTTCAGCAACTTTGCATAGGAACTTGACTCTCCTTCATTAGTTCCAAGGTCTAATTCTGACACCGATGGTCCTTCCTCCTTTTTAGTTTTTGAGATTGGTGCAGAGCATCACCGGTTGTTTGAATCTCCAATAATGGCTCATTCTCCACCAATGGTGCCACATAGTTAAAACTATATTAACAGAAGGCTGAAAGAAGATGAGCTGATATCAAAAACATAGGATTGCGCTTTTTCTTGGAAGATATCTCTTGTAGCATATAATCATAGGCTAAGTAAGTCCATAAATTCTTTTCCCCTTCCAAGCTTTTCATCCAATATGTATTACTGCGTCCGTCCCAATCATAAATTGTGGAGCCCAGGAAAATTGTTGATTAATCAATATCATGAATGTGGATAAAGTTTGATCTGGTATTTGACAAAGGTCTCATCCTTCAGGTACTTTGGCTTTATAAATATTTCCTTTAAATACCTTCGTTTTTCTTCATTGGTGACATAAGTAAATAGAACACATTTGTCACCTCTCGATGGTATCTTTAGGATCTCAGCTATTCCTTTTGGTGTGAGCTTCACTGTTTTGCCTTGGAGTATGACTTCATTCATTTTGCCATAGTTACTAGCAACAATGAATTTTTTGACCAAGTGCATATCTAAAGGAGGCCATATGAATTGAATGTATGCCAAGATTATTGCTTTTTTTAATAATTTTAATTGGGCTTCATCAAATCCTTCAATTAATGCAGATGGAAGTTCAGGCAATGACACTGGCAAAACTTTTCATTGCTTCTTTTTTTCCATAGGAGCAATTTTACTGAATTGATCTGTAGAATTGTGATTGTTAGACTCAACGCATAGACTAAGGGATTTAGACTATATATTACGGAATTTTGGTAGGGAAAAAGGATATAATTGTTCTTTTGATTTGTTGACCTAATTGGTGTAAACACAATTTTTTTATTGGATAAGTTTTAGAATTGGGATTTGCTTAATTGTTCTTTGTCTTGGTATTTGACCTATATGGTTGTTGGACAAGAAATTGGGGGTATAAATGACTGCGGAAGAATGACTGATTGTGGGATCACTAGAGAATGACTATAACTTTTGTAATTGCACCATTCCGGCATTATAAAAAATAGAATTGTCATTTGGCAGTGGCAATTGCAACTAGAGGATGAAGACGAGACAAAGTCAAGGATGACTCTGCGGTTTTCTATTAAACGCGCCGTCCTACTATTAGCGCTGAAAGTTGGGAAGCCGATGTGCCGGCCTCAGTCATTGACGAGTAAGACTCAGCCATACATTGTAACTGGGTTTCACTACATGGAGACTGAGAAATGACTTCCGGTGCTGGAAACACACATTCCAAGAATTAGCACCATACTGATGTGGAGGGCATTGATTGGCAACCTAGTAGGTAGTGACTGCTTCCACTGCTAGAGTTGCAACAAAGTCATATGCGAGGACCACGCCTTTGTAAGAAAGTGGTGTAGTAACTGTAGTTACTCGGGAATGACTGGAGAATGACTTATAAGTCACTTGCGCTATGTTACTGAGTCTCTCTTGCAGTATAAATGTGAATGTCCCTGCCCGCACGGGCAGGCCTTGAAATTTTGATCTTAACAATTATACAAATAAACAGTTGCGTGTCTCATGCCCAGAACTTTGGCACATGTTGATGCAAAACATTGATCCATAAGAGTTGTTAGAAAATTGCCAAATGTCACATTAGGAAAAACTTGAACCCTCTAAGAGCCCTCTTCATTTTAACAACACTCCAATATATTGAGCCTAGACTTGGTACATTGGAGTGCATGTGAAATGTCTCTACCTTACAATATGACTTTCTTACTGTACAAGAGCTCATCTTTCCATTAAATATAGTATCCCAAATATTAGTTGTAAGAATCATGTGCTAAGCATTAGCCTATTTTATGGTTTAGATGGGACATATACCATTGTGCATGTACAATAGTTGAGTTTTAAGCATTCTCAAGTGGAGCAGCATGTGAGTTAAGTGTTTCTTTGCAACAGCTTGATTACAACACATTTACACTCACAAGAATCAACCAAAATAATGCAACCAGCTTATCCAATAGAAATAAGTGACAGTGCCTAAGTATTTTGTGACTACCTTTGAGTATTTTGTGATATTACAACTGGACTAAGAGGAGTTATCTTTAGTTGTCAACCAAAATAATACAACCATCTAAGGTCACAGCCCAAACATGAGATTTTGATTCCCAAAACACAATCACAGTATTGCATGATCACTCTATCAATAAAAGAAAAAGAGCCTTCAGTTCCTCATTTACAGTATGGCAATTGGCTTGAGTTACTGTCATGTGGTCAATATGGTCGCAGGCCTCACTTATTGTCAACAAGATGTACATATTAAATTTGTACAATAAAGTAAAGTAGTATATGGGGACTTAGCCAGATATAATATGTTCTAGTCTTAATCCCCAATACATCAAGTTGAAATATAACTCAGTAAAATAATCCAAGTGAATAATTTTCAGTCCAACTTCTTCTTTGTACCTCAAACTAGAAGCCAATAGAAGTTGCCCACAAAGCTTCAAAGCCATCATTGCATGGGTGGGCGGAAATAGGGGAAAACTTGACCATAATGCATGAGAAGTACAATTTTATTAGCTAATTGAGCTTCCTTTTGAGGAATTGGAGGGGGCTCTTAGAGGGTTCAAATTTTCCCTAATGCTTGCAGCAAAGAAGTAAAAAAAATGTCAAAGTTAGACAGAAGTGACATCATGAACGGTTTGCGGAAACTCGTAATTTCACTAGTAGAAAATTCAGTTTTTTTTGTTATTTTGGTCGCGTTGATCGGGTCAATTTTTGATAGAAATTTGTTGATTTTAACAGATTTCTGTCAAAAATTGACCGGATTAACGCAACCAAAACAACCAAAAAATTGAATTTTCTACTAGCTTTTTAAAACTTAATCACTTCTCCTCTAAAAAGACACGTTGTTGCCTTCAAGAAAGTGTTTTAATGCGAGTCCTAGGCACTCGTTTTTCAACATCTGGTTACTGAAGATACAAACGCTTCCAATAGGCATTTTCTACCTTGAATTTGCATTTAAAGTACCTCATCTTGTTGTAGTGCATGATGAAGGACCGTATTGCAAAAACGACTCAAAAATGAATCACAAATGACTTTTGCACTACTACTCAATATGGCATTCCCACAGAATGCATATTTGACAATTTTTGAAGACTGTGGACATCATGTGCAATCATCATCATACTTTCTTTGCATGAAGTCAAGAGACCTAAAACAACTGTATACGTCCTTCTTTTGAAGAAGTCAAGTAGGTGACCCTAGTATTCTTTATGTACCAATCATGTCTAGTCCATTTAGCAAATTTGTCTGTAACTTTTGATTTGAGGCTCAAAATGTAAAATGGATTTTTGGAGATGAAAGTGAAATTGATTTCCTAACTTTTAGAAGTTCAGAGTATTTTGAAAAAAATTAATCTACTATGCCTCAATGAGGTTTGAAATTTTACTTGTAACAAAATTTCTGCATTTTTTACATATTCCACATGGTTTGTCTTGCCTCCTACTATCCCACTTCTATAAAAGGCTTGCCATTTCATCTCTTGATACTCACATACTAAATGGATTTGGAATCTATGCAAAACATAAGTCAAATATGATATTTAGCCAGCGTATGGTATATTATATTATGTATATGTATATGTATATAATGTGTATTGTATTTGGTATATTGTGTATAGTGTACTGCTGTGGAACTTTGAATGTATGACTACTCCTTGTCTATTTGTCATTATATTCCTTTTTGTAAACAATGCATCGCCGCAAATAAAAAATGATAGGAAAAAATGACTTCTTGAGTCTTTGGAGAGTATCCTAAACCTTAAATCCACATCACTTCAGAAAGACTACGTGCGTCACTCAACAATGACTGGGCAATCTTGAAAATACCCCCTACAAATGACTGCAAAATATTTAGACATGTGTCAGAGCATCACTCGCCCATTGAAGATAAAATTGCTGTAATAACTGGACACGTGTTAGCCTCACACTGGCCGACACAACTCCCTCATGACTGCAGAATGATTACAAAATGACTCACGTAAAGGTCCACATCAATAGCGGTCGACCAAATTTTTTACAAAAATTTGTTTCTAAACTTGAATGCCACGTAGACCATTGTAGTATAGTAGAATTTACTTTTTAGGTTATTTTCAACTTTTTATAGAAAAATTATAGAAAAGTAATAGAATACTAGAAAAAAATAGTAGAAAATAGTAAAAAAACACTTTAAAATAAATAAAAAACAGAAAAGAAAAGTATAAGTAAAAAGTAATTTAAAGTTTTATAGTGTGAATAGGACAAAAGGGATGAATGGGGTACAAATTCAAATGAAAAATTGGAGATGGATGAATGGGACATAAAATGGGATGAAAAATGAAAAAAAAGGATGAATGGGGTGCCAAATCAGATGATTGAGGCACCACCACCACCATCTTCCTCCTTTAAAAACTGAAATTTAAAAAAATCAAAATTCAGTGTATTCGATCAGATTCACTCATTCTGTGATTTCTGTGTTTTAAATTAAAAAAATTCTTTTTGTATAATTGTGAAAACACTGTTTGTGTATACTTGTGTATGTTTTTATTGATTGCATTGGGCGTTCCTCTCGCAGTGTGTATTTACTGAGTGATGTTCATTTGTTGCACTGGTGAAATTTTCCTTTTTCTGAGGTTGAATTGCGGCGAAGTGTGGTTGAACAGGTGCGAGAGCGATCTTGGCTGATGCGACCAACTTGAGCAATCGAAATTGGTCATTAGGGTTTGAACCTGCAGCAAGGATTTCTTCAAATTGAGGGCGACCAGTGTTGAATGGATTTGCTTCTTGCTGTGACAATCGACGTTCTTTTGGCGACCACCACAGACGTGAAGAATTTACCAAGGTTTCCTGATGGGATTCACGGAGCGAATCTTTGCGATCTGGTTCTTGCGCAGACTGTGATTGCGCCGTGGTGAAGCGGTTGGATTTTTCGGAGAGGAAGACGGGGGTCAAGTTTTTCAGAGATTGCAGGCCGCTTTGTGGTCTCAATCTCTTCTGCCGTGATATTACAGAGAATCTCAAACGTGCGGCGATTGCAGGTGCAGTTGCGGAGTGTAGAGGAGGCGCAGGAGCATGCCGAACTCACTGGACACAACAATTTCCAAGAATCCACGCAGGCGCAGGGGAGATTAGACAAACTGCTTGAGAGGTTGAACGAGTGAATCTGCGGGAAATTTCAGCAACTACACCAAAATCAATCAGAATTGTTGCCGCGGCGGGAGGTGCGGCAGTCTGCACGGCAAAATTAGGAATTTCCTCGACACAGACTTGTTACCCACGGCCATAGGGTATGGCACGGTCATAGATCTAGTCCACGGATACAGGCATTTTTTCCACGGTTATAGGACAGACCGCGTGGTCATGGGTTTACAGTCACGGTCATTGGGTTGTGAGTGGCTATAGGTCACATAATCTATAAAATAAATTCTATGACACTAAAATTGACATTTTGGATTTAAAATCTAGACGATTTGACCTAAAATAAAAATAAAAAGGTCCAAATTTTTTGAACGGCCCTTGGGCCGTGTCCCTAGTTTGGGTCTAGGTCATAGGGTTGTGAGCAATTATATAAATCCTACAACTTCTAAGATAAGTTTTGTAATTTAGATTTTAGATTTAAATTGGACGGAAATTGTGGAATTAGTGTTCTTTGTGTTTCATAAATGTTTGTGTGTGTACTAGGAACAACTTACCTTGTGGTTTTGGACTTGTTGTCCTAAGACTTGTTGTCCAAATCTTAAAGAAGGAGAAAGCTAAGGACCAGAATCTGGTATTAATTCTAAACACTTCATACTCCTGCATACTGGACCTGTTGACCACTGTGACAGACTCGTTTAGGCATTTTGCATATAGATTCGAAAAGCTCATGGAGAGCAAATACTGGACATGTTGACCCTAATATAAAAAGGAATAATTAAGGAATATTTTGT
The DNA here is from genome assembly GCA_963969595.1 of Neckera pumila. Taxonomy (NCBI): domain Eukaryota; kingdom Viridiplantae; phylum Streptophyta; class Bryopsida; order Hypnales; family Neckeraceae; genus Neckera; species Neckera pumila. Next base: position 12,918,285 of record OZ018410.1, on the reverse strand, counting down.
ACTATTTTAAAAATATTATCTTGTATATATATGATTAAGTCATAGAACATGCATAACTATAAGACTTGTTGACCAACCTGACTTGTTGCCCATAATTGTTGACATTCCCTTAGAACACTATATAGGACTGTGACGGTCATACCATTGTGTCTGCATACATAAGTAATGGACTGCCAACCAAATTGAGAGAACTTGGAAATAAGGGTGGAAAAAGAAGGAAAGAAAAGAATAGATAGTTGTTTCCTAGTATGTTGTTTGAGATTAGTTTACATATTACTCATATCTACTTGAAGAAATGACATTAGATACATATACGATAGACTATGTTGGCTTATCCTTGGATGAACCCCTATACTAAAGGTGCTTGTGGAAAAAGTAAAGTTTAAGTGAAAAGGTACCTTACAACCATCCCATCCTTTCTTCATCCAAGTCCAAATTTGTTGGTGACAATAAACCTGCAGTCAGTTGAAGAATGACTTGTCCACTATGATTGCAGGGCCCAAAGTCGTTATTGAGTCATTTTTGTCCAAAATGACTATTTTAGAGTCATTCTTTGCAATCATTTGTACCCTTGTTTTCTTGTAGTGGATCCTTACTAACTAACATAATTTGACCAAGGTTTTGGCATAAGACATAGTTGTTGAAAGGAGCTGCCTAGTTGTTCTTTTTCATTGGAGACCTATTGAAAGAATATACTTTAATACTTATTATTTTAAGATAAGACACTTTGACCAGCTTTGGGCGATAAAACAATGGGCGGTAAACTATAGACGATAAATAAACCAAATTTGGACGATAAAAAAATATCTATCTATTTATATTTATTTATTTGGTTCCTCCTTCAAATTGCTTTCTTTCTTATTCTTTTTTCTTTTGGTGCTCCAATTCCTTAGTAATAAATAGACTAGCAAACACTCCAACTTACCATCACGCTCATTTTCTCTTTCCACAGCTTTTCTTTCAATATGTTTTTATTTTATTCCCTTACATTTAGTCCAATTTCATTTCTCACAAGAAGATCACTCAATTTCTCACTTTTCCCTCGATATTCTCGACAAATATATTTATTTCAATTTCAAGCTAATGTCTGTATCTGCAATCTCACTTGATTATTGGGCTTTATTTTTGCTTTACGCCTCAATAATCAACTCAAAGGTAGACAATTTTCTTGGAAAACTGTTTAAGACATAGATAATTTAAGAACTTAAGACGTGAATATTGACATAGTTGAGATTTCTAGCTTAACTTATAACTCATAGACTAAGAGAGGTTATTATTTATCATGTTTTCAGAGAATAAACACTTAGAAAAGAAATTTATTTTATTATTTTTCACTCAGGAATTGTCTTTTTACAAGTCACGGCTTGCTTTAACTCTCATTTTCTCTCAACATTCTCAATTCATTTTTTTTTCTTTTCCTCTTATCTTTCTCTTTTAGCTTTATTTTGGCAAATCACTCTTAGTGATGGACCAAAGTTACCTTACTTAATTCTTTTTACACTCAATTTCATATTTATCATGTTTTTAGCTTTTTAGGTAAAGAGAATTTTGAAAATTCTAGAATTAATCAACTTGTCAAGCTCTCATAGTTAACATGTTCTCTCTTATATTATTTAATTCTCACAAAACATTATTTCTTTTTCTTTTTATACTTCCAATACCCGGCATTTTAGTGTAAGTTATAATGTTAGTGAAATTAGTTTTATAACTTATGCATTCTATTTTTAGACTTTTCAAGACTTATAGATAAAATGAGATCTATATGGAATAAAGACTAATCTGAATGCTCTAGATAAATAGAACAATGAATGTCTTTTCTGCAATTAAATATTTTCACTTTTCAAATCAGCATTGTCTCGTACAAAAACTGAAAGATGCTTCTAAATTCCTAAAATAATAATGCAAAATATTTTATCGTCAAATTAGTCACACTATTTTTGGGTGTTTTTTTTGGTGATAGACAATGACTTGGTCATCTCGACAATTTTACTTAATCATTTTTTTAAATTATTATTATAATATATATATATATATATAATTTAATTTAATTTGACTATTTTTAAATATTTTATCTTCTAAATTTTATCGTATATATACACATACATTTGTATAGCCTTCCCCCTACTTTAACCATAATTTGTCTTCAAATTAGGTAGAATTTAAAACAATATCCATTGTAACGAATTGGATGGATTGTTCTTGCAAAGTCTTGCAATTCAATTGACCTATTAGGGTAGGAATTAAGAATTTTGTGCAAACCAAGCCATCTCATTTTAAACTTCCCTAGAAATTTTTGGAATTGGCTATCATATAATAGCACCAAATCATTGGGTTGCAGTTTCTTGGGTTTAATTTACTATCATAATAGCTTTTTTTATGATTTTGCATTGCTAAGGTATTGAGATAGGCTTCACGTCTGGTCTCATCCAATTTTTTAACATTGTGTATCTTTCCATTAAGGATTCTTCATCTCCTAGTCTATGCTCAATTGCAATTCGCAACGATTGGACTTCCAATTCTATAGCAAAATTGCCTCTTGACCATAAACTAATTGAAAAGGGATGCTTTTAGTAGTAAGTTTATAGGCTGTCCTATAAGCCCATAGAGCATCTAGGACTCTAGCATCCCAATCAATATTGGATCTTTGAATTGTCTTAGTGATAATTTTACATAAAATTCCATTGGTTTTCTCAGTTTGACCATTTGCCTTTGGATGATAAGGACTAGTCTTTCTATGTTTAATAAAATATTTTTTTGTTAATTTGGCAATGGTATCATTAATAAAATGGGTACCCCTATCACTGACTAGTTCTTTAGGACATCCAAATCTTGTAATAATATTTTCATACAAGAATTTTGCAATGGTATTTGCATCATCGGTTTTGGTAGCAATTGCTTTAGCCCATTTAGTTACATATTCTGTAGCAACTAATATATATTATTTTCTTTTTTCTCAACTTGGTGGTTGGATAGGTCCAACAAAATCTATGCCCCATTTTTCAAAAGGAATTTGGGCTAAAACATGTGTTAAAGGCTTAGAAGTTGTCGGAGTAGGTTTTCCTACTCTCTGGCAAGGATCACATTTCTTTGCAAATATTGCAGCATCAACAAACATAGTGGGCCACCAATAGCTTGATTGCAATGCTTTTCGGGCAGTTACTAATCCCGCAAAATGTCCATCACAGATATCACTGTGACATCCTTGAAGAATGAGAGGCACCTCACTAGAATTTATATATCGTCTCAAAATCTCATCTTTATCCTTTTTATAAAGGGTTCCCGCAATTAGCATATAAGGACCAATTTTGTATACTAATATTTTCTTTTGTTTTTTGGTATTATTCTAGAAGATATTGTCCCGTAGAAAGGTAATGAATAATGTCAGCATATTCCAAAGGAATAATATCTACTTAAAATAGATAGGCATCAGGAAAGTTATCATTAATAGGTTCACTCCCTATTTCTTGGTTTATTCGAGAAAGGTGGTCAGCATTAGCATGACTCTTTCCAGGTCTAACTTGAATTGTGAAATTAAACTCTTGAAGTAACAAGATCCATCTTGCTATTCTTCAACTTAGCTAAGGTTTGTTTATCATGTATTTCCAGGCATCATGATCTATATGAAAGACAAATTTATAGCCCAACAAATAGTGTCTAAACTTTTGGATTGAAAATATCATTCCTAAAGCTTCTCTTTCCGTCAAAGTGCAATTCCTCTCTGCAGCAGCCAATTGGCAACTTGCAAAGTATATGGGTCTATCATGCCCTTTTTCATCCTTTTGACTTAACACATTCCCTATCGCAACATTAGAGGCATCTACATAAACTTCAAAGTCTTTATTCCAATTAGGTGGAATTAAAATTGGAACCGTTGTTAGTTTATGTTCCAATGTCTCAAAAGCTTTTATACAAGCTTGTGTCCAAACAGGTGCAGCGTCTGACTTTTACGTCAATTCGGTCAAAGGGATAGCAATATTGGCATATTTATAAATGTATTGTCTATAATAGCCAATATGGCCTAAAAAGGCTTGAACTTTTGTAATAGAATTGGATTGAGGCAATTGCAATATTATTGAAACTTTATCTGGGTCAGTGGCAATGCTTTGGCTAGAGACAATGTGTCCAACCAATTTGCCAAAAGGAACAACAAATTGGGACTTAGCAGCATTTATAGAAATTCTGTATTTTTTACATTGAACAAAGCATTTCTCTAAACATTCTGCATGTTTTTCTTTTGTGCTATAAATACAAAAATCATCCAAAAATATTTCCATAAATTTAAATTGCAAATACATTTAGAAAGCTATGATCATCAACCTTTAAAAGGTTGCAGGGGCATTACATAGACCAAATGGCATTTTGGTGTGGGCATAAATTCCCCAATCGGTAGTGAATGCCGTTAATAGTCGATAAACTAGGGCAATTTGTATTTGGTTATTTCCTGAAAATCTATCTATAAAGGAATAACACTCATGCCCTACCACACTATCTAAGAGTGTGTTTGTAAAGGGTAAAGGAAAATAATCCTTTTTCTTTACACAATTTAATTTTTGATAGTTTTGACATATTCTTATTTTACGTTCTTTTTAAGACTATAACAATTGAAGAAACTCATTCACTATGTGGTACTTCAAAGATAAACCCACAAGCTAAAAGCTTGTCAATTTCTTCTTTGACCATTAAGGAATATTTGGGGTTCATTCTGTATTGTCTTTGTCTCACAGGTTTGGCATCAGGTTCTAATTCTATTTTGTGTTCACAAATTTTGGGAGATATGCCTTTTAAGTCAGCATAACTCCAAGCAAAAGAAATTTTATGCTGTTTGAAGAATCCATACCAATATTTTAATTCAACTTTGGTTGTATTAGAATAAAGTTTAATAATTTTGGGATCTTCTTGGGTTCCTAAGTTCATATATTATAAAGGTGTTTGTAAAGATTCTTTAAAGCTTTTCCTCTGTAAAGGTAATGTATTACTATTAGCAAACATGTCTTCCATTTCTTGTGTGTCAGATTGTAATTTTGGTTCTAATTCTGAGTTTTCATCAATACTTGTATTTAGGACCTCAGAATTTCCCATACCAAGATGGCATCATCTGAATCTTCAATGGTTGCTAAAGGGGTGAAATATTCACCTAATCCAATACCTTTATAAGGTAATTCTTTATTAATCTTTTGGGTTTGTTCTTCTTCACTAGTCTCACTCTTGTTATTTGATTGGCTTTTTGATGTAATACTAGTTCCTTCTTCTTGCATTTCGCCATCGTAGATTGTAGGATAAAGGGGTAAAAAAAATTTATTCATTCCTTTTCCAATGGTTAGGGTTCCCTTTCTCCAATCATCTTTGGCTTTAGCTTAATACAACCTTGGTCTTCCCAACAAAATAGGATCGGATGAGATAGACTTTGTAACTTTAAAAACTATATAATCAACCTTATAGTCTATTCCACCAATGGTTGTCACAATTTGGGTCAACATCCCCAAAGGTTTAATTCTATACTGATTAGCCATTCTTAAGATAATAGGAGTTGAAGTCATAGTTGTTAATCCAAATTCTTCCATAGTTTCAAAGTTCATGAGATTAACACTAGATCCACTGTCAATTTGAACTCCATAAATTAGAGAACCGTCTATCATCACCTGAACGGTAGGAGCTCCAGGATCCATAGATTTTCATGAATTTCTAAGGATTTAGCTCTCTTTCTTATTAATGTAGTACTCAAATCACTTTTATACTTAGGAAAAACTGCTAGTAATTGTTTCATACTAATTTGTGGTTGAATTCTATCAAGGTTGGCCAAAATATCATAGGGCTCCATTTCAGCTATTAGTTTCAGGGTTCTAGGCATTTTACGTTTTGGTGGACTTTGAATTTTTGGATTCATTCTCTTTGGAGGGATTTGATAAAAACTAGGAGTGGTGGTAATGGGAATGGTTGGAAAATTTATTGGGGAATTTATAACTTTTAGTGGTATAAATGGTTGTGTTTGATTGGACTGTTGCTTAAAAAGAGTTTCTTGCCTTTCTCTCTACGCCATCTCTTTATTGCGATGATTTGGATTTTGGCTTATTTCTACTTGAGAAATTACTTCTTTTACTTTTATTGGATGGTGTCCTTTGCATATGGTTTTTGGCATTTCAAGTTCACTCTCATGAATCTATGTTGTTTGATCGTCCAATAGATTTTGTTTATCTTTTGTTGTCCTTTTGGCTATAAAGACATTTTCTGAATTTGGTTCTAAATAGAGTGTGAAACATGATTAGAAGGTCTAGTATTTCCTTCTTCTTGGAATTGGACTTGTTTATCTCTAGAATAATTTCTTTTTCCTGAAGGTGGGAATTTTCTAGGTGGAGCAATGCAGTCTTCAGGTAAATGACCTTCCTGTAGACATTGACTACAATATGGTGTATAGCCCACTAGTTTTCTTGGATTGGGACACTCATTAGCATAATGGCCTAGTTCACCACATTTATAACATACCACTTGTTTTCCTCTTTTGGATGGACCATAACGATGGGTGTTGGGATTGGATGGAGGTCCGTTCCAAACTGGAGGTTCATAATAATTATCACCTCAACGGGGTCAATTATTATTAGACCTATAAGGTGGACCATTATCTGGTCAAGCAAATGACCTTTTACTAATTTTAGTTTTGTTTATCCAAGGTTTATTAGAATCAACCTATTAAACTTGTTTTATAGCTTGTAAATCTTGCTGCTAAATTCCTGCATCTATCTATAGGGTGATTTCCTCCACAGAAATTATAGCATGATTTTCTATTTGTATTTTCTGTGACAAGGGAAGGACATTCAGATGGTAGATGACCTTGTCCATTACAATTTGTACACCAGACATTTGTTTTGGTGTTAGTAGGTTTATTTTGTTTTATTGGGGCATTTGTTACTTGGACTCTAAGATTTGTCAATTCTTCTACTAACTTATTTAATATATCCAAGATGGTTGATAAACAAGTTGATATGCAGGCTGAAGACAAATTCTTGCATACCTCTATCTGGATATATAACATATTTGGAGGATATAAATTAGGATCTAAGGTGCCCATTTGGTCATCTCCTATTCTAGCCTCCTCATATTGTTTAGCGTATTATACAGCAGTGGCCAGATTTCTGGGATTCTTTTCTTTTATAGCAATTTCGAATTCTGGGGGGTATAACCCTCCTACAAAAATTCCTATTAAGTAGGTATCTGAAATCCCATGATCTGTCCATCTTTTTAGAATATATTCCATCCTACTATAATAATGATTTACAAATTCTCCTACCATCATTCTAATGGTTCTTAAACGTTCTTGTAGACTTTCAATAAACGCGAAGGGCCTAAATCTAGCCAAAAATGCATCTTGTAATGCATGCCAATTATTATATGCTCCATTAGTTTGATGCCATTCTTGGGTAATTCCCAACAAAGTGGCAGGAAATGTAGTAAGAAAACTAGCTTCAAGAATTAACCCCTAAAGTCCCATTGTCCCCTTGGGGGACAAAATGGATTTCGGGCAGGCTACTACAACTTCAATATCATCATTATTTTCTGAAACTTTTTGTGAAGATAGAAAATCACATTAGCTTTATGGGAATATAACTTTTATTTCAATCGGTGCCCGGGAGAAAAAGTTATGGCACAAAAGGTCCTTTTTTTTAGTAAGGCAGGCAAAAATCTTCTCATACAAATTTTTTTTTTTTAAATTTTTAAAATTATTTTCTCATAGATTATATTTTTATCTATATGGGAAGCTTTGATTCATTCCATTTGGATTTGTTATGTGAAAGTTATGGACAATCTTATTTTCGGGCAATTAGAGCATCTTCTAGAAAAAATAACTTGGAAGACTCATTTTTGAATGCAATTTTTTTACAATTTAAAATAAAAATTTGTTTGACAAGTCTAAGTTTGCTTGCTAAAACAATCTCACCATTGGGATTTTAGTAATTTAATCCCATCTTAGAGCTATTGATGATTTAGTTTTTCTTTCAATCTTGGACCTACTTCTATTTAATAGTTTTTTAAAGAATGAAAATTAGGTGGATTTTTTTGGATTTTTTTTTCATAGATTCTCAACTCAATTATTCAATATAAAATAAGTTAAATTCAAAGTCTGTAGTGCAAATTTTCTTACAAATGGCGGTCAAAGTCATTTGAAATTGCAAGCTAGTGTTCAAAAAATCAAAATTTTCCAACTTTGAATGCTAATATCTTCTGATATGTATGGTCAAACTTTATGAAAATTTTACCACATGATCAAAGATATATTAAGTACAAGATCCTACAATAAGATTCTATAAAAAACATTTTCTCTTTTCTTAGATGAATGCAACAGAACAGGCAATTTTGAGTTGTTTTTGACAGAAAAATAGCCTTGGGACTTTAGAGGTTAAGTTAGCTGTGCATACAATATTACACTTGTTTAAGTGATGATCAAGATCTGAAACCGCATAACCGTGATATTGGGGTAAATTGACCAAATTTAAAGGCCGAGGTAGAGCCATGTTATAGTTTTCTAACCACAAATCCTCTTCAAATTTTGGTATTTCTAATTCTACGTCTGAATTTTTAGATATGTTTAATTCTGATTGAAGAGTTTGAAAAGGTTCTAGATTTAATTCAACAGGTGGTTCTGAAAAACTATAAGGGTTAATATTTTTGTTCAAACTATAATTTATAAATTGTCCTGTAGATATTTCCAAATGTGGTGGAGACTCTATTCTTTCTTGTGGAATAGAATTAGATGATGAAGCCCTTTCCTTAAGGGGGGATAAATAATTCTCTAATCTATCCAAGACACTAGGACTTTGTTCATTCCATGTACTCCTCAAATATTCACTAAATCTTTGTCTTAACCTCCAAATTTTTTGACTAATGGTTGTTAGTGTAATTTGAGATACTTGTGCCAACTTTAGAACACAAGTCAAATTCTAATCTATTAGATTACAATACATGCTAGTAGAATTTCTAACAACTAGGCAATTTCTAACAACTAGGCAACTAGGCAAGAGAGAAAGCAAACTAGGTCAATATTTTTTCCAAAATTTAGATACCCTTTTAATTATTTATTTTCTAACCAAGTTGCTAGGAAGTTGTAGTATGTCTTATATAATTGCATTGCTTTACATTCCTGACTAGGTAAAGATGCAAAGAAGTTGTATATAATATAGAAGAAAACTGCATTTTACTTGTCAAAAATTGCGTTTTACTTGTCAAATCTGCGTTTTACTTGAAAAAAATTGTATTGTACTCAACAAAAAATATAAAATTGATTTTGTTGAGTTCTCCCTTTGTTATGCAAAATTCTGCGTTCCAACATTCAACACAAAATTTGACAAATAAAACGCAGAATTTTGTGTTAGAATGCAAAATTTTGCGCTACAAAGGGAAAACTCAACAAAACCAATTCCATACTTTTTATTGAGTACAACGCAGTTTTCTTCTAGGGATAGGATCATTGAATAGGTTTTGCATTTAGGAGGATAATGACAATTGATATGTCTACCTTTGAATTTATAACTTGAAATGTAGAAGTTGTTCAATTAGTAGAATATATTGAAAAGATGAAATTTGAAAGAATTGAATTGTAGTATGAAGTACAATCACATTTAGGCTTCTCTAGTATCACAATCTAGGTTGGAACGTGAAATGCTTGTAATCATTAAAAGTTTTATTTGTGGCAATAAAATGTTGTATATAAAAGCAATATTAGAGATTTATTAAAGGTTATATGACTCATGGTGGATGACCACTTTACAACACATTTTTTCTACATTGGTTGAATTTCTTACTTTCATTGTCAGGATTTTGGATAGATGGTTAAAAGTGACACCATCAAATCATCAAATGATTAATCTCTACAGAGACATATAATTGTAAGTAGTTTCACTTCAATCATCTACCCAATATTTTTCTAAATGAACAGTTATATATAAAATCCAAATAGAAGACAATCCTAATGGGATTTTATAACATACGACACACTTGTGCTTCAAACTAATTATTTTGCATATTGTGGAAGAAATATCTTTTAGTAATTTGAGTGAATAGTGTTGCCTAATATTTATAAGTTTTGGTGAGCTAAGAATAATTTTATCAAGGTCTAATGCCTAATAATTACTATCTTTAAGCACTTCTAAATTTAGCTCAAATAAATATATACAACTATTACTTCTAAAAAACTTTTTAATAATTTTGAAATAAATATAAACATTCCTAAAGAATTTTGTGACTAAGGTTATTTATTACAAATCAATTTTTTCAAACTTTGCCAAATTCTATTATATATTTGTCAAAGTTGATAAAGTCTTGTATGTGTAGGTTTAATTTATCACTGTATCTTTTTGCTTTCAAACACCTAAAAAGTTGGATAGTAACCCATGAATGGTCAAATATCTCCTTATTCATAGTGCTAATGTATGAAAATCATCCATTAATTTTGACAAAGGTTTATCAATGGCATATCCATGTTCTTGATTAGAATTTACAAAATATTTAGGTTTAACTTGAATTTTATATGGAACTTTGGCTCAATTTTTTATGTATCATAAAACATGTTTAGCACCTTTTGATTCTTTTGTACTAATGCTCTATTTTGACTGTCAGAGGCATATCTTTTCCATTTAGTCAGATTCATAAAACGAAGCTTGCAAACTCTAGCTTCTACCTTGATTTGAAAATCTATAAATTTTCAACAAGACATCACTACAATACAGAGTTTAGGAAGAGTAACCAACAGAGTTCCACCCTCTTTTGGGGGACCTTTTTGGGGTTTTTTTGCAATATACTTTGCACATAACCTATCTTTCAATTCTTTTATTTCTTGGTATGAAAATTGACAAGCCATAACTGCATGCAATTTATATGGAGTATTACATTGAGTTAGCTATTTCCTAAATTTGAGTTCTAGTCTGATCCTTTCAACTCTAAGCGCAGAAAGCTCAAAAAGGAGTTCAGACCTTGAGGTGCACAAAATATTGATCTTTATTTGCACTCAAAGTTAGTATGTTTAGTCAGATTTCAATAAATTGATGTTATACATTGCCAATTCTAGCATTGCAGCTGCCAAAACAAAAATATTGTGCAAAATTTGTAGTCTCTACCGAATTCTTATGCCACCACCAGCGAAAAAAGCGAAAAAACGAACGTTCATATTTCCATCGCTGAAAAGGAAAATTGATTATGTAACCGTCAAAACATTTCAGTGCAGACCAGATACTCCACGCTCATCCTTTCACCAGGCACGACCGACGTAAGAATTCGACCATGCAAACTACAAATTTCTCTCTCGAAGTATACCTAATAACGAGCGCTTATAGCATCACGATTTCCTAGACAGTGTCGACATACTCTAAGCTGCTAAATTTTCTGCACCCCTAGGAACACCTTGAATGTCATGTTGAAAATATCGTCATCTGGCATATAACATCCTGGTCGGACCGTCAGATAGGACATCCCAATTATTTTCTCATATGATGACAGAAAAGAAATGCACGAATAACCAATTCGGTTATAGTAAGAATTATACACAAAAAACAAAAAGAATACTGTCCAATTTGATTGCTTCTGAAGAAACCACTTGAGTATCATCTGCAGGATATGCTCACAATCGAACTGCCTCTTCCATAATACTCCGTACTTCACAACGCAAAAGCTCTAACAGGACACTCCATCAAGGTTTCAGCCATGTTCCAGCGCTCGTTTCCGTTGTCGAGGTCACCTATCTGACTTTCACGACAATGAGGAGATTCTCAGAAGCTGCCGATCAAAAGACACTACCGTGATCAATCCTGTTCGAAAGAGCATATTGCTCATGAAAAGTTAGCTTCCAGTTCGGGTAGGAAAATTTTCCCGCGGTGATTGAAGATCATGAAATCTGAATTTGCAGAAAGCTTTGTCACCCTACAAAGCACATATTTAATAGTCAACGTTAGTCAATAGGTCACAGGTGCATGTTTAAACATAGAGTTCATGTTCATACGAGCTGGACAAAGTAAACTTTAAATGAATATCTGGACTCTTAAACACCCTTTGATCTACCAAATCCTCCCTCTTGGATCACTCCCATAAAGAATAAACCTGGAGCTACTCAAGTCAATACAGTCATTTATCTTCAAAGAGTTCACATTCTTTCCTCAAGGAAGTAAGACTTCTGAAAAACTCACCTATTCTCCTTCGCGTCTGGTAAAATCGGGAGAAAAGAGCCTGGTACTTTAAGTGCAGCCCATAAACATAGCACCAAACTTAAAGCAACCTCAACGAGTACCTGAAAAGCAAGACGGTAAGATACCCTAATCAGGCCACGCGAACGCTCGGAATATATGGCACGAAGTACAGTAGTATAGAGGACCTGCCATGCGGACCCAACGTTCTAAACGGTATGGTATGAACGGTGACGAACCCTATCCACAGTAAAGAGGACCCTAGTGTATTTAGAAAAACAACAAGTCGGTCAGATCAAAACCCTAAGGGACCACTTTTAGTAATTTTTGATTAGACACTAAGCGGGAGAGTTTGCACATTGACCATTCCGGCCTCATCATAAACTCCAACAGACTCAGCTCCATACGGTTTTTGATTTATCAGGATCTTTGAAGAGCACCTTGCAGCCACGTCTGGGGGTAAAAGCAGATGGAAGAACCCTATCGTGTGCTGAGCTTCTACCTTCAATACAAACTAAGCATGCAAAATACTGAAACTAGAAATCTCAGAACTGCATAAGCCTTAAGAGGCCAAAGCCTTCAAAATTTCTCTCACCTGCAAAGGTGGATACGTGAAATCTTCTTCTCTGATCTTCAAAACACCCCTATCTGCAAAACAAAACAAAAATTGTTCTGAGAAACCCTCTCTCAATTTCCCGATCTCAGGATGGTTTCCCAAGTAAACACACAAAGCTCCGTCTGGAAGTAGAACAAACGACCTGGTCCCAAATTCACTCACTCAACAAAAACCTAATTCTTAAGACCACAGATACAGCCATATATTACTAAACAGCTCATCATTAGCCATGTCATAGATCTCCTATGCAAAAATCCGATTTTAAGAATGCTCCTAAAATCCTCTCTAACTACTTAACAGGGGACTAAAACATCAATTTGAACGAAGCGAAACCTGCACGTACATTGTATTGTAGAAAAAGCACCATGCGCCAGCAATAGTGCGCCCACGACTCCGACGAAGAAGTCTAACCATCCCTGCAAATGATTGAACCATCACACAGAATATTTCACTACAACAATGGTGAAAGTCCCATATCGTCCAAAAAAGGGCTACTACGAGGTACACCTAAACCCTAGACCACGACTTTCGACATGATCGATGCCTCGATATTGAGATCAGCCCTCGTCTCCTCCACATGAAGACCTACGATTCCATTCATAAACAAAAACGAAGTAATCCCGTTTCCAAACCCTAAAACTTCAGAAGAACCACCAAATCGATCGAGGCGGGTGGACCAAAACGACGACAGAAATCGGGAATGGAGGTCAAATGAGGAGGCGAAAAATGCTGCAGGTATAGGGAGACGTTGAGTACCTTGGTGGCCATGGTGGAGAATGCGGATTGCGGAGACGGTGGAAACGAGCGTACGCGATGAGAAACACCAGTGCGACCAAAAAGCTTCGACCAGCTTCGGTTGCGTATCGACAGAATCCTGCTTGCGAAGAAGGGTAAGCCTTTACAACCGGTCACCGGGGTGACCGGTTTCCATCTGTACAGGACATTGACTCGGCCTTTCTTTTTATGTACTCCGTACATTTGCAATTTTCTGAATACAGACAGAATGAGGCGATGAATGATACTGTTTTCTAGACGAAAATGTCATCGATGATTTGGATGAATCCACTCAAAATGGATGAAATTTTTGGTAATAAGAAGACAGAAGATGGACGAATGTAGAAATCCAAATCATAAATGATTGACCAACCGTTTTTAGCTGGAAGAATATATTCTTAGAAATATATTTATACAATGTTTAACCCCTAAAGGACCAGGAGGGGTGTCCAAATTTTCAAAATTGTGAAGATCTATTATAAAATGCAACTTAGAAGCATATTTTAATGATGACTCTCAAACAATAGTTGTAAAATGCTATTTATAGATCACAACCATAAGGTTAGATCAACAAAAATACATATTAATATTTTCAATAAAATTTGAAGCCAAAAATTGGAAATTCCTTCTAAAATCAATTGTAGGTTGAATATTTATGATTTTTAAAAGATTTTTTTTCCTATAAGCTCAAAATACTGAGTTCTAATTATAGTGATTTTTGAAAAAATTTATTTAATTTTTTGATTCAAGTCATTTTTGAAGGGTCATTTTTTGAACTAAAAAGTTATTTTTTGAGGCTAGACCTTCCGATACCTTTTGAATTATAGAATATTTGCAAAGCAAAATCTTCATAATCTAAACCGTACAAATGTTAAAGAACTAATGTAAGAACCTTCAAACAAAATCATTGGATGAAAAAATGCATTTCGGTGAGTTTAGGATGTGTTTCCGTTCATTCATTGTTCAAAATCTGCACTCATGGTCCTTTAGGGGTTAATCCCAAATTGGCAACTTCATTCATATTTTGGAATAGAAATAGACTACATACTCTATATTTGGTGAAAAGGAGATTTTTATTTGGAAATGGTGCATTTTGATCCCTAGTGTCCCTCCAAAAAGGCCCAATTAGTGTGCGTGGCACTAGTTTTTCAAAATGCTAATGTGTGAAATACATCAATTAGTATAGGCTAAAATATTATTGTAATGTCCGAATTATGACAAAAATAATATTTTGTCAAATGACACTAATTATTCATTGTCTCTAATAGAACAAATTAGTGTCATTGATCTCTACTCACACTTTGTATTAATAATGGCCTTATTGAGAATCTTAGAAATGAATGTCAATAAACATTTAAACTAGATCCACTTTGCTAACACCACTCTCAGCACAAGTGCAAATATACTTTCAAAAACTTATAATTTAGACTAAACAATCATTGAATTGCTAAAAAAATATATTGAAGTGGTAATAGTTCATCATCATCTTGGTTCATGTATGAAAATCTATATAGTGATGTCTTTCTAGATGAATCTCATGAGATTGCAAAAGAATTATTTTCATTGTAGATGAAATGGATGTATACAATAGAATTGGTTATAAAAAAAAGATTTTTAGGTTGTAACCTCTAATTGATCAAGGATTCATGGTTCTAAGATTACAAATTTTGTTACAAATTTTATAAAAAAATGTAATTCAACTCAAAGCAAATTTTAGAATCAATTGGATATATTGATTAACCCTTGATTTCCATTGTCTCCTCCGAGGACAAAATGGATTTGGGGCATGCTTCTATGTTCTCAATAATCATTGTGATTTTTTGAAACTTTTTGTAAACATAACTAATCACATTAGTTTTTTAGGAATATAATTTTTATTTGAATTGGTACCCGAGAGTAAGAATTATGGCACAATAAGCTCAAACTTTAGTTTAGTAGACAAAGAAAAATCCAAAAAAATTCCAAAAAAAAATTTAATCTATTTCTCATAGATTTTGTTTTTTATTCCTATATGGAAAGCTTTGATTCATTCCATTTGGACTTGTAATGATAAAAATTATAGACAATCTTGTTTTTTGGCAATTAAAGCATCTTCTTGAAAAAATAACCTGTAGGATTCATTTTTGAACTCAATTTTGCAATTTTTCAAAAAAAAAATCTTATAAAGTTGAGACTTCTTGTTAGAATAGTCTCACCATTGAGACTAATGTATTTCAATTCCATCTTAGAGCTACTAACAGTTTATTTTCCCTTCAGTCTTAAATCTATTGTTATACTTAATAAATTTTTAATGAGCAAAAATCAACAGTGTTATTTTTAATTTTTTTCGAGAATCTTGACTCAATTCTTCAATATATAAAAAATTAGAAATTTTTCAAAATCAGTAGTGCAAAAACTTCTATGTTAAGAAGATTTGAAGCCAAAAAATCTAGTCAAGCAAGGAGCAAAAATACTTGTTTTCTTCATTTTAACTAGAAAAATCTTGCAATCTACACTGTTAAAGTTTTTGAAATTTCTTCTACACATTTTTACACTAGTCTAGAACAAGATGCTATAGATGGCTATGCAAAACAAAAATTTGAAGGTTTATTGAGCTCTTTGCAAAAGAAATTGTAGTTTTGAGTATTTTTTGATGGAAAAAAGGCCTCGAGACTTTAGAGTTTAAAATATCATAAATTGGACAAATTTTTGTTCATACTACAAATTAGATTTACCAAAAGCTAAGAAAAAACATGACACTCAAATTGAGTTTTTATTATTATTCAAGGATTAATTATTGAGTCTGAAGTGAATATAGTTTCAATCTTTTTTTTGAGAGCAATACTAATTGTAAAATCAAGTTGCGCATTCAAATTTCTTGTCAACTTTCTTGGTTATTGTCAAATATGAAGTGTATCTTGGTTTGAAAGAGACCATTGTTAGTATGGATATCTTTGAGAGGTTGGTGCTTGTGGATAAAAGTTTATCTTGAAAGTGTAAGGTTATAGTTCTTCTTCTTATCCTAAAATTACTATTTCCTACTTCATAATAGTCATTTAGTCATTCAAATTTGAGAGTTTTTTAATTGCAATATTAGAATTAAATAACAACAATAAACCAATAGCATCACCTATTGGAAAAAATTTAATGGCTAATTACATAGACAAAAAATTGTTAATTGAATGTAAATGTCAAGAAATTGAATTAATGAATATAACTTTTCTTTATGCAATTTAAGGTTTGTTTTGGTTATCGAAAAGTTTTTTGGGGTATTTATGTGATTTAATTTTGAATTATTATTATTTTATTTGAAATTAATAGTGTGGCAACTAAAACTAATGCATCTCATCCAAGTTTATAGGGCTATCATTTTTTATTTTTTTTAGTATTTTCAACTTTTAGACATATAATCCCCCGGTGGACAAAACATTCAAATTTTGAACAATGGATGAATACAAACATGTCCTAAGTACACATAATCTTTGATTTTCTCATCCACTAATTGTTATAGATTCTTGTGTTAGTTCCCTATCATTAGAACAATAATTGATTTTCAAGACTTTCATATGCATTAAATTTCATGACATTTGGAAATACGAGTCAAAAGTTATGGCCTAATATGTTACTTTTTTCACTGGGTGGGCAGTTTGGGCAAATCTAAAAAAAATAATTTTTTTAGAGATAAAAATTTGAAACTGGTTTTCTACAATTATATATACATAAAAAGGTTTGAATCATTCCATTCCAATCATTGAGTCAAAAGTTATGAGGTTTTTAGTTTGCGGGCAGTTATAGATTTTCTACTATAAAAAATACTTTGTAATCGTTTATTTGACTCAATTTTCAATATTTTTGGAAAAAAATAAATCCTAGGATGTAGATTGATTATTACAACATTTCAACCGTTGGGACTGGCATTTTTTTAATTCATAAATAAATTCTTAACAATTTAGTATTTTGAGTCATTATCTACTTCTTTCTACTTACTATTTTTTTCCTATATGTTGTACAATTCCAAATGATGCAAAAAATTTCAATCATACTGCCAACTTATTTAGGAAATTGAATTCAAAGAAGCACCACCTTTATCGGCATTTTTTCATTGAAAAGTGAGCTTGCAAAGTGCAGCTGCCCGGTTTTTCGCAGGATTGAAAAAATGGTTTTGGAGACTTTGAATGCTTATATCTTTTGATCTTCACGGTGGAATTTTCTGAAATTTTTACCACATGTTGTTAATATATCATACTACAAGATCCTACGGTCACATGTGTCAAAATTGTTTTTTTCCAACAATTTGGTAGTTGTATTAGAAATGGCAGTTTTGGAGCATTTTTGGTGATTACATAGTCACAAAACTTGAGGAATTAATTACTTGTGCTCTCTATAAATTAACCCGTAGAAGAGCCAACATTGACTTGGTGAATAAATTAGGATTTCAAGAGCTTACTATAGGAACTACTCAAAATAAATTAAGTACATTCAAGTATATTGAAAAGGTGGTTTTTGTCTACACCTCAAAGGTTTAACTACATTAATCATTACTGTAAACACCTTTTATTTGTTTGTTTGTTTTGTTTTGTTTTGTTACGTTGAGATCTCCCGGGTTGTGCGTCCCCTGGTGGCGTGCTTGGTACCGTCGGAAAGCTCTTGGCGAGGAAGGATACATGGGCTTGGTTTTGTGGCGCATGGACCTACGATGCAGAAGTTATTGAATTTCAAAGTATTTATGGATCAAAAAATTAGAAAATTACTTTTACTTTGATTTTGGTCGTATTCTTGGTACCGCTGGAAAGCTCTTGGTGAGGAGGGGTGGACAAGCTTTGGTTTGTGGTGTTTGGAATGACAATGTGAATGATATTGAATTTCAAAGTTTTTATTATGAATTAGAAAATTAGAAAATTATTTTTACTATGATTTTGGCTGTGGCAACGGCACAGGGCACATTAGTTATTGTAAACTTACCAAAATATCTACTCCATATTCTTCTCAATCCAAAATTTATTTTTGCCTAAAAAAATATTGATCTACATTTTCCACCTAACTATACCTACCTTGCTTTCCTAACACATCCTTTATACCTACTCTGCTTTCCTAACCTACTCTTTTATACCCACCCTGCTCTCCTAACACACTCTTTCATACCTACATTTTAAATATCTACCCTGCCCTTCTGCGGGTTAATAAAGAACCTGCAACAATTGGTGAATACTGTTATGTCATTATGTTATGATAGAGTGGGGGCCGGTACCGTACTCTTCCTGCCACTCTCCAACTGAAGTGGCCCTTCCTGTGGCCCTTCCTGTGGCCCGCACTATTTGCACAGCCTGGTACGGGCGCGGGCATCTTGCCCCGGCCGGCACGACCTTGTCCACATTTTTCAGAAAAGCCACACTTCCGTAACTTACTAAAATTTTCAGACTCACAAAGGCCACGTGGCGAAGCACGCGAAACCCGCACCCCCTCCAACCTGGAAACTGAGTGAGGTGGCGTGCGACGTGGATATAAACAGCACCTCAGGACCTGGAACAAGACCTGGAACAAGACCCCGGAACACTCAGTAGGCTAGGCTTGTAAGGAATCAATCAAAAAAGTTCCTTTGGAAGCACATGGTTGTTTATTGGCGAGGTCGACGCCGCCGATGAACACTGATACTCTTCGGAATAGTACTCTGGCGATTGGATCCGTCGTTTCTTGGATTGCTGTTTCGGTGCTTTAGGATGCTCCAGTGTTGCTTAAGATTTGTCGAAATCGCTTTGCGGCACAGCGTTTGGCGCTCAGATGCGTTTGAACGAGCTTGAACGGGATTATTCCTCTGGTGCTGGTCTTTTTCTTTGTCATTTTCTGTCAAAAGCGTAAAAGCGTGTTGCGTAAGTGTAGGTATACGTCGCGGTTTCTTAGTTGCGACTTTGAGTGAGTTTGAACTTCGGAGGTCTGTGTGGAGGCAAGGTTATTCGTGGTGAATTTTTTTTTTTTTGAGATTTCGGCGGTCATTTTGGGATTAATTTTGTTTTTTGGTGGAATTGGGAAGGACTCGGATGCAGGAAAGGTGTGTGTAGAGGCTTCGTCGTAGTTTGGCGGTGTTGATGCGTGTATATTGAAGGAGCGGTAGAGTGGTGTAGTGTTTGAGAGAAGTTTTTGCCGTTTTCGGTGTCAGAAAGGATAGTTGATTTTGTACACTTGAACCTCGATATTTTTTAGGTTCGAATTATTAGAGAATCGCGTTTTTCATTGTTTTTTGAGGGCAAAATTAGGTCAGGTTTTGTTCCCATGGATTTCGATCGTTTCTGCAAACAATCAATTGGACGCTCCGGAGGCTTTGGTCTTCTGGGTGTGTTTATTTAACTGTGTATCTATTACGGAGTACTTTTGAAGAAGCTGCATTCTGTCTATTTCGACGTCTGTACGTGTGCGGACGAGTTCCCTTGTATTGTGCTCATTTGTGGTTCACGGGACCATTTAATTCTGGAGAAGGTACTTCGAATTAGGGGTTTGGAATCAGAAGCATTGGTGAGGTGAAAGATGGCGACCGGTGATGTCATGCAGTCTCTGTTACTCAAAGCTACGGATCTCAAAGACAATACAGATCGCATCCATGTGGTTTCAATGTGCCTCTTTGTTTTTCTACTATGTGCGTGCATTGTGCTTGGACACCTTCTGGAGGAGAATCGATGGATGAACGAGTCTATCACTGCTCTTCTTCTGGTGAGTATTGTTGAGCAATTATTTCTTGGTTTGCAACAGGTCATAAATCAGGATAACACAGATTGTTTGTATTGCATTTTGTATGTCGGTCAGATTGCTTTTCTTGGTAAATCATGGGTTGGGAGGCCTAATTTACTGTCAGAATGGGATCTCAAATCTTGTTTCTGAATGTGCAGGGGCTGTGTACTGGAGTTACTGTTTTGCTTTCAAGCAAAGGTCAAAGTTCTCATGTTCTGAAATTTGATGAAGAGCTTTTCTTCATATACCTTCTTCCTCCTATAATCTTTAATGCTGGGTACGTTCAATTCTCATTCTGTGGCATCAATCATTATTGAACATAACAGGTTCTTGTCAGTATGTCTAGTAGAAATTGACTTCTGGATTGCATGCTTGAGATAAGCTTGTCTTGACGGCTAGACGAGTGATGCGTAGCTTGATAGTTACGTTGTGTCTTTACTGAGCGTTTTGTGGTGACTTCCCTTTGATTGATTGTCAGGTTCCAGGTGAAGAAGAAAGAATTCTTCAGAAACTTCATAGCAATCATGTTATTTGGAGTAATTGGAGTGTTCATATCTTTTGCAATTATATCAACAGGTATGCCTTGTTTAAATTCCGGAGAGATCCTTTTGAGTTTGTGAGACAGGGATTGGATTGAAAGGGATGATTTGCATCTTGTTTGTTTGGTTTTTGGATGCAGGAACTTGGTATATATTCACCAAGCTAGGGCTTCAAAAGCTGCCCATACGAGACATCCTTGGTGTGACCTCCATACCTACTGTAGATGTATTGATTGTGCACAATTTGTGATGTAATATGTATTAAATGCAGGGCGTGTACCGCTTACCAGGAGTGTCTTATGAATTTTGTTTATAAGCTAGAAGTTAACAATCTCGATATTCTCTCTTTTTTTTCTCAGTTTGTTTGTTGTGATGACAGCCATTGGGGTCATTTTTTCTGCAACCGACTCTGTCTGCACCTTGCAGGTAAGTTGGAAGTGACATTTTTGTTACTTGAACAAGTACTATCTAATTCTTGCAGTAATTTCAAATCGGCAATAAAGAATATGTTGTCAGGATTTTGTGAAGATTGATTCGTGTTATTTATTTCTTTTCATGTATAAGATATAATTTGGACACTTGTGTCTTCCTTCCTCGAAGTTCTCTCATTTTATTCGTAAAACTGGATATGATTGCTCGGAGTCTCAATGTTTTTTTTTGGTGGGTACACAAGGTAGATATCAAGAAAGTTCTCGTGCACCGTTTGTTACATTTTGCGACATTTCAGATACAAGAGGCGACGGTGTGCTTATGCTGTGTGAACCAATTTGTTTGTAGAAAAGAACATTCTCTCACTTGATTGTTATTCGTGTTCCAGGTGCTCAATCAGGATGAGACACCTTTGCTCTACAGTCTTGTTTTTGGAGAAGGAGTTGTAAACGATGCTACGTCAGTAGTTCTCTTTCGGGCTGTTCAAACGTACAATTTTGACGATTTCACACCGTTGGAGGGCTTTCAAATTGGAGGCAGTTTCTTGTATTTATTCTTCTCAAGTTGCGTTCTTGGTATTGCGGTGAGCATCTTTTGCCCATCAGTTCCATCTGTAGGCAGGAGTTTTTTGTTTTCACAGCCAGATGTAACTCTATTCTTACTGTCTAGTAGTTATGGTTGCAGGCGTTTGGTAGTTGAAGTAGAATGCCAGTATGTGAATTTTCGTTATTTAGGACAGGGTATGTGAACTAATTTGTGACGGGGACTGATTGCCGTTCTTTTGAGCACATCCTTCAGTCTATGTTCATAAGCGTTGCTTTTGAGGATTTGAATGCTGAAGAATGTACATTTGTTTTTGAGTGTTAGAAGGTCAGCGTTGAAGTGACATCATTAAGTGTTGCAACTTTACGTTTGTTTTAAGTGCTTGTACTGAATTGACCTTACTTTACAGTGTTTCTTGAATTTATGCCGATGTCTTGACTTGTTTTGCAGTCGGGATTAATAAGTGCTTACATCATCAAGACAATGTATTTCGGCAGGTAAGATTGATTTTAGCTTGCACTTGTGATAGAATCTATTTCCATTTGCACACCGGCGTGTACACCTATGGAGGCATTCTTATACGATTTAAAGTCCTAATCCCTAAATGACCATTTTGACTGATATAATGTGAAAAAGATAATTCAGATTGGATTAAATTATTCATCACTACACTGACTTTTCCTATTAGTGAGGAGCGAGCGGGTGGAGTGGGGGTGGGAGGTTAGCGTCACCTAGTTTCACCACAAAATTTAATCTTTGTGGAAATTGGTATAAGACAGGAATATTTCAACCTGTACTAATTTTAAAATAATATGACTTTGGTGAATTCGTGTCACGCGCACTACTAGGACACATCAGTGTAGAGCATTAGTGAAGAGCATTGTTTGTGTTGATAAGAAATCAATTAAAATTAAACAAAGGAAAGTTCCCTTATGATCTACTCAAACTGCTAGAAAACCATGAAGCCCTCTTTTGTTTTTTTGGGTCCTTATTAAGGGTTCAGTATATTTCTATCCTCTTTCTGCTGGAGATCTTTTGGCTCACTTCGTATGGTTCTTGAACGTGTGCAGGCACTCCACAGATCGTGAGATAGCGATAATGATATTGATGGCGTACCTATCTTATATTTTGGCAGAGGTCCGGTACACTATCCATGTTGACTATCTCCGTGTAACAGAGTATCTTTGCAATTTCCTTGTCAGTTTGATGAAGAACGAAGCATCTTTGAAGGATTGGTGCTACTTGTGTTCACAAAATCTTACTTCTATTATGGCATTTGTGCAGCTTTTCTACTTGAGTGGAATACTCTCCGTGTTCTTTTGTGGCATTGTAATGTCCCACTATACTTGGCACAACGTCACCGAAAGTTCTCGAACCACAACCAAGTACGTTGCTACGTAATTGACTTTGTTTCATTGTACCATTGTGTCTGCTCTCTCGGCTTATGTCATCTAGGTCTGAGTATTGTCTTAAATCTGTAGCTCTTCATTGTATTATGAGCTTGTAAGACATGTACTATTTTATGTTTTAAGATTTTTATTGTTGCTTTGTTTCATAGTCATGTGGTTATTCAATGCAATACTGATGCCTTTTGTTCTATTTCAGACATTCTTTCGCAACGATGTCATTCGTTGCAGAGACTTTCATATTTCTGTATGTTGGGATGGATGCGCTTGATTTAGACAAATGGAAGTTGAACCAATCAAGGTAACGAATAAAAAAATTGTTCGCTTGCATCTTTGATGTCACCGCGTCACTGAATTAGGCATAATTTAACTCGTCATTTTAGTCGCATGGATTTACTTGTTGAATATGTGTGTGTGTGTGTGTGTCCAATCCAAAGGATAGGAAGGTTTATTTTTGCTTCGTTTTATGGTATTTGCAATAATTTATGCATATTCCACTGGATATTTATTTACCAAAGTGTTTTCAACTCACAAACTGTCGAACGACAGTTTCAAGGAATCTGCAGGACTCTTTGGAAGTCTGCTGGGGCTAATTCTTCTAGGGAGAGCTGCATTTGTATTCCCTCTCTCTGCGTTGTCCAATTACAGCACAAAGTCTCCAGGAGCCAAGATTAATATTCGCCAGATGGTTCCTTTCTAACCATTTGCTATCCTCCTCACTATTTGAGCTTTGGTCAGATTGTTCATCTTATTTCTGGAAAATTGAATACTGTGCTCACTAGAAATGAACTTTATTGTGGGCGTAGCTCTATTGTTTTTATTCCTTGAGATGTGATTTGCACAGGTTATTATCTGGTGGGCTGGGCTAATGCGGGGAGCTGTCACAGTAGCTCTGGCGTTTAATCAGGTGAATTTTCTCATACTTTGCATTGTTTTCTCGATATCCACATGTCTCATTCTTACTCTTATCGTGGGATGCTTTTGGTACTCTTAACCTTAAGTTAACCACAACCGATAGAACTATAACTTTTACATATGCTATCAAGATAATGCACTTTTGGTGCGTCGGAATTTTCTTGGATTTGCTAACAAGAATATTTATTAATCTGATCGTTCTAACACTGGTAATAGAAACTATGATCAGCGCTGAAAGTGTTCCAATTAGGTTTGCGTGCCTTTTGTCATTGGCGTCGAGAACTTTGATCTTAGTATGAGGTCGTTTTCTGAGAAGCGAGATTCTTTTTTCTGTGCAGTTCACTATGAGTGGTGAAGCCAAGAGTTCAAACCAAGCCACTTTGATGATCATTACTATCAGTATTGTCCTCTTCAGCACCATTGTAAGCAACCTCTTACATGATTCACCTCATTTTAGCTGCTTCCTCTAAGAATAAATCTGTACATCTGTTGCCTTAGTATGACTTTGCCAAGATCAAAGCTAGCAATATCCAGTAGGGACCCAAAAGCAACCCCTACTAAATCCTGGCTAATGTAAATGTTGGTTATGAGGATGTGCGCCATCTAAATAGGAGAGCCTAGGGGTTTAAGTACACCTTCAGGTCAGACTTTGAAAATTCAGAACTCATCCATATACTGCATTACTCAAATAGTACATGATAAGATGGGGTTGCAGTTGTCAAAGTAGACCATTAAAGAATAATTCATTATAATAATAGGAATTATGCAGTTAAACGTTGCTTTTAGTTTTTTTCATGTAAGCTCCTAATCGCTGGAGATGAGTTATTTGCAGGTGTTTGGCACTGCGACCAAGCCCCTTATTTCGTTGTTACTCCCACCACATTACCGCCGGTTAGCTAGCGATGCCTCCGGTCTCTCTCCGAAATTGTCCCTCGATGCGGATTTCCATATGCCGCTCCTGAATGACACAGAGGAGGATGACAACAACGATGGAATGAGTACCAGAACTGCGATAAGCCGAATCCTCAATGGCTTCCCTCGTCCCCAGTCACTCGGCATGCTGCTGTCAGCTCCCAGATCAAAAATCCACGATGTGTGGAGAAAATTTGACGATGCTTACATGAGGCCCACGTTCGGTGGCAGAGGATATGTCCGGTTGATGTCAAGGCGTGGCATGGATATACCGGAAGAAGACGAGGAATGCTTGGAAGATGATGAACGCCGTTGAATCCAGGTACTCATCCTCTATTTAAGTGTACGATACTCTACTTCGTGGGCTAATTCAAACACTATATGAGTGTACCTATTGATGGACGCGATTTGTATTGCTTTGAATCTCGTATTGGCTATGTGTTGATTGGCCACTTGTTGATTGACAATTTTAAACAATGAAAAGGTACACTATTTAACAAATTGTGGTAATCTTTGAAAGAAATAAGTACACGTATTCTATGGCACACTGAATAAGTACATTAAACTATGGGTGACACTGAACTGAATTAACGGTGCAGTTGCCATTGTCCCAGGACTTTGCCATGTCTTTTTGTACGGGGCACAGACTGGTGAATCCGCAGCTTACGATCTGGAAGGTACTGAATATCAACCCGATGGATTTTTAAGCAAGGTGTGCCAGGATCTTCAACTTTTCTATCTATGGGGAAGGTTGCAGTAATTGTGCTCGGGATGGTCAACGCTTTACGGCACTTTGTTCAGGCTGAGTTCCCTGTCTTGCAAATTTGAAGGATGGTGGAGTTGAAATTTTGGTGAAGCTCATGGCGGATAATAGCGGATCGTCACCCATATTTTATTATTTTTATTTACGTAGTACCATTTCACATAGTTTGTGAAGATCAGCTCCGCCCGTTCAGATAGGCTCAGGACTTTCTGATAGATGCCGGTTCTTTCGGGTGGCTTCTGCTGAAGTTCTGCTTTGTATCGTACATGGTTGTTACAGTTTTGGTATGAGTGCGGTTTTGGATGAGTATTATTATCCTACCCTAACCCCTCATCAGAACTTGTAGGTAATTATTTAAGGTCATAGTTAAGCAATTGCGGTGCTGTCAATAGTATTTGGATATCTGTGAAACCTCAGTTTTGATAAGGACTGTGATGAAAAGATTAGTTGAAATGCTCATGGTAAAGGGCTCAGGTTTGTGAATATGTCTCCTTTCAATGCCCGTGTTAGTATAGGGCAATCCCCGCAAAGGAGGGCATTGCCCGACGGAAAGCACAAGCAAAATTCAATGAAAACCTGGATGATAAATTGGAGCCGGATGAAAAATCCATAATCCCCGATTACGTGGATTTGCCCACATAATTGGGTATTACGGCGCAGAAACTTCCCCGCAGAATGAATGGGAGAAGTCCTGCGAGTGGTTTACGTGGGGGAGGAACTCTGTTCCCGTGGATGTATTTCACATAAGGTAGGCACCCCCAAATGTGCCACTAATTGCTACTGAGCCTATTTACTATCATTAACCCCTAAAGGTTTTTGACTATGTTTTCACCAAAATTGTTCCAAAACTGTCATTTCTAGTATGAGTATCAAATTTTAGAAAAATAAATAAATTTTGGACACATGTAACCGTAAGATCTTATAGTGCATTGGCTTGAAAAGATGTGGAAAAAATTTCAGAATTTCCCACCATGTAGATTGCAAGATAATAGCGTTTGAATTGACAAAAGTCCTTTTTTTGTCCCTGCGAAAAACTGGACACCTGCACTTCACAAGGTCACATTTATATGGAGAAATGTCCAAAATGGTGGTAACTCTTTGGATTCATTCTTCAAAGAGAGTTGGCTACATGCTTGAAAATTTTCAAATTTTTTGGAATTGTACAACATATAGGAAAAAAATAGTAAGTAGAAAGAAGTAGAGAATGATTCAAAACACTAAACTATTAAGAATTTAATTATGAAATTATAAAATGTCAATTCCAACAATTATAATGCTGTAATAAACAACATACATCCTATACTTTTATTTTTTTTGAAAAATATTAAAAATTGAGTTAAATGAAGGACTTCAAAGTTTATTTTAAAGTAGGGAATGCATAACTGCCCACAAACTAGAACACCTCATAATTTTAATCTCATAAATCATAATGGAATGATTCAAAGCTTTCCATGTATTTGTAAATCTAAAGGACCAATTTCAAATTTTTATTTTTTTAGAAAGTGATTTTTCAGAATTTTTTTGAGTTGCCCGCTGAACGTTGAAAATGACATATCATCCAATAACTTTTTAACCATATAGTCAAAATTTTTGAAAATCGTTGGGCCTTAAAGCTACTCTTCGGGCACATGTTGTGTGAAAATTTCAAAGAAAAAGATAAAATTTCCGTTTGCCCAAAATTGCAATGTTGCCAAAAAACACTGTTTTGTCCTTTAGGAGTTAAACCCATTTAAAATTTTTAATTTTTTTATTGGCAAATCAAAGGAGGTTCCAATGCAACAAAGAATGCGACATTTGGATATTGTATGCAAAAGTTATGAAGGAACAAAGTTTGGTTCTAAAAGCATTTCTTGCACATAGGTAGAGACCTGATTTTGGAGATGTACACAGAGTAAAGATGGCGTTTTAAGGTCACTGGTACATTTTGCCTTATGTCTGGTCCATGGATGCACTTCAAAATTTGGTCATGTTCAACCCTGGCAAGTTACTCCACAGGATTTCACATTTTGTAAATTTCAAATTTCAAATTCTAATGAATTGAAACTTGCTTTTTTAGAAGTCACAAATTGCAATTTTTTAACTTTTAATATTTGTTTTTGAGAATTATGTAAGTCTATAAAATACTACAACAAGATATTTAGTTTTGTCTAGATTTACATAGAATGAAACAAAATTTAAATTTAAATTATCCCTATTAGACCAACAAACCATGAAGTGTTATGAATAGGTGTAATCACATACCTTAGAAGATCTCTATTCCAACCTCTTAAAATTACAAACAAATCTTTTTATTCAAATATAATTAGAAATCAAGAGTATTGCCATTGCCATTAGAAGTTCATCAAAAAATCACATAGGATACAACAAGAAATCTAAATTTAGACATTAGATGTTTAAAAGATTATTAAATACTTCTACAACAAAATAAAGACAAATATTGATCACTTCAAATTTTATTATACATTCCACAAATCATGTGTGAACAACAAATTTCAGTAGAATTCATTTTTTATTTTATTTTTTTACCCTAGCAGTAGAAGTTTTTTATTTGTTTAATATTCAAGTTTAGATTTTTTAGATCTACATTACAAGTTTTTTTTGATGTGTTTCAAATGATCAAAGTTCTCACTCTTTTGAGTTCTTATTCTATACAAATAAATAATGATTGAAGGGATTCAAGTACATATATTCTAAAACTCACTATAATTGTATGTTTTTTATGTGATCATAACTTCATTTATTTATGAAAATAATATATTCATCTATGTTATGAAAGGCTTTTTCTTTATAGCACCAACTTGATTTTCAAATGAGGTCCGTCTCAAACTTCTTTGAACATAGCTTCAAATAATCCAAAGTCTTCTATCTTTAGCTTCAACCTATGCTTAGTACCAGGGCTAGGATGGAAGAATTTGGGTGGGGGTGAAATCCGTGAAAAATTACTTCATTGATCTTGAATTGCAGGTTAACACTTCTATCTAGTCTCTACATGACACAAAAGGGGGTTACACCTTCTTCATAGAAAACAGCTCCCTATTGGCTCCTCTTTAACTCTACAACTTTTTATTCTTCATAGAAATTTCATTCTTAGAGAAGGTATGAAGTCTCCTAATATATGAGGCCAAGGTGAATTGACCCCATCATTGCTCCATAATTTATCCTTTGGAAAAACATAAATTTTTATTTATTTACAACATATGATAAAATTTGAAAATTTTGAATTCATATTTGCAATTGAGGAGGCCCCAAATTGAATAGGAGAGGGGAAGAAATACACAAAAATGTGACAAATATAGGGGGCAAATTTTTACAATTTGCCTTGGATGAAGCAATGAGGTGGTCTATCTTCCTTAGCCCTGGTATTCATCCATCTGATGAAATAGGTTATTTGTATATTAAAATAGGATATTTGTTTTGTTTTGTTTGTTTGTTTGATACATTGAGATCGCTTGGATTGTGCATCCCGAAAGCTCTCAACGAGAAGGGGTGCATAGGCTTTATTTGCAGCAATGGATTTTTGAGTTATTTTTTATTTTTAAAAAATTAAAAAATTACTCTTATTTTTATTTTGGCTATGACAACGGCATAGGGCACACGGTCAGATAAAGCTCTTGGCAAGGAGGGGTGCACAGGCTTCATTTCCTGATATTTAGAGCTATGGTGCGAAAGATACTGAATTTCGAAATTTTTATGAGTTGAAAAAATAGAAAATTACGTCCACCAAAATCACATTCGTCCCTGCAACGGACTACATGAGGACAAGTGGACAACAAAGGGCTGCCTGTTTCCAATGTCCCGGAGCCAATAAAAAAATCTCGAAAAATTAAAAAAAAACTGGTGGTGTCGAGCTTGCCCAGCAAGAATGTCGAGAGTTCCACCGCCGTCTTCTTCATCACGAAGACACGAACGAAACGAAGCTTGCGTTACAGTACGTTCAATTTACAGCGTGAACTTCAGAGACGGAGCTGCCCCGGGAATTGCAGGCCGAAATCAGTCATGGCTCTGTGTTTGGAGACTGCGACTGCCTCTGTTTCCAGTTTCACAACGACTCGTACAACTAATTTTCTCGAATCGCAGACTCTTGGAGCTTCGGGACCACGCTTGTGTAACAATCACCGAGCTCGAGCTCAATTAGTTTTTGTGGGTTTTGTACGGAACGGGGGAATCAGGAGACATTCTGGTAGTGAGCTTTTTGTAGCTCGAATTTCACTAAAACAAGCAGGTTTGCGGAAATTGTTGGTTGGAGAGGGTCGGTGGTCGACGTCGCCCAGAGCTGCGAGTTTGGCTTCCGACTCGCACTTGTTGGCATTCCAACACCGGGAAGCAGAGTCGACAAGTGGAAACCCTAAGGATGTTGTGGACCCACAGCCTGATTTGAACCCACTGCCATCGAAGGAGGATGAGGATGGAAATGGTGACGGTGGAGATGATGAAGAAGGCGAATCGAGGGTTGAAGAGGCGGGAACCGTGGTTTCGGAGGTGTTTCTTGACGGCGACGATCTTAGTGTTGTTGAGTATCCGGATAGTGAAGAAGCGCAGCCTGATGCGAACCCTCTTAATACCATGGCGGACTCGGTACTGAATGCACTTGGTGATGACGGTCGAGGTTTCTCGCTCACGGAAGTCGGTGGGATGTGGAAAACAGGGGAGGACGCCGGCGAAAAGGAGGTTCCGGATATGAACCTTTCCGGCTTCGATGTCAAAGATGGCGTGTCTCCCTTAGCGCAATGGACGTCCATCGAGATCACGATGCAGCACTCGCAGATGGCACGGATCGCCACCGATGTTCGGTACGTGCAACGGGCGTTTGCGTTCTTTGGAGCGGTTCGCGTCGTGGAAGCTTTCATGACTGTGTTCGCGACGTCTCCACCTGACTTTGGCAAGTCCACGGAGCTTCTGAATGCACTGGATCCGTTCACCATCTCCTGGCTGGCTCACAACCTGCGGAAGCCGATCGAAGGCATCGTGAATGTCGACCCTTTGGACCTGGAGAGGGTCATCGCGTTGAAGTCCGGCGTGTGGGAGGGGCTTCACAAATTCTACGAACGGCAATGGAAAGTTGTAAGTGAAACTCATGACCTTCAAACATCTAAGGATCTCAACCTTTTGTCTCTCTGTTCACTTGTGTAGATGCTCTCAAGTATGTGTTTCGAAAAAAAGGTGTCGAAGTGTTTGCATTATCTTTTACATACATGCTAGGGTCACTACAAATTATGAAGTACTAACTGTCAGCAGAGGCTTAGGTAATCTGCATGTTACCCATTTAAATTTGATTCTTGAGCAAACAGTAGTAAAAATATGAGAGTGAGATTGTTACTTGGGAAGAGCATTCCAAAATTCCACAGCAAGCAGGGTTTCTGCTCGTTGTCAGTTTGTTGGTGCAACGTCAATGACAACACCTTTTCTTATTGCCTGTGAGGTTCTGAATTCACTTTGGAAACTAGTGTAGCAAATGAACTGCAATAACTCAACATATATATTCTTGGAATGAAGTGCTAATCCCTTCAGTGATGGAGTAATACCGGTAGACATCTTCAGTAAGGGAGCTTTGGGTAGTATGTTGAAACATGCATTAGCAGTGATGAAGTCGCGATGCTCATCACTGATATTCTATCATCTTGATGCAGATGGCTACAATTGCCATGGCAAGGACATTAAGTATAGTTGTTTATGACGTACCAGCAGCTGAGGTTATCACGAGCAAAGTGAAGATCTTATGGGATGCCCTCATGGCTCTTCCGGTTTTCTAGTTGTCCCTTGCAGTGATTATTCCTCTGCAGGCACATTGGTAGAAGTGAAGACATACATAGCATTGTTTCATTGCTTTCTTGTAGGAAATCCTGTACATTAGATTGATTTCTCCAGATTGTTGAAGATGAGTAAAAACAGTGGGTATTTTGTTATAAATTTTATTTTCTACTAGAGTCTAAATATGTCAGTGACTTTCACTCCACTCATGTCTTACCCACGGATAGTTGGAGGAGGAGCCAAAAAGTGGAATATTAATCGCCAAACAATTCTTGTTCATACTGACTTGATCAGATGATTTTCATCCAATTTTTTAAGTACAGCTTTGCCAATCTGCATTGTTTAGGGAATTTCAGGTCATGTATGTACTTTCATTTTTATTTTTTGGGGGGTTTTGTTTCAAAAGATGGCTTATCTATTTAGGGCATTATAGAACTTTTGGCTTTTGTTAATCAAAACTTGAATTTGACCTTCAAAATGATTTTTTTGCTTTTCAACAAAACCAACGAATAGTAGCTTCAAATGTCTAGTTTCTTCTCTATTTGGATATTTAAAAGAATTTGTATGAATGAGTGGATTTTGAAGTTCATGGTGATAGGCTCTGTGTTTACAAGATTTCTCAGTTCTAAGACTGGTGGTACTGTAGTGACGTCTTTTCTAGTACGTTCGGATTGTTTTAATGTTGTCCTAGGGTGTGCAGCCGTACGGAAAAGCCTCATGATTGTTTAGACTGCTGAGGAACAGTAAAGAGTTCACCTGAGCTTGTTCCTCACTCCTCTTGAACTCATTCTTATTTAAGTTAACTTAGCTGCTTTGGTTTGGTGCAAGAAGCTTTTCTTGGAGATGTGCAGTTCAGATTTCGTAGACCAATTTTGCATAAGGTACATATCTTTTGAGACACCTGTGTGTCTGTCAATGACTTTGGTTTTGGATTCTCATGGAGTCAATTGTTCATTTTCTTTTCAACAATCATGGGCTTGCTATCACGGAAATGCATTGAGCCGTCTCTCCCCTCAACAACTGAAGTAGCGTAATTCGGATCTCAAGGCACCGGTGATGATTCAGTGGTCGGCAGATATCACAGCTGCACTAAGGAGCTGGTATGTTCCTGTAATTGGTATCACATGCATTTTAATGGTATTTTGAAATGATGCATTTCAGCTTATTTATGTGACTGTTTATGTTGGCCGAAGCCGAGGTGTATGTCACTGTTCAAATAGGTCGGTGCATGGCGTCTGGTGCTAAAGACGAGTGCAGTTTCTTTTGAATAATCTTCTGTGACTGGAACCGCTTACTCAATAATTTTAATTCAGCTGTACTGTTTATTCTATTTGCTATAATATATATTACTTCATAAGCCTGCAGTACAGTACTAAGAGCACCATCAATTAGTGTATATTGTGATGGATACCATTTACTGAGCTTTGGATTTGGTGTTGGCCATTTGTTACTTGAGAGATTATTCAATCAATAGCTTCTTCATCAAGGTTCTAAGGTATGTGCTTACGACTGAACAAAAAGCAGTCATTTAATGTATGATGCGCCATTTGGTGTTACACTAAATCATTAATGACATTAAGTAGAATAAACGATGTAGCCTCCACAGTAGAATATAGACTGTCCCTACTAAATGGAACTGATCAATTGGATAGCCGCAATGCTGTGATTAATGGACTCGGGACCTAAGCTTAGCTCAAGCCTGGTACTAGTTCTGCGATGGCGAGGAGGACACAATTCATCTTCACTTGACTTTTGCAGTGTTCAACAGGCTTCCATTACTTGTTTCAGGGTTAATTTTCGATTTCTATTGTCATTGGCAACTTGAACGCAGATTTGAGGTAGATGTTTGGAGCGTCGGCAAATTGCAAGACGGCAGTTGTCGAATTTGGAAGACATAGTATCGTCTTATATCCTAGTAAGGTGATGGTCCTGTTTGGCTCTTGAAGGCTTTGGCATGGGGAAGGAATTTCAGTTTCCATTTGTAGTTGACTGTTTGTGAGCTTGGACCCAATTCTCGTTAGACTCTGCTTGGAACGCCGAAGATGAGTTCAGGCCTGTTTTGCTGTCTTAGTAATTATTGAGTTTGAGCACAGGTTGTCACTCTTGAACCAAGATCCCCTGTGTCGGACTGGGATAGTTTAATTATGCTGTGACTGAAAGTGGTAAGCTCTTTCATGTGCTTGATTGTGTTTGCATTGACAACTCGCCTCTGGGTTGTAGCACGGTTTGAGTAGTAGCTGCACATTTATGGTTCGAGTGCCGTGCGCTGTCTGGGGTCACTCTGGTCAATTCTGCTTCATTTTTGGATTGCCCAGAAGTAGGATTTGCATAATCTCTGGGATATTTCTTGTTCTCTGAGGTCGTCGATCAGAGTATTATCTACGATCCACATTTTCTGTCGATTTTGAACTCGCTGATTGATTCAAAGCCTTTGTTTTGTTTGACGATGGGTTCTGGGCTTTTGTTTGCAGAGGGGTTTTATGAGTGAAAATGCTGCGGACTTTTCCACAACCGGGAAATGGTGAAGGGAAGGAGAGTGACTATAGATGATCTGTTCCTGATTGGGTATCGGAAGGGTGTGGAAGCTCATTCCTCTGCAAAATTATGTAAGTGCTCAACAAATCAGAGTATTTGCATGAAGATGTGTAGTCATGGCCGTTGGAAGCAAGGGGGTAAGACATTGAACTTAAAAATGCTTGCCTCACAATGTTCTTCTTAAGTCCACTTTAGATTGCAATCCTACAGGAGCTATTAACGTCAATGATTATTTTAAGCTTGTTATAGCACCTTTAGTTCTGCATGATGCTGGTTGAATTTTGAAGCTTATTACTCCGAACTGTGCAATCTAAAGTTTCCCTTTGTCCTCTGACAAATTTGTATACAAATTCTAGGCGTCATCCTCTTTTTTGGTTTGCATTATTTTCATCCTCCGATATGGAGTGAGGATTCTCTAAGAATTAAGCGTCCTCTGATCATCAGTGACTGTTGATCGCATATTAAATTTCAAGCTAAGGCATATTCCTTGACTTCTCTATGTATCAACAGATGGAGTTTCTCCAGATGAACGATTCTGTTCTCAAGCATGTCGTGAACAACATTTTTCTTCCCATACAGCTTCCTCAACAAGAGGACCAGTCTGGTGCTCAAGGTGGGATATTTGTTCGCCTAGTGGCCGCTGTGCTCGCACACCTAGACATGGAAGAGCTCAAGCAAACGAAAGTCATGATGGAGTCATGGGGGATGGTCCAACAGAGTTTCATGGACTGGAACGCTGTGCTCAAAAACATCGAACGCGGCAAAACGTGTGCCCTTTTCCTGCCCATGCAAAACGCCGGTTTGACTGTGTCGATTCCTGCCGACGACCACAGCACACTGGCAACGCTTGCAGTGTTTCGTGTTGCCGCAAGGTCCTCCGAGGTGATGGGAGCACCTGGAGCTCTGTCAGGCGTTTTCCCGGGCTGGTCCGTCACCACCCACGCGGATCGAGTGCGGAATGCCAGCTTTGCAAGACAGGTTGCAGACCTGGCAAACCACACAATTGAAGACATGATTCCCAAGTCGAGGAAAGCGGGGTCCTCACATGCCGAGGAACGCGACGTCGTGGATTCAAGGTAGTTTGTGATGTGGTGTTTTTTGAAGATTTACTACAAGCTTCAGCCATTTTTGGAAGAATACTTTACGCTTTTCAAAAAATTGTTAGTAATTTAGTATATATTGTAAAGTGGTCTTATCTGGATATTTTTTATGTTGCTAATCTTTCTGGCTAAACCTCCAAGAATTCACTGTTATTTCTATCTGGCTAAAATTCGTGCAAGTATTTTTCACTTCAGGTATGTGACGGAATGGCTGTTGGGAGCCGTGGCTGGACAGTCATTGATCACGGGCGCAGCGGGTGTCAAGCGTGTGCGAAAGAAAATTCGTGACGATGTTTTGTGGACGGATGGATCCCGACTCCCTTGGCGCCGATCAGGAGAATACATGGCGGTCAAGGTCGTGCTTCATAGTACACTCATGGGCGGCTCTTTGGGCGAGACGGATGGCCTGCTGGTGTACAAGCTCATCATGCTCAAACTGATGTCTGTGTGCTTGCAAAACTGTCTGGCCAAGATGGATACCGATGTGATTCTGCAAATGCTGAGCAAGATAGCTCGTCGCATCTCCAAGTTGGAAGAGTTAGCGAAACAGAGATCAGACAAAAATCTTTCTCTTCATCGATGCATTGAGCGCAAGTGGAAGGAAATCTCCATATTGGTGATCGATGTCCGTAGAAAGCTTGATAAGCGGTGGCAGAGCATACTGAATCAAGAGGAAGAGGATTCTGAAATCAATGTCGACAAAAGCAATTTGGACTTCAAGGGAGATCTCAGGCACTCTTTTCAGACTGCCTGGACACACCTTCAAGTGGCCTTGTCTCCAACATCAGTGCCGTGTAACCCAGGTCTTTATGATCCACCACGCTTACCGAGGAACCTATCTCGCGGGTGGCCTGATGTGGATCTTCTCCGTAGGGCTGGCAGCTGTGATGAACTGATTCCGCTTCATGACATCGAAGCCTGGGTGCGCAATGTTTTGTTCGTTGACCATCAACAAGACACCGATCGACCGGAGACGCAACTTTTCAAGCTCCTGGTGAACTATATAGTTCGAGCCAAGCCTTTCTACAATGGTGATCGTCTTGGATCAAGCCGAATGGTTCTAACGGCAACCACGATTGTTGCAGTCCTGGATAGATTGGCGGTGCAAGACTTCCCTCTCTTGCTTGAGTACGATGCTGGGGTGGACATCAGTGTGCTGAGGTTTCTGTTATTGCCTCACCGTCAAGATATGGAGCACTTGGCCAAGTTGGAAGCGTATTTCGCGAGGCCATTGGTGAAAAGGACGTTGCCGATATCCCTGATCAGTGAAGACGGGCCTTCACCAAACTCCTTTGCAGTACGACAGGCGCAACGGGATCCAGAAGTCGCCGAGCGAAAAGAACAGATATTGGAGTTTGCTCGCCACGAGAGGCTTAAGAAGCTGGAGGAGCTTTGTAAAGCACGGCAGAAGCATAGTAATCTTGTCCGTACTGCCAGCGCTATGACTTGCGATGAAGCTGAAGCTGGATATGGTTCTTGGTATCATCCCAGCTATTGCCAGAAGTGCTCGTTGAATGGAGAAGCTGCCGCCATGAGTGTGAGCGTTCTTGAGTTTCCTTTGCCGGAAATGACGCACTTGCAAGATGCTGTGGTTGGCGAGCTTGTGGCTTCGACTTCGTCATGGACGACCCTTCGCGACGCGTTACATGTTCTACATCGGGATGTGTTTGGTGCTCAATTGCTCTCTTGTGAGAAGAAGGGCACATGGCGGAGCTATGAACCTCTGAACCGTTGGGTTCGCACTCCAAGTGAATCCCCATTGATCACTCTTGGTAGCACCACCAAGTTGTTTCTTATTTCACACTATGGCTCTTTGCATCCAGCCAAGTATTCGGACGAGGATTTTTTCAAGCCTAATGGATTCAACGTCCGACTGATGGAACAGTCCAAAGACAAACTTGCCAGCACCGTTACGTATCGAAAACCTCCGGATGTGCGTTTGCTCACAACACTCGATGCTGATGGAGTTTACAAGTGTTTGCAGTGGACCCTGGGTGGAACTTCCCACACTGAAAACGAGGTACTTTGCAAGCAGGTCGATTGCCCGCCGGGTCTTGACTTGTCAGAATTTAATGCGTTTGGAACGTTGCGTGCTGGGCAACGAATCCAAATGCGCAACTTGGTCCGTGTCCTTGAAATGCAGACCCTGTCATTTTCGCAGCCGAGTGTGGTGAACTTGATCTCGCAAGCGCTTTGGGAGACGGGTCCACCGAATGAGCTGTGGTGTCGAGATTCACACCTTGATTTACGGAACGAGAAGCTTGCACGATATGCAAGTTCAAGGCTCCAATTTTTGATCAGAAATGCCGGAGACAACTGGAAGGATCACTTGACGCTTTTGAGCCTCGTCACCGTCGGAGCTCGAGTGTTGGCTTTGTCGGAACCCGATTGGGAAGTGGGTGCCATGGAGGTTCTTCTCAAGTGTCGTGAACTGGCAGAGAAATGGTTGAAACAAATCGAGGAGGTTCTGAAAAGAATGATGGCATCTCCGATCCATGAAATACAAAGAATGCGTTCGAAGCTTGTGGATGTAGCAGCCATTGCAGCATTGACTTTCGATGCGGACGATGGCCATTTGGAGTCACTGGCCTTACAGAGCAATGAAGATGTCATATATTGGCTTCGAGCGCTTGCCCGCATTCATGATAACGTTTTGTTGAATTCACAATCGGAAGTGAGCAGGTTCCAACGCCACCTTCTTCGGCGTGTGCAGTTGACAGCCTTGCGTTTAGAGAGTATATTGCGATGTCGTTTGGAGGATTGTTTGGACGGCTTTGTAAGTCTTCACTGGGCAGATGCGAGTCAGGGCCACACTGAGTTACGTTGGAAGTGCTACGAGTCGCCAAGGGAACACTGGTGGACGACGACGTTCAAGCATCATTCTTCCAGTGGGCATAGGAGCACTTTACATGTGGACACCTTGCGGGGTTCTTTTCTTGTGAATGGGCTTCCCGTGGGTCGTCTCCCTTCTGCAATTACCAGCCACGAGGATTATGTTCGAGTATTCGGCTCCCATGTGTTTGAGGTGCAGCCAGCGGCAGCCATTGCAGGCACGTTTGTTTCGGTGCACCCGTTGAAAGGGTCCACCTTCACATTTTCTTTAGATGGCAAGCGCCTTGTGGTGAAGGATCGGCGTCCTGGCAACCAAGAATATGAATTGTTTCCTAGCCATTTCTTCGAAGGCGATCTCCCCAGTCTGCTCATTGAGAACTACAGTGCGTGGCTTAGCCGAAGTGGCACCACACCACGTATTTTCTTTCGACCTGTGAAGTTCGACAATGATAATTTTGCAGATGATGTTGTACCATTTGAGATCGATCTCCAGTCGAGATGCGTGCAGGACAAGCGAAGATACCGCAAATTGGTGGATATCCGCAGCACCAGCTTCAAAGAGGTATATGATGGAGTGTTACATCGTTTGGAGTTTCGTTCATATATTCACGTGTTTGTTAGCAGCAACTCTGGTGACGTCCATGCTGAAATGCCACGCATGGGTCTAAGCTTCAGCTCAAAGAAGGAGTGCTATGGTCTCGAGAGCAACCCGGGTTTAAGGTTTCAGAAAATCAGTTGTTTGGAACCTTAATTGGCTTGCTGAACGGAGTGTTGTTGACGGAAGAGAGAGAACCAGGGAAGGACATAGTTCCGAAGCGTTCTGTGATCATGCCTCACATTAAGGCCTTTTCCAGCAGGATGAAAATACGACCCAGGTGTGGTCAACGTCATCCTGTTGTGGAAATCAAGGATTTCCAATTCTCGTCCCCAAGCTTCTTTGTATACGATTTGGATGATCGACTGCGATGTCTTCGAGCCCCGGCCAGTCAAGCAGCTTGGCTCTACCTAGCACTTTTGCATGCATTGACAGCCCATCTGCTTCCGGACCCTTTCACTGGACTGACAGGAGCGGAGTCAGCCATGAGGCTCCTCCAGTCCCCCCATTGCTGGTCTTGTAAGCCGTACGATGCCATCTCCCTTTCCATACTACATGATATTCAGAAGCTTGCTCCGAGACGAGAGTGGTATCCCAAGCATCTGCAATGTATGCAGAAAGTGACTTGGCCAGTAGGACTTTTTCCCTCGACGGCGCTTGATGCCTTTCGTCTCATTGTGGAGAAGTTGATTGAAGGGAGCAATCAGTTATGTTTTCTCTTTCCTAGTTCGGAAAAGGCTCTCCCCTCTTTACCTGAAGAGGCTTCAGATTTGCGGTGGAAATCCCTCTGGAGGTCTCGTAGTTTTCTGGGACAGGAGGCACTGATGAGCCTGAAAGTTGAAGGCGATCACCCAGATCTCTTTCTGACAAAAATGAACTTGTCTGTGGGAGAGGGCACCAACTTAGAAGAACACAGAGCATTGCGGGTCTTGGCTGAAGTTGGATTCCAGTGGAGAAGTGCCCATTGCGAACCTTGGCCGATGCTACATACATTTGGAGATCACCTCATTTTCACATTGTTGAATCGCCAGTCGTTGGTCGGAGCCACTCAACAAGATGTTTTTCCCGTCCAAAGTAGTGTGAGCTCATGGCAGAAACTTGTTGCGGGGAAGGATTTTGCTGATCATTGGATAAATTTTTATAATTTGGCAAGACAGGTCAGTATGAAGGATCGTCAGTTGGAGTTTACTTTTCTTCTCACACTTCTAGCTTTTCGGGATGTGGACTATCGGCTTCTATTCCTGCTGCTGTGTGTTGCTGTGCATGCACGCGACTTCCAAATCATAGATCCACCAGAGTACAAAAGTTATGAGCTCACAAACCAGGCGGCGTTTGATCTCACGATGGTGAAGGCTGAAATCAATCGCCATACGGTTCCTTTTCCTACTTGGCAGTGGAGTTCTCATGCTCAAATGCTCCAAAATCAATATCCTAAACCCACGGCTGGGCAGATGCGGACAATTTATGGTCTAAGACTAACGCAAGATGTTGAATGCTTGGTTGGCATTGCCCAAAGCAGTTGGTGGTCGTGGCCCAACACTTCAATGTCTTCGTCGCTGGTATCCGTTACTACTATCGAGGGCTCCAAGGCCCTTGATGGAGTGAGCAAACTCTTCACGAGGTGGCATCATAATAAACAACTTCACAACTTTCTCTCGCGTGTGAAGGCGAAAATTCTTTTGTTTTCCAATCGCGTCATCATGACTTTGCAGCCTGGTCCGCTTGAGCTTCCTGTGGACATCGATGTAGCTAGAAAGACTATAACGTTCTCGTATAACCTTCCTATAACTCCCTTGAAGCTCTCAGCCCAAGAGTATTCTGAGGCAGAGACCATCTTTCGAGCAGGTCACTTTGGAAGAAGTATTGTTGTTGAGTGTGACGAAGAGGAGCAGAAGTTAGTGATGCATGACGCACATCCTTCGTTTCTCAGAGCGGACCCTACGTCCTCAGCTTGCCAAGTATCTGAGGTGTTCAAAGCGGATCTGCGCCACAGCTGGGCTGAGCAGCACAAACTTCAGGCCCCACCTTTGCTTAAGGTCGACATCCAGGAACTTGCAGCGAAACTTCAAGAGTGTAAGAGAAAGTCCAGTTCTTTGTGGAAGGTCCTTCATGACGCAGTGATGCCTCGCAAGAAGGATTTGGCATCTCGGACATTGGAAGCTGCAGGCTTATGGCGGCGAGTGACTCCCGTTGTTTTGCTCCCCTGGCTTGTAAACCCTGCAGGTGAGGCTCTTTGGAGAAGTGTTCGCGTGGCACTTGGTGCATTGGCTGTGATCTGGACGTCGGAGCAACAACTCGAACGATGCCTGCGTTTCTTCGGCACGAATGACGTTGCGCTGCAGAAAGAGTTGACCAACTCTAGTCCACGGAATTGGAAGCCCATAGATCGCCCAGAGTGGCTTCTCCTTGAGCTGGAAGGGGACTACAGGATGCGCAAGGTGCAAGTGGATGTGACCAATGCAATGCTAAAACCCGAATCCGGTCAGAACTCCGTGTTGCAACTCAACATGGGCGAAGGCAAAACGAGTGTGATCGTTCCTGCCCTGTGTGCATCCATTTCCGACGGGCAACGATTCGCTCGTCTGACAGTTTTGAGCTCTTTGTTTCGAATCAACTTCGATGCGTTGGCGTTGAAGCTGAGTGGATTGCTCCACCGTCGTGTGTACACGTTCCCTTCTCGTCGGGACATGAAAGTGAGCGCAGGCGATGTGGCAAGAATGAAGACTGCTTATCTCGACTGCATTGCGGAGCGTGGTGTTGTGGTGACGCGACCTGAGCATCGATTGAGTGCGCAGCTGATGTCGCTGGAGCATTGTCGATCCGGTCGTGGTGATCTCCGGGAATTTCTGGGTTTCGTGAATAGCAAGGCGAGCGATGTGCTTGACGAGTCCGATTTGATTCTCCAAGTCAAGTATCAGGTGACTGATTAACATCTTTCTCACAAACCGTTCTTCTAAAACAACTGGTTGCGCCGGTATAAACTCAAGAGCGATCTTTACTGTTCAGTATGACTTAATCAATAGAGTAGCAACCTATCCAACGCCACTCTCTGATTTCGAGGATACTGACGCTGGTGGTGGGCATTTTTTGTTTTCTAGTTTCCATTCTTTTTTCTTTTAATATTTTCGTGCATTTTGAATCGTTTTATGGTGGCTTTCAGACTGTGATTGTAACCGACCACGGTAACTATGATGTTTCAACTCGTGTACACAATCGGCGAGCAGAAGAACATTGGTGGCGGAAACTTGCGTTGGAAGTTGTCACAGAGTGTCCTTCACAGCGCGAGACGTCATTTCGGTTCCATGTTGGACCAATTTGGTTCGGACGCTATTGAGTTAAAACGCGCCGAGGAGGGTCGATCTGCATTTCCTCACATCCGCTTGCTAAACGACAAGCTGAACACGAGCTTGTGTGAGAGGATCGCTGAAGACATTCTCGGTGGGCGAGACGAGGATCTCGCGATTCTTGAGCTGCAACGACATCAAATGGAGTTGGTTCAAAATTTTGTCTTAGACGACTCCGTATCACTCGAGCAAATTCAAGGAGTTCTCCCTCAAGAAGGACCGCTACTCCACATTGTCTTGATCCTGCGTGGTCTTCTTTGTTATGGAGTCCTTGTGCACGCGCTTCGCATGCGGTGGCGTGTGGATTATGGAGTCAGGCTTTCAGGGCAACCAAAGATGGCAGTACCATTTCGGGCCAAGGATGTCCCGGTGGAGCGTGCTGAATACGGCCATCCGGATGTGGCGATCATGCTCACTCAACTGAGCTATTACAACAGTGGCCTCAGTGATGAGCAATTGCTGGAGGCCTTTCAGAGGCTCCACAAATTGTCCAACCAGGACCATGAGTACAAACGATGGTTGAAAGACGTTAATGGGGGCTTGCCAGCAACTTTGTCTGATGTGAATCTCGACGACTTCGTGCAAAGGAAGGAGAAACGCTTTGCCTTGTTACGTCGCAATATGCGGGTGATCGACTTTTGGCTATCCACGGTTGTCTTCCCTGTCGAATGCAAGCAATTTGAAGAAAAGCTCGTGGCATCGGCATGGGATATATGTAGTGGACAGCATCCGGTGTGTGGATTCAGTGGCACGAAAGACACCCGCCTTCTACTGCCGACCTTCATAATTCAACGGGATTTACCTGAACTCCAAGGCACTGACGGCGTTGTCATTGCCAATCTTCTGCGGGCAGAGAATCAAACATATCAGAATTTTGCATCACACATCGACGGGCGTGGGATTCTGAAGCATGTCATCGACCACCAAGCACATGTTTTGCTTGACGTTGGAGCTCTTATGGTAGACCTGAGCAATCGAGATGTGGCCACTACTTGGCTTCAAATGGTGCCCGGTAAGCAAGAAATCGAAGCTGCTATTTACTTTGACGACCGGGACAATCAGATCATGGCCGTGGACCGAGACGGACACGATGCGCCGCTACTGCTATCACCATATCACCGAAAGGTGGATGCTTGTGTTGTGTACCTTGACGACGTGCACACGCGTGGAACGGATTTGAAGCTCCCAGTGGGCTACCATGCGTGTGTCACGCTAGGCCGCGGGATCACCAAAGACCGTCTGGTTCAAGCATGCATGCGCATGCGCATGCTTGGAAATGGTCATTCCGTGAGCTTCTGGGCGTCGCATGAGGTCCATACTTCGATTCGATCGACCTCTCTTGGTTTCGATAGTAGGCAGATTACAAGCGAAGACGTGCTAGGTTGGGTCACCCGAAACAGCGTCCAAGCGATCAAGGATGGCTTCCGGCATTGGGGCGCACAGGGCATCACACACTGTCGCCGGCAGACTGTGGATCGCTTAGCATCAATACGAACCATGTCATTGCAGACATTAGGTGAGCTCAACACGCAAAAAGAGATTGTTGACCTTGCTGAATGCTATGGAAATGTACGAAGAGCGACGCTTTTACCGAAAATCATATCAAAGTGGCTATACAATGCGGCTAAGAACATGCAAGATGGTCCTGGTCTCGAGACAGCTAGCGCCGTGAAGACCATGACGGAGCTAGGCCGTCCGATTGTGAAGAGGGTAAAGGAATATGCTGCCAGTGTTGAGTGTTGTGCTCAAGTCTTGGACGAAGAGCAGGAGCGGGAACTAGAGCATGAATTGGAGGAAGAGGAAGAAATGGAAAGGCCAGGGGCAGCCACACCACATGTACCTCTTATTTCTCCTGATGTCCTTTCTCTGGCCTCAGGGCGGTTCAACCGTTGTAGCCGAGAGTTTTTACCTGCTTTGGAAGCGCTGCGGTCCTGCAAATCGTTGTGGGAACAAGCCGAAGTTGCAGCATGGAGTAGCCAGTTTTATGTCACGCGGGAATTTGCAACTGTAGTGTCACGGAATAGTCCAATCAGGGGAGCTGATTTTTTGCGACCGGTGACATGGGTGGTAGTTGTTGACGAGGTTATTGTGCTTTTGAGCTCATTTGAAGCCAACGGGCTGATTCCAAAGTTTCGAAGTGGAGAAGGCCTTTCCCGTCTTCATATGTTTGCGCCACGCCTTCGTGAAGGTCAGGACTTGCTGCTGCGGGAGGATGCACTGGTGTTGCCTGCTGCGAGATGTAGGGAGGATATGGTTAATCGATTGCCTCTCGTTGCCCAGTTACTTGCGTTTTCAGGAAATGCCTTTTTTGCAAGCAAGGCTGAAGAGTCTGCTTATTGCGACTTTTTGGGTCTGTGTCCTCGCCCTCGCCCTCCAGCTCAAGAGGATGCATTTGAGCGTGGCGACATCGGCTTGGATGGCTTTGTCCTTCCAGAGAAGCGGGATGTGGTTTCTCCCTTACTGAAGGTGGCATGTGGTTTTCAGAGAAGTCCTGTTGGATTTGTAGACCAGCTGCTCTCTGCTCGTGGGTGGCATGGCTACCCGTCCTCTTCACATGTGGGTCAGATTTTGTCCATTGGGAGGTGCGCCAATAATTTACCTAGTGAGGCATTAGAGGATGCGAACAGTGATGAAATGTCCTGCTCGAAGTCATCGAGGCGCAGGGTATGACTGCAGTTTCAGAGCATGAAGGTATGATTTATTCTTATTCAGTTTGGTTCTCAAGTCACAA
The DNA here is from genome assembly GCA_963969595.1 of Neckera pumila. Lineage (NCBI taxonomy): Eukaryota > Viridiplantae > Streptophyta > Bryopsida > Hypnales > Neckeraceae > Neckera > Neckera pumila. Next base: position 12,873,643 of record OZ018410.1, on the reverse strand, counting down.
GCAGGCTGTGTATCTGTTAGACTCATGTACGAACGGCTACACGTTTCATATTCGGGGCTTCGAAGCTCTTGTCAATGATTCTTTAGAGTTGAACCTGGAATTCAACGTTTTCCTGGCATTTATCAGTTCATTCTTCTATTGCAACTTTAATCTGGCATTAGAATGTTACGAGTGACGGTTGCGGGATTTCGAGAGTCTCTTACATCAGAAGAACCTGGTCTGACTTAGGATTTGTTTATGCTGCTTGTGAGGTTTCAATGTTTGATAGGGAATTTGTATAATCATTACCATGCCTCAACGATGTCGCTAAGGTCACTGTTATAATGTGTTTCTATTCTCGAAAATGCAGGAAGCTGAGACAATGTATATGCTTCAAGAAGGAAGACGTGCCATCCTGTAGCCACTTCACTGAGATTATTGAAGGACAAGGATTTATTGGCTCTCAATCGGAAGGGTGAAGGCTTTTTGCATTTACAATAGTTACATGTACAGTGGATGTGTGGAGATTAGAGCAGCCCTCGAAATGCTGGTTTGCTACATTTTCCGGAGACAGTCTCTCGTAGCGTAGCGTAGCCGCTTGTAAGTATTGGCTAAAGTTCATAGTATATATCGCCTAATTTTGTTGGTCGGCAGCTTGGACCGCCGAGGGTCATTGCTATTTTGCTGTGATGGTCTGACTTCGGATTTGTACTTTTAGTGCGTGTGACACTAGTTTACGAAAGACACACGATTTGTAATATATTCAAATTAATGCAGGCTAAAATATTACTGTATTGTTTTAAATCTCTTTTGTGTTGTAGTGACACTAATTTTGCGTACTCCCAATTAGTATAAATCGGTGTAGTTTGCAAGACGAGTCCCTTGAGCTAGCAGTTTCTCTTGAGTGCCTTTTTTTCTGGCCAATGTATTCAGGAAATTGTTCTCATCTTCGTAGAGTATGCAGTACAGATTTTAGAGGCTATATGTAGTCACTCGATTTTGGCGTTCTTGTAAGTTCAGCAACCTCAATTTTCTGTGTCCTTTGCACTTGCGCATCAAGGTATGATGCAAGTGCTGTACTCAGCGCACTTGTGTATGCTATCTTGAGGGTCATCTGTTTGTGCCTGAATCTGCAATTGGCAAATTATCATTAATGTTCAGACATCGTTGGTGAACTTCGACCATCTTTAATGAAGTCCAGGTCTAATCAGGGCTTTTATTTTTGGCTTTCTGGTGCCAAATTGCACCAGAAAGAATAATCTGGTTAAAAAATGGCAAAAAAATGGCAAAAAACTTGGATGAAATCTCCAAAAAGAATTCAAAGTAAGAAAAAGATGGATGAAATTGCCAGATTGTGGATGAAAACCGAATTATAGACATCATCAGGAAAGTACCCCTCCATTGAAACAATATTGTTTCATAGGGCCCACAGTCTAATAAAGAAACTTTACTATTACAGTATAGAGAGAGTACTGCAACAATATAGCTTCAATGGGTCCATTGAAACTATACTGTTGCAGTATTGTCGTCAATACTGTAATAGTAAAGTTTCTTTACTGGACTGCGGGCCCTCAGTATTGCAACAACACTGACACAATGGGGGGGTTAGTTCCCGATGATGTGATGTGTATATTTTCTATCTAATATAGATGAATGTTGAATTTTGAAGCATGACTGCAAAATTTTATATCGCCACTAGGGCACTTCTTAAAAAATGAAAAAAAAAGCCATGGGTCTAATTGAAAGTGTATTGGTGGAACCACAGAGAGAGATGAGTTACAAAAAAAATCAGTCAGTAAAGTGTCTGAATCAAGTGGGCAATTCATTTCTTCAATGTTTCCGATCATCTATTTGTTGATACCCATTTCAATTAGTTAGTAATAGGTTTAAGTAAACCCAGAAAGTGCAGCCTGGTCACCGTGAAAATCACCCCTTATGGTACCCTGCCGTGTGAGTCTTTTGTGCCAAAAAGATAAAAGTAGTTATTGGAAGTCAATTTTGCATAAAATTCCAAGAATAACATCCACAACTCTCTTTAACCATAAAGATTGGCATCCAGTCATTGGCTGATTTTTGGCCTTCATGTCCTTCAAGGGTTAAGATCTTGCAAAAAAAAGCTGACCGCTGACTATTCGAAGAGTAATTTTCATGTAAGATGGTGATTAAGAAGAGAGCTAGCTAATGTTTCGTTATTAAAAATGTAAATTAGAAAAAAAAAGAATCTCCTGCAGGTTGTCCTCCTGCTTCGTTTTACCCAAGCTTCATTCTGGTCATGAATAAAGTAATCTACAAAATTTTCTTGATTTTTATCGCTCCAGGAGCCATATACTCAGAAAGAATCATTTAAAAACCTCCAGTATGTACTCCAGCTTGGTAGTTTCCACCGCCTCGTTTTTTTTCTTCACGTGCCGATTTGAAGCATTTCAGATTAGAGAAATAGCTATGAATTCAAATTTAAAAGAAAAATATCTTCAAATAAACATTATTTATGAATAAACATTTTCTTCTACTCCAAGTCCTATTATCTTGCAATAAGTGAAGTCCAAGTTCTTGAAAATTTTACCACATACCATATTCCAAATATTGGTCTCTAATATCTATTGTTTGAATTTCAAATAAATTTTCTTCACATTGCACAAGAAATCATCAAAAACTGACTAGTGCATTGCCAATGCACTTAATCTCTTTACATTGTACGTTGATTTAGAGTAAGCTAGACCATATATTTTCTTCTAAAACTTTTTATGAGTAAACCTAACATCATATAAGTATGAATGGCCAAAATGCAAAGCAAAAAATTTATTGCAGAAGGCTCAAACTCTATTGGCTGTATTTTGCAAGAAAATAAAATAAAAAAAATTCACTTCAAATGTTATAATCTTTCAATTTATGTGGTCAAAATAGGCTGAAATATTTTAAGCACATTGCTTTACTTGCTTAATACATTTTTTGAATGGTTCAAATTCAAAAAAATTAATAAGTTTTTCATTCTGGACAATGCATAAAATATGGGCAGTTTTGGACTTTTCCTCTTCCAAAACACACATTGACCTTTAGGAATTAATAACAAATTTACTATTGAACATATCATGATCATAAGCATGTAGCTCTTTAACGAGAATTTACTTCTTCCTTATTGAGTACTCAAAACAAAAGTTATATTGCCTTGAATTTCAGTAGAAAAAAAAACAGCCCTCCGGAGGGTTGCTCTAGATTAATATGGCCAAGCTGTTTCAAGCTTGGCTTGCAATCTTGAAAATGGCTGCTGGTGAGCCAAAACAGTCAGCTAACTCAGCTTTCATATATTTTTTTTTAAATTTTAAATTTTTTTTTCATATTTAAAAAATTATTATTATTAATTTTTTACTCGCAAATTTGGGTTCTTGCGCCATTGTCATAACAGAAACTGCTACGCAAAAATAGGGCAAAAAATAAATTTTCAACCCCCAAAAACACTATTTCAGGATCCTTCAGAGGGCTGTGGGGCAACTCTTTGCAGGCCTGAAATTTTTTCTAATGTTTTTGGTAGCTTGGGCAATTTGAGTATCTTTTGGGCACCTTTTGCAAAAATGTTCATCAAATTTGAAATTTGGCATAGACATAAATAACAAAATACGAAACACAATTATCAAAAAAAAACTTAAATCTCAATTTGTGAACTAAGAGGAGTCAAATTTTATTAGCAATGTTGAAATGGCTTCAAGAATAAGCATTTTCTTCTACTTCAAGTCCTATTATCTTGCAATATGTGAAGCCCAAGTTCTTGAAAATTTTACCACATATCATATTCCAACTTTTGTCTCTAGTACTTATTGTTTGGATTTCAAATAAATTTTCTTCTCATTGCACAAGAAATCATCAAAAATTGACTAGTGTATTGCCAATGCACTTAACCTCCTTACATTATAGGTTGATTTAGAATAAGCTAGATTCAAAATTTTGCATCTAAAATTTTTTATGAGTAAACCTAAAATAGTAAAATCATACAAGTATAAATGGCCAAAGTCTTTATCTCTGGACAAAGCCAAAAACTAATTGTAGAAGGCTCAAATTCTAATGACTGTAATTTGTAGGAATAAAAAAAATATATTTTCTCAATTCAAATGTTATAATCTTTCAATTGATGTGGTCAAAATGGGCTCAAATATTTTCCAAACATTTCCTTTTTTATTTAATACATTGTTGGTATGCTTGAAACTCAAAAAAACTAATTTGTTTTTAGTTTTAGACAATGCACTAAATATGGGCGGTTTTGAACTTTTCTACTTCCAAAACACCCTTTGGCCTTTAGGGGTTACTAACAAGTTTATTATTGAACACTTCAAGATTATAAATATATACCCCTTTAGTGAGAACTTACTTTTTCCTAAATGAGTATCCAAAACAAAAGTTATATTGCCTTGAATTTTTTAGGTAGCTTGGGCAATTTGAGCATCTACTGCGCACCTTTTACAAAAATGCTCATCAAATTTTGAAATTTTGAAAATATATAACTAATGAAATATGGAACACAATTATCAAAAAAGAATTTGAATCTGAAATTGTGAACTAAGAGGAGTCAAATTTTATTAGCTATGTTGGGATGGCTTCAAGAATAAACATTTTCTTCTACCTTGTTCTATTATCTTGCAATATGTGAAGTCCAAGTTCTTGAAAATTTTACCACATATCAAATTCCAACATTTTGTCTCTAGTACTTATTGTTTGGGTTTCAAATAAGTTTTCTTCTCATTGCACAAGAAATCATCAAAAACTTACTAGTGTATTGCCAATGCACTTAACCTCCTTATATTGTAGGTTGAGTTAGAGTAATCTCGACTCCATGTTTGCTTCTAGAGTTTTTTATGAGTAAACCTAACATCATAAATGTATGAATGGTAAAAGTCTTCATCTTTGTGTAAAGCCAAGAAATTATCGTAGGAGGGCTCAAGCCTCAAAGTCTTTTGGCAGTATTTTGCAAAGAAAAAGAAAAGTTGTTTTCTCACTTCAAACGTTACATCTTTCAATCCATGTGATCAAAATGGGCTCAAATATTTTCCACACATCGCCTTATTTGTTTAATACATTTTTTGAATGGTTCAAATTGAAAAAAGTTAATTAGTTTTTAATTTTAGAACATGCATAAAATATGGGCGGTTTTGAACTTCTCTACTTCCAAAACACCCTTTGGCCTTTAGGGGTTAATAACAAGTTTACCATTGAACACTTCAAGATCATGAATATGTATCCCTTTAGTGAGAACTTACTTATCTAAATGAGTATCCAAAACAAAATTTATGTTCTCTTGAATTTTCTAAGTAGTTTGGACAATTTGAGCATCTTTTGGGTACCTTTTGCAAAAATGTTCATGAAATTTTGAAATTTGGCATTTGTACAACTAATAAAATATGGAACACAATTATCAAAAAAATTTAAGTCTCAATTCGTGAACTAAGAGGAGTCTAATTTTATTAGCTATGTTGGGATGGCTTCAAAATTAAACATTTTCTTTGACTTCAAGTCCTATTATCTTGCAATATGTGAAGTCCAAGTTCTTGAAAATTTTACCACATACCGTACTCCAACTTTTTGTCTCAAATATTTATTGTTTGAATTTCGAATAAATTTTCTTCTCATTACACAAAAAATCATCACAAATTGACTAGTGTATTGCCAATGCACTTAACCTCTTTACATTGTAGGTTGATTTAGAGTAAGCTATACCCTATATTTGCTTCAAAGACTTTTTATGAATAAACCTAACATCATATAAGTATGAATGGCCAAAGTTTTCATCTTTGTGCAAAGCCAAGAATTTATTTTGTAGTAATAAAAAAAGTTTTATTCTCACTTGAATGTCATAGTCTTTCAATCCGTGTGGTCAAAATGGGCTCAAATATTTTCTACACATTCCCTTACTTGTTTAGTACATTTTTTGAATGGTTCAAATTCAAAAAAAATTATTTTGTTTTAAATTTTGGACAGTGCATAAAATATGGTCGGTTTGCGACTTTTCTTCTTCTAAAACACCCTTTGGCCTTTAGGGGTTAATAACAAGTTTACCATTGAATACTTTAGGATCATGAATATGTACTCCTTTAGTGAGAATTTACTTTTTTCTAAATGAGTACCCACAACAAAAGTTATATTGCCTTAAATTTTTTGGAATAGCTCGGGCAGTATGAGCAATTTTTGGCACCTTCTGCAAAAATGCTCATGAAATTTTGAAATTTGGCAGAAATATAACTAATAAAATATGGAACACAATTACCAAAAAAACACTTAAGTCTCAATTTGTGAACTAAGAGGAGTCAAATTTTATTAGCTATGTTGGGACGGCTTCATGAATAAACATTTTCTTTTTATTCAAGTCCTATTATTTTGCAATATGTGAAGTTCAAGTTCTTGAAAATTTTACCACATATCCCACATTTCAAATTTTTGTCTCTAATACTTACTGTTAGGATTTCAAATAAATGTTCTTTTATTGCACAAGAAATCATCAAAAATTGACTAGTGCATTGCCAATGCACTTAACCTCGTTACACTGTAGGTTGAATTAGAGTAACCTAGATTTGTTTCTTAAACTTTTTATGAGTATCTAACATCTTATAAGTATGAATGGCCAAAATCTTCATCTTTGTGCAAAGCCAAAATGTTATTGTAGGAGGGCTTGAAGTCTGTTGGCTCTATTTTGTAGGAATAAAAAAAATGATTTTTCTCACTTCAAACATTACAATCCTTCAATCCATGTGGTCAAAATGGACTCAAATATTTTCCAAACATTGCCTTACTTGTTTAATACATTTCTAGAATGGTTGAAACTCAAAAAAATTAATTCGTTTTTAATTTCCGAAAATGCATAAAATATGGGCGTTTTTGGACTTTTCTACTTCCAAAACACTATTTGGCTTTTAGAGTTTAATAACAAGTTTACCGTTGAACACTTCAAGATCATAAACATGTACCCCTTTAGTGAGAATTTACTTTCTCCTAAATGAATACCCGAAACAAAAGTAATGTTGCTGTCGCAACCAGAATTTTTGGTTTTCCCTTGCTTACCTAAAAGTTGGAACGGAAATAAGTAATTAGAATCCGGATCCTGCTAGGAGGCAGAAAAAGACTGAAGATAGACAAAGCTAATGCAATAAGGGATAAACTGGATCTGATCCGATCCGATCCGAGTATTAGTACTTAGGAGCGGAATCACATTTGGAACTTATCTCGGATCGGACTAGGGTTGAACCGGATTGCTGTGAACCGGACTGGAAGAGGTCATGATGACTAGTCAAGGGTCCTGGGACTATATAAAGGCTGGTCTTCCCCATTTTGCTCCTTTACTTTCCTCGAGTTTTGGAGCTGACCTTGAGCACTTTAACGCTTTTGTCTGCGCCAAAGCCGTTGTGTTCGTGGAAACGTCAGTGTGAGTGTGTTAGAGTGCAGGAGAGGTCGAGTTTGTGTGGGCTGCAAGTTTGTGTTTTCTTCCGGTTGAGATCGGATGAGAGAGAGTGAGGAACGGGACATGCGGCTAGGAGAGAATGAGGTAGCGACTGGAACAGGTCCAGCTAGCCAAGTCCATATCCATGCCTCATCTTTGCAAGAGTAGACCGGGAGCGCCTAGTTCCTCCTCCAAGATTAAGCTCTGGAAAGTAGTTCTGGTTATACCTTTCGAGGAGCCAGCGAGAACCAAACTCATGGAAGACCTCAACGCTATGGGCTGTTTGGAGTTGATGGATAAACCTTGGGGGTTTAGAGACAAGCGGATGGTAAGAGAGCTGAAGGGCAAAATGTCGAATCAGTTCAACAATACTGTCCGGGGCGCCCAATCGAGTGGAAAGAAGAGAGGTGGAGAGAGGTCTACAACTTCTGGTTAGGGGGTTCAGGCATGGCGGCACGGAGGACTGAGTTTATCCATGATAAGTTTCATGGAGAGCCGAGCAATAAGGACGGATATGCGGTCGCGGATTGCATAGACGATTGGCACCTCCGCCTTCTCCAGTTCCTGATTTTGATCATCCACCTGGAGAAGCCGACGAGGGTGACGATGACCATCTGCAACACTGTTTTTGGGGCCCTGAGCGGGGAACGAAAGGTGAACTGGGTACGGATCTTTTGCGATCTGGTGTCCCAGCTTGTGACGAGAGTTGGAAAGAGTAGGGCCACTCCTTTGAGTCCCTATCTCTTTCACCTCTACCAGCGCAACCAACTCCTCACCGACACAGAGGAAAAGACATAGAACATTCAGGAATCCATCCTGAAATATGGGGAGTTGGGTTTGGATGACAAACCGGAGGACGTATCCGGATTTGAACCCAAGACGAAAGAAGAAGATGAGGAGGAGCACCTCAGGACGAGGAAGCAAATGAAGACAACGCCTCCTCATAAGAGAAGAACCCCTCCTACCAACCAGTCTATTCCTGAACAGGGACCAAAAGTGGAGATGCCGGAGGCCGAAGATCCAAATGATCTGTTCAATTAGCTGACCATTATCCTTTGCGGAATATGAGCGGATTGGGAGATCAAGAGGACGACCCTCACTAGTATCGGAGAGCTGGTGGGTGCACCGGGAGACAGTAGGCTACCGGGTAAGTTAACACAGCATATCTCCAATCCGGATGAGCATCGAAAGCAGGAGGCGGAGATTTGTCGGCTTCAGGAGGAAGTCGACACTTTGAAGGCAGAGATGGTCGCCTTCAAAGAGGATAAGACCGCAGTCCGGGAAATGGCGGACGCAACCCGGAAGGTGGCCGAAATGGTGAAGGCCACCCTCGGAGCGTCCGCATCCGCTGCTCTCAAGGAGGAGTTATTTGACAAGGGAGTACACAAGGAGAAGAAAGTATCCGGTTTCCGGATAGTTCGGATCCTGACCGACTTTATCGATCGAGCAGAAGCGGCAATGGTGGCGGCAAGAGAGGCAGCCGACTGGATGGACGTCAGCAGCCAAAAGCTAAACGGATCCATGTACTCCAGGGAGATCCAACTTTCGAACCTCTCGCTGCCGGAATCGTTCGCGGCAGGAGGATCAAATCCGAGGGAGCCCAAGGATCGGACTCCCGAGTCAAAGAAGAGCCAACAAAGGCTTGGGCCTGGACAAGCGATCCAGCTAGATTCATCGCCAGGATCAGATCTTCCGGATCCTGCTGCTGGGGAGCGGAGCAAGAATCTGACAGAAGTCTTCAACCAACTATTTGCAGAACCCAAGAGTCCTACACTGGGTGGGGGAGTTGCAAGGTAGGTAGGTAGGAATGTATTTTTGTAAGATAGTTAGGACTGGATCGGATGTTGATCCGGTCTGGCCGGTTAGGATCGGACCCAGAAGTTCCACACGGATTTTTGGGGGCCTTTTTGCCTTTATAAATTAGTTGTATATAAGCCAGCCCTTGCTTAGGAGCTGCGAGTTTTTTCACCCAAATTTTGCTTGTACCTTCTATTGGCTTTTTGTTGTGTGTCTCTCCTGTGTGTGGCAGGACTGTGTGGTGAGGAGTTAGGAAGGCACACGCTAGTTTGGGGGTGATTTCTCCCTTTGGTGTTCTTGTTTTGATCTTATGTGCAAGTGAGCGGGTTGTAAAAGAGTTAGGAGTGGATTTCAGTTCCTCGGCACTTCTAAGGTTTAGGTTTCCGGGCGAGACAGCCGTGGTTAGGCTAGGCGGATAGGGAAGGATTCCTTAGTCGCGCTAGAACTCCAGGGTGGGAAATCCGGTTGAGTGTCCGATCTCCTGAGAGATCTCGCTGCCCTAGTTGGTAAATGGAAGTGCTTTAGTTGATGTTGGAACGAACAAGTATACTTGTAACCATTTGACTTTATATAGATGGAACTTGGCGCTAAGGTCATTGTAGTATGAGAGGATCGTATGGGGGGTCTTTGTGTGACCTGTGATCCAGAGAGTTCTTTGGGTTGTTGTGAAGGATCAAACTGGATCCAGATTAGTGTAGGAGATTGGAGGATAGAAAAGTGGGTCTTCAGCCACTATAAGTCACGGAAGGAGTGGCAGGCCTGCCATTCTCAAAAGCAAGTGGCAAACCCTTTGATGGTGAAACAGAGGTAAAACTAAACCGAATGAGAGTAAGAGTGAATAAGAGTTGATCAGACCGGATTGGATACATTAGATGATATTTGGGGGTCTTGGAGGGCCATTTTAGGCCTGTTCCTTGATTTGCCCAGATTCAGTGAATGCCGGTACGGATGTGTCAGAAAAAAAAAATTTAAGAAAAAAAAAAAAATCATTTTAAGCAATTTTTTTTTTTTTTTTTTTTTTTTTCCAAAAAATGACGTGGCAATCGCTTGACCACGTTAGCCAGCTGCTGCTGCTGCGTTTCCGAAGTCTGGGAACGTAGCAAACAGCAGGGGAACTCAGAGCCCTCCAAGACCCCCGAATGGCCGAATCTCCTCTAATGGTTGGCCGGATCAAAAAAGGAAAGAAGGGTCTGCTTGTAGTTTTCATGTTGTTGTGTTTCCGGTTGTGGTGTTAGGACCGGAAAGGAAAATATTGGTATTGACTGAGCTTAGAGACTAAATAAGGCTAGATACTTCACAGAATCTCGCGGGTTTGATCTTTAGAGTCACTTTATTATACTTTAGAGTGGTTTTTGGGAGTATAACTGGGAATTTGCTTGCCTTGTGCTGCGACACCAATTACATCGGTCATCCGTTTCAGGTTTTTCTTAAACAAATTCTTCCATGCACTTGTTCGAACTTTTCTATCATCCACTTTTTCTACCCACTTTTTAGAGCCGTTTATGACATCCACATTGTTCATCCATTCTTGTCATCCATTTTTTCATCCACGGTTTTCATCCACTTTTCATCCAATTTCTTCATCTACTATTTCACCTTACTCCACCCTAAAATTAAATTTTCCGCCAATATGTAAGTCCCAAAACTTCAACATTCCCAGCTCCCTGCTCAACGTTTCCTGTTCACCGCTCACCGCTCACCGATCCATGCTCACCGATCCACGCTCATGTGCTAGCAACGTCCGTCGGGAAACTTAGTAGTGTGAGCGGAGAGTAGAGAGCAGAAAGCGGAGAGCAGAGAATTCAAATTTTGGTAATCAATTTCGACATAAAGAGTACCTATTATCGTGGAATTTGGAGTTATTTTAAACCAAATTTGTTTAAAATATACCCCAATTCTGTGGAGTTTCAAAAAATATTTGCTGAGATTTTTGGAAAGGTATCCCAATGCCGTGGATTTTCAAAAATATTTGCCGAGATTTTGTTTGAAATGTACCCCAATTCCGTGGAATTCTTACATCTAATTAAATCTAACAGTAAGTAAAACCTAAAAGCGTTGAACACTGAATTTCTAATGAAGGACTTTGTAGAATTGTTTTTTTATAATGTAAGGATGCAATTAGGGTTGAAGTCATCAAAACAAGTTTACAATCAAACAAAATTCCAAGATAAAGTACAAGAGGACTTGCAAGGACACACATAAATAAAACCAAATCCCAACTCATATAAAATCCAAATCAAAACAAAGCATAGGAGTTTAGGTCACTAAATCCAGAAGGCCCCATCAACGGCTAGAACTACCACTATCCTCACCCTGCTTAGCCTCTAGATCTATGTATTCCAAGACACGCTTATTGAAACTGCGTGCGCGAGTAGGGGGTGGTAATGGTGCCTCCGCAAACTGATGCGCAATCCCACCAGCATATGGAGGGAGCTCAAATGCCTTAGGAGGACTTGCAAACATGTTTGCAGTGAGGACACAAATTGGACTCTCCCTTGGAACTCTGAATAGTCAAGAAAACTAAACAATTAAGCAGAAAGAAGAAATAAGGAACGGAGAAGGAGAAACTACAAATAAACAAAGAAGAACTCAAACAACAAACTTACGCACAGAGCAAATGGAAGTTGCACTTTGCCATCTTCTGAAGAGGCGGAGCAAAAACAAACCCTTGCGATCGGGCAACTTGATGGGAAGCAATCTCTGGATCAGGGTCTTGCATGGCTAGAAGGAGGGCGACGAAAATGTTGAAATCCGCCTCGAGAGCCACAATATGGTGCTGAAGTGCACGGCACGCTTTTATAGAAGCACCTAAAACATTTAGAACGACATTGTGAGAAGTTGTAACACAAAGAAATAAAGTAGTGGAAAGAGGAAGACGAAAAATCAAAGAAGTTGAAAACAAACCTAGACCACATTGCCAAATCCATCACAATGTCGTCCTTGTCGGTGAAGGCGGAAAAAAGGATGGAATAAAACTCGTGACGTTTCTCATGAGCACCTCTCCAAGGCACGCCGTCCTCCCTCATAGCCTAATTTTTTTCATCCATGAAACTGTTGAGCCAACCATCCCTCTGGAGGTTGTAACCCATCTTATCAAAAGTTGTGCTCCATACCTTAAGAACAGAGTTTACCCGAACTAACACTTTGATGAAGAACTTGCGAGTCTAAAAAAATGAACATGAATGTGTTAGTATTAATGAATCCACAAAATGCAACGAAATTTGACTTAAAGTAGAGGGAGAAAAAATTACCACTCCCGTAGGAACCATGGGTGACTGAAGGTTGAGGTCGTTCATGCCAAACCAGTCTTCAGCCACGTAGAACTTCATAGTGTGTGCCCAATTATGGATATCCCTCGATACATCGGGATTAGCGGCATGAATGAAGACGAGGATGCTATCGTCATGGAGGTTGGCATTTGCAAAGGCAAATAGAACCTCAAAGTATGAAGTAGACCGCCTATTCCAAATTGAAATATTATCGGAACAGGTAGAGATCCATGGCACACGCAGGTTCTCGGGCACATCTACAAAGAGCAGATCGATGCCCATGTGAACCTTCTCCTTGGCATTGGACCGAGTACGACCCGCTCCAACCTACATAGAGAAACTGTTGTGAGAACTTGAAGTAAAAGAAATTGAATCCTAGAAATAAGAATGAATGCAATAGAAAGAGAAATTATATACAAACCTTAGTTAGGAACTCTTGAATGTGGGTGTAGGCTGAATGGCGAGTCCCGGTCTTCATAAGGTGCTCAATGACCTCCACCATGTCCACATTCTCAATAAGGGTGAGCGTGGAACCCGTGGATGGCTTCTCTGAAGAAGTGGCTGAAGTATCTGGTGCAATTGCCTTTCACTTTCGCGGCTCAGAGGGAATGGTGATGTTGCTTTGAGAAGGAGCGGGTGGTGGGTCGACAGGAGCAAAAGAGGGAGCGGGGGCCGGGTCCTCAAGAGCAAAGGAACACTATAAGAAATTGACGTTTTTGGCTGCGTTAGCAAAAAACGCGTCATGTTTTTTCAAACTTTAGGTGTTCTAGAAAACGTGTACATATTTTGCAGAAAACATGTACGTGTTTTGCAGAAAACGTGTACGTGATTTGCAGAAAACATGTACGTGTTTTGCAAAAAATGCGACCATGTCATTGTAGACGGCTACGTTTGTGACGATGTCGACTACGACATAGCCATGATTTTATATAACGTCACATACAGCATAAACTGCCATGTTAGCAAGTAGATTTAGAGAAGGGTAGCCACGTGGCATATTTTGGAAAAAAAATAAAAAATGGATGGATGGACGTCGGGCCAGATGTTTGAAACAACGGGTTGGATGTCGGACTGGATGTCTGAGACAACGTAGGCTAATTATCCCATATCATTTATCTCACCATGGACAAAGAATGGGTACAAATATGACCCTGAAAATGTTCATTTTCACGTAATTTGGTCATCAAAATAAATTTGATGGTAAATGGTAAGTTTTTTTAAATTCTTGGTGAATTCTATTTTTTTATTGTATAGTTTTATTGATTAATTTTTGTTGACTAATTATTTTTTGAAAAATGAGTTGGATGAAAAAAAAGACTGGATGAAAAACAGACTGGATGAAAAACAGACTGGATGAAAAATGGGCTGGATGAAAAACAAATTGGATGAAAAAATGGGCTAGATGAAAAAAATGGGTAGATGAAAAAGTTGCCTACGTGGCCCTCCGTGGATGAAAAAGTTGCCTACATGGCCTCCACGTGCCTTCATTTTGTGAGTTTGAAGACCCTGTTCCGTAGAACGTAAAAAAAAAAAAAGCCATAAATTTGCATGTTTTTTGAGATCCTGTCATGTTTTTTGCATGTCTGGCGTGTCGCAGTTTTAGGTGACATCAACGTTGACGACGGCCATGTCAAAACGGACATCAGACGATGTTTTTTCTGACATTTTAAAAAACGCCAATTTTTTATAGTGGAAGGAGCAACAGAGGGACTTCCAACAACTGCAGTATTGGGGCAAAAGAAGGAGGTGTCAAAGCCTTGGAACCAAAGCGAAGGAACATACATGGTTGAGAAGGCTGGGTACCTGAGCCTGTGCCAACCAACTTGCCCTTTTTGCCTTTGGGCACGTGTATTGGCTTGGCCGCCTTCTCCTTCCCTTTATCCGTTGTCTTGGTCTGTAGAGGCTCCAAGTCAGAAGTATGACCAAGCACCAGAGTTCTAGTAGTCAACAAGGAGTGAAGTGCCACCTCAGAGACAAGGATGAAACCCCTGGAACAATTGATGTACCAACAGCAAGCCTTGAGGTGGGGATCTGGGTACTTTGCAAATTGTATCTCCGTATATATGAATTGGGTAGACTCCAAATTCACCCAGTCCTCCAAGTAAAGTGGTAGAAACGATGTAGAAATAGCTTGCTTGGGAACAAGTTCTTGAAAGATGTACCTGAAACACAAGGCAAAGGTTAGTAAATGAAAGGTGGAAGGAGGACAAGAACGGCAGAGAGAATGTGCGGAATGGATTCAAACCTGTAAATCACGCGTTGTATAGTCTGGCGACCACCAAACTCATTTAGATCGGAGGCTTTGAAGAATCTCGGATTTGCATTGTCATCAAAGAACTGCCCGAAGGCCGTGTCCAACAGAAAGATCCTCCAACGGTCAACAAATTCCGCAGGTCATAATACACCCGTGGAGACATTCCAATCAATGGATCGAGCAAAGCTCAACTCCATGGAAGCAAACTCCTCTACCACATCATGCTCCAACTGCATTATCACAAGTAGAAAGTAAGAATCCCAAAGAATGGTACAAAACGAATTTAAAAAGGGGAGAGCAGTTAGAAAATGGACTTGAGCCCAGAAAGACATTTTGTTCAGCCAAACGTCAAGAATCCTCTCCTTAAGAGGCACTATGGAGGGGAACTTGTTACCGCCACAAACAATAGGGGAGGAATTCCACCACCGGAGCCAAGAGGTCTTGAAGCAAGGTTGGACATTTGCTGTGGCAATCTTATGGAGCTTCTCAATTGTCATGTCTGGAATAGGGTTGGTGGAGAAGTGCTAATCAATCTAGAGACAAGACCCATGGCTAAGAATATGAAAAAGAATGTTGAAGTGGAATGCGACAAACTTGAACTTGAGAGGAGGGAGAAGATAACCTCGTCAAAGAATGCTGGCTTGTGATGCAAGTTTGCTACGACAACGTACTTCTCAAAGCTCTTGGTACGAATAGACTTTCTAGCCTTTTCTTCAGCTAAGGTCATGGCCTTCCAAATATCCACAGCAGTCCTTTGATTCATTGGTGTTGCATCCTTGTAGGCTAGAGCAGCGGTATCAACAGCAGCCGAGATTTCCCTCTTGTGAGTACAAATGTTAGCCCATGCAAATTGCGAGAGTGACAACCAGCAAGAAGAGCAACTAGATTAAGGATTACCTTATAGAGGAAGGAAACAAAGACGTCCATTATAAGAGGGTACCATGTGGGAACCTTTGACTTGGTGGTGGCACATACCTGGTAATTGTCCTTGGAAATCAAGTCAACAAAAGCCTCCAAGGGCAAGGCATCAAAGGTGCGGATGCGAAGGAGTTTTGCCGGCATGCTAGATTTGACGTGGTCGTTCTCAATT
This sequence comes from Neckera pumila, assembly GCA_963969595.1. NCBI lineage: Eukaryota > Viridiplantae > Streptophyta > Bryopsida > Hypnales > Neckeraceae > Neckera > Neckera pumila. Next base: position 12,857,837 of record OZ018410.1, on the reverse strand, counting down.
GACCTACACAAAAGATTAGCAAGTGTAAAGCAAACAAGGTATGAAGGTGACAAAATCATGAAGAAACCAAAAAAAAGGCAAACTTACCAATTAACATTGTTCATGGTGTTCATGAGAACACCATTGTTCTTTCGCGCATCCAAGGCAATGTAGTGTGGCGAAATATGCCAAGACTCCAGCGTAGGTTGAAATTGTTGACATGTCGGTACCAAGCCATGAGACGATGGTTGCCCTCCCAGACGAAGAACATCTTGCCAACCATGTGAACAAGGTCATCATCCTGCGCCATGAGTGAGTCAAACCGCTCACTAGCAGTCTTCCAAAGTGGGTTCCATCCAGAGACGATATCCTTAGTGACATCGACAACCTCATCCTTGTTGTTGTAGATTGACACATAAAAGATGCCGTCGTCGTCGCGGTGGCTAGTGACAAATTCATTCTCCAATTGTTGGACATTGACCTCGTTAATTGGGCGTACAAGAGGCAAGGCACACATTCTGCAGAGGGGAATGCAAAGTCGAGACTTATTTGTGGGTTGAACTCGTAGGCAGTTAATAACCGCTGTTGAGTCATCCTTTTGCTGCACATGGAGTTCATTTTCTTCTATGTCCGGATCAGCTTGCTCCGACGGTTCGACATAACGCGGTAGAGGAGTTGGAGACTACAAACAACACAAGATTTAGTATTGAGCATATCAAATACCAAAACAAATAATTACTTGAATATACAATGTTTATAAATGGAATTCTCCAAATCAATCACCAAATATTCCAAATCAATTACCTCTTGCCCCCCAATAGCAATGTTGTTGGTCACTGCTACAAAATTTGGCACAGGTGGCTCCGGAGCCAAGACAGCTTGAGACGGAATAATCTCCAAGGATTGCAAAAGGTCCATCTCCCCAAACTCCTGTCAATAGAATGCATCCATTAGAACAAGATACATAGTAGTAGAGAACCCGGCAGAACCGCGGGGTTAATCAAGAGTGTCTCAAAAAGCCTCAAGATGGAATTGAAGAACAAGTATTTTATATTAAAATGGCAGAAACAACTTCAGAATTACATAAAGAAGTCGGAATTTCCCTACATTTGTTGTATTCCACCTAGGATTAGTCTCAAATAGAACAAATAAACACAAAACTACTGAAAATGAACAAGAAAAAGCAAGATAGGTCAACTCGAGGGAACCCCACGGAAATGCGGGGTTTCTCAAAGAGTACTCAAAGTTAAGATTTCAAAAATAAATGAAGAAAGGGCATGGCCTAAGGGAACTCCGTGGTTCCGCCAGGTTCCTTTAGATGATACTTGAACCTAAACTCTAAACCAATGAAATCCAAAGTGCAAGGAATCCTAAACTATATTTTCCGTGCCTAAGGGAAGTAAGCAAAGCTGATACTGTGCATCGCCAAATTAGGGGAACCTCGCGGATCCACGACGTTCCCCAGTTAATGCCTCAACCAACTACGCACACAATTGAAATTTATGAAACCCTGACTGCAAGGAATTTAAAAATGCTCGCATTTCTGAAACTCTACATTGCGGCCCCTCAAAAGTTGCAACACGGCGCCTGTGAGCACCAAACTGTGGCGCCTAAAATCACCTCGTGGTTGATATTGAGCGTGGCCGACAATATGCACGGCTGAATTGGGGAAACCCCGCGGTTCCGCGGGGTTCTCCAAGGTGGTGTGTCAACCTTGATATGAAACCCTAACTATAAGTTTTGACTTTGCGCTTGTGTCAAATCCTAAAGTTGAGGGAAGGCGGCTCAAAAAACACCCGCATGCAAGCTGAACCTGAACCGCAAAGCAAAAATTCACAAAGCAAAGAAGTTCCAACTAACCTCTACAGCCGCAAAAAAAGCATCGCCGCTTGATTCCACAACAACGCCATTCTTCTCCGTGTCGCTCGCCATTGCTCTCTGTTGATCAGAAATGCCCTTTGCGGACACTTGTCTCCCTTCTTCTACGTCGTCATCCTTCTCTTCTTCTCCTTGCCATCCATCCACTTCATCCATTTCCTCATCCTTTGTCTACATCCCCCCACCAAAATACAGCAGTTTTTCCTTAGATCCTGAACCCAAAACTTACTATATTTAGTAAATTTTTCTTCGCCCTTTAATCCCCCCGAAGAGACGTCAAGACAGTAAAGGAAAATTTACCAAAACTAAGGGATACCTTTACCAAAACTAAGGAAGAACCAGGTTGACAAGTCATAAGTGTATGCCACTTAGGGTAGACACCGTGGCAAAGGGTTAAAAACTTATTCATCATAGATTCATCCTATTGTATTGTAATGGAGGTCGTCACAACACAACATGTCGTGACCTCACGGCATTGTCACATTGTCACAAACTCATAATAGCCACCCCCTCCTCCATCCCAACTCTTGCACGCACAAGATCAAATGGACAAGAATTTCACTTTTTGAAATAAAATTGAAGAAGGAGGACCGGCAAAGAGAACCCGGCGGAACCGGCGGGTTCCCCCACCTCACCCCTCCGATGCTCTTATAACCCTAATGAATTCTATGCGAGACTGATGTAAAGCTGCACAAAGCCTTAGACTGCAATCGTAGAGCCAAGGGCAACACTCGTGGAGCAGTAGAATGCAACCGTGAAGCGCATGAGGAATAGAAGCTCGCAAGCAATAGAGGAAACTTGCACATTCACAGAAATTCAAAAAACCAAGAGCATTCGATACACTCACTGCAAGTGCATTCAAGAATCTCTCTCCGCTTGCGCCCATTGGCGTCCCACTCAGCTTGCCGTCCGCCTCCATATTCTGTCTCTCACGCTCACACCGCCTCTCTCTAACTTTTTCCAAAACTGCACCGCGCCTCAACTCCCTTGAGTAGCTTCTGTGCTTAGTGAGAACAGTGGCGTAATCAGGTGGCCCTCCAGTGTCTTCCTCGGCTTGCAACGTCCCTTGCCCTATTGAGGCCTTGGCCGTGGGCTTACTAGCTCCGTGCCCGCTTTTAATATATGGTATAAAATTTTTACTTGAATGAGCCACGGTTTTGTTTTTTTCTAAATTTGTCTTGGTGGCGGCTCTTGTTCACTAAAATCCAATTCATTGGTCCCTTCATAAATATTCCCACTACCATCGCTACCCTCTTCTCCCTATTCACACATTTGACATGATTACAGAATATAAGTGCTATCGATTGCAATTTGAATCAGAAAAATCAATAATGCCATTGGCTCATATAACAAATGAGTTTAACTTATCGTACTGACAGAGTCCTCCCTTTCTTCTTCATTTGAATCAGTCTGATTCAAATTTGTATGTTGGTCGCTCTTGGCCATTGCTCGTGAAGGTGAACTTGTGTACTCCACTTCTTCCTCGATTGGCAAAAGGTAAAGAGCTTGAATCTTACACCCTGCCCTCCAAGAACCACCTACTTCCCCCTCAACTGGCTTGCTTAAGTCTAAAGGTGTCCCTTGTCCTTCTATGCTCAGCAGCTCCTTCTTCTTCAACTCGTTTTGCCTCTTCTGCTTTGAGTTAGTAAAAGTCGTGCCGCCCCTTCTTTTCTTACACTTCTACGCTGGATCAACTGTAGAGACTGTATACTGGCTTGGTTCCTTCATATGTGCATCTCGCCAACCCTACAATGCCTCCAGACCACCACTGCACTCTCACGACATCAGACACCCCTCACAGAAGTTGATCCTTCACTAAACTTCTTGTTCTACTCTTAATATGGCAACTATTCCAATTGTAGGGCACAATTGCATGTCATTATCTATTTGTTGCCTCCGCTCTAATTCAAAAAACTAGTGCGCATCAATTCTACCTGACTATTACGGTTGTCTGGCGGCTAGATGATGCCAGCGGCTTTACTAATGATTGCGCTATCTAGAATACTTCTAATTTCTTCTAATTCTTTGTCAGAATTGTAATTATTATGGGATCTATTAGTAGTCAGTGATCGATTATTCATAGATAATGCAGAATGCTTAAGCTCTGAGTTCCTCTTATGTACTACCTCTCTTTGCAAATCTTGAACTTGCTCCTCATTGTTGGTCATCAAATTCTCCTTCTGTCCATTTGCTTTCTTGTGCTCCTTGATTGCATAGCCCTTTGTAGTCTAAACTTTAGCTTTTGCTTCTTTTTGTTGAGGGCTTCATCCTCCACTGTCCCTGCAATAGCTGAGATGGCTGAGCTTCGTGCGCATGACCTTAGGGTTTCCATTCTTGTTCCTGTATCCAAAGATGGATTTGCATCTGTCTTTGCCCTTCACCTTAGCATCAGATTCTCTTTACAAGTGAGTACCATCTGGATCGAACGCGAGATTTTTGATCCTGCTACATCTTTGCTTTCTGTAACCATGCGTGAGAATTCTAGGCTTGATGAGAACGGATCAATGGTTTGGAAGCTGGGCGTTGGCAAATACAGGGTCTATGGACTCACCAATTCTCAAATGGAGGTATTGACTGAAAGCCTTACTCCACTCCGATCCTCTACTTGCACGTTGAACACCCCTCCGATAGTGAGAGTTAAGAGTGAGCCTGGTGTTCAGCCAATCATTGATCTTTCTGATTCCTCTGATGAAGATGCACTCACTTGCCCTACTCCTCTTGTGAATCCTACTCGTTTATCAAAGACTTCCACGTTTGTCATCCCATCTCCCTCTCACCTTGAACTTTCAAATCCTTAGGTACCCTCTTCATCCAAACCACCCAATTGCATTGTTCAATGTCTACGTAGACTAGGTTCTATGCTCTGTAGTCAAAACATCCTCAAGAAGTTAGATTACGATAGATTGAAAATTGAAGAAGTCAATTTCCTCCCCCACGTTTTGATGGTACTCAAATGTTGGTCCTTCCCCCAATTGGAGCCTCGTCTTCTCATACCAAAGCCAAATCCATGGAGGGCATAGATAAGCGGTATGATGGCCATGTCTAGACCAAAACTCAGACCACCAACGTTAGCAACGACCTTGGCCTTGTGTTCCGCTCATCAACTTGCTTTAGCCACCTTCAGTGCCAGAATCAAAAGTGCAACTACCTTCAACGTGCTCACCGAACCTCCACGGTGAACGATACCGACTTCCACGGCTTTACCAAGGATCTCTTCTCCATTGGTGGTCCCCCGCCAATCACCTCCACTCTTGTATGCAGGATTTGCAAAGAGCTTCCTAAATGCCTTGAACTTTGTGATGCTAAGATCTTCTACGTCCACGGCAAGCACTCTTCTCAGTGAGGCTGCATTCATATCGGCAACCATCAGCACCCTGTCAAGGTTGGTGATTGCAGAGACAGCCGCAAGTGCATCAATGCGCTCATCGAGGAGCACGTTGAGAGGACACCCTAAGCCATGCACAGCAAAATTGTCCTGGAGGCCAGCAAAGACTTTGTAGGTGAGTTCCTCCTTCGTGATGATAATGATGCACATCAACTTCTTTCATTAGAAGAACTGGAGCCCGTCTTTAATCACTGCAAGGTGTTGAACTCTCCTCACCTCTGCAACAAGGTTACGACCTTCAAATACATGCATAGATTAGGAGTCATGGATGGCATTGCTAAGCTTAGGGGAGTTAGCACTTGGGCCTACGTTCAACAGAATCAATTCCCAGGCCAAGGTGATGAAGCCAACAAAGTCTTCATCTTCAAGATGTCTGAGGTCGGCCCCGGTAGTGGAGTCGATTTGGTTTGACGCATGCAACCAGGCGGGGATCTTGAGCATGCGTAGATCATGTTCGACCCTGTCAAGCGCGTCTCCAAATGGACCACCATGGCCTGCCACGTTTACAATGGGACGTACCAACGCATCATGACCATTGCTTGCTACGACTTCCAATTCGAAGACAAGGATGCTCAAATGCTGCTTTGGCATAACCTCAACCATGTCATGGCTCGCCACGAGATCCCAAAGCCATACTTTAAAGGATTCATGGCGGATAGTGCACAAGCCAATTGGAATGCCGTGCGCATTGTCTACGGCTCCGGAGATCTCAAGGTTCCAATTGAAGCATGCGAGAGGACGTGCTACTTCCACTGGACCCAGTCCTTGGAAAAGCATACAAAGCTATATATCAAGCACGAATTGCAAGACCAACAAAAGCGTCTTTGCCTCCAGTACCGCGATGCCTCATCTATGCTAGAGGCAGAGACGAGGTACCTTGCTATCAAAGCATGGTGGGCATCATCAAATTGCACCTCTGAGGATGGACTGAGGCATCTTGAGCTTTGGCTAGCCTTTTGGCACTTCCACTATTGACAATGGGATGGCTTCATGGAACTGGTATGTTTGTTGACTTATCACTAGATGTTTTCCTCTTCACTTTTTCCTTATTTTCTCCGTTTCTTATTAAATCTTTCCTTTGTGCAGGAGAAAATCATGATGGCCGAAGAGTTTGCAGAGATGCTAAATTGCAACCTTGCTGAATCCACTCACAACAAATGGCTTCAAGCGTCCGGCAACAAGGGTGGCAATCTCTACGTGGTGACTGTGGACGACTATATTTGAGCGTTCCTCCAAGTTGTGGCATACCATCAAGTTTTGAAAGGTGGCGTTGGCGGAGATGGCCTTAGCAAAGAAGAACTTAAGCTTAGATGTGCTCAAAGCCGGGCTCAATAAACTGGCGACCCGACTGTGCTGCAGAAGGTTCTCCTTACCATGCCTGGCAGGGACAAATTCTGCACTCTCGAGGGCGACAAGGTCTTTGGATCATAGAAGCGGAAACCTAACACTCCTATTGGAGCCGATGAAGATTCTCACCACCCCGACACCGTCAATTTTTCTCACCCCCATGTTAGTCAGAGAAATATAAGATCTCATCCTACACCTCTACCTACAATTGTTGAGGAGTCTTCCCCATCTATGCAAGAGGTGGCGCCTCCTTCACCTACCGGATTGGATGTTTGTCGCATCACAGCCGTTCAAGAATCTAAAGTTGACGAGAAGTTGTGGCATATTGCTTGCCTTCTTTATAATTCCGGGAAGTCTTGTTGGGCTATGCATGCTGTCACCAAGAAGAAATGCACTGCCAAAATTGTCCCAAACGGCAAGAGCACCCCTACCCCAACCTACTCCGGATTCTGGAACCATTACTCATTCGCAAGACCAAGACCCAAGAAGTTCTTCTTCTGCCCGGACGACATCGAGCGCTGTGTCAAGGGCTCGCATTGCAAGTGGATGGACAATTTCTCTGCAGACTAGGAGAGACCTCCTATTCCTCCCGTATAGCCCGTGAAGCTTGGTACAAACCTCACTCGCCCAGAGATCTTGAATCTTGAGAATGCCAGCTTCTAATTGCCACAGAAAGAGCGCATCACTCCAACACGCCTCTTCAACAACTCTGCTCCTCCCCTCGACCTCTCTGATGTGGACGTTCCACCGAATTCTGACTTTTATCCTGTTTCAAGGAACTTCAAGGCTACGCGACGCTCCACCCACGTACCATCAGCAAAGCAAATGCAGATGGTTGCATCCGCTCGTGCTATGCAAGGAACCATCTTGAAGGTAACAATGATTCCTTGCCTCGGATTTGGATGTATTATCAGTCTGCAATCCTAACCTACTCCAACACAATCAATTTACCAACTCATAGTGAGCTCCCTCCCCAACTGCACTTGTCCGCCCTTCAAAGACATGATTACCATGTTCGGCCGCAAGCGACATTTGTTTCTACATTGTAAGCATTTGTCTTCCTCTTTGTCAAGGTCTCTAAGTTAGATCCTGAAGTGAACTTGTTCATTTATGACCCAACCTTTAGCTTCAATGAGGTTAAATTCATTCTTGAGAGGGGTCTCTTGACACATTCTACCACCTAGACTCGATCATTGCCAACCTAGGATTACTTTGTCTTCTTATAGATGTGGTCATTTATTGATCTCACATGTACTTGCTATCTACTCCCTTGGAAAATAAAATGTCATGTTCTATGATTTTTATTCACCTCAAATCATTACATTACAATAATTGTTGCCATGTGTTTTTCACACCGTCTCACTCTTCTTGCTAACCCCTAAACCTTTCATTTCTTTCTCCCAACTTGATTTCTGTTGTGCTAACCTCTTAAATGCTTGTGGCTTCCACTCATCATCCGATCTTGCTGGAATTGGAACCGATCAAAGTAAATGAACGTTGCTAATTGTTTGTCCTTCATCCATTCCACGGTAGTTGATGTGGCCATAATCTTTTCATCCTCTCACGAAACAACAAAGTCCTTGAAGATTCCCATAAAACCTTGACTTCTTCTTCCAGGTCGACCAAGTTGTCTTCATTGTCCACCTCATTTGTCTTCCACGGAATGTCCGCATTCAAATCAACCGCATCCTCCTCCTCTCTATCCATGCAAATTGTTAAATCTTCTTCCACCACATTCATCCGCATCTTGAACTTCACAACATATCATTGCCACTCCTCCTCCTCCACCCTCCACTTCCATGCTTGTGTGGATTGCAAGAACAGAGCCAACTCTTAGTCATCACGATACTGTTTTGCAACACTCCTTTCACATTCCGGCAATGGATTGAAAAAAACATTAGGATCTCCTAGATTTACTATCTCCTCGTCCCATCCTAAGCCCTCAAACATGTCTCTCTCCTCTTCCATCCTAGGCATATTTTTCTACCTTCATATTATAGGACTGTAAAAGTTGTGCTTATATATTGAGCTCAAGGCAACTTTGTTAACTACAAAGAATAATTGGTGTAGTCCAAGATGTAGAGGATCAAATTGCCATAGCTATGACAAAGACAAAAGTGACGGAATAGAAACCAAGCAAGTATGTTGCCCTTCCTCCTTCAATTGACTCAATCTTCAAACGCACCAATCTCAAAACGTCAATCTCTTTTATTCTTTCTTGACTTCATCCTCCACATAAGTTCAATTTTGCATTTCCCAAGTCTCTAAATAAATCACAAGTTTGCGAATTTAGACCTTCATTGTCTTTTAGGCCCTCAAATTCCATGGTGATAGGTCACAAAAATTAATTATTTTGTGTTTCTTGGGTCTTAAACTAAATCAAAAGTTTTGAAATTTAGACGCCCACTAATTTTTTTACCCCTTAATTCCACGGTAATACATCACAAAAATTTACTATAATTTTTGGAAAATCTTGAATATTCTTTAGAATATTCAAATTTGTTAATAATAAAATCTATAAATAATAAAAAAATGAACTTTTTTTACTTTCTGGTTGCTTTGCGCTCTCTAAATTTGCGCTCTCCGCTCTTCGCTCACCGCTCACATAGTAGTGTCGTCCTCGTCTAGTCGACAACCTGGAGCGTCCCATGAACAAACTAACCATCTGTTCGACGGATTGTCCATCCGTCCATGACAACGGTCTGTCCATCCATGCCATCGACAATCCAGGCTAGTAGACGGACCTGACAAATTTCATCGTCGTTTACTCGTTTTAAAGGAAAAACCCTAATTTCTGGGGCTGCGTTGTGATCCTGTCACAATCCGGACGCGTCCGGACTGTCATTGACAGACATCCCAACGTAAAATGCCAGCGTCACGTCGGGATGGACAACCCTGCTTGATTGCTAGTTTTGAGAATTCTTTTCTTCTTGAACTAATGTAATTGATAATTTATCGAAACACAATTTGTTATATGTTTGGTACAATTGTATATGTAAAACTGAATACTGGATCCCAGATGTGTTTCCTTGGCGCCGAGGTAGCATATAGGGCATGACTATGTTGTATCTTAAACTAACAATGTTTCGGCTTTTATGAAACTAATGGTTTTTGTTTTTTGATAGTTCCTATAACATGGAACACAAAGCTTGGACTCAGAGGACATCCTCAGCGCTGAGGAGAGGATATTGGGTGTTACAAAGTGGTCACATTTTTGGAAATTCTTCAGTCTTAAATTACTTGAATTCTGGCTTTGACGGAACTTGATATTACCAATGCAGGAGGTGGCTGCTGTCTCGCAAGTTCCGGAATCCGAGACTCTACAGAATGAGCACGTCGAAGCTGATATCCAAATAGAGAATGGTCTTGTTGAAGAGGTCACGGAGAAGACTGGGATGGAATTTTCCTCCGAGGACAATTTTCAGAGAGCGCAGAAAGTTAACTCCGTTGCTTCAACTTCAGCATTGAGATTGAATCTCGCGTTTGAGGATACCTCTATGCCGTCTTGCAGTGATGCCAATGGTGCAACCAGCACTTCAACGTGACATTGCAAGACTTCAAGAGGACTTTGTTATCAATTACAGAGAGGAGAGATGGGTCCGCCGTATTTTATGTGTCACTAACTAACGAGCAAGGAAAGATGGAGCAGGTGTCAGAAGCAGATAAAACAGCATGGGGGCCTTTGTGGACTATTGAGAACAACAACTTTAACGCCACACTCAGTACAACACCTAATTTAGAGAATTTGCAGGGTTGCAAGTTTTTTGTGTGTGATGGTAACCATAGACTTCTTGCATGGTCATCATACATTTCCAAACATCATAACCTCAATGCAGATTGGCACATATCGGTGGATTCTATAATTTTAGAGACAAAGGGAAAGATCAGTCAAGTTATGCACGCCATGCACGATGTGAACAAGTAAGTGCATCATTTTTATTTGTTATTATTTTTATTCATCCCCTGATAGATTGTATTACATTTAACCTCACTTTTTGTTTTACAAACATACATAGAATTCGTTTTTCAAAACTAGTCTTATTTATACACTTTTTCGTGTTCAAAAGTATGGGGTGCTTCCTTTGGACAAGTTTGCGGAGCACTTGAGCACCTCCAAGATGACGCAATGCCAACAAAACCCACAAAAGAGTTGATACCCTATGTCTGGTGAAGTGTTCACTTCTTTTATTTTCCAAGTAAGACTATTCTATAGGTCATAGAATATATTTGACTTTTATCCTTTCAAATTTTGTCATAGTGTTGCTAATGCATTAGTCCTTGTGCAGTATGAAATAGCGGCAACAGCTGATATTGCAATTAGGCAATACAAAGAAGAAACAACGAAGGATGAACAGTCACCAGATGGCATCTTGGATGCCATGAAATTGGGCACAAAAGATCAGACAACCAAGTTGATTCAAAAAATGAACAAGTTGACCATGATTGCTAATCCCAATTTTGGGAGCAAATGGCTCAGAGAGGTATGATCAAATTTTTTATGCATTTTCATTTTATGATCTTTTTTTCCTATTTTACTTATTCTGACTTTAAGGTCTTTGTGTAACAGATCGAGCACCACTGGAGCTTGAATATCACTCCGGAAAGGACTCTTGAGAAGTTGTAGATGATTGCAACTTGCAACGTCAGTAGTGAGCAAAAGGTCAAGTGGAGAAGTAGTGGAATTCATCGGTTCAAATAAAAGAGGCTAGAAGATTTCCTTTAAAGCCAGTTGGAGAAACTAAACTAAAGTCTTTCTTGGTAAAGGCTTACTGGTATGCAAGGGTATATCTTTTTCATCTTATTGAGGTCTCTCTCATGCGTTTATTTTGTTTATGCATTCATTGTGGACTTCAATAGCATTAGCAAATGGTTTTTAATCTGACAATTCCATTCACTGTGTTTACAGATTGAAGAGATGGGGTCTGAAATGTTTGATGACATTGTGAAGAAGGACTAGTTGACTTTGACAATGGATTCTCCTTAAGAGCCAGACACTTTTCCAGATTATCTTGAAGGATGGAGAATCCGTGTTTGGGACAAAGCGTTCTTGGGTAATTTCAAGGGGCAAGAAGTCTTCAAGAAGTCAGACAAGTTTAGAAAGAGCAAGGGCAGTGATGAAGTTGTGAAATGTGTGATCTACCAGTATGGATTTCATTTTCTTTTATCATTGTTCTTGGATTACATGAATGTTTGTATCCTTTGTTGTGAGACGTTACTTCCGTCTTTTGACATAATTTGATTCTATAGGTACTTTAAATACGAGCTGCTGTCAAAGGGGGCCATCACCAAACGTGATCTACCTCTATTTCTTGGAATGTGGTTAAATGTTTCCTTCGAGCAGTGTATATTTTCATCATCGAACTTAAAGTTATGGACAAGTTTGCACCTGAAGACTGGCGTGTGGTATCTTGATTGCCTACCAAATTTCATGCTGTTTTCTGAGGAACACATCAAGGTCTTTGTTGATTCTCTGAAGGCTGTTGCAAACAATGACTAGTTTGCCAATCTCGATGAGGATGCAAAAGCCAAAGCCATGAAGAAAAGGGAGGAGGCTGATAAAAAAATAGCATTGAAGAATTCCAAAGTAGTGGAAAAGGCTAAAGAAAGATTGACGAAGAAGAACTTGAAACTGGCAGAGATTGCAGAGGCATCAACAGCTAAGAAGACCAAGGGGAAGAAGACAAAAGAGCAAATTCCACCTTCATCAACTAGAGACAAGGTCTCCCAATACCAAGGTTCAATATCACAAGGCACTAAACGTGATGTTGACATTAGAGAAAATTTCGGGTCTCTACATGCCTAGTACTTTTGCCTTGGAAATGAATTTTTTGATATTTGCAAATGCTTTAATTCCACCCATTTAGTCCTTCTCAGAAGTTGCCATCAACTCTGTGAGCCAATGAGAACAATGCGGCATAGGCCGAGTTGGCACAGAGTACTGTCGAGTTGGCAACGGCCGTGCGTACCTTCTATGTACCAACAGGCCCATGTTGGTACCTCAGCACTAGCCGTAGTTTTGAGTGTCTAATTGAATATTGTATTTTGGCAACTATTTTATTATAACCTATAAGTACCAAATGACTTGGGATGCAAGTGTAGAAAGGGTTTTCAGAGTTGCGATTTCAAATCCACCACCTGAAATTATTGTACTCGTATTGTACACAATAGTTGACGAGCTGGGGGGGATGTTTGACTGGAGATGACTGGAGATGACATGAACTTGCAATCGAGAATTTGAACTCCAACGTCTGTACTTTCCTGCCAGGGGTACTTCCACCCATCACCCTCACGGGCGGCTCCACTACTTGTTTTAAGCACAATAGAGTCGGGACTTGTACAAACCATGGTACAAACGTTGTCAACATCCAGTTTTTTATAAAACTACAAGGACCACTTTCATGATGCCACCTTTAATTAATGGTTTCCATCCAAGAATAGCTACTGGTCCAAACCCCTTCCCAATCTGATGTCACCACCTGAGGTTCCAACATGGACAACGCCATGTTGGAATTAAAATGGATTTTCCATTGTACCTTTTGGGAAAATAGGCCAAATTCTTTTTGGGCACTCCTACACCCCAATTCTCTTCTAATGCTAAGCCTCACTTAGCGACAAAGGAATGTTGCATGGTCCATCAGCTATGGAATTCCTGAACGACTCAGAGATTTCTATCTCTGAATTCATCCTTAACCATTCTCTTGCAGATGTGTTGGTGGATCCTCTACCTCAGGTGTACCATGACATTGTCAAATTCATTGATGAAGTTAGCTGTTTCACTTGCCTTCATGAATTTCATTGGATTATATTTGATTACTTTCATTTGTTTGTTATGCTAACTACCTGAATTCTGTTGCAGCACAAGGGGGACAAGCAACGTTTCTTCAAAGGAATCAAGAGTGATTTACCTTGCATAGATCTGATTATTGCGGACATGCCAAAGGGTCTACCTGTCCCCCGTTATTGGTACCTGCAACTAGCATTCCCAAGTGGAACGCAAAGGATTCAAACTGGCTACAATCATTTTTTGAATTCAGTGATGGTCACTTGCACAATGATGGAGCTCTTATTATAATCTATCCCTTGAGGGCCATTACAAAAGGTACCATTTTCCAATACGGTATTACATATTCTTTTGAGAAGATAAAGGATTGGTGGGGAACAAATGCTTTACATCTAGCCTCACCTGTTACTCCTGGCAAAACGGTATATTAATTTGTCATTTCAATTTTGCGTGTTGTTAACTTTTTATGGATGTTTTATTATCAAATGAAGTGCCAACATAGTTTAGTATTCCAATTCCAATTTGATGCAATGTTTTATTATATTTGTTACTAATTGTATACCTTTAGATTTCTTGTGTTGCTTTTCTTTTCACTTATGATTATTTATCTCCATTTTTGCAAACACAGTGGTTTGGAATTATGTTGTTCATCAAGAAGCTCTCTAGTGTTGATCCTTCTAAATTCCAATTCCAACCATGCCCTCCAAGTTTAAAGAAGTTAAATCTTGATCTTGCGGATAATGATGTAGTTCAGAATTTCACAAATTTGGAGACTATGACCATAGACAGTATCTCCAAGCCTTGGAGAGGGACGCGAGAGAAGGATCCTCGACTACTGCAGATGTTGATACAACAGTGCTCTCTTTCAAATGACGTTGTCATGGACTGCACTGCTGCAACAGGTAATGTCTGATGACTACAGTAAGTATTGATTGTAATCTTCAATTTTTTTATTTCTTTCACCTTGCCAACGTCTTCTTTATAATTCTATTTGTGGTGTTCTTGGTACTAGGGGCCTCCATCCACGCTTATAGGAACTTGAGCAGGCATATTGTTGCACTTGAAGAAGACAAAGCTCTCTTTGATGCAGTTTTGGCTCCAATGATTTGCAGAGTTTCACATGTTCCTAAACCAACCGCAACAGTCCTCTTGCATGATGACGATGAAGACGCATTGGATATTGAAGTTCCCCACATCGTCAAGAAATCTCGTTTCAGTAAGTAAGTCTACCCACAACTATCATTTATTGCCAAATTATGTACAATTCTAATGTTGTTGTTATATGCTATTTACAAATGTGTTTACACATGTATTTCATCATCACAATGATTTTGAAATGTTTCTAATTTTTTTTGGGTTCTGTCAGCATGAATTCCAACTCGGCAACTTATTGACCATTTTTCAGTTTACCTGGATTTTTCCCAAGCCCAAAGAAGTCCTACATATTGCCATTGTATGCAAAGGCTGTAGCTTCTACACTTGCATCTCAGCAACGTTTTCCGACATGGAAAAAGTCTAGTTCTTTAGATCCAAAAGTTTTGGAATTTCTGGATGTGATAGCTATAGAATCAGAGAGAGAGACATCGTCTACTAATAGTAGTGCCTATTCTCAATCTATGTCTACATCTTCCATGTAATACTTTGGTTTGTTGCATTACATTTGATAGATTTTATTTTACCATTTATCATACGTTGTTTTTGTACTTCAAGCATTAGTATTCTACATACTTCAAATTGTTATATTGTAGGCTTTTTTTTATTTCCACCAAAAACAGGTTACATATGGTATTGTAATCATAATATTGTAGTGTTTTGGGAATGTAAAGTGGTCTTGTTGTTCTAGGAATCCAAAATATCAAAAAATAACTACGTATTACTTTTTGTATTACATTTCCTATCTCATTTTATAAGCTACAATTCATTATTTGGACAAACATTCAGAAGACATCATTTTGATGGGCAAAATTAACATCATCAATAAATAGCTTGAAATGGACAAAATGCACTACAAAGTTGATTCATGGAATAAGTATCTTTTCTTTAAATCCTAAACCCTAACTATACAAAAGGAGTCAGCAATAAAGTTCATTACAAATGATTTGAATACTTTCTAAGGAATAGAATTTTGAATTATCATTTCTTTTCTTCATCCTGCATTTTGAGGTAAAGTCATTATTTTAAAGTCCACGGTCATAGAACTGTCCAATTTGCTTCAAAAAAATAACAAAAAATAAAATCAAAACCACGGTCATAGGTACATCATTGATTTCTAAATAGGAAAATTATACACTCACACATTCATAGGCTCACAGATTCATGCTCACAGATTCATGCTCACAGACTCACAGGCTCACACTCACAAGCTCACAAAATAGCAACCTTGCTCTGTAACTTTTAAAATACTAATCCAAATTAAATGAATCAATCTATTTATACATAGAAAAAAATAGAATCTGTAAAAAAAATAATCTATTAAAAAAGAATTTAACCTAAAGTCCCAAGAGTCCTCTCAAAGGATTCTTATACATACCTATAATTTCAATTTTTGGCAAGATTTTTAAATATTTTTTTTCATGATAGTAAAATTGATTAGCTTTTTGGAAATGTAATTTTTTTTCTAATTAGTACATGGAAGAAAAAATTATACTACAATAAGTTCAAAATAGGAGAAAGTTAGCAGCTAATATTAAATATATTAAAAAATCACTGTAATTGAAATAATTGAGATTATAGTTTTGTCTATTTAGATAAGTGATGTGAAAATTATGAAGCTTCTTGTTTTTCAAGCAATCTTAACAAATTCTTGAAGAAATAATGTATTAGATATCCTACATTTATAAATTCAATTTTAACAATTAAAAAGAAATTACATATAATTTAGTTTGCTTTCTAGAAAAATCTCATTGTTGGAATTAGTATGTTTTAATGTGAAAGATCAATTTGAGTGATGTGCAATAAAATAAAGCATCAAGCAATTGGTAAAAAATGAACACCTTTAAAAAAAAATAAACTAATCATGATGTGTTCTTTTTTAATTGATTATTTAGTATATTAGGAAAATTAGCTCAGTTGGTAGAGCACCTCGTTTATATGAAGAAAGTCAATCCTCTTTGGCCGAGAGTCAACGGTTCAAGTCTGTTATTACCCAAGGGTTTTCATTATCCATGATTCTAAATTGAATCTAGCGTATAAACAAATTTATTAATTTAATTGATGATAATAAAACCGCGATAATAGAAAAAAGGGAAAAAAAAGCAAGCCCGCTTTATTCCCACGGCGAATGAGAGCTTATTATTTTTGAAAGAGAATGACATAGCAAGTACGTCTTGGGTTTAAACTGCATACATAGTGCGGCACACCGGTTGAGTTCGTGCGGTATTCAGAAGCCAAAGAGCATACAACGCTGTAAAGGATGAAACCAAAAAATGTAGAGCAAAAAAAATTGTTTCAAGCAAAAAAGAGTTTTTTTTGCTGCACCCTATGGGTACTCACAAAGCTAACCTTTTTTTTTTTGCTTGTTGAAACACATGGACAATCCCCTTTGATAAGTGGACAGCAAAGCTAACCTTTATTCCATTGACTACCAACACAATTTGTTTATACCTTCCATCTTAGAGCTCCCAACAATTTTTTAGACAATGGTCATAGAGATGAGATGATTATATGCACCAAAGGGTAAATCAACTTCCTTTAGAAATGATCATTGTTGAAGATTAAATTTCTCTTTTTCAATAAAAATTTGTACCATATGTAACATTTTCTTCACAATTCAAAACAAAACCATTTGAAAGGTAATTATAATAAAAGTTATAGTTAGATTATTTTGATTTCCATCTCAATACGGGCATTTTTGTAAATTTACATTATAAGATTTACTATTCTTTCTATTCTATTTGATGGATTGATATTTGTTAAAAAAAACTTTGATTCATTCTATTTTGATTAATCCAATAATCCCTAAAGTTCTATATGTCCCTTTGAAAAACAAGTAAAGGTTCGGTTTGGGTTATAAGATCTAAATTTTTGGTATATTTTTTGAACTATTTTTAAATGAAATTTTTGGAAATGTATATTTTTATTTAAATCGATGCCTAGAAGCACAGGGTTGCTATTCTGTGAGCGTGCAAGCGTGAGCTTGTGAGCATACAGTTTTTTAGAGAAAATTCTATGGTGGGACCTATGACCGTGGACATTATATCATTCAAGATTTAGGATTGAAAGACTGAAATAATCTACTCATTTGTCAATAAATGGAAAGTATAGATGTCTTCCACTAACGACATTCTTCCAAACCATGCTTGATGCTTCTAGAAACCAATATCTATAGTTAGGAGTCTTCATCCACCATAGAAGAGACCGCAATAAATTGTCTAAAAGACTAGAAATAGAAGCCACAAAGCTAATTTTTTTGCAATCTCTATAGGCTATTTTCAATGGTGCAGTTGTTGATAGGCTCATCAGCATTGTCGTCTGAACCATCAGTATTGTCCTCTGAAACATTTCATTTCTACCATAGAGCAGTTGTTTAGTGGCATGGGACTTAAGTTTCACAAATTTTTTTGTAGAAAAATTGATTTAGATCAAATTTGAAAAAGGAAAAAAAATAATTAAGGTCCAAGTGGTTGATGCATTTAATAACATTTGCTTACTACATAGCATGCAAATGTATGATTGTCAATAAGATTAGAAAATTTAAAGCTAGTTCCACGCTAGATTGTAATTATGGGCCTTATTGCACAAGAATAGCTAGAGTACAATCAAGTTGCAAGTCTAAACTTTTAATAGAAAATCTTGAATATACAAATAAGTCTTCAAAATCATCATGATTAAACTAAATTATAAATTTATTCTTTTATGATCCTAGTTATTGGAATGTGGGCTTCCATTGGTGCCAAGAGCTCTTCCAAATAATCTAATATGTGACCAAAAGAAACAATCGACTCTTGCACAAACACAATTTGATCAAATCCAAGTTTCAAGCCAATTTTATTATTCAGAAATCTTATATACATAAACAAGTCCTTCATAGCTAAATGAATGAGTTAGAATATAAATTTGGTTTTTTCTTAATCACTTGTTAGGATGTAAGGAATACCTCTTGACACCGTTGGTAACTCTTTGGTGGCGGAATCAAAAGACAATAATAACAATTATTTTTTGTTTGCAATGAAAGGTCTCTTGTAGGTGCCAAAAAGTCCCGCTCACATCTTAGCAAGTGATCAAGAAAAAAAACCCAATCCTTACAGATGTGCAAATCCTACAGATTATTTCATTCAAGCTAGAATAAGAATTTCTTTTTTCTTTGTCATTGGCTTCTAAGCTGAGGACCCCCATTGGTGCCAAGAGTTCCTCTAAACAATCCAATATGTGATTTAAAGATAAAACCAATCTTTACAAAAGCAAAAGCAAACTGAACACAAGCTTAAGGCCAATTTTTGATTTAAGAATCTTATGTACATGAAAAGATCCTTAATATCTAGATGAAATAGATTGCATATAGATTTTATTTTCTTTTGATCATTTGCTAGGGTGTGAAGAGTACTTCTCGGCAAGGAGAAAAAACAATATACATAAACAAAAAAATAAAAATAAAATAAAAAATTGCATCTAAAGGTCTTCTTTTGGCGCCCAGAGGAACCCCTAGGAATCTCCTTTTGGCATCAAGAGGTACCCTTCACATCCTAGCAAGTGCTCAAAGATAAACACACCACCTTTGTACAAGCTCAAGTCCTACAATTATAATGGCTAAGTTAGAGTACAGTTTTTTTTCATGATCATTTCCTAGTGACTGCAGAGCTAGGTGCTTCCATTGCTATCGCAAAATCCCCTTCAAATCCTGGTAAGTGATCAAGAAAAGACACTTGACACTTGTAGAATGGTTTTGAGCTAGCTATGCTTATGTATGGGTCGGGTTATATTTCTTGAGCACTTGCTAGTTGTAAAGGGGATTTCTTGGCACCAATAGGAGTCTCTAGCCCTACAACCATTGATTGTGGAAGACAAATTGTATTCTAATTCAATCATGACAATCTACAAACCCTATTCCATTTTTAAAAATTTGAAAAAATAAGAAATTAACCTTGTATTTAAAATGTGCTCTAGCTATGCTTGTGCAAGGGTCAAGTGTTTTTTCTGGATCACTTGCTAGGATGTAAGGGGGATCCCTTGGCACCCAAGCCAACCCCCCAACCTTCCACCTAGTGATCAAGATTCAAGACATAATAAATTTGTACTCTAGTTCAATTAAGATGATGTATCAGATTTGTGCTTTTGTGAAGGCCAGGTTTTAGGGTTCTTGATCACATACTAGGGTGTGATAGGTTCCCCTCGGAGCTGAAGAGAGACCCTGCGTCGTGGAGAACAGACCAAAAAAAAAAAAAAAAAAAAGACTTTTTTCTCCGCGATGCGGGGTCTCCCTCGGCTCCAAGGGGAACCCGTCACACCCTAGTAAGTGATCAAGAAAAAAAAAATTTAATTAGTTTGGTTTTTTCTTTTTAAGAAATTTGAGAATAAACTCAACCTTACATCTAAATGTGCTCAAATTGTGCTTGTACAAGGGTCAAGTGTTTTTTTGGATCACTTGCTAGGGTATGAGGGAGACCTCTGGGCGCCAAAGGGAGTGCCAATTTCCTAGCCAATGATCAAGATATAATAAATTTGTACTCTAGAATACAAATTTTGTTTTTTCTTGATCACTTACTAGGATAAGAAGGATTCCCCTCGGTGCCAAGGGGAGCCCCGCATTGCAAAGGGAAAAGAAACAAAAAATAATCAAAAGCTTTTATTTTTATTTTTTGAGGACAAGGTAGCTCCGCTTGGCGCCAAGGAACCCCACACACCATAGCAAGTGATCATGAATCCTAAAACCTGGCCTTTACAAAAGCACAAATCTAATTTATCATCTTAATTGAGCTAGAGTATAAATTTATCATGTCTGGAATCTTGATCACTAGCTGGGAGGTTGGGGGCTCCTTTTGGCGCCAAGGGGTCCCTCTCACACCTTAGCAAGTGATCCAAAAAAACACTTGACCCTTGCACATGCATAGCTAGAGCTCATTTTAAATACAAGGTTAATTCTTTACTTTTTCAAATTTTTAAAAATGGAATAGGGTTTGTAGAATGTCATGATTGAATTAGAATACAATTTTTTTTCCTCAATCATTGGTTGCGGGGCTAAAGACTCCTATTGGCCCCAAAAATTCCCCCTCACAAGCTAGCAAGTGATCAAGAAATATAACCCAATCCATGCGTAAGCTTAGCTGACTCAAGACCGTTCTTAAACATGGTATCTTTTCTCCCATTTTTTTGGATTTATTTATTTTTATTTTGATTGCCTTTCAATTTGAAATGCCTTTTTTTATCAAGCAAATATTTCTACAAAGAGACTGCAAGATCAAACCAAGAGTAGGGTGATTTATCTTTTAAAGTCAAGAGGTAACTTGACCGCCTGTTGACAAGATCCAAAATTGCAGCACTATGTGAAGTCTATTGACATTTTTGAATCAAACTAGGGAGGAAGTAACTTGTTTTTTGAGGCCAAGAGGTGCCTTCTTAGTCTACAAAAGGGATCAAAATTTGTAGCAGTATGCAACATCCAAAGAAATGTCACTTTTAGGATTTTTAGAAATTTTGTTGTAGGCCTCATCACATTATTTCTCTTGCAAGGATTGAATGCTAAAGAAATGGCAGACATGCCATTATGCAGCCTATCTAAAATAGATTCTACAAATGGTTGTAGCAATTGGGTGTTTGACATAATGATTTGTTTGCCGCCACTTGTGATGACTACATTTGAGCCTTCAGATACATAACAAATTATTGAACATTCTTCAGTGGCAGAACATCAGGATAAAATCCATCTAAAGAAGAGCTGAAGTTAAAAGGTGCTAGATGCAATGGTAATTTGAAGAAGATCGTAAAGGCATTGAATGTCTTTTTTGGAGCATCTAATGTTGCAACGTGTATTCCACACTTGTAGGATGAAGAGGTATTTGGCAGTAAGAAGCTCAAACTTGACCTCCCTATTTGTTTGGATGGTGACTCCCATCAATTGGATAAAAGGAATTTTTCTTAGCCAAGAATATTGACTTGGTCCACACGCACACCTACAAAGTTATGTGAGGAAGCAAAGAAGGTGGCTAACTTTGAACAAGTTTTACATATCACTACCACATTGGGGAGCAATGGTGACACTTTACAATAGCATATTGCGAGATTATCCCACATGTTGAATTGCAAATGTCAAGTCCAACAGCAAGGATAAACATCACAAAAGGATGAAAAGACATTCTAGCTCCAATATACCATGGTAGAAAAAAATAGTATAGCAAAAATAAGGATATTATGACAAATTTTTGGTTTTGCCCAAATAATATTCACCGTTGTATTCAAGGCTCTAAATGCATTTGGATAGTTGACTAGCCTAAAGTACTAGACATTTTGCCTAAACAAATGGACATTAATGAGGGTCTCCAAATGAAGGTCTTTGATATACGCAGAAGTCTAAAAATCTATGAATGCCTGTCATCTGAGTTTGAAATAATTGTGATTAAAGTTACACATGTAGCTGCAAAAGTGTCAATTTCTCTTTGAACAAATATTGTAATTATTTGATGGAATATTCTATACAATCTTCTTTCCATCCTTATTCATTTTTCACATCTAAATTGTTTTTCATCTTCACAATATATATTTCCAATATCATAGGCAATCTAAAAAATAACAACCCTAATACAAGTAGTATATATCCACGGTAATAGGTCCATGGTAATAGGTCCACAATAATATAGGTCCTAAAATTACAAGAAACCAAAATTATTGACAATTTTTCTGGTAACTACTCTTTTTCCTGATATTATTGAATTTTATATGTTTTTTTAAAATTTGGAGCTCACTGCTCACATAATCCCCGCTCACTGCTCACAGGCTCACAAACTAGCACCGCTGCCTGGGAGCAAAAGTCATGCCAAACACAACTCAAAATAGTCGAGCTTTGGCAACCAAAATAAATTACAAAAATTTGAAATATAAAATTTAATTTAATTTTCTTATGTGTATATATATGTATATATTTTTTATAGATTATATTCTTATCTCTCTCTTTATATAAAACAATTGATTCAATTTGTTTAGATTAGTATTGATACTATTTCTTGAGAAATCTAATTAAAACCAATGATACTATTTCTTGAGAAAAAATAATTTCAATACATTGTGGTTATTTTGGCAATTGATGTTGTTTACTAATTATTGACTATAATCAAGTACATACATAAAAGCATTCTAAACATGTAATTAAAGAAAAATTAATTGGAAGTACTAAGAATGGAGCATAATATGCAAAATGGATTAGAAGTTCCTGTAAATTAAATTGAATTGAAAATTGCCTCAATGGTTTAATGTAGGACACAATCCAAAGAAACTTGTTAGATTCAACTTTATAGACCTACTAAAGTTCATCCTACACTTGCAAAGCTCCAAGGTGATGTTGAAGATAGTTGGTCATTTTTAAAGAGTCGCCAATTTTCTAGTTTGTAATTACCTAAATTCCAATAAATAAATCATTCTTACTCATCCTATTGGCAGTAATAAAATACAGTATAAAATATTTTTTTATAAATATAAATAAATTTGGACTTGAAATAATTCTTCAACTTTCAAAGTTCAAATTATATCCATATTAAAATATTGCAGTCGAGGGTGAAGAGACACACAAATCATATAAAGCAATGGTTGTATCTGCATTCATTTTATGACTTTAGTAGTATAGCCTCATGATTTGTGGTCATGTCATGGCTTCATTCATTGTTTTAGTCATTTGGCTTCAATCATTAGAAGAATTCTGAGGCCTCTGGAGGGCTGCTCTTCAGGGTGACCATCCAGTCTATTAAATTGCAGGTAGGATTTCTACGAAAATTGTCAGAAGTGCATAGTCAGATGATATGAATTTTGCAAATTTTGTCAGTACAAGCAGGCTTGTCACCTAACTTGCAAGATAAATAAACTTCTGTTCTTGGTTCACTATTGGAATAAACTTTAGGTTCCAAGAAAGAAAAAAGGCCAATATTAAACAAGGTTTTTAACTAAAATTAAAAATCAAATTGTACAATCATGTCTAATTAAATCAATTTAAGTGGTTTTTGAAGCTATTTGCTTTGAAAGGCAACTAGCTACAATAGCCACATACTTAAATTTGTGTGTTTAGAGATGAAAATAGGAACCCCTTTATACAAGTGGGGTAGTAGTAGGGGAACAATGCATGTGGGATATGTAAATTAGGATGAATAGGAGCTCCACCACTCATAGTTAAGAGAAAAAAAGAAATTCTATTAAAAGCAAAATTTTGGGATTCATTTAGGTATAATAAAATAACTTTATTGGAAAAACTTTGGACTAAGAAAAGTTGTAGAATCAAGCTCAGTTTTATAACCAAAAATCCTTTTGAGATTCCAAGTCTTCAATCAAAAGTTATGGACAAAATTTAGACCGGATGTTTGAAGAAACATTTTCTTTGACATTTTCTTTGACATTTTCTTTGATATTTTCAAACATTTGGTTTGAATTTTGTTTGATAACTTTTGATCGAAGACTTGGAATCTCAAGAAGATTTTTTATTATGAAACTTAGCTTGATTCTACAATTTTTAGTCCAAAGTTTTTCCAAAAAGTTAGTTTACTATGCCTAAATGAGATCCAAACTTTTGCTTTTAATAAAAAAAAAAAATTTCACTTAACTTTGAGCAGTGAAGTTCCTACTCAATCCAATTTACATATCCCACATGCATTGTTCTACCTACCACTATCCCACTTCTATAACCCCTAAAGGACCAACATGCGTTTTATGGTCTTATAGAATTTTGGGGCAGGTACATACAACTAGAGATTTCCATATATTTGGAGGTCTTGGAGGGCCGTTTCAGGCCCATTCCCTGATCTACCCAGATTCAATGAACGCCGGTATGGGGGTGTTAGAATTTTTTTTCTTAAAAAAAAAAAAAAAAAAAAAAGTTTTATTAAAATATCATTTTAAGCAAAAAAAAATTATTTTTTTATTTTTTCAAAAAATGACGTGGCAGTCGCTGTACCACGTTAGCCAGCTACTGCTACTGCGTTCCCGCAGTCTGGGAACGCAGCAGATAGCAGGAGAACTTTGAGCCCTCCAAAATCCCCGAATCTCATCTAATGAGGTGGAGGTGAGGAATATCTTTCATATGCACCAAATTTCATGACATTTGGAAATATGAGTCAAAAGTTATGGCCTAATACGTTACTTTTTTTTGTAACTGAGTAGTCCGGACAGATAAAAAAAATCACTTTTTTTGAAAACATAAATTTGAAATTGATTTTTTAGAGTTATATATGCGTAAAAAGCTTTGAATCATCCCATTTTGATCAATGAGTCAAAAATTATGAAGATTTTCAGTTTGCGGGCAGTTATAGATTCTCTATTCTAAAATAAACTTTGAAGTCCTTTGTCTTACTCAATTTTCAATGTTTTTTGAAAAAAATAAAATCCTAGGATGTAGATTATTTATTAAAACATTGCCACCATTGAGATTAGCATTTTTCAATTCCATAATTAAATTCTTGATAATTTTCTATTTTGAATGATTCTTTACTCCTATCTACTTACTATTTTTTTCCTATATGTTGTACAATTTCAAATGAAGTGAAAATTTTCAAGCATGTAGCCAACTTGTCTAGAAAAAATAATCTAAAGAAGCACCATCATTTTGGATATTTTTTCATCGAAAAGTGAGCTTGTGAAGTGTTGCTGCTCTGTTTTTTGCAGGGCCCAAAAAATGGATTTAGTGACTTTGAATGCTTATATCTTGCAATCTACGCGGTGGAAATTCCTGAAATTTTTATCATATAATCTCAAGTCACCATAATACAAGATCCTATGGTTACATGTGTCAAAAAAAGTGTTTTTTCAAAAATTGGATACTTGTACTAAAAATGGCATTTTTCAAGCATTTTCGGTGAGAACATAGTCATGGAACTTTAGGGGATATATAACTCTAAAAAATATACGCATATATAACTCTAAAAAGATCCACTCACTCTATAGAGTTATATATTCTCACTGAAAGCTCCACTCACTTTCAAATACTTCAAATGTTCCCAAAATAAGTCTTTCACATTGGCATAAAAAAAATTCTTGATGGTAAGCCATTTGACTATTTTGGGGCATTTTCATTTTTTTCCACAATTTATTGGAATTGAAAGGAAGATGCATCCGTATAGAAAGTGTTTTAGAATCAGGATTATGGTGCTTTAACACATCTTAGCCCTAATTATTAAACACTTTTTATTTGGATTTTTCAGCCACTGACAAGCATCCAACAGTGAATTGAAGGTGAACGGGAATAGCGGAGAAATAATTAGTTAAACAAAAAATAAAACACTTTATGGGGTCCTTGGGCCTTGGGGGGCTGTGGAGCGGCTCTCTAGAGGCCCTAGATTTTCTCTAATGACTCCACTAATTAACTTATTTAAAAAAATAAATTCAATTGTGACTTGAAATAATATAAATATTCATTTTGATTACAATTCCCTCCTTTCAATAGCATATGAATAATTCTTGATTTTTTTGTATATTTTGCTTATATTTTTGTATTTCTCATACATGAAGTTAAAAAAAAAAAAGTTAAGCATTGGTTTGGATGAATGTAAACTAATGTGGTAAAAAAAACCTAGGAATCTCTCTATTCATCATTGAGATTTTGGACGTTGGAGTATTCAAGGGTCAAAGTTTGTTCTTAATGTTTAATTCTAATCTTACACTCTATCTTAGTTCAATATATTCATTTGTTATACTTAATATTACTTAACAACATGAAGCAATTTCAAATTTAGTTTCTACTCTAGCTTAAAACTTTGAAAAATTCTAAAAAATTTGTTAATTACTGAGACTACAAGCTCCCCGACAAGCTCTATATGCTAAAATCTAATTAAAACCAAAATATCCCTGTAATTTTATTTATTTTTGTCATTTCTTTTAGAAAAATTGGTAATCTCTTGTTTTCAAATATATTATCATAATAAAACCATTCTTCAAATGTTAGAATAATACTGTTTTTCTTAATTGTAGCTCAGGAAGAAGTTTTGAACAATTGCACTTTGGTAAGTAAGGTGTCTATGCTAATGGAGAGCAGGATGTTGGATCCGTCCTACAAAGTGGATCCAACAAGGTGAATTTTGTGTTTTCTGGGATAAAAGTAAAAAAAGCCCCCTATTTTGTGCCGTGATTAAAGTTTGTCCTCAATCTCCCCTAGTTAATTTGGGATCTCTAATTGCAAATAAGAATTTAGAATTTGCAACTTTTACCATGTATGACAAATAAAAAATTCCTTGCATTTTTCCTTGGAATAAATCCACCCTGCTAGTCCCACTTTGTGAGACGGGTTTAACGTCCTTTCAATGGAGAGTTTCCATTGTTTAAGAGTTTTATTGATTTTGGATTACAATTTATTAGTGAATTTGTCATTTGAGATTGAGTTGCACAATACATAGCTGTGGGTTTATTTTGGTGTCAGAGGCAATTTGAGATTTATTTGCGATTTCAGTTGTTTAGATGGTATCAATTGAATTTGAAATATTATTTCCAAAAAAAATTTGGGTTGCATTTTTGGTCATGTTTTTTTGTTTTTGTTTTTGCTTCTATTGATTTTGTGAGCCATTAGAAAAAATTTCAGGCCTTTGGAATACAGCCCTCCGAAGTACCCTAAAATTTTGTTTTTTGGGGCCAAAATATTCTTTTTTTTCCTATTTCCGCCCCGCTGAAACTGCAGTGACAGTGGCGCAAGAACCGAGTTTTATGAAAAAAAAATTAATAATTTTCTTTTAAATCTTAAAAAAAATACTAAAAAAAAAATGCGAAATTTGATTGTTTTGGCGAGCAACCCTACACTCTGACTGCTCATTGGGGGACTTTTTTAGATTCACAGGCCAAGCTTGAAATAGTTTGGCATGTCAATTTGTAGCAACCCTCTGGAGGGCTGATTTTTCTCTACTGAATATAGTCAAGTGAACTTTGTGATACTAATGAAGAAAAAAAAATTGTTCAATTTGTAGGTGCAAGAAGCTTTTTCTCCCTGTATACAAATGTATGTTTATCAAGCGTTAAATGTACTTGTTATTAACCCCTAAATGCCCAAGACCTTCTATGAGCTTCATGGAACTTGCTCTAAATTGAACAAAAAGTCAACATTTTGGTAAGTATTATCAATTTTTTTTAAAATATAACCGTACAAATTCAATCTAGTTATGTCAAAGATCACATAGAAAAAGAAATCTCAACAACAAAATCACTTATGGGTTGAAAGATTATAATGTTTTGATCATGAGGGTGTTAATTGTGAAAGTGATTTGAAGTCTTTTAATTCTCTTGTCACATGTCAAATCTTAAAAGTTGGTCATTAAGAAAATATGAGGTTAAAAGGCAAAATATGCATAATTCCAATCAATTTATGGCTTCTCAAAATCTTTGTATAAATTTTTTAAATGAATTTCTAAAGTGGTTTTTTCACCAAGTTTTAGTGTATTTAAGACTCATTTTCAAGAGCCTTGGAATAAAAAAAATCAAGATTTGCAATGGACACCCTTGCACAAAATCATAAATTATAGAAAAATCGTAATCAATCATTTTCAAAATCGGATTTTTGATGATACAACTAGACTTCAAAAAGCAAATTTCAAAAATATAAAAAACTAAAAATAGTAACTTAATAAGGTTTTAATTAACATCAAAGTTATTTTGACATCAAAGTTTGGAGCCTTGGACCTTTAGAGGTTAAAGTATGATTCAAATCATATATTAATAATTTTATAAGAAATACTGTCAGTCTGATAATACTCAAAAATACTATTGTATACCCATTTATCGTTTGCAATAACACGGTCAATAATAATTTGATTAATCTTGTGGGTGTAACTTGCATGTAGTTACTTTTAATATAGTCATTGACAATATTCCAAAATTCTAGAATTCTATATTGAATTTCTTGTATATGTTGGTGTAAATTATTTTGAGATTAAATGATTTGTACTTGTAATGAATATAATATACAACTAAAACTTAGTGGTATTTTAGTATACTAGAATTTCTTGTGTATGTTGGTGTAAATTATTTTGAAATTAAATAACTAATGTACTAGTTATTGTATATAACTAATGTATAACTAATATATAATTAATTATAAATAACTAATGTATAATTAGTGATATTTAAGTATAATAGATACTATTTGGATCTTCTACAGTCTGCATTTTTGGGATTTAAAGATTTAAAAATATAAAAAAATTATGTTATAATGTCACATTTTTTTCAAAAAACTAAAAATGTAGCTAAAACTTGATTCTTGGTATAAAATCATTAGCACTCAACTAATCTATATTAGACCTCTCTACCAAATCAAGTTGAGCTAATTAATTTGATAGATTCCATAGTTTTAAATTTAGGTCTTAATTCAATGTTCCCATCTCAATAGGAATGATCATAAATGGGATTTATAGTCCTAATCCTTGCTTTTATCTATCAAGTGTTAGCGTTCTTCTCAATTTCATTCAGTGTCTAGAATTATAGAAGTTAATGATTGTAACAATTATTTTAAAGTATTTCTAAGGAAGTCAAATTTGTGCTTTCAAAGAGATTACTAATAAAATGATTTTCTCTTGTGTTTCTTTCAAAAAACATTTATCAATGTTAAAAAAATGTCTTGGCACTTCAAAACTTTTCCAAAGTATCCAAATTACTTGAATAGATAGTAATAAGCTTGCTCACCTTATAGGAAACAAAGGCTTTTTTAGAAAAAAGTGAAATAAATACAATCTATTTTACGTAAACCAAAGAATATTAAAAGCTTATTTGTATAAGAATAGTTTTTTAATGGTTCAGACACTTGTAAATTATCCTATTGGGATTTAGATGTAGACTATGAGCCTATTAGCTATATACTAGTTCCTTGAATGAATTTGAAGAATAGAAGACATCTACTATACAAAAAAAGATGCAAGGAGAAGAGACTTTGGATTCTTCTATGATAATCTATTTATTCTAAATGATTTGAAAATATTTTTATTAAATTTAGATTTTCTAATGCAATCTCTAACATTCCAGCAATTAAAAATAATTCTTCTGCTGAACTACTCATTTGTAAATTGATTGAAAAATATGGATTATGAATATTTTAATTAGATTTTAGCAAACACATACTAAATTAGAAGGAACTATCAATCTGGACAACATTCCATTTCTAAAAAATAAAGGTAAGAATTTTTGCACTGAATGCAATTTAACCTTAACCCTTTAGTGACCGGTCGACCACTTTTTGGTTGATTTTTGGACTCTCGGTCTAATACTGTTCAAAATACATTTGATCACAAAAATCTCAAAGAGTAACGCAACTAGAATGTCTTTGTGTGCTTCAAACAAAACCAATTTCAAGAAAATTGGAGCATTGATGAATTAGCTATGAGGTTGCAAACTCAAATGGCCTGGACCTTCAAATGGGAAGTGTTCAACAAGAATACAAAAAATATCAACCAAATGGTGAGATTTTTTTGTAACTTGATGTCTTGACAAGGTATAAGTGTTGCTTTGTAATCTCATGAATGTCCAAAATAAACTTATGCATTGGTATTTATATAGTGCAAATTCTAAAGGGTCATTCAAATCATTGATTTTTGAGAACTAAGGAAAGCAACTCAAATTCCAACAAGGCTCTAGAAGCAAACATGATTTAGAGGTACATTTCACTTTCTTCAATGTACCAAATTTGCACATTTTAGAAGGATAATTGTTTTGATGACCACAGATGACCATTTTCTGTAAATTTCAAAAATTTGTAACTAATTTCACAAAGCTTGGAAAAATATGAAACGACTTGTGTTAGATGCCTACTCTACTTGTCTTTTGAGGAAAATTTACTATATAAATATTTAAAGATGTTTTGCTTCCCCAAAATTCAATTTTAGCCCTTAAAAGGTTGATTTATGGACCTCCTACCTTATTTATAGCAATTTGTACCGTTGGATGATTTTGATTTTTTGTTAGATTGAAGAATCTCCCTTATGGAAACACCTTATACGGTTTGATCTAAGACTACATCTTTCAAGTGGCCACAAAATTCATTTTCTTGAAAAACTACGCCCGCCCCCCAAATCAACTACGGTCACTAAAGGGTTAAATGCCCTAAGGACATTTATGATCTTCTTGGAATCTACTCTAAATTGAACAAAAAGACAACATTTTGATAAATCTTATTAATTTTTTTTAATGGTAACCATACAAATTCAATTTAGATGTGTTAGAGATCGCATGGGAAAAGAAATCTCAACAATATTACTTATGGATTGAAAGAATATAATGTTTGAATATGAGGGTGTTAAATCTGTGAAAGTGATTTGAAGTCTTTCAATCTTCTTTTTGCATGTCAAGTCCAAAATATTGGTCACCAAAAATTTATGAATTTAAAAGGCATTCTAGGATAACTTCAATCAATTTATGGCTTCTGAAAATGAATTTCTAATATGATTTTTTCTCTAAGATCTAGTATATTTGAGAATCATTTCTCAGAACCCTTGACACGAAAAAATCAAGATTTGCAATGGGTCTCCACACACAAAAGCTTGAATAGAAAAATCATAATGATGCAATTTCAGAATCGGATTTTAGAAGCTAAAATTAGACTTCAAAAAGAAAATTTCAAAATATTAAAAACAGTAACTTGGTTAGGTTTTATTTAACTTCAAAGTATTGTCAACACAAGAATTTGGTGCCTCCAGCATTTAGGGCTTAATGTGGGAAATGTCATTAATCTAAATTTTGTTGATTATAAGGCAATATATAGCTTGAAGTTGTAAATTTTCACAAACTACTTTAGAATCATGCCTGGACCTCCAAAATTAGTCAAATTACATGGTTCAATTTGGAAAATCTAATCATAATCTAGAGATATTTTCAAAGAACACACATGGACAACACCTAGAGTTGACATTGAATAATCTATTGTGTGAATATCAAGGTTATATACTGTGACATTTTGCAAAAAGAAAAATGTTCACATTTATGTTTTCTCTGTAGATATTTGCAAATTCAAATTTAAAATACTCATAACCAATATTTTTCTATTGATTGTTAGAATAAAAATATGAAAATTAAATGAATTCATTCACCAAAATGAAGCTTTTGTTTCTGAAAAGTGAAACTTGATATATTTTTTGATATTACATAAAACAATAACTTGCATATGTTGATATTGTAAGGTAAATTTTGAAAACTTACTTTTGAAACTAAGATATTCTGTTGGGTTCCAACTTGGGGTTAGGAATTTCCTCCAATAAGTATTTTCAGGTTGAATTGATTGCCTGCACCCAGGATAAGTTACATGAGAAAGGGTGGCCAGAGAAAGTGTCGCTTTTCAAAATACTCCACACTCCACATAGGCTAAAGGTAGGTACACCCAAAATTGCACCTTGCCTAAAATCATCTTCAAAACACTCCACACATAGGTTGAGGTAGGTACACCACCCAAAATTGCAACCTGCCTAAAGCTACCATCATCACTTTGTATACATCTTCAAAATCAATATGTGCATATGTTGAAGAAACAATTTTAGAACCTCTACCAAAACAAACTTTGACCCTTCCTAACTTTTGCATACAATATCCAAGTGTCGCATTCTTTGGTGTGTTGAAACCTCCCAACACTTCCCAACAAGAATATACAAAAGTTTGACCAGTCTAATAATACTGACTAGGCACATTAAGCAAAAAGTGGCGGTTGTGGGGGTACCCACCTTAGTCCATGGAGAAGCATACACACGGAAGAAACAACAGTAATTACATAGAAAAGAGACTGGAGCAGGTGCACCAGGAAAAGTAAACTGTGCATGTGATCAGCAAACTAAACTACGATTAGAGACTAGAAAGATGCTAAGCACAAATGGCTAAAATAGACAGCCAAATCGACCCTAGGCCCTACATTGTAGGAATGAATGTGGAGGGGTCATCAATATGAACAACAAATATTTGATCTCACTTGGTGTTACGAGTGGTGCTAATGAGGGTGAGAGGGTCTTAGACATGAATTTAGGTACAGTTGTGGACTACGTTCACTTCTGCTAACACAACTCGTAACACCAAGTTGGAACAGCCCTCGATCAAGTAATGTATCGAAATAGCTTTGGCAGGTCAAGACTCTCAGTCAGACGTCATTATGCCCTACAAGTGCACATTTGCTCTCTCACGAGGTTCAATGGCAAAAGAGACTCTTCAGTCATTGAAAGATCTGCAAAGTGCAACTCGGCCAAGCTCGTCTAACGAATCGATAAAAGCGCCCAGGACCTTTCAATCCTGTTCACATCCTCTGATGCTTCATCAGGTAAATTACTGGCGCACCTCCCAATGGACAAAATCTGACCCACATGTGAAGAGGACGGATAGCCATGCCATCCACGAGCAGAGAGCAACTGGTCTACAAATCCAACAGGACTTCTCTGAAAACCACATGTCTTCTCCAGTAAGGGAGAAACCACATCCCGCTTCTCTGGAAGGACAAAGCCATCCAAGCCGATGTCGCCACGCTCAAATGCATCCTCTTGAGCTCGATGTCGAGGGCGAGGACACAGACCCAAAAAGTTGCAATAAGCAGACTCTTCAGCCTTGCTTGCAAAAAAGGCATTTCCTGAAAACGCAAGTAACTGGGCAACGAGAGGCAATCGATTAACCATATCCTCCCTACATCTCGCAGCAGGCAACACCAGTGCATCCTCCCGCAGCAGCAAGTCCTGACCTTCACGAAGGCGTGGCGCAAACATACGAAGACGGGCAGAGCCTTCTCCGCTTCGAAACATTGGAATCATCCAGTTGGCTTCAAATGAGCTCAAAAGCACAATAGCCTCGTCACAACTACTACCCATGCCACCGGTCGCAAAAAATCAGCTCCCTTGATCGGACTATTCCGTGACACTACAGTTGCAAATTCCCGCGTGACATAAACCTGGCTTCTCCAGGCTGCAATTTCGGCTTGTTTCCACAACGAGGTGCAGGACCGCAACGCTTCCAAAGCCGGTAAAAACTCTTGGCTATGGCGGTTGAACCGCCCCGAAGCCAGAGCAAAGACATCATCAGAAATGTGAGGAACATGCGGTGTGGCTGCCCCTGGCCTTTCCTTCTCTTCTTCTTCCTCCAATTCATGCTCTAGTTCCCGCTCCTGCTCTTCGTCCAAGACTTGAGCACAACACTCAACACTGGCAGCGTACTGGTTTACCCTTTTCACAATAGGACGGCCTAGCTCCATCATGGTCTCTGCGGTGCTAATGGTCTTGAAACCAGTACCATCTAGTATGTTCCTAGCCGCATTATGTAACCACTTTGATATGATATCTGGTAAAAGCGTCGCTCTTCGTACATTTCCATAGCATTCAACAAGGTCAACAATCTCTTTCTGCGTGTTGAGCTCACCTAATGTCTGCAATGACATGGTTTCTACTGATGCTAAGCGAACCACCGTCTGTCGGCAACAATGTGTGATGCCCTGTGCGCCCCAATGTCGGAAGCCATCCTTGATCGCTTGGACGCTGTTTCGAGTGACCCAATCCAGCACGTCCTCGCTTGTAAGCTGCCTAATGTAGAAACCCGGAGAGGTCGATTGAATCGAAGTATGGACCTCATGCGACGCCCAAAAGCTCACGGAATGACCAGCTCCGAGCATGCGCATGCGCATGCATGCTTGAACCAGACGGTCTTTGGTGATCCCGCGGCCTAGCGTGACACACGCATGGTAGCCCACAGGGAGCTTCAAATCCGTTCCACGCGTGTGCACGTCGTCAAGGTACACAACACAAGCATCCACCTTTCGGTGGTACGGTGATAGCGGTAGCGGCGCATCGTGTCCGTCTCGGTCCACGGCCATGATCTGATTGTCCCGCTCATCAAAGTAAATAGCGGCTTCGATTTCATGATTATTGGGCACCATTTGAAGCCAAGTGGTGGCCACATCTCGGTTGCTCAGGTCCACCATAAGAGCTCCCACATCAAGCAGAACACGCGCTTGGTGATCAATGACATGCTTCAGAATCCCACGCCCGTCGATGTGTGATGCAAAATTCTGATATGTTTGATTCTCTGCCCGTAGAAGATTGGCAATCACAATGCCGTCAGTGCCTTGGAGTTCAGGTAAATCCCGTTGAGTTATGGAGGTCGGCAGTAGAAGGCGGGTGTCTTTTGTGCCACTGAATCCACATACCGGATGCCGTCCACTACATAAATCCCATGCCGATGCCACGAGTTTTTCTTCAAATTGCTTGCATTCGACAGGGAAGATGACCGTGGATAACCAAAAATCGATCACCCGCATATTGCGACGTAACAAGGGAAAAAGTTTCTCTTTCCGTTGCACAAAGTCGTCGAGATTCACATCAGACAAAGTTGCTGGCAAGCCCCCATTAACGTCTTTCAACCATCGTTTGTACTCATGGTCCTGGTTGGACAATCTGTGGAGCCTCTGAAAGGCCTCCAGTAATTGCTCATCACTGAGACCGCTGTTGTAATAGCTCAGTTGAGTGAGCATGATCGCCACATCCGGATGACCGTATTCAGCACGCTCCACCGGGACATCCTTGGCCCGAAATGGTACCGCCATCTTTGGCTGACCCGAAGCCCTGACTCCATAATCCACCCGCCACCGCATGCGAAGTGCGTGCATGAGCACTCCGTAACACAGAAGACCACGCAGGATCAAGACAATGTGGAGTAGCGGTCCTTCCTGAGGGAGAACTCCTTGAATTTGTTCGAGCGATATGGAGTCGTCCAAGACAAAATTTTGAACCAACTCCTTCTGATGTCGTTGCAGCTCACGGATAGCTAGATCCTCGTCTCGCCCACCGAGAATGTCTGCAACAATCCTCTCACACAAGGTAGTGTTCAGCTTGTCGTTTAGCAAGCGGATGTGAGGAAATGCAGATCGACCCTCCTCGGCTTCTTTGAACTCAATAGCGTCCCCCAACATAGAACCGAAATGACGTCTCGCGCTGTGAAGAACACTCTGCGACAACTTCCAACGCAAGTTTCCGCCACCAATGTTTTTCTGCTCACCAATTGTGTACACGACCTGAAACATTATTGTTACCAGAGCTGGTTAAAATCAAAGTCTAAATGGTACATCGATTTGTCCTAAGAGTGCGTGTGTCACTGGTTACCAAAGTCACACTAATTTGAAATATTTGTAGGTTGAAATTATATCATGCTATAACAATTTAAACAAAAAATAAAATTTTGAAGTCACTAATTTTCACGGTGAAGCTAATTTCCATTCTCCCTGCAAGGACAAACCAGTGAAGTCTAAACTGATTCAAAAGATAGGTATAAAATAAAATAAGCTATGCACATGCCATTATTCGAAGTCACTATCCACAAGCTCAGGAGGTGGTCATGGATTCGCAGTTGGTCTACTAAAACTATAGATGTTAATAGGAACAACACCTGCCTGAAAATCATATCAGATGCAACCTGCTTCAAACGTTATCGACATCAAAAATAAAAAATGATGAACCAAAATGTTGTATGTGGTCACCTGATACTTGACTTGGAGAATCAAATCCGACTCGTCAAGCACATCGCTCGCCTTGCTATTCACGAAATCCAGAAATTCCCGGAGCTCTCCACGACCGGATCGACAATGTTCCAGCGACATCAGCTGCGCACTCAATCGATGCTCAGGTCGCGTCACCACAACACCACGCTCCGCAATGCAGTCGAGATAAGCAGTCTTCATTCTTGTTGGTGGATGAAATCCATCCACATTCTCATCTAACTGTTTTCACTCTGCAGCCTATTAGTTTCGTGTTTCTTGTCGTAGGACTTCTGGTTGTTTGTTGCAGTTAGAGAGTACCCGCTGTGAGAGAAAGAATGTGTTAGACACATTGAGCTCTCAGGATTACTATAGGATTGTAAAACAACTCTGCACCATATGCGTTTCCAAGTAAAGATGAGCTTGTACTGTATCTCTGTATGTGCATTGTGTACAAGCTATGGTACTGGAATTAGCTTACTTCTAATAGGTTATGGGCCTTAAGCGTTTTATCTGCGTCTTATCATCTTCCCTATGCGGTTATGAGCGTTAGTTTTCTTGCAATCTCGATGATGTCATTCACTTCTTTTCGCGATGCATTTTTGCAAGCTCCGATCGAATCTCCTTCATCTCCACGGAGTTCAGTTTCTGTAAATCCTTTAGCACCTGTAAATTTCTCTATACCTCCTCCTGTAAATCTTTTCACTCGTCTTTTGGTTTCTACTCCTTCTGGTGGATCAGATCCAAAAGCTGGAGCGTAGTTAGCTGGAGTGTAGCTAGAGCTGGAGCGTGGATCTCAGAACATAGTTAGGCATTGTCAGGTAGTTAAGCAAGCGTTACTTTCAATTCTTTAGACTTGTCTATTAGTTTTCGATTTAGTATACTTTGTAGAGTGTTTTTAGAGACTTTCTTGATCTTCTTGATCTTCTTGATTTTCTTGTTTTTCTTCAATCCGTCCTCCATGGACTTGCACGATAAGATCCCTGTGAAAATGTTTGACGGCACACAGTTCTCCGTCTGGAAATACCACATGGAGATCGTTTTTGAAGCTAAGAAAGTGTTAAGAGTCGTCTCTGGTGTAGAAACACGCCCGATTCCTCTTAATCCTGTGATTGTCACCCCTGAGGAGCTGATTCAAATTGAAGCATGGGAGGAAAAGAACGCTAATGCTAGAATGTTTATTAGCAAGTCTATATCACAGAAGATTCTCGGTAAACTCATTAGCTGTACTACAGCAGCTTCAATGTGGAAAAAATTGTGTTCCTTACATCTTAGCAAGACTCCTGAAAGTGTTTTTACACTACAGGGCAAGTTCTTTGACTATAAAATGAAGCGTACAGATGATATTTCGTCTCATATCCAGAACATTAGTGAGATGGCGATGATTCTTGCAGATCTTGGCCACACTGTTCCCGATAAGATGATTATTTCAAAGATCATTTATAGCCTTCCACCTAGCTATAATAGTATCATCGCCGCTTGGTCAAACGTTTCTGAGGAAAATCAGACAGTAGATAATCTCGAAGAGCGCCTTATTCGGCACGAGAGCTTACTTCTCAGGCAAGGTGGTACCGATACTGAAACTGATCAGGCCTTTTTTACCCGCTCAGCTTCGACCTCACAGAGTCGTCCTTCTTCTAAGAAAGAACAATATCAGAAAGACTTGAGTTACATCCGAGACCTCAAAGCGCGTACCAAATGCTACAACTGTCACGAGTTTGGACATTGGTCAGCAGATTGTCCCAAGCCGAAGAAGAAACGTACAAATGGCAAGGATCCTCGAAAAATAGATGGTGGATTGAGCGAGGCAAACCTTGTTGAGAGTTTACGCATTACCAGTAGTTCTGATGAAGATTCCAAGTCTGTTTCAGATGAGGATTTTGCTTTTGTTATCACGTCAACATTATCGAGTTATGCTTTAGCAGTCGAATCTTCTATAGATGCGTGGTTTGCTGACAGCGGAGCTAGTGAACACATGACCGACAGGTTGGAATGGTTTTCTAATTTTCGATCCATTCCTGAAGGTCTCCACACTGTCCAGATCGCTGATGACACCAAACTCTGGGTTCGCGGGAAAGGAGATATTCAAATTCGTTGTTTAATCGATGGTGAATATCACAGAGGACTCATGCGAGATGTTTTATATGTCCCGGAATTGAAACGAAATCTTTTCTCGATTGGACTTGTATCGGAAAGAAATTTATCTTTCATTACCTTTCCAGGCCGATGTGAATTCACTACTCTTTCTGGTAAGAAAGTCTTGGAAGGTACTCGATTTCGGAAGTTATATCAATTGTCTATAACGGTCCTGCCTCCGAAACAGGTGGTGACATGTGAAGTTTTAGACTCTGCTCATGCTTTCACCAGTTCTTCAAACGACACATATTTTTCAACGGATCCGCTTATATCAGATTTACCTGCAGTGGATTCAGTGGATTCAGCACTTGTTGCTAGCTCTTCCAGTGCTCATGATGATCTTATTTTATGGCATGAGAGAATGGGACACGTGAATATTCCTCTTACGCATCAAATGAGTGCTAACGACAGCCTGCGTGATTTCAAATTGAAGAAGCCGGTTCATCTTCAGCACCCTTGCGAAGGCTGCATGCTTGGTAAACAACAGAAATCTTCTTACAAACATGATCCAAGTAAGCAAAGATCTACTATACCTGGTCAATTGATTCATGGGGATGTTTCAGGAAAGCAAAACAAGAATCCATCACTCAAAGGCTCCATGTATTACATATTGTACAAAGATGATGCCACTGCATATCGTTTCGTTCATTTTGCTGAGCAAAAGTCTGACGCTTTTCCATTCTTTAAGCGAGTTGTTAAACTAGTAAAGAAGGAGACAGGACATGATGTCCTTGCTATCCGAACTGATCAGGGCAAGGAGTTCGTAAATGACGGTTTTAACAAATACCTTGATGATATGAATATCAATCGTCAAACTAGTACAGTCTATACCCCGCAGCAGAACGGTTATATTGAACGAGACAATCGCACTGTGATGGAGATGGCACGGAGTCTTCTTCTTGCCAAGGATTTACCGAAGAAATTATGGGCTGAGGCTGTTAGCACTGCCGTATACTTGTTGAACAAGACGATTAACCATCAACTTGGTCATATCACTCCTTATGAAAAGTGGTTCAAGGAGAAACCTTCAGTCCAACATTTCAGGGTTTTTGGCTCTTTATCATGGGTTTTCGTGAACAAAGCACTGCGAACGAAATTAGACCCCAAAAGTGTGAAGATGTACTTTGTTGGCTATTCTTCTACAAGTCGAGCCTATCGATTCTGGGAACCAGTGACTGACAAGATCATTGAAAGTGCTGACTATACTATTGACGAGAAGTCTGGTAAATATCGCCCAAATTTTCCTCCCGATCCTGGCATTGAACTCTTTACTACCATTTCTATTGATTCATTTACACCAGAGATTGATCCTGTTATTCCATTTCAACATCCTATTGATGTTATCAGCAACACATCTAATGAAGGAATGGGAGATTTGAATAGCAGTGGGAGTTGCTCACAAATGACACCCAATACTGATCTTCCAAATTGTATGATTGATGATTCTCATCACTCATTACCAGCAGTGGGAGTTTCCTCAGACCCAATTGTGGTTCACTCTTCAGTAGTGGAACTTGATGATGCAAATGATGAACCTCTTAATTCAAAGTTCAGATCCATCCAAGAGCTATTAAACTGTACACCACGTCTTCCGGATTACCCTAACTTTCCTGAACTACCGGAAGAACCAGAACCTCCTGACTTATTTCGTATTGACCCCATGTATCCAAATGCTATTCGAATTTCCAATGCACTCATTGCATTAGTCGGAGAAGCGATACAAGAACCGCAGACTTATCACGAGGCGATCTCATCTGTTGACTCCACATCTTGGCAACAGAACTCTCGATTGTCAACAGGAGCTTCCTATTATGATCTACTGCGATAATCAAGCAGCTTTAGCTCTTGTTAAGAATCCTGAATACCATAAGCGGACAAAGCATGTGGACATGAAGTATTATGCAATCCGCACATACTATGAAGACAAGTTGCTTGACTTTACGTACATACACACCTCAGAGCAGATTGCTGATCTCTTTACCAAAGCTTTACCGAGGGACACATTTCAGAAATTTCGTAAGCTGCTAGGTGTTCGAACATTCCACGACAATTAGTGGGAGTGTGAAGAGAAGAATTCTTCGTAGAATGTGGTGGATTTGTGGGAGTGTTGGTGGATGAAATCCATCCACATTCTCATCTAACTGTTTTCACTCTGCAGCCTATTAGTTTCGTGTTTCTTGTCGTAGGACTTCTGGTTGTTTGTTGCAGTTAGAGAGTACCCGCTGTGAGAGAAAGAATGTGTTAGACACATTGAGCTCTCAGGATTACTATAGGATTGTAAAACAAATCTGCACCATATGCGTTTCCAAGTAAAGATGAGCTTGTACTGTATCTCTGTATGTGCATTGTGTACAAGCTATGGTACTGGAATTAGCTTACTTCTAATAATTCTCGCCACATCGTCTGCGCCCACTTTCATGTCCCGGCGAGAAGGGAACGTGTACACACGACGGTGGAGCAATCCACCCAGCTTCAACGCCAACGCATCGAAGTTGATTCGAAACAAAGAGCTCAAAACTGTCAGACGAGCGAATCGTTGCCCGTCGGAAATGGATGCACACAGGGCAGGAACGATCACACTCGTTTTGCCTTCGCCCATGTTGAGTTGCAACACGGAGTTCTGACCGGATTCGGGTTTTAGCATTGCATTGGTCACATCCACTTGCACCTTGCGCATCCTGTAGTCCCCTTCCAGCTCAAGGAGAAGCCACTCTGGGCGATCTATGGGCTTCCAATTCCGTGGACTAGAGTTGGTCAACTCTTTCTGCAGCGCAACGTCATTCGTGCCGAAGAAACGCAGGCATCGTTCGAGTTGTTGCTCCGACGTCCAGATCACAGCCAATGCACCAAGTGCCACGCGAACACTTCTCCAAAGAGCCTCACCTGCAGGGTTTACAAGCCAGGGGAGCAAAACAACGGGAGTCACTCGCCGCCATAAGCCTGCAGCTTCCAATGTCCGAGATGCCAAATCCTTCTTGCGAGGCATCACTGCGTCATGAAGGACCTTCCACAAAGAACTGGACTTTCTCTTACACTCTTGAAGTTTCGCTGCAAGTTCCTGGATGTCGACCTTAAGCAAAGGTGGGGCCTGAAGTTTGTGCTGCTCAGCCCAGCTGTGGCGCAGATCCGCTTTGAACACCTCAGATACTTGGCAAGCTGAGGACGTAGGGTCCGCTCTGAGAAACGAAGGATGTGCGTCATGCATCACTAACTTCTGCTCCTCTTCGTCACACTCAACAACAATACTTCTTCCAAAGTGACCTGCTCGAAAGATGGTCTCTGCCTCAGAATACTCTTGGGCTGAGAGCTTCAAGGGAGTTATAGGAAGGTTATACGAGAACGTTATAGTCTTTCTAGCTACATCGATGTCCACAGGAAGCTCAAGCGGACCAGGCTGCAAAGTCATGATGACGCGATTGGAAAACAAAAGAATTTTCGCCTTCACACGCGAGAGAAAGTTGTGAAGTTGTTTATTATGATGCCACCTCGTGAAGAGTTTGCTCACTCCATCAAGGGCCTTGGAGCCCTCGATAGTAGTAACGGATACCAGCGACGAAGACATTGAAGTGTTGGGCCACGACCACCAACTGCTTTGGGCAATGCCAACCAAGCATTCAACATCTTGCGTTAGTCTTAGACCATAAATTGTCCGCATCTGCCCAGCCGTGGGTTTAGGATATTGATTTTGGAGCATTTGAGCATGAGAACTCCACTGCCAAGTAGGAAAAGGAACCGTATGGCGATTGATTTCAGCCTTCACCATCGTGAGATCAAACGCCGCCTGGTTTGTGAGCTCATAACTTTTGTACTCTGGTGGATCTATGATTTGGAAGTCGCGTGCATGCACAGCAACACACAGCAGCAGGAATAGAAGCCGATAGTCCACATCCCGAAAAGCTAGAAGTGTGAG
Organism: Neckera pumila; assembly: GCA_963969595.1. Taxonomy (NCBI): domain Eukaryota; kingdom Viridiplantae; phylum Streptophyta; class Bryopsida; order Hypnales; family Neckeraceae; genus Neckera; species Neckera pumila. Next base: position 12,815,848 of record OZ018410.1, on the reverse strand, counting down.
AAGAAAAGTAAACTCCAACTGACGATCCTTCATACTGACCTGTCTTGCCAAATTATAAAAATTTATCCAATGATCAGCAAAATCCTTCCCCGCAACAAGTTTCTGCCATGAGCTCACACTACTTTGGACGGGAAAAACATCTTGTTGAGTGGCTCCGACCAACGACTGGCGATTCAACAATGTGAAAATGAGGTGATCTCCAAATGTATGTAGCATCGGCCAAGGTTCGCAATGGGCACTTCTCCACTGGAATCCAACTTCAGCCAAGACCCGCAATGCTCTGTGTTCTTCTAAGTTGGTGCCCTCTCCCACAGACAAGTTCATTTTTGTCAGAAAGAGATCTGGGTGATCGCCTTCAACTTTCAGGCTCATCAGTGCCTCCTGTCCCAGAAAACTACGAGACCTCCAGAGGGATTTCCACCGCAAATCTGAAGCCTCTTCAGGTAAAGAGGGGAGAGCCTTTTCCGAACTAGGAAAGAGAAAACATAACTGATTGCTCCCTTCAATCAACTTCTCCACAATGAGACGAAAGGCATCAAGCGCCGTCGAGGGAAAAAGTCCTACTGGCCAAGTCACTTTCTGCATACATTGCAGATGCTTGGGATACCACTCTCGTCTCGGAGCAAGCTTCTGAATATCATGTAGTATGGAAAGGGAGATGGCATCGTACGGCTTACAAGACCAGCAATGGGGGGACTGGAGGAGCCTCATGGCTGACTCCGCTCCTGTCAGTCCAGTGAAAGGGTCTGGAAGTGGATGAGCTGTCATTGCATGCAAGAGCGCTAGGTACAGCCACGCTGCTTGGCTGGCCGGGGCTCGAAGACATCGCAGTCGATCATCCAAGTCGTAAACAAAGAAGCTCGGGGATGAGAATTGGAAATCCTTGATTTCCACAACAGGATGACGTTGACCACACCTGGGTCGTATTTCCGTCCTGCTGGAAAAGGCCTTGATGTGAGGCATGATCACAGCACGCTTCGGAGTTATGTCCTTCCCTGGTTCTCTCTCTTCCGTCAACAACACTACGTTCAGCAAGCCAATTAAGGTTCCAAACAACTGATTTTCTGAAACCTTAAACCCGGGTTGCTCTCGAGACCATAGCACTCCTTCTTTGAGCTGAAAGCTTAGACCCATGCGTGGCATTTCAGCATGGACGTCACCAGAGTTGCTGCCCACCAACACATGGATATATGAACGAAACTCCAAACGATGCAACACTCCATCATATACCTCTTTGAAGCTGGTGCTGCGGATATCCACCAATTTGCGGTATCTTCGCTTGTCCTGCACGCATCTCGACTGGAGATTGATCTCAAATGGTACAACATCATCTGCAAAATCCTCATGATCGAATTTCACAGGTCGAAAGAAAATACCCGGCGTTGTACCAATTTCACTAATCCAGTGACTGGGGTTCTCAAGGAATAGACTGGGGAGATCGTCTTCACAGAATCGGCTTATCCAGTGGCTGTAATTCTCAATGAGTAAGCTGGGGAGATCGTCTTCGAAGAATCGGCTAGGAAACAATTCATATTCTTGGTTGCTAGGACGCCGATCCTTCACCACAAGGCGGTTGCCATCTAAAGAAAATGTGAAGGTCGACCCTTTCAACGGGTGCACCGAAACAAACGTGCCTCCACTTGCTGCCTCTGGCTGCACCTCAAACACATGGGACCCAAATACTCGAACATAATCCCCGTGACCTGTGATTGCAGAGGGGAGACGACCCACGGGAAGCCCATTCACAAGAAAAGAACCCCGCAGCGTGTCTACATGCAGGGTGCTCCTATGCCCACTCGAAGAATGATGCTTGAATGTCGTCGTCCACCAGTGTTCCCTGGGCGACTCGTAGCACTTCCAAGGTAACTCAGTGCGCCCTTGACGCGCATCTGCCCAGTGACGACTTACAAAGCCGTCCAAACAATCCTCCAAACGACATCGCAATATACTCTCTAAACGCAAGGCTGTCAACTGCACACGCCGAAGAAGGTGGCGTTGGAACCTGCTCACTTCCGATTGTGAATTCAACAAAACGTTATCATGAATGCGGGCAAGCGCTCGAAGCCAATATATGACATCTTCATTGCTCTGTAAGGCCAGTGACTCCAAATGGCCATCGTCCGCATCGAAAGTCAATGCTGCAATGGCTGCTACATCCACAAGCTTCGAACGCATTCTTTGTATTTCATGGATCGGAGATGCCATCATTCTTTTCAGAACCTCCTCGATTTGCTTCAACCATTTCTCTGCCAGTTCACGACACTTGAGAAGAACCTCCATGGCAGCCACTTCCCAATCAGGTTTCGACAAAGCCAACACTCGAGCTCCAACGGTGACGATGCTCAAAAGCGTCAAGTGATCCTTCCAGTTGTCTCCAGCATTTCTGATCAAAAACTCGAGCCTTGCAAGAGCATATCGTGCAAGCTTCTCGTTCCGCAAATCAAGGTGTGAATCTCGATACCACACCTCATTCGATGCCCCTGTCTCATTCGGTGGACCTGTCTCCCAAAGGGTTTGTGAGATCAAATTCACCACACTCGGCTGCGACAATGACAGAGTCTGCATTTCAAGGACACGGACCAAGTTGCGAATTTGGATTCGTTGCCCAGCACGCAACGTTCCAAACGCATGGAACTCTGGCAAGTTGAGACCCGGTGGGCAATCGACCTGCTTGCAAAGTACCTCGTTTTTAGTGTGGGAAGTTCCACCCAGGGTCCACTGCAAACACTTGTAAACTCCATCAGCATCGAGTGTTGTCAGCAAACGCACATCCGGAGGTTTTCGATACGTAACGGTGCTGGCAAGTTTGTCTTTGGACTGTTCCATCAGTCGGACGTTGAATCCATTAGGCTTGAAAAAATCCTCGTCCGAATACTTGGCTGGATGCAAAGAGCCATAGTGTGAAATAAGAAACAACTTGGTGGTGCTACCAAGAGTGATCAATGGGGATTCACTTGGAGTGCGAACCCAACGGTTCAGAGGTTCATAGCTCCGCCATGTGCCCTTCTTCTCACAAGAGAGCAATTGAGCACCAAACACATCCCGATGTAGAACATGTAACGCGTCGCGAAGGGTCGTCCATGACGAAGTCGAAGCCACAAGCTCGCCAACCACAGCATCTTGCAAGTGCGTCATTTCCGGCAAAGGAAACTCAAGAACGCTCACACTCATGGCGGCAGCTTCTCCATTCAACGAGCACTTCTGGCAATAGCTGGGATGATACCAAGAACCATATCCAGCTTCAGCTTCATCGCAAGTCATAGCGCTAGCAGTACGGACAAGATTAGCATGCTTCTGCCGTGCTTTACAAAGTTCCTTCAGCTTCTTAAGCCTCTCGTGGCGAGCAAACTCCAATATCTGTTCTTTTCGCTTTGCGACTTCGGAATCCAGTTGCGCCTGACACACTGCGAAAGAGTTTAGTGAAGGCACGTCTTCACTGATTAGAGACTTCTCAACCTTCCTAGTGGCTAAACGTTTGGCAAAATAAGCTTCCAACTTGGCCAAGTGCTCCATATCTTGGCGGTGAGGCAATAACAGAAACCTCAGCACACTGATGTCCACCCCAGCATCATACTCATGCAAGAGAGGGAAGTCCTGTGCCGCCAATCTATCCAGGACTGCAACAACTGTGGTTGCTGTCAAAACCATTCGGCTTGATCCAAGGCAATCACCACTATAGAAAGGCTTAGCTCGATCTATATAGTTCACCAGGAGCTTGAAAAGTTGCGCCTCCGGTCGATCGGTGTCCCCTTGAAGCTCAGGAAACAAAACATCGCGCACCCACACTTCAACGTCATGAAGCGGTATCAGTTCATCACAGCTGCCAGCCCTACGGAGAAGATCCACATCAGGCCACCCGCGAGATAGGTTCCTCGGTAAGCGTGGTGGATCATAAAGACCTGGGTTACACGACGCTGATGTTGGAGACAAGGCCACTTGAAGGTGTGTCCAGGCAGTCTGAAAAGAGTGCCTGAGATCTCCCTTGAAGTCCAAATTGCTTTTGTCGACATTGACTTTAGAATACTCTTCCTCTTGATTCAGTATGCTCTGCCACCGCTCATCAAGCTTTCTACGGACGTCAATCACCAATACGGAGATTTCCTTCCACTTGCGCTCAATGCATCGATGAAGAGAAAGATTTATGGGTGGACTCTGTTTCGCTAACTCTTCAAACTTGGAGGTGCGACGAGCTATCTTGCTCAGCATTTGCAGAATCACATCGGTATCCATCTTGGCCAGACTGTTTTGCAAGCACACAGACATCAGTTTGAGCATGATGAGCTTGTACACCAGCAGGCCATCCGTCTCGCCCAAAGAGCCGCCCATGAGTGTACTATGAAGGACGACCTTGACGGCCATGTATTCTCCCGATCGGCGCCAAGGGAGTCGGGATCCATCCGTCCACAAAACATTGTCACGGATTTTCTTTCGCACACGCTTGACACCCGCTGCGCCCGTGATCAATGACTGTCCAGCCACGGCTCCCAACAGCCATTCCGTCACATACCTGAAATGAAAAATACTTGCACGAATTTTAGCCAGACAGAAAGAACAGTGAATTCTTGGAGATTTAGCCAGAAAGGTTAGGTACATATAAATTATCCACCTGAGACAATTTTACAATATATACTAAATTACTAACAATTTTTTGAAAAGTGTAAAGTATTCTACCAAAAATGGCTGAAGTTTGTAGTAATTTTGCTAATCTTCAAAAAACACCACATCATAAACTACCTCGAATCCACGACGTCGCGTTCCTCAGCATGTGAGGACCCCGCTTTCGTCGACTTGGGAATCATGTCTTCAAATGTGTGGTTTGCCAGGTCTGCAACCTGCCTTGCAAAGCTGGCATTCCGCACTCGATCCGAGTGGGTGGTGACGGACCAGCCCGGGAAAACGCCTGACAAGACTCCAGGTGCTCCCATCACCTCGGAGGACCTTGCGGCAACACGAAACACTGCAAGGGTTGCCAGTGTGCTGTGGTCGTCGGCAGGAATCGACACAGTCAAACCGGCGTTTTGCATGGGCAGGAAAAGGGCACACGTTTTGCCGCGTTCGATGTTTTTGAGCACAGCGTTCCAGTCCATGAAACTCTGTTGGACCATCCCCCATGACTCCATCATGACTTTCGTTTGTTTGAGCTCTTCCATGTCTAGGAGTGCGAGCACAGCAGCCACTAGGCGAACAAATATCCCACCTTGAGCACCAGACTGGTCCTCTTGTTGAGGAAGCTGTATGGGAAGGAAAATGTTGTTCACGACATGCTTGAGAACAGAATCGTTCATCTGGAGAAACTCCATCTGTTGAAATATAGAGAAGCAATAAACTTATGTTGGAATTTTCGAAAGTTGCACAAATCAAGGTGTAATGGTTGCAGTAACGAGTATTTTGAGTTTTTCACGAAACTAATGAATTTGTTTAAATCTCATAGGGGGGCATAATTCGAATTTTGCGGGACAATGGCAGCAAGTGATCATGTTTATAAGGTGATTTTCTGCTCACCATTCAATCAGCTGACGTTCTCGGGTCTGCAAATCTAATTGTTAGAGTTCTGCAAATCGATGAATCGTCTGCAGTTCGTTCTTCTCTTCAACCTCAGTGGCAACGCCTGTGGGTCCAAGCAACTGCAGTATACTACAGTTCAACAGCCCAGAAGAGACAACGACAGTCTGCCTTCAAATGCAAAAAGCTCAAGTCCAACTCATGCACAACTCTCCATAACTTTCAATGCTCTCCGAGACTTGTAGTATTCCTAGCCCTGGAAAAATAAATACCAGTGTAAGCAGTAGAATACCGATAAAACCCAGCCTCGATTAAATGATTAATACTTGGTATGAGCTCTTAAGTGTGAGAAGAGCTGGTGAAATGTATAATTCAGATTTGATTTCATCAGAATCGGTGAAGACCATTGCATGTGTTGGTCATACAATGAATAAAATTTATCACAAAAAGGTCCTCAGTTGACCTATTCAAAAGTACAAAACCAACAATTTGGGCCCTTTGGTCCAGGGGATAAAGGTAAGAGATAAAATGGGAGAAAAGAGGCCATACGTCCCACCGAGGCGTCCAGTCGGCTCCGTGCTGATGAGACTAAATGGCAATCCGCGGATGGCGATCTTATCATTGAAGTCAGAAATTTGAGATCAGTTATCACTGAAATAATAACCCTGACTGTCCAATCCTTGTCGATGCAATCTTGGGGCGAACTCTTGGTAACTAAGTAACTGCCGTAACCTGGTGAAAAGAGTTCTAAAAACGCGCCAACAGGGACCACTTGTCCCACCGAGGCGTCCAGTCGGCTCCGTGCTGATGAAACTAAATGGCAATCGGCGGATGGCGATCTGATCATTGAAGTCAGAAGGCGGACATCAGCAAAATCTTAAGAAAATCTGCGCATGTTGGGAATGAGTTACTCGACGCAATTTAATTAAACAAGAGTCTAGCGACACTAAGGTAGCTAGAGCACCATGAGAATAAAAACTGTAAGATCAGAAGGATACAACACTAGGAAGAGCACGATATGCTAATTCTATGGTGAATAGGAAGACAACGTACAAGGCAGGAAGAACATAGTAGCTTGGCGGTGAGTGGTCCAAGGAGATGCAAATGAGCATATCTCAATATCTCTACTATATTAGAGTGGTAAGTCGCTCTAACATCTTTGTCTTCATACATGCCAATAGTCCAAAGATGAGGATTCACTGAAGCTGACAATGGAATAATTGCGTACTAACATACATTTTCACCCAAATTACTCACCGAAATTAGCTGCAGTTCGAGGAGCGCGAACGTCATGCCACTAATTCCATTCTCAATCTCGAAGAGATCTTAGTGACACTGCAGAAGATCTGCCCCACCGCCGGTAGTGAAAAGTCCACGTGGTTTTAGCTCACGAGACCTCGCTGCAAATAACAGCCCCATGTCCACCGTCAAACAAACTGGAAACCTTGATTCATCCGCGCGTGTAAAATGGGCAGTATGGAATATCATAAAAACGCTTTCATCGAGATGGAAACATTCAGCGCCCAATTATGCAAATCCTACTGTTGGGAAACTGAAAAAAAACGCGCACAATTGATCGCAACAGCACGGTACGCTAATCACAGATGCTAAATGAGCAGCTACTTCGAAAATCGTGCTACAACCCAGAGAAGTGTTGCCATTGCAAACACAGAGAAACTCATCACAGACCTTGTCAATTTGAAGTCATAGCATACTTAGAAAATCACATATCCGAAACAGGGCATCTGGATTATTGTCAAGAAAGAGTGATACCTTTGCTCAAAATTCCAGAATAGAATAAGAAAGCACTGCTTCTCCGATCTAAGCAGAGTTTACGAAGAACGACATACGATTTCAAATGGAACCTGGATCCTCTCCCCATGCGAAAGGGCTCAAGAGCCAAATACGATCATCATCTTACTCCAATATATAGTATGACGACTCTACGTCTTCCACATCCACAACTGCTAACTTGCAATTCACCGACATCCGAAACGTCAACCTCAAGACTGCGTCCAAGTATTTCACCAACGACCACAAACATCGACTAAATGCTCCAACAAGCAACAGAAGCAACACGGCAAGTCCACAACAGATACTGCAAAAATCAGGCGAAGATGAATTGAGCCCTTCTCGCCATAGCAGAACACTGGACAAGGCTTCAGCTATACGCTAGTTTAAGTCCAGACTGAGGACGGGCTTACATGTGAGCCAGGTGGGCAGCCTGGCTACTACAGTCCAAACTACAGACAAAATAGGCTCCACCGACTGTCTTGCCCGGGGTGGGAAAGCGGGATTCACCGAAATTGACGTTTCACCGATATTGCTGGACAACCCCATTGGTGCTATTTGTACCGCCCCCTGTGAAGTTTCTCCATTCCCCACCCACCGATACATGTAAACCTACCGACACACGTAAACGCACCGATACATGTAAACCCACCGATACATGTAAGGAGGCCCTGAGTACCTCGGAACCTTCATCAAAGCTTTTGCGTGAATGATTGCTCAAGCAAAAAGAGCCAGTCAACCGGGGTCAACGCTAGACGTAAAGCTCAAAAAAATATGTTCCTCAATAAATGGTACACGAACACATGGTTTTCATTGTGTGCCGCATAGCACAAGTATATAATATTAGATTGCAGGCCACTGTAATAGTATATACATTAAATAAAATAAACAGTAGACGGCAGTACAAAGTAAGCCGTACCCGCCACAATTACTTTTGCAAAAGAAACTGAAAAGATATTTACCACCAGCCGTTATGAACTGTTCGAAAAGGTCGGTGACAGAAACCTCGGATGATGTTGCAGACAATATCACGAAAACAAGGAGAAATGTATCACTTTAAAATCCCATAAGAAAATAGACATGCATGTGAAGTCAACTTAGGGCACGTACAATGACCCATCACCACATCTGAAGAACACCATCCCAACATGACACCCCTGCGATTTGAGATCTAAGCTTAAGTTACTTCAGTTGCTTGAGGAGAGGGAGGGCTCATTAGTGCTCAAGCAACTGAGGGAGGCTCGAAACGGCAGGTCTGATTACACTGATTTGTCCTCACTAATAGATAACTCTGTGTACTGAATCATGAAAGAATATTTGTATTGTTTGGCTGACCGGAGAGTTAGAGGGAGGAAAAAGCTATGGGTAACATCTACTATCTACCACTTTGGCAGTGCTACACACTGGCCTCAATCACAGGACTTGCGAATCCAACAACTACGCCATTGATGGACATAGTTGCCTCAAAAGTGCTACACTTGATTCAAAACTGGTTCACAAAAGCCCCAGGCAGCATATTCCATATATAGAATTCAGGTATTCACACCCAATTTTCCCCCTACCCGTGCCCTAAAATGTAAAACGTCCGAAACGGTAAAATAGAGCCAATTTTGAGTAAACCAAAAATCAATACTTTGTTATTCATAGTCTGTTCAAAATGTGTTCAAAAAAGGATTCGACGTTCAAATCACCTTCAATTGCTAACGAAATTTAAGGCCCACTTATAAAAAGAATCATACTTAGATGCTTATTTGAACGCTTTGAGGGGTACAAACCTTACTTTGAATGAGAGTTGTCACTATGAGATCATACAACAGGCACGAACCACATCGCGACTATTTAGCTTCTTGAATCATGTGATTTGCTGCTTTCTACAGAATCTGGACAAACCAATCTTATGGACAGAATTTCTTACAACGTCAATACACACAAATCCGAGGAGGTGGGCAAATTTTCAGAAATAATAGAGCTAGATCTGGATCCATTCACTCAAGCTTTTAAAATGGTTTTCAAGACGACAATGAATCGAACACAAGCTCGGTTTCAGCAACTATCAGAGGATTTAATTCCTTTCCACATGGAACAGTAACTAGGAGGTAATACATCAACGTCCGTGAGACCAGTTCCTTCATGAGATCATAAGAAACAAGGATTCCCGGGAAATCGCAAATATCGTGTTTTTGCAACACATTCAAAAGAGAATCTACACCTGAGAGAGTCCTTGGGATCAGAGAGAAGAAGGGTCGAGAGTTTTAGGAGTTTGAAGGTCAAGAGTTTTAGGTGTTTGAAGGTCAAGAGTTTCACTTACAACTTTCTACTGCCGTTCGTAGAATTGGAAAAGCTCCTCCCACACGCTGGACTTGAAGGCGATGACCCTATCCAGACCCAACGGGTCGTCATTCACGATGTCTTCGATCGGCTGCCGCAGGTTGCGAGCCAGCCAGGAGATGGTGCAAGAATCGAGCACAATCAAACTTGCCAAAATCAGACGAACACCTCGAGAAGATCTCATGAGGGCTTTTACGCCGACGCCAACTCCAACGAACGCAAACGCGCGTTACAAATAGCAAACATCAATGGCGACTGCGAGTGCTGCATAGGGAACTCGATGGACGTCCATAGCTCTAACGGAAACACGCCTCCTTCAACATCGAAGCCGGAAACGCTCATATCCTGAACCTTCACATTGCAGGCGTCGTCCCCTGTTTTCCAAAACACACCGCCTTCAGTGAGCAAGAAACCTCGACCGCCTTATTCGATTTTGTTCGGGAACGAGTTGGCCATGTCATTGAGAGGCTTCCGGCAAGCTGCGCTTCCTCGACTGCCGCATACTACTCGTAACACAATCATCGCCATCGAGAATCACCTCTGGCACCACGGTTTTCGCCTCTTCTTACGACATCCATGGCGCTGCCCCCGCATTAGGTTCGCCATGGTCATATCTCGTGGCGGAATTGTCGAATTTATCATCCCCATCCTCATTGAATAGCAGTGGACTTAAAGTAGGCCTAAGAACATTCTCAGGGCTTACACTTCACACCTCCAGACTCTGTTTCCCGATGTTCGAATGCCAACAAGTGCGAGACCGAAGCCAAACTAGCTACTCTTCCAAATGTAGGCCGCCGCCCTTCTCCGCTCATCAAATTCCGCAGATCTGCATGCTTGCGTGAAAACTCGAGCGACAAAGCTAGAGTTCACCCGAATGTATGTCTCCTGATGCCCCCGCTTAGTTCACATTTCACAAGAACGAATTGGGCTCGGTCACTGCCACACAAAAGTGGTCCTGGAGCTTCAAGAGTCTGAGAAATTCGAGAAATGAAACTACAAGTCGGCGCATTGCAAAGCTGGAAACAGAGTCTCGTTCAGCCTCATTCTCAATTAAAATGCAGGCCATAAATTCGGCCTGCAATTCCCGCCTACTCGATCTCTTCGCTCGATCGTCAATTCCGCAATACTGATCGAGATCAACGAACCCTTCAGTAGAACTTGAAATTCTTCCCGCGCACCATTTGGAAAAACTAAGTTAGAAACAAAAGAATGCGCGAGATCCTCAGTCACGTGACGAACAGCCTTCAATTCAAAAGAGTCGGTGGTCGTGACTTTGTTTTTTGTTTTTCCTTGGTACTGTAGCACGAACGCACCTAGTCGGTGCGAGTCAGAAAAACCATCCTCTTTTGTTCATCAGGCACTTGTGTATTTCGTCCACCTGTAAAATGTGTTTAAATAAGTAGATTTCATCTGAGATTAAAAAAATTTAGTGTTGCTATAGCCAAAGTAAAAGTAAAGGTAATTTTCTAAATTTTTTAATTCATATAAACCTTGAAATTTAATATCTTTTCTTTTGTGAATCGGAACACCACAAAACAATGCTTGTGCATCCTTTCTTGCTAAGAACTTTCCAATGGTACTAAGAACACAACCAGGAGATGCATTGTTCTAGAGATCTCAACATAACAAACAAAACAAGTAGACAACTTAATTTAATGTATTTGATGTGGTGAATCTCAGAATGTTATGCAAATGATTTTAACCCTCGAAGGTCCAAGGCCATTTCTATAGCAAAGAGTAAAAACAATGCTTGTGCATCCTTTCTTGCTAAGAACTTTCCAATGGTACTAAGAACACAACCAGGAGATGCATTGTTCTAGAGATCTCAACATAACAAACAAAACAAGTAGACAACTTAATTTAATGTATTTGATGTGGTGAATCTCAGAATGTTATGCAAATGATTTTAATCCTCGAAGGTCCAAGGCCATTTCTATAGCAAAGAGTAAAAAAGATTTAAAAATTGTTCTGTTTGCACATCTAACTATAGGATCTTACACCTAACTAGTATGAGAATAAAAGATATCTGCGTTTAAAGTGAAAAAAAAAAACTTCTCAGTACATTGTAGGACTAGCTTTTTTCACTTTGAACATTTTTAACTATAAGTTTTTGCAATATAGAATTTTGAGCTTTAAAACCTTGTAGTAGAGAATTGAGTTGAGAATCTAGCCAAAAAAAAAGTTAAAAAAAATGTATATTTTTATTATTGAAAAGACTATTAAGTAAAAATAGATACAAGATAGCAGGAAAATCTAAAATATTAATATCTTTTATATGGAATTAAAGTGCACTAATTCCAATGGTGAGATTGTTCAAGCAAAAAACTAGATCATGTGGAACCAAATTTTTTTTTAAATTGTAAAAATTGCATTCAAAAATGAATCCTATAAGTTATTTTTTTCAAGAAGATGCTATGAGTGTCCGGAAACTAAGATTGTCTATAATTTTCTTATAACAAATCCAAATGGAATGAATCAAATCTTTCTAGAAAGACAAAAATATAATCTATAGGGGGGAAATAAAAATTCAATTCAAACCTTCCCAATTTTTTTTGCTGCCCCTTTTCCCTGTTTTGAGTTTATTTGGGCATAACTTTTGTTTCCAGGCACCATTAGAAAAAAAATTATATTTCCAAGAATCTTATCGGTTTTCTATCTTCAAAAATGTTTCAAAAAACCATGACAAAAATTCAGCCCGAAATCTCATTTGTCCCCGGAAGGGACAATGGCCCTATCTAGGGATTAACAACTTCATCCACCCTTTTTTCTTCCTTTTTTTTTCCTCGGATTAAAATAGCTAGTAGCAAAATCAAATAAAAAATTATACAAATAGTAAAATTAGGTGTTGTTTACTAATTTCTTGACATTCTAAACCATATAAATATATACTATTACTGTAGAAGGATGCAATAATGCTATATATATATATATATATATATGGACAAGGCAACCTAATTTCACTATTCACTATTTTGTGTTCAATAGAAAAATTTCACCCACTTCAATTTCACTAAGAGAGAGACAAGCCACTCAAGGATGATTGCAATATGTACTATATTGATAGACCTAATGTTGGTGCAGTAAGTGTGAAAGAGAAAGTTCTTACAGTAAAACCAATAGAACTATTCCAAATCATTTGTGCTCGTCTCGATAGACCAAAATTACACTTTTTCTTCTAAGAGAGAGAAAGGAATTCTAACCATTATCAAATAGTTGACGTACATGAAGAGTTCATTTACCTAAAGCGTTGTGTGCAAACATACATTAACCTTGAAACAAAAGGCTTTCCATCAATGCTTTTGAAGAAAATGAAGAAATGAAGAATGTACCTATTCATCCAAAAACTTTGGGTTGACTACCTGATCTAAAGACTATAGGCCTCTTCTTTCCGGAGTTAACTCTCAAATATCCTTTAAACAGAAAGAACATCTCACGTCTTTTCTAAGAGTTTAAAGAATTATATTGAATAGAAACAAAAGTATTTTATTTTTTATTGTTAAATATGCAAAAAGACAAAAGCTTAAAATATTTATACTCTTCATAATAGGAATGGAAATTTGGAGGTGTTTTTTGGAAAAAACATAATCATTGACCTTTACAGGTTAATGACACAAAATATGATTTTAAGCACCTATTCCTCCAAGAAAAAACTTTGATTTTATGGATTTGCAAGATATTAATGTTTTAAATGACAAAATAGTCTTTTTGGCTCAATTCTATACTAGATTATAAGAATTTGAATACTTGTAGATTTAATGTTGGTATTGAAACCTTTAAAAATTTAAATTTGAAATTTTGCTCTTTGTTTCTCTAGTTGGGCCAGTTAGTTTATCAATTTGGTGGTGCGGGGTGAAAAAATTCATTAACTATCCAAATAGATATTAGTGAGTATAAAACTAAGTTGGCTTGTTAGGTAGTTGCCTAATTGAGATTTGAAAAGCAAAATTGATGGAGTGGTTGACAACTAAATCTATGGCCTATTTAGGCGATTGAAGTGGCCCCTTTATTTGACCCTTATTGGAGATGTATGTGTAAGTCGACGTATGTCCCAGCCCAAGCTGGTTGAGTTTTTTTGTTTTTTTGGAGAATGATGGGAATCTCTGTATTGTTGGGACATTTGAGTATTTAATCAAATTGGATTAAGGCTAATGCTATTTTTAAATACGTGAGTGGTTATTAGTTGAGAATATATTATTTGGTTGTATTATTTGATTATTTTGTGTATGTGGCCATTGGCTTTACAAGTTGTATTAATTGAAAATCTGTGGTTCCAAGTTAGAATTATTTGCTTAATTGTAAGTCAAATTAAAGTTTGCTAATTGAAATTGTTTTATCAGTATTAAGAGTATGTATTAATTCAATTGAAATGGATGTTGGAAATCTATGCATTTATTTATAAATTGAAATTTGTTAAAGTCAGTGAATGTCGTTGCAATTTGTAGTTTGCATGTTTGTCAAATGGTGATACCAAACAAGTGATTGTTGTCTCATAGCATAGGTCAAATTGGATTCGTGTTGTATTGAATGTTATGTTGTGTGTGCTGTATAATTGGAATGTATATTGTCTTATGTGTGTTTGAATGTGAATGCCTAATTTGTATGACATATGGTTGAATTAGGAAGTGCTTAGTGTCCATTTTTTGAATTTATGTTTTTAAATCGAAATTGAAATAAGTTGGATGTTTCAATGAAATTAGAAATCTCTGTTAACCGCAATGTATTTTGTAGTGCATGAATGTGTGTGCTAAGAATCTAAATTGGAATGTGTTATGTTTCAATTATGAATGTGATTTTTGCTACCTAATGGGATGTTAAATCTATGGATGATTAAAAAGAAATTTTATTTAGAAAGTGTATGATAGATTTTACCTGTATTGTTGAGAGTAAATAGTCGACCCATATTGGACTATGAATTGTTTGCCAAGTTAAACATTAATTTTGTCTATATTTTAGAAGCCTAATGAAAAGATTGTATGTAAGCCCATGGTAGTTGTAAGTTGTAATTGTCCAAATTCGAGACTAAGCTACAATCAAACAAAGGATTGCCAAATTGTGTAAATATCTAGCAAAATGGTGAGAATTAAATGTTGCCTAATTGGAAGAATTTCTTAACATTCGTGAGTTGTGGTTTCATATTTGAATTACCTTGAAGGAAGCCTATTAGTTATTGTCTCCGGGAGCAAAATTTAAATTTCTTTGGTGTGAATTCTTTACATTCTCAACTAGGATTTAAATTTCCAATTGGATTTGGAACCCCTTCTACAATTCTCTTAACTTAAAATTTTCAACTACAACTTTTTGAGGTAAAAGAGTTGAGAGTCCAAAATGAGAGTTTTTTGTTGAATGGAAAATTGATTTAGATTCTTTTCAAAATTAAGAATTTGAAATAGGTACAAAATGGGAAGAAAAAATCCTCAAAAAAATCATTTTAAATAACTTTAAGATGGAATAAAAACAAATCATTTGTTATAGTAACATTGTACTAGTAAACAATATAATCCTATACTGAAACAATCTTTTTGTAAAATTGTGAAAATGAGTTCAATATCAAATCTTATAAGAAATATTTGAAGAAGATCGATGATTAGATTGCTGGAAAAAATTAATCTTCATAAACTTCAAAGCAATAATCTAAATAGAGTAAATAAATTTTTTTTATATAGCTTTCCAAATTGGTAGAAGTAATTGGCAACTATTTGCGGCCTATTTGGATGATTCAAGTAGCCCATTTGTCTAGATCCACTACCAAAGGTGTGCGTGCAAGTCCCAGCCCAAATTACTTGCTTTTTCTTATCTATTTGGAGAGTGATGGAAAGATTTATACGTATCGTTGCGCATTTGAAGATTAAATTGAATCAAATTATGCTAATTAATATTATTGTTTAAGTATGTGAGTGGTTGTATGTTGGGAGTGTATTATATGGCTATGCTATGTGATTGTTGCGTATGTGCCAATTGGATTTACAAGTTGCATTATTTATAGGTTTGAGGTCCTAAGCTCGATTCTAAGTTGGGATTATCTACTTAATTGTATGTCAAATTTTTCTAATTGAATTATTTGATCACTACCAAGCGTATGAGTTAATTTACTTGAAATAGACATTTTATTACTTTGAAGTTAGAATTTGTAAAAATCAATGAATGTTGTTGCAATCTATAGTATGTCTAGTTGTCAAAATAATGATGATACCGAGTGGGTGATTGTTGTCTAATTGCATGGGTCAAATTGTATTAGATGAGATTCAGGGGTCTTGGAGGGCCGTTTCAAGCCCATCCCCAATCTGGCCAGATTCAAAGAACGTCGGTACGGGGGTGTCAGAATTTTTTTTCTCAAAAAGAAAAAAAAACAAAAACAAAAACAAAAAGAAAAAAGAAAAAGAAAAGAAAAGAAAAGAATATATATATATATATTTCCCAAAATATCATTTTAAGCAATTTTTTTTTTTTTTCAAAAAATGACGTGGCAATTGCTGTGCCACGTCAGCTAGCTGCTGCAGTTGCGTTCCCGCAGTCTAAAATGCAACAGAACGCAGGGGAACTCGGGGCCCTCCAAGACCCCCGAATCTCATCTAATGGATTCTTATTGCATTGAATGTTAGGTTGTGTATGCTATTTAATTGGAGTGTATATTGTCTCATGTGTGTTTGAATGTGGATGCCTAATTTGTATGACACATAGCCAAATTGGGAAGTGGAATAAGTTGGATGTTTGAATAAGAATTAAGAATCAGTGTTAACATTGTCTTTTGAAGTGTATGAATGAATTCCAACATCAAAATAAATGCATAAGTTGAATGAATAATAAGTGGAATCTTAATTGAGGGGAAATCCTTAATTCTTGTGGCTTATAAGAGTGGAGTGCCAAATTACATAATTAGCCAAATGGTGAGAATTATTGTTATTGCCTAGTTGGAAGAAGTTATTTACATCCAAGAGTTGTAGTTTCAAATCAAATTACCTTGTAATATAAACCTATTAATTATTGTTTCCTTGAGTGTGCTTCATACTATGATTCACAATTCCAATTGGATTTCAAAACTCCTACAATTTTCTTCGCTTGGAATTTTCCACTACAAATTTTTGAAATAAAAGACCTATTTGGTAGAAAGTTGAGAGTCTGGGAATTTTTTTTTTCAATGGAAATTTGATTTACATTCTTTAAAAAAATATTAAGTTGAAGTAAGTTGGAAAGAAAACTATAATTTTAAATAACTTTAAAATGGAATTAGAATAAATCAATTGTAATAGTGACATTGTACTAGCAAGCAATCTTAACCTTAAAAAACTTTTTTTTTAAGTTGTAAAAATGAGTTCAAAAATGAAATCCTCTAAGTCATTTTCTGAAGAAGATTATCAAATTGCTAGGAGAAAAAAAGAATCTTTATAACTTTTATAACAATAATCGAGATGGAATGAAAAAAACTTTCTATGTAGACAAAAATAAATTTGATTAGAATACAATTTTTAAGAGTTATTTTTAATTTTTTAATGTCATTTGGGCTCAACTATCTATACATTAGATGGCATAATCCTTGCTCCCATGTACTAATTGAAAAAACTATACATCCATAAAGCTGATTGGTTTAAAATATAATGCCCAAAGCTGAAATCTTAGGTACCAGTCCGGTGTTCTATTTTCTTGGAGGTATAAACGGAAGAAATTCCCTCTTTGTGGTATTAATGTTTTTTTATCAAGAAAAAATGCTTGCCTCTATAATTAATTCCAAAATTTCCAAGGCATTTTTTTAATCAAAAAATATGAAAAACTACCATTTCTTTTGTAAAGTATAAATAAAGTTTACAGAATTTTTTTCTTAAACTAACAAAATTGTGTTAAAAAAAATAAATCTAATATATTTTTTTTCAAAAAGATGCTCAAATTCTTGGAAAAACTAGTTTGTTTATAATTTTCTCATCACTAATAAAATTAAAATGAATCAAATCTTTCCTTGTAGACAAAAATACTTTCTATGAGAAACAAAATTTTAAAAAATCTATGTAGATTTCTGTGTTTTTTTTGTGCCAATGGATGAACTCCGTTTTTTGAATCCAAATGGCATAATATTTGTGGCATTTCCACATTATTACAATAAATTAATTTGGGATTACTTTAAAAATACAGTTTCCTTGTTTTCATCTTTGAACTCATCACCATGTTCTTATAGTATGGTCAATTTTATCCATCTAATTATTCTAGGATTCTTGTCTTAGCTCCTTTTGTAATTTTCACTAGATAGTGCAAATCCTCTCTT
Source organism: Neckera pumila (assembly GCA_963969595.1). Taxonomy (NCBI): domain Eukaryota; kingdom Viridiplantae; phylum Streptophyta; class Bryopsida; order Hypnales; family Neckeraceae; genus Neckera; species Neckera pumila. The sequence goes on along the minus strand of OZ018410.1, from coordinate 12,797,976 downwards.
TAGATTATACTTAACTACATTTGCTTAGATTTCTTTTGATGATTTAGTTTCAAATTTAATTAAAATTTGTTGAAATTTTTTAATACATGTTATAATTAATAAATTTATACTAAATATTTGGCAAAAGAATCGTGTTAAATTTATTATAATTTTTGCCTTGATAGATTTCTATTAGAACTTGTTAAAATATATGAAATATAATACATTTTCATAAATTTCAGCAAATTCTAACTAAATCTAACACGAAATTGTCAAAACAAAATCTAGAAAAACTTAATATCATTCATAATTATATTTCTTAAGAATTTTGAACTTTTAGTTTTCTAATCTATAAATAAATATTCAATAGAGAAATGATAGATCCAACTCTATAGATATTTATGATTTGTAATTCATTAATTACTTTAAGAGCCTTTTAGTATTAAATTAAGCCATATCAAAATAAGTATACTATAGTGTAACTAATTTTCTTATTTCTTTGCCTATAGAACTAGATTTTGACATTAAAAATAATTCTTTTGGCTTCTAAATAAGATTAACAAAATTAAGCTTCCCAATTCTATTTTTTACTTAGCAAAAAATCTTAAGAAATTTAAATACCTAATAATGAGTACATTACATCAATTTGAAGTTGAAAGTTTACAACCACAATAATTTCTAAATATAAAACAAAATAATTTTTTTGGTTTATATTGCAATTTTTTACACTATAATATACACCTACAATGAAGTTCTCAAATTTATCTTAGCGCATTTTTCTAGAAATGATAATTTCATATGATTTTTTTTGCATTTTTTGCATTAAAAATTTATCATAGTTTCAAATCCTTATAGAGAAGAAAAAAGTATATGTAATTATTCAATCATGAAAAGAATTGATTTCTTTACAAAACAATTATTTTATATAAATTCATTCTTATAAACTAGCAAAATGACTACATAGTTAAACACATTGTCTTTGTTGGATTAGTCCATAATAGATCTTTTGGTAGAAAATAAATCTCCCTTTGTAGCAAGAAAATCCTAAATTCTTATCGTAAAGCAATCCAACATTGAAGAGTCGTATAGGCCCTGCCATGTTGGTCGGGTCCGTGCTCATTCGTGGAATATTTAGTTTCTGAAGATGTTGCAGTAGCTAGACGTGTGCACATTAGGGCATTCAAAGGAGTATTTTTAGGGAGGATCCTAGGCCTATAGGACGCTGCGTGCGTGGCTGCGTGCACACCTGAAACCTATATTAACATCATGAGTGGTCCTTCTTCTCCAATATGCGGACGTCAGCATAGAGTGTCCTGGAAGAAGAAATGGAAACCTCTGTTTTGTGCATGTTGCTCTTCCGCGGCAAGCGTTGTACTTTTTAATTGCGTATTTGAATCGCAAGCAATCAACGATGTGCAAATTTTCGGAGTGGACGTCAATTCAGTTCTAGCTGCAGGTACCATAGGTGCGTTCGAGCACTTTTGAGCACACACCAAGCTCTTGTTGACGCTGTTGCGCACATTGAAGAAGAAGAATGTGAAACAAACATGCAGGGCCACATTGCCAATGTTGTGTTGCACTTAAATGCTTCCATTATTTTATTCAAGAACTGTCGTTTTAGCGTAAGTGGACCCCCAAAGCCCATTTGACTTATTTCACTCCTTCCATCCAAAGATCTACAAAAATAGTGGATTTTGCTTCTTCTTTAAGGTTGCCGTTGGAGTGTTCTACAAAAAAATGAAGGACGTGGGACCACCAGCAAGCATCGCTTGCAACGCTTGCCACATTGACGTGCACATCGGTTTGGTTAATACAAAAGAGCGGTGGTGTGCGCGCTCACTCTCCTCGCAATCCAACACACTGCTGTAAGACCTCTGATAATAGCAAGTGGGGACGTACCCTAATCATGATACAATTTTATCCCAATACTGTAATTCGTTTAGCAACTTTTAATTCTATTGCAACATGTGTTGAAACTATTGAATTATTTTTGGTCCCACTGTAAACACACACTGCAAATATCAATCTCTTTTCACTTACATAATTGGAAGTTAGCAAAGCACTTTAAAATTACATTTCTATTTTTCTTGATCACAATTGGACCACGAGCTATGACCAAGAAATATTTTTGTCCAATTCTTGGTCACTAAGTTTACAAGACGTTCCTAAGTGATCTTTTGAAAAATTGCATACTTTGACACAAGACCACAAAAACTTTTGCATTACTATTCAAATGCATAGTGCCTTGATTTTTGGTGTGATTGGTTGGAATTACCTTCTAAAGGTCCAAGGCATTTTTTGGCTCCGAAACCACTGAAAATTGCCATTTCTGCTGCGATCACTCAAGAAACCAATAAATAAATAAATCTATACATAGGATCTTGTACTTCACTTGTCCTAGATTATGTGGTATAAATTTCATGAAGTTTGACCATACGGATTGGAAGATATTAGCATTTGAAGTTGGAAAAAGAATTTTTTTTGAACTATGGCTTGCAATTTCAGATGACTTTGACGGCCATTTGTAGATATTTTTTGCACTACACACCATTGGGTTAAAACAATTTATATTGAACATTTGAGTTGAAAGTTGGGGAAAAAAATTTAAGAATGTCAAAACTTGATTTTGACATATTAAAAAATTGTTAAGTAGAAGAAAATTGAATGAAACACTAAATCATTAATAGCTCTCAGGTGGAATTAAAACACCATAATTCCAATGGTAGGATTGTTCTTGCAAACAAACTTAACCTTTTAAAAAAAAAATTTGAAAAAAAATTAGAAAATTGCATTCAGAAATGAATTCTGTAAGTTGTTTTTTGAAGAAGATGCTAGATTGCTTGAAAAACAAGATTGTCTATAACTTTCTCATTCTGAGTCCAAATGGAATGAATCAAAGCTTCAAATGTGAACAAAAACATGATATTTGAGAAGAATTTCTCTTAAAAAAAATACAATGTTTTACAATTTTTTTTTCCTGTCCGCGAGTTTCTTTTCTAACTTCGGGTGGCATAACTTTTGCTCTTGGGCACCAATTGAAAACAAAATTATATTTCTAGAAAGCCAACTAATAGAAAGCTAATGTGATTCCCTGTCTTCAAAAAAAGTTTCAAAATCAAGCCAAAATTTCAAGTCCCACAGCCTGCCCGAAATCCCAAGTGTCCCCCGAGGGGACTTTGGGCCTTTAAGGGTGAACACTCCGTATAAATGGGTCAGGATATGAGAATGTCCCATTAGTGTATAGATAGTCACCGTCCGATGAGACTTGGAAGTGTGACTTTCGTTCCTATGAGCTCTCATCCTCTACACACCAAGGATGCTCAGCACAATTGCACACCAAATTATGATGTGCAATCGTAAAGTATGACATTATATTCAACGTGTAAAAATTTGTTGCCAGCCCAAGGTAAGCCAGCTGTAGGTACAAATGAATGCAATAACAAGCGGCACCTGCTTTTCGGTTCCATTAGAAAGATGGTAATTTTAGCAATGGCGATATGTCCACAAGTCGACAGGTCCATTCTTTCCATAACTTGGATTCCCGGCTACGTACTGCGACATTCTCAATTTGCTGCTGTTAATCAGTGCGACAAATATGGATAAAGCTTGTACGTGACAGGGGTACGCTCGACTGCTCTGGCAAGAATGAATCCTCAATTCATAATTGCAGAGCGAATTTGGAGTAGAAGAGCATTCCGATTAACAAAAATATCATGAAGGGGAAACTCATCAGCATGACACTAGCTGAGCAATGGTTTAGGTTAAGCTTAGCAGGAGAATGAGCAGAAACAATCAAACGCGCAACCATGATTCCTGTATTTGACTTTACTACATAACCCTGCTCTGGTCCCCAGCCACCGACAGGAAGAAATCCATGAAGGATACATCACATGATGGCGGGTAAACTCCAGTTGTCTCGGCATACATAGAACATCCAGTTGCACTGATCTTGTATTTTGACTGCACGAGAAGCAATTTCCATTTGTTAAACAGACAATGAGTCAAAATGCGAGCACAAATAGATCTTAGCAAGAATGGACGGAGTGGCACCGTTGCCGTCTGACTAAACAAGTAGGTGGCAGTATATTCAATGTGCCTGTAAGATGCACTATGTACAGACAGCTAGGGATTGGGGCATTGCTGTACTCACAGTCAGTAAGTAGCTCCTCTATGCTCCATAAGATTTTGATCATGTTTGCTGATGTACACACAGTGCAGACTGTAAGGACTAACCAACGTCAAGCATCAACTAGCAGTTGACATTCTAGTGTGGATTTACAGGTCAATCAGCCAGTATTACTACGAGTTTACAAGGCCGCGACTTAAGTACGTGAGCTTCGTGCAGTCGAAAGGACCCAGAGGTTGCCCATTCTTTCGCACCTGCACGGGCAATAGGATTCAGTCGGTCATTGAATACATCAAGACATTCTAATATCCGATGGAGAACAGAAATCAAGAATGCAAATTCGAAATGTAAGATAGCACTTCTCTGCCGAAGTTCTGATTACTAGGAATTAATGCACATACCGGAGACCAAGGATTGGAGTCTGCTACAACTTTGTCTGGTGGGGAATTTGTTACAGGCCCGTTCTTCTTCTGCAGAATTTCCTGAACGCGAAAAAAGACCATGTCAGTTTTGCATATATAACGGTACCCTTCTACATCCGAAATTAAGAAAATTGAAACACAAAGAGGCAAAGAGATTTACCGGTCCTGCTGCCTCTAATTCACAAATTCTGGCTTCTGAGAACAGACTTGGCGGCTTGGGCTCAGTAACAGGAATGGTACTACCAGATCTGCTAAATCGACGACTGGTTTTGATCGACGGTTTGGGAGTTTCTTCAGAGTCTTGCCCAGATGGTTCTGCCAGGGTCGGAGACGATGTCAATCGTGCAACAGCCTTCCTTGCAAGGGAGAACATGGATGACCTTCTCTCTTTCTTAGCTGAAGCGCATACCTCTGCCCCGTTGAAATCGACTGAAGAATTCCGATCATTGGACCCGCTCTCTATCTCGGCAAATTTCGTTGGCTTACTACAGCCGCTACTTACAAAACCAACGGAGAAGCTCAATCGCGGGTCGGTCGATTGCTCCGTATCTAATGTACAATGCTCATTGGCAGCTCTGTCCAATTCTGCATGATTTGCTTTCGATATCGGAGTGCCTAAGGGATTACTCGAACACTTTGCTCGCAATTCAGGCGATTGCTCCGTGGCTTGCTCCTCTGATGGAGGACGCGGAGTAGAGCTAACCTCCTCTGTACCAGCCACTGGCAATTGGTCTGCAGAAATGGCAGCCCCGAGAACTGGCCAATTGGACCACTGCGATGATGGACTCTCGAATTCCACTATCTTCCTGATTACTTTCTTCGACGAGCTGCCTGGCGTGTGAACGCAACGAGCATTTTTGGAGCTACTAGGTGTTAAAACCTCAAAGGTGCCAGCTGAATCTGGAGCATGGCTGGGAGAAACGAAACTATGACTTTTCCCACCAGATGCAGGAGTAGAAGGACCAACGCCCGGTGATGCATCCCCGACAACTTTACCACCTGGGGACTGCCATGGCAGCCGCTGACTGAAACTGCGGACATGCTTGCTAGCAGGTGCAGGTGATTCTGAAGCTGTTTTCGGTCTCAAAGGAATTTCCCTGAAGCTCTTGCTTCTTGGAGATTCGAACTGCCTCGATATCTTGGCGCTGAAAACGTTTGGACACTCCTTCCTAGTGGGCGTGCTGGGACAAGCTGAAGGTGTTATATCAGTGTCCAAGACTGGTTCGCTGGTGTCCAAACAAGAACGTACAGCTGCGGCCGAAATTTCTCTAAAACTGTTGCTGCGTGGAGAGTAGCAATTGAAACCTGCCTGCTTAGTTGATTCATGGTGTTTCCTGCCACTTGAAGAACTCAAACTTGGAGGCTGGCCCCGAGAAGCGGACGTAGGGTTGGATGCCACACTCGATTCCATGGCTTCAGACGAAACAATTTTCTTATGAATGTCTTCATTAGTGTCCTGTGTACTAGGTGGCAATGTTTCCGAAACACGGCTGTGTTCCAAAGCGTAATCCTCTCCAGGCTGAGAACGAGAGTTTTGAAGACGCTGGCTCGCACTAGCTGCAGATTTGTCATCGGAACTCGTGGCTTCCCGGGGACTCCTTATCAGCGCATTGTCGTCAGGTTCACCTCCACCTGATTCCAAATTAGAGTCGCTGTGGGTAGGACTTCCGATATTCACAGCCAGTGCAAAGGGAGGATTGCTCTCGGCAGAGCTTCTCGCAGCTTTACCATGCCCAAGTTCGGCTGGCTCCATCTTCACTACTGTACAATTGCAAGCCGACAGTGAAATTGGTAACTTGAGAGAATCTACTGCGGATGCCTCAGGCGCTGTGCCGGCAGTACCATGTTCATCTCCAACGAGCTTCTTCTTAGCCAGTAGCTCGTGAGATTCGGCAAACTGTTTGGCGTGTATTAATCCTGAGAAACTTACGGGATCGACACTTTCGATTGTCGGAGAGGACGGTCTTGGGCTTGTGGTGGAATTGCCCTTCGGAGAGCTAGGATGCATGACATGGTTACTTCTGGGTGACGTCGGCGCGGAAGCCACGCAATGACGCAAATGAGGTGCGGCAGGGATGGCAGAAAAGGTTATTGCAGGCGGAAGACCTCGCGATCCATGTTCTGGTTCTTCAATAGGTATAGAAGCCTCGCTAGCTGGCCTCAAGGGCTGGTTGTTTCGCATACAGTTGAATGGCTGAGAAATCGCGAATGCTTTTTGAGGAGCAGAAGAAGCTCTCCCCTGAATCACGAGAGAAAACGGCTATTAAGTGTCGACAGTAGGAACATCAAGCCCGTATATTCGTAATCAACAAATTCATAATGAGGTTTAACCAAAAGCATGTAAGCTGTACAAACCACGAGTACGGAAGAATTTGGCGTTGATTACAGAATTAGTATTGCTTGCTGACTCTGCTTTGAGAGTTCCATTACTAGCAAGGTAATACGAACGTACCGCGTCAAAGAAGCCAAGCTTCGGTGAAGGTTTCCGCAGACCCGTCGGTTTACCATTGGGTTCAGCGGCTTGTACAGGTGGTGGAGTTGCAGGAAGAACGGAAGGTGCTAAAGGTGCACAGGGCAAAATGACTCTAGCAAGTCCTGGATCCGTAGCCCTGGTTAAACCAGGAACTGTAAAAGCGCTCTTGCTTCTCGTGAGAGTAGGGCCTTGCTTGGAAGCTCCTTTTGGACATGAGGGGGGTCCTTTACCACGCAATATATCTCTTACAGTATAAGTCTCTTTATTGACCTTTATCGGTGCCACTACAGCGTTGGGTCTTGTTCTGTGATTTGGATCTTTCACTTCCGGCACTGTAGGCAATACACCTGTCCTCTTTGGAAGCAATGAGCCTTTCTCCACAGGGTGAACATGGGACGAGGAAGAATCCGAGGGTACTCTGCGTGCACGCCCTGTCACATTTCACAGAAACTGTCACTCCACCGATAGTCACACAATTCGGAGAACATAAAATGCATATCCAAATAATAAGTGATATTTCCAAAGTCAACATTTCTTTGACGTATTCACATAATTATCACACGGTCAGGTAATTGAGAAAGTACGACGTGTACCTGACATAACTTTCCCTAGTGTCTCCTTCACTCTCTTAGACATTGACGAGACCTTGCGAGAGAGTGCAGAAGGAGACTCGTGCAAACTGGATGTAGACATGCTCCGGGTCAAGGTGGGGCGATTCTCACGAGTTGCGGACGTCTTATTAATATCCTCAGAACGCTTATCCTCTACCTTCCTGGGTTGCTTCTCGCGGGAAACATGCATCTTAGGTACCTCCTCTGAAGGCTTAATCTCCACCTTCTTGAATTGCTTCATCTTATGAATTTCCTCCAAGTGTTTATCCTCCACTTTCTTATTTGTGCGTCACAGTCAAGGTTGCAAGTGACTGGCTCTAGTGAATAACGAGATCACTCACCAATAAACTAGTCATCGAAAACTAGGTTAACAAGCAACAGCATTAATAAATAAAAATAATAAAAATAATATGATTGTAATAATCAAAGAGGGGATATGAGATTGAATTTGGTAGGCGAATTCGAGGTCCTTTTTGCGGTGTTGCTTCGTGTGCCTTCTTTAGTGCTGCTATTCGCGCTTGGTGATGCAAGCCTGCTGTTGTATTACGAGTCTCCTTCACCTGCTGTTTACATCAATAGATGAAGTCAGATTGAAGGAAGCTACATGGAACAGGTACAATACGAATTACGATAGTGACCAATTTTTTAAGCCACTGTGACTTACATCTGGACCGCTTCCATGAGAATGATCTGTCGGATGCCTAACCGCAACTCCGGGTTGTTTCCCTGTCCTTGTCAAACTGCCTGGCAATGGTATTGAGGTGGGGCCTTGAGGGATTGCAGCAGCTCTTGAATAAGCATTCGAAAATGCATGTGATCCCGTGATGTGAGTTTGTCGCACTGGCCGAAGAGAAGAAGTGTGCAAGGCATCCGGGCGGAGAGACGTGTGCAAAACGTCTGCAAGCAGAACCAAGAACAGCGCAAGATTACTCTCAGGAGACAGATATCAAGCCTTCAAAATCTGTAGAATGGCGGTCATTGCTCCACGACAATTGAAAAACTTGAAACTAACCTTGCTGGGGCTTCGGATCCACTGCAGGTCTTGCTTCGGGCCTCGCTTCGGGTCTCACTTCAGACCTCACCTCTGGTTTTCGTGCAGACCTTAATTCCGGTCTAACTTCTGATTTGAGCTTAGTCTTGGCAGACGCGGTTGTCGCTTCAAACGATGTCACCAAATTTTGTGGCCCATCCCAAATAGTAGCCAACTCCGGCATTGCCAATGTCTTGGGAGTGTCAGACGCAACCGCAAAAAGTTCATCATTGTCCAGCACACCTGTGTGATTGAGTAAGCAAAAAGCGTCAGCATTTACGGCCACCAGCATGAGGAGCATGTATTCGAAAAAGAACTACCAGTAACCAGCTATACGAACACTTTAAATCGAAGAAAGGAGTAAACTGACAACGATATGCAATGAGGAACTGGGCATGGGAAGTTCACCCTCATCTGTGAAGAATGCTTTGTCCCAGGCTAGGGATTTCCGAAGCGTTGTTGAGCGCCTGCTCCTACTTTTCCGGAGTACAGTTGGCTCTCCTCCTCCCTTTCCTGGAGTCACGCCCGCCTGCTCATTCTCGATATCAAGGTAGCTCCTACTGAGTTGACTCGTGAAGTGCCCAGGATTTTTGACAGGAGAAGTCTCGGCAATCCCATCGAGTTGCATGGACTCTACAGAATATTTACAAGTTAGATCTATTAGTTGCAAAGATATAAAAATGCTGCAGCTCAGAAGGGCATAAGCTAAATAAAACATGAAGCGCACAGTTATCAGGGGTAAGATCTACTGTAAGATCTATCACGTCTCGACAGACCAGCATAGTGAGACTCAGACGCCAGGCATTTCGGTTGTGTCTATGAGGTATCACGAGAAAGAAGGAGCAGACATTTTCCGCGGACAAGAATCAGCGCCAACGTTAACATACGGTGAAATCGAAATTTTGAAGACCAGATTTCAGTTTTACGTATCAAGTCAGCGGAATTGCAAACGAATTCTAGCTTCAAGCAAGGACCCTCGCTCACTGATTCGTGCCTCTAAATGAACATCCTCACCCGTCTCCTTCCATGCCATTTGAACCACTGCTCAGTCTGATAATTTACGTAACGCACCTCTTATCCCGAAGCTCTTCCGGGCCTTGGACTCCTCAGCGGCATCCCGGATAACACTGCGCTTGTTGATCTCATTGAAATTCAGTACAGACAATACCTTCGAACCAGTATTTGGAATCATGGGCGACCTACAAGGCACAGGCGCCATATTCAAGTTTAAATCTGCTCCCACAACAGCCGGCACACCCACTTCCGCCAACTTTCCTGCATTTATAAATATTTGTGACATTTAGTGATGTGGAGGAAAGCTGGAAAGACCTTAACAGCGAAAAATGAAACAAAACACCCATTACATGTCACACTGGAAAAGCAATCATAAACATCCAGCAGCGACGAATTCTCCAATTTCTGCCCCAGTCTGTGACATTCTTCTCTTCTCGTAAGATATACAGCTCACTATATTCCCGTTCTACCTACTCAACTACCAACAATTTCACACGAAGTCTTCAATGTCAGCAAACTCACCATAGCAATTCTCCAGGTCGTCCGTTCCTGCGTGTTTCAATGCCTTGGGCATCATCGACGGCGACAACGGTGACACACCAGTAATGCAGAGCTCTGCGTTCGCAGGACTAATTCCAATCAAGTTATCATCCTCCTGGTCCATATTCAGAAGATCCACGTTCTCTTCTTCCATGTTCCCCATTGCGGCTCACTCTTACTGCAAGCGAATTCGCAATACCACTGGCAACGGGATTCCGGACACTAGTGGCTTATTAACATCGCTCCCATTCCGGAACGCCAAACCTCCTCCTCACACACTTTCATGATCCTGAACTCCTGTCTTCCACCGACCGCACCAAAATCTAATCTCCAAACTCACTCCGACACACACATCAACCTCCACTTTCAGTCAATCTCAAAATCATCAAGAAATCAAAGAACCGACGGGAAAGAATATGACCGCCACAACGGACCTCCAATCGATCTTCCTGCAGCGCCTCATTCCCTACCTGACTATCTCAAACTACTATCCATCCCGTCTCTCACATTCCCGAAAAGCGAACCGTACACCATACGCGGAGAGCTTGCCTCTTCGAACTCCACACCTCGCAGCTACCAACTCGTAATCTCTCGTTCACACGCTCATCTCCAAATTCAATCCAAGACAAGAAACAAGCACAAGTCAACTCCAAATCAATCTTTCCGTCGGTCTCAAAAAGTGACTATCCGCACGGTCTCTCACATTCTCTCTCCCGAAATCATTGACAGGTAGCTCGGATGATCTCCCCTCCACAAGCCGGCTCCAAATCCGAAACTCTTAAATAAATTTTCACTCGCACTCCAAACTCTCGATCCCTCCTTCACATTCCACACTCTCAATTCCTCCTTCACACACTCCAAACTCACTCCAAAACATACGACCATCACACAATTAAAGATTGCAAGTCAACCTCCACCTCGTAACTACTCTCAATATCAAAAATCACCAAGAAATCAAGAATCAAGAGAAAAGAAAGCGAAACACTCCAACTCAATAATTTCTTTCCTGCCGCGCCTGATTAATTCTCCACCGGACAGAGTTAACGAAACTTCACATAACTTCGCTATCTGTCCGGTCGCGCTGCGCAAGTGTGTCTCGAAAAGCGAAGCGGAAGCGGGAGCCGGACGGAGGACCGGGGGAGCTTGACCCTCGAAACGGCAAAATGTTCAAATCCGGATATATATATAGCCGTTGCTGCCAGAGTTTGCATATTAGAGCCGTTGGACTCACTGACTGACGCAACTGCTACTGTAGCAATTGCAATTGTGAAGTGTGATTGATGAGAGTGCCCCGCAACAACAGGGGAATGATTCGCGGTCCGTGCAGGCTGGGCGTGACGGATGCTGCCATGGCCGGAGACGCAGTCCGACGAAGCAATTTCGGAGAAGCAAGAGGGAGACGACGAAAGGAGTGGTTAACGCATTTTCAAACTGCCGGCTTCTTCAGTTCAGCTGTTCTCTCTGACGGGACGCAGAGGTTCATTCATCCATTCGGGTTTTCATCCGCTTCGGCTGAAACTCCGACCTACCAGATACACATACCCATCTGCAACACCGGCCCTTTAGATTTGGAGCATTTTTTTCTTTCTTTTTTCTTTCTTTCTTTTTTCTTTCTTTCTTTTTATAAACATATTTGGGCAGCACAGAAATATTCAGTGCAGTAGTGAAGCTATTTACATCCATAGACATCAATGAAATATGCACAATGTAGATGAAAACATATATATTCATCCAAAAGTGTGTAAATTCATTCATACTAGTGTGACCCTGTGCCGTTGGCCCAATTTTCATCTACTCCCGGTTCCACTCCTGGTTCTACTTCCGATTCTACTCCCAGTTCTACTCCCGGTTCCACTCCCAGTACCAAGAACGCCACCAAAATCAAAGTAAAAGTAATTTTCTAATTTTTTAATCAATAAATACTTTGAAATTCAATAACTTTTGCACCACCGCTCCAAACGCCACGAAACCAAGCCGGTGCACCCCTCCTCGGCGAGAGCTTTCCAACGGTACCAAGCACGCGGCCGGGGGATGCACGGTCAGGAAGTTGTCCATGCTACAAACAAAACAAAACAAAACAAAACAAAACAAACAAACAGCCTCATTTAAGGTATTGATTAGAGGGATATTGTTTTTAGATTTTTGTAGCAATTTAAAGATTTTATCCATTGAAATAGGAGAATCTATTGCCTAATATTTCCTCAAATGTTTTTATAGCCTTTGAGCAATGAATCACCCTAAGAAGCCATTGGTTTGGAGATAATCAAATTAGTGGTGCCTTCAAAGTTGTTGCCCAATTTTCTAATTTCAACAAATATAGGTTATCTTAAATTAGGTTGTTTGTTTGCTACCAGAGATTTAAGAAACCGTGAGGTCTTGACTACGTCCTTAGTACCATTTGAAAGCTTTCTATTAGGAAGGATCCACGGAATTTGTTTTGTGGCGTTTGGACCTATGGTGTGAAAGTTATGGATTTTTGAATTATTTTTAAATTAAAAAAATGAGAAACTATCTTCTATTTTTTAAAAACCATAACTTTCACATTGTATGCCCAAACACTGTAAAGCAAAGCCTTTACATTCCTTTATGCACAATGCTTTCTATTCAAATGAAGAATGCAACCTCTCACACTTCAACAAAGCCCTTACACTCCTTCATGCATAAAAATATTGAGTTTCAAAATTTTAATAAATTAGAAATTTAGGAATTTATTTTTATTTTGATTATGTACCGTTCTTTTTGAACGGCACACTAGCTAATTCTTTTTGAAGCCAACACTAAATTCTAGAAATAACCAATAGAAGATGAAGAGTTATTTGAAACAACCAATAATGAAAGTTCACTTGAAGCATTTTGTATTTCAAGCATTTTTAATTAATGGTAGTTTAAAGATGAGTACGCATAACATGAACGGAATGTTATTTATTCATCCAAAAGTTTGTATATTTATCCAATAAGGGATAACACCATCTAAAGATTCTATTTTGTTTTTACAATCTCATTCACTAATAAAAAAGGACTATTTCTGCACATATTTTCTTCTTAACCCCTAAAAGATCGACCAAGGTGCTTTTCCTATCAAAAAACACTCAAAATTGTCATTTCTATTGCAAAGAGAAAAGAGCTTTAAAAGTTTGTTTTTTTCATATCCAATAGTAAGATCTAATACTTGACTAGTATATAAATATGTGGAAGAAATTTCAAAAACTTTGACCCTGTAGATTGCAAGATCTATGCATTTAAATTGAAGAAAACAAGTTTTTTTCACCTTGCTTGACTAGATTTTTTGGCTTTGAAACTTTTTAGTTCAAATTTTTTGCACTACTGATTTTGATTTTCTACTTATTTATGTTTAGTAGTTGAGTTGAGAATCTACCAAAAAATTTAGAAAAAAAAGCACTTAATTTTCACTCGTTAAAAAATTGTTAAGTACTCTGAGGCGGATTCAAGATTGAAGAAAAAACTAAATTGTTAATAGCTTTTAGATGGAATTGAATCATAATAACCCCAAAGGTGAGATTGTTTTAGCAAGAAAATCTAACCCTATTTAACAATTTTTTTTGAAAAATTCTAAAAATTGCATTCAAAAATAAATTCTACAAGTTATTTTTTGTCAAGATTGCCCAAAAAAACTAAGATTGTCCATCACTTTCTCATTATTAGTCCAAATTAAATGAAACAAAGCTTTACATGTAAACAAAAATATAATCTTTGAGAAAAAAATTGAAAAAAATTTATTTTGACTTTAGTGATTTTTTTTGTGCTGCCTGCCAAACTCCATTTTTGCTTATTGTGGCATAACTTTTTCTCTTAGGCATAAAATAAAATAAAAATTATATATTCACAAAGCTCTTGCAAAAATACACAACTTCAAAAAACTCTAAAAAATATCACTAAAAATGGAGACAACATGAACCTGCCCGGACCCAAATTGTCTCCCAAGGGGACAAATGGTCCTTTAGGGGTTCAAAATTTATATCGCTTTTGAATGAGTTTTCACTGAAAAAGAAAAACTGGATTTAAACCTTGATTTAAACTAATTTATGTCCTCTATTAAATATATATATGGACATGGAGGACAAAAAATGTATAGTAAATGACTTTATTGACTTCTATAGAAAGGAAGAATGTAGTCAATGCACATACTCATCCAGTCAACAACTAATTGCATGAATGATTACCATGGTGATAGGCCTACCATTTCTAGACTCACACCAATATATTCAATGCCTTTATCAAGGTTCTTGGGCATGTCCTAAACAAAACTAGTCAATGTCAATGATGTTTGCTCATTTGTGGTGGCAAAATATCAATTAGAATGATACAACAAAGATGACATGGTGGAACAAGGCTACAACTGGCTCATAATATTGGAATCCTCTTGCCACAAGGCCCCATTCTTACTCTCTCATATACACCCCGAATTCCCTAAGTAGAAACTATTTGATTTACTATTAGTTTGATGAAATATTTAAAAATAATAGTAGTAAAGACTATTACATTTTAATTAACCTAATGATGAATGCATTTAATGATTAGATGATTATTTCTATTATTGTATACAAGCACACACTAGAAAGCAACAAGATTGGATTCCCTTATATGCGAGCCAATTTCTTTGGAGATAAATGTAAAAATTTCCCCCTTATGCTTTGGTTGGTTAATTTTGTATGTTTTGACCTCTTCAAACTAAATTATGATTCTCTAATTCCAAATATCAATTCAAATTTTTCAAATTTTATCATTGCTGAATGAATATAAAGTTAATCATAAAGTGAACCCTTGTTTGTATTTGGGGTGTCAAAGAAAGGCTTAACAAGAATTTTTTATCACTTGACGTTACAATTGGTTGACCTTTTTTTTTGTCATACTGGCTCAGTTTCAAAATACAGGCATGATTTTGCCACTATAGGGGGCAGGACGTCTTTTGTTCCAGAATTTAGATATACAAAATAGTGAAATTAGATTGCCTTAATAATTAGATTGCCTTACTAAGAGATGTTACTTTATAAAGCATCAAGGTCAACAAATATTGCTACAAATATTTTCATTTGTACAAGTAGAGGTTCATGTTTCCCAATTATAACAAAACCTAATTCAAAAGTAGTACATTTTTGTATTGTAACAAAAAAATATTTATATAGTGTCAAGTCTTGAGAAATTAGTGTGAGGAAACCTAATTTCATTCTTTTGTGTAGCCATTTTGGAAAGAATAATGTAGAAGATGGATTTCATTGTCATTGATCAATTATCAAGCAAAAATGACCACATATTATTTGTCTTATTGTAGCTACACCAAAGATAGTTCTATTAACCCCTAAAAGCCTAAGGCCTTTTTTGGATTTAAGGACATCATTGCTTTTAAATGTTATAGATCTAAATATCACTAAGGTATAGAAATCCCAACTATACAATCTTGTAGTATATGTGTCAGAGTAGATGACTTGGATCAAATTGGAATCATTTCACTACAAGAAAAAGGGGTGTTTTAAGTGAGTTTTTAAGTATAGTCCTAAACATAAGATTTTAAGTAATGACCTTTAAGGAGAACTTCAGCCAAATTTTACTTAAAACACATGCGTTTTAAGTAAAATTTGCTGAAAATCTCCTTAAAGGTCATTACTTAAAATCTTATGTCTAGGACTATACTTAAAAACTCACTTAAAACACCCCTTTTTCTGGTAGTGTTTTGCCACATAGATTGTAAGATTACAATGTTTTAGTGTTGAAAAAGGATCCTGAAATTTTTCTAGCAACATAGTTGGAGGTGAAATTTGATTTCTAAACCTTTTCAAAGGAAAAAAATTTAAACTCTAAAGTGATTCAGAACTAGCCTATAAACACATTGGTGAAAGAATATATCATTCAATTGACTCATTATGTCTGCAAAATGGCTTTGAAATGTCAAAAAATATCAAGAAAAGTTGCAAAAAACACATTTGAGGCTAAAATTTTTTCTACTAAAATGCTTCTCAGTCACTCATAACTTCTTGGATTGATATGAAATTTTAGCTACATAAACTAGACTAGTATGTGCAATTTTTCCAAAAATAGTTATTGGAATCGGATACTATATGAAGAAGAAACAAGCTTCCAAAGTTCACTGTAATTTAAAATGTCTAGATTATAAATATTGAATTGCTCCCAAATATTCAAAACAACTTGGATTGACAAGAAAATCTTACCACAATAACTAGACTTCAAGGAGAATATATATCAATAAATTTGATTGAAAACAAACACTGGTAGAAAGAGATACAAGCCCCCAAAGTTGCAGCCATCAAGTAGTTTGGTAAACTCAAGTTGAACCTATGAACTTCGATTGGCTTTTAAATCAATACATCTTGGATTGATTTGAAACTCTTCCCACACAAATTAGAAAAGAGAATACAAATTTCTCAGCAAGCTTTACTCGAAGCTTTATTGAATTTGGGCATCAAATGCACAAGTTATACATTTTGAATTGGACTTGAAACTATATGAGGACACTTTTTGGTCCCCTAGGGCATTCAAGGGTTAAGCATCTGAGTACGGTTCCCATTTAAATTGTCTAATTTTCATTAGATCTTATTAGGATTTGAAAGAAATTCAATATTTTCTTAGCATTTATTATTTGGACATTGCATAGATAAACTATGATTTTTAAAGAGCAGAAAATATGTATACCTAAAATCAATTCTTGAATAGAAGTTGAACATTTTGGGCAAGAGTTTGTTGTTATAGTTACTTTAATAGTTATCTATCTTTAAAAGCATGCCATCTAAAAATTATCAATCTTAATCTGATTGACTCTTCTTGGTCAATTATAATACCACTGCAAGACTTGCCTACATTAAAACACATAATTGACCAAGAAGAATCAATTGAGTTAAGATTGCTATCGCCGAAAATTCTGGGTTGGATAGTGGAGAATGAGTCTCCAAATTACAAACACCACAACAAAGCTTGCCCACGCCAAAACATCCTTTGCCAATTGTAAATATTACCATTTAATCCTAAAAGGATAAATCTATCATCAAGGTACTTTGCCAAAAATGATCTAATTTATGGATCAATAGGTGCATTTTTCATTTCAAAAATCTACAGTAATTTTGAAAGTCATCCATCACCCACTTTTTGGTCTTAGAGTCCTTCCAATGTTAACTTGAAGGAAAGTTAAGTATTTAGAAAGGAATGTTCTTCTAAAGCATAGGGAACATAAATGCAAGTGTGGATTGCGCCAATGCGTAGTGCAAAAGGTGCCCCCTAAACTGGGCATCGAGTAGGCTTTGAAATTCCAAAGCCAATTACAACCCTTGCACACCTAAGGTAGAGCCACCCATTCCTAACCAGTGACCCATTCCCAACCTATAGGTGCACGTATTTTTGACCAAACTTAGTATGTTTTTTTTTCATGTATTATGTATCATGTTTCAGACCTTTGCTGTGAGTTGAAAAGTCATCCATTTACAATGTAAGTGTCATTGCTCATATTTTTACAAAAGAGATGCATCTAGGTTCAAACTGTAAAAATCTTCCCCAAAATACTTTGGAAACATGATATCATGGTTGAAGAGTGGTCTAAGCTCATGATCACAACTTACTACTTCAAACTTCAAATATTCATAACTTATTCATAAAAGTTCCAAACATTACATATTGTACATCCTCTGAATGGGTGAAAATAGACCCACCAAAAAACATAACTAAACTTGTTCTACTATTGAAAACCACTCAAAAGTCAAAGCAACTGAGGTTCCTATCAACTCAGCTTATTGAAGGATAAACTGTTCATTCCATCTTAAGACACTGTACAAGAGAAAAAACATGTAGAGAGACATGCACAATTCTTGGAAACATTTGCATGAAGTAAATTAACAAGCCACTCAAGTGATGCAACACGCCTAACTTCAGCATCACTCTACAACTTGGCAACTTCCCCCTTGGAATTCACTCTCCTTGTGGCTGTTCGCATAGTAACCAACTCCTCAGCTGAAGTTGGGTGAATGGCCACCTAATGGTTCAAAGAAACAAGAGTCAAAATCTATTCCTCCTTGCTCCTCGGTTACTATTGTATTGAAAGAAACTCATAGAAGACAAGCAAAATAGATATTTTACATTGCATAGGGTTGCACAAATTGAAGGACATCGGTGGCAGAAAAATCTTGGACCAAGAAACTCAACGGAGACCTAGAAACTTGTTAGAAATGTTTGCATACAACCATTCATGAACGGGAAAAGAAAAATCCATATAAGCTGAATAGTGTGAAACTACTGGAGGGGGCGAGTCAGGGACACTATTTCTCGAGCGTTATGACAACCAGTGTGAGAGGTGAGTATTACCGTAGAGTCAAATTGTGCCTTTGTGGCACCACATTTAACAGCAATGGCCACAGCCTGCACACCAAGTTCAAACACTTCAGCATGACCCACAAGAGCTACGACAAGGAACAATCGCTGGCTTGCTAAGCATATCATAGAGGGAAATCTCGTAAATCTACCCCCATTATTTCTCCTTTCACAATGTTTTCCAAACATTTAACACTACTAGATGAAGTCATTATCAACTTCAGATCTTTATTCAAGATTGAAGGTATTGTACTAGATGATAATTCTATAATTAAATGTACAATGAAATCACTATCAACTTCAGAGCTTTGTATCTTTGTATAAACATTGTATCTTGAATAAACATTGGAGGTATAATGAAATGACCACACAGATGAAGTGACATTCAAAATGTAAATAGACCTGAATGGTTTCCGCAGCATCAGGACCAACTAGAGCAGCCCCCAGAACTTTATCCGTTGCAACATCAACGATCAACTTCATGAATGTCTTCTCGTCCCGCCTGCAAAGAGAAATAAAACGTTCCATGAAACAAGAAAGGTAAAGAATTCGAGACAGGAGTAGCATAGAGGATGAAACTTGTAGACCCAGCGTCGTGTAAGGCGGCCAATCCCTAACTATGGTAGAGAATCTGGTGTATTTATAAAGACCACCACCTAATTTGGTAGAGTTCTTATTAGACCCTAAGCAACATAGCATGCACGACCAAGCAGCCCTTGTGGATTATCACAAACTTTTCTCTTTAAAGTCTGTTTAAAGTTAGGATAGGGAGTCTTCAAAGCAATAGCCTAGAAAAAGAAACCCTGTGGTATGTTGGATTTCCTCCAGTTTCTCTTTAAAACAAGATTGCCTAGAACATTTAAGACCACATTCCTCTAAACAGTACACTGCAAACAATCTGTTTGCAAGCTCAAGGGTTGTCAAGAATACACACTTACCCAGCGATGATGTTCTTCATGGGATTGAAGGAGGTCGTGAATACCAATATGTCATTCTTAGCTTGCTTCACAGCTTTCTCTTCTGTTAAGCCTACAACGGACATTGGCGGTTGGCTGCCACAAGCACAAAAGCTCAGCTCCTTAACTAGTAAATAGAGGAAAAAGATGTAATAACACAAAGTTAAAGTTTCCCGCTTCCAAGAAGAACTAGTGAGACGCAGTGGTATCGTAAAATTACAACAAATCGGAGTCACATATATCTAAATGCGTGGGAAGTAAGTACTCACCAGAAGACAGCACTCGCAATATTCACATAGTCTGGCTTCGTTGGGTTGCCAGCAAATTCCGTTTTCTTCATAACAAAGCACAAAGGTTCGCTAAGTTCTGAAATAAAATTCTTGCAACTCTAAGAAAATACTCATCAAAGCTTGCAGATCACAATATGCTGCAAGTTCCGGATCTCTGAAAACAACTACCAGTAGATTTGAGGTAGAAAATGAGAATAGTAGGCAACTTACAACAAAACACATGGCCTCCAAGATTGCAACTGGTGTCAGATTGAGGCGATTGGTGACATCTCCGATGGCCCATATGCTAGGCACATTGCTTCGAGAATATGCATCCACCTGCACTCACAGACCAAAGGGTAAATCAATTCGTAAGAAAGGCACAAAGTATGAAATTATTTGAATAGAGCATAATCCTCAAAACTCTAACCAAAGGTATCAAAATTGAATTTCAGGTCTGGTTCATTCAATTTTCACTTTGGACAAAATGTCCATGTCGATTTGTAAGGTTGCAAGTAGGTTATTGAGACACATTTCGCTTAGTAGCCTAAACTTCTTTACAAACAGGATGACTGCATTATCAACTTCCAACCTCCTTATCTCTTATTCAATACCTTGAATGTTTGAATTGATTAAAAAGTTGCGTTCATAGAGACTCATGTAATCTATCGGTACTCCATTGAATACAAAATACTGTGACAGGGGTCAAAGGAAAACATAACATGAAATCTAAGGATGTACTTAAAGAATACATCTAATGCATGCGCCATTCTTATGAAGAGATTACAGCACAGCAATGGTTAATGCACGCACTTTGACCGCACCAGCCTTATCCAGCTCCACCCCAGCATTTTCCAGACCAATATTTTTTGTTGTAGGTTTTCTACCTTCAAATGTCAACATGCCACAACGATCAGTCAATACACAAATAAAAAATTGTTACTGAAATAAGCAGAAGCCTTTCCTCAAATTCACACCTGCTGATCGTACCAAGAGTAAAGACGAAGACCTCGAATTCTAATTCAAATAAACCTAAAAGTACTCAAATTAGCCTCTAAGCGAAAACTTTCCACTTCCATATCCATTCGAAATGGAATACACTGCTGATCGAAAACGTTTTGAAAATGACTTTTCTCGACTACCAGCTTCCAAACTGAACTTTAATTTTCAGCAAGGGCACTTCCGGGTTAAACAGTGTTCTTCTATAATGTCATTTACCAAATGGAAAAGATTGAGTAAATCTAAAGCAAGTAGACTGGTATTCAAACAAGATGATAAGTAAGCATCATACCCACTGCAAACATAACAGCATCAGCCTCAAACTCTTCACCCTTGTCAGTGGTCGCCTTGATTCCACCTGCCACTTTCTCCAGCTGAAGACACATGGTGAGCACACAAAAGTTCAAGGTCAGCTAGCACAAAAACATTGACAGACTCAATGGAAGTACATAGACTATTCACAGTACAACTTGATGATCAGCAATGTCATCAATCACGAAGAAGAAATGCAGGACAGCGAAGCAGCAGACCTTCACGATAGTTGTCTCTGGATGGATCTTGATGCCGCGACCCTGTAAATTCTTGGTAACAACACCTCTCAACTCCTCGTCAAATCCTCTGTATCATTCAACCACAGAATTGATAAGGAAGACAGAACGCGAGAGTATAGCGCACATTCCAGCTGCTGGTTACCGAAGTAACCGAAAAGTAATTTAGACGAGAAAGACGTCACTGAGAACATTTCACATTCAGAAGTACTTGAAGACAAGCCCCTTCAAAAGACAACTGATCGGCCTCCCCTAAAGTCTGTTTATGCAATAAGAAGTGGACTTACGAGAGAGGATAAGGCTTCCTGTAGAACAGGTTCACATCGGCTCCCATGCCATTGTAGATTCCAGCAAACTCCACAGCGATGTATCTATCAATTCAGGTGGAACCAAAGCCAGCAGCAAGCACATCCATAAATCTAAACTTGCACCGCATATGGAATAACGTCAATATTCAAAAGAGAAAAGTGCATGCCTGCCTCCACACAACCGCAACATTGCACACAACATATGCATACAACATTATCTCCTGCTAGAAACTGGTCTACGAAGGTCAGCGTTCCAAACACATCACTCACAAAACCGTCTCAACAGATATAACTCAAAAGCTCCTACGGATTAAACAGATCAATGAGCACATACCCTCCGCCAACAATAACGACTCTCTTCGGGAACTCCTCCAAACTTAGACCCTCGTCAGACGTCATGGCCAATTCCTGCGTTCAACAGTATTAAAAAATGAATGCCAATGTGCACATGGAGCAGCTGAAGAATTAGTTCCACGTCACTACAACTTGAAATATCAAAATTAAAACAGCTGACATTCCTCAGAGAGAATGGTACCTTGCCGGGAATATTCAAAAGGATAGCACGTCCACCAGTGGCAACCAGGATTCTTTCAGCAGAAAACCGCTTGATACTCCCACCAGTTTCTCGAACCTCCAATGTGTGTGGATCAATGATTTTCGCGAACCCCTCGTATATTTCGACTTTGGATAGCAACTTCTTATAAATTCCATTCAGCCGGGTAATCTCCTTCGTCTGCAATGAGTTCAGGCACAGTCCAAGAGGATATAACTTGTTTCAGTTTAAGCAAAAGTAGAAGTTAAAATATAGTTCTTCCGATTTACTATCCTCTTCCTTACATTAGATGTAGGTTAATAATTCTTTTAAATAAACAAACTTCGTTGTACATAAACGATACAGAAGCCATCAACAACAAGAATAATTCCTGTAATGAGACATGATTCCTTACCTTGTTGGCGATGAGCCGTTTCCAGTCAAAGCTTGGGGCGCCATTGAGGTTCCATCCAAACTCGCTTGAATCCTTCACAATCAGAATGCACGATGTTAGGACGTGAATTGCCATTTGCACTTACCATGTTGTGTTCATCAGAAAATATCGTATATTCGATCTTCAATTTCCTGTTGCGGTTATGATTTTGAAAGTCTCATACAAACAATCACTGACCTTAAACTCCGTGCTGAAAGCTGACCCATACATCAGAATCTTCTTAGGCACACATCCACGTAGCACGCAACTGCACAAAGTCAGCACATCCAAAATATCAAGCATAGTAAGTTCATGCGTAGTCAAGTTCAATTAAAACCAGCATCAGTAAAAGGTCCAACAGAAACTTTTACATGGAGTCAGGTCCAAATAGATTAACCCCAAAAGGACCAAATGATTCCTGATTCTAAAATGACGAATTTGATTGGATGCACTATTATATTGTGAAAATAATAACTCAGACGGGGATATTTTCATATCACCAGAATCAGAGGAGAATGTTGCATGTGTTAGTCAGAACGTAAACAAAATTAGGATCTAAAGAAAACTTCTCATACGATCTAATGAAAACTCCAAAAAAACATAAGACGAAAAAGGAGAAAGGGGCCCTACGTCCCACCAAGGCCTCCAGTCGACTCCGTGCTGATCGAACGGATAGAATCGAACGGCAATTCGCAGATGGCGACCTGACCATCAAATCCACAAGCTAGGGTCAGCAACATCATAAGAAAATCTGTCCAAAGGTGAGTTCACAAACACTGAAGTTTGCAATGCACTAGTTGCGGACAAGCTTACTTTTGCACCAAAATCAGCTGCAGTTCGAGCAGCACGAACGCCACCACTTCCGGCCCCAATTACGAAGAGGTCATAGTCATACTCCACTGGCCCTTTTTCATCGCCCGGTTGTGGAAGAAGTCGCGGCATTTTGACTCGCAAAATCTCCCTGCAAACAACCGACCCCACGCCCACAGACAAACAAGCCTTGATTACACTAAATATCCTCAGTTCAGCATTTGAAAGCAAAGCCAAGGATGGGTGAGTCATAACAGCTCCAAAGTTGCAAAATCTTGGAACCCAAGCTAAATTTGTCAGGTATTGCTACAGGAATAAGAGGGAGCACGCCTGACACTATGCAAGGATTTTATGAAACTGTAAGCAAAAATCCGACTCCCCATAAAACAGAAAAGCATATTATAGAAATTTGTTTGATAAAAGAAAGAAATTTCCAGTGGTTCAGGAAATCCTACCCCTGGGCTATCACAAACGACCAACAAATAGCGACCGCAAACAGCTGCACAGCACTCGAGCACTCGAGCCCAGCTACTTCTCAAATTGTACAATTACACACAGACGTCGTGTACTTGGTAATAGCAAACAAAATAAAACACATCACAGAGCCTGTCTTTAAAATCACAGCATAATTAGACTACAACTAGACTGTTTCCCAGTCCGAAACAGGAAGTTACTCAAAAAAGAGCGACACCGTGTGCTCATCTCCACAACAGAATGTAAAAAAGCACAAACACTTCTTCACTCATTATCAATCTAAGCACAGAGCTTCCCAAGCACGACAGTCGAAAGCTTCCTAAGACAGTCAACTATAAATGCAACCCCATGCCCAAGCCCGTAACCAAAATGCGAGCAAATCTGCACAAGGGTCTTCAACAAAATGATACATCAACTACACAAACGATCTTCAGCCTACTCAAAATTCAGAGAAAAATGGTCGCCATTAGCCGAGGAACCCACCTTCGCTCTCTAGCGTAGAATGCAACGCTCCAATTACACAACTGCAGTGGGTGACAGACTTGTAGAAGAAACCAACATTGTGACCCAAATGAGAGATTTGGCTCACAATTTGCAAACTAAATTACAAAGAAGGAATCAATTGAAGGGGTCCAAGATCAGGAGGCGAAGCAGCAACCAGTGCAGTTTCCGTGAGATCCAAATTCTAGTATAAAAAAATTTCGAGGAATAGGGAATGATGTACTGTACTGACGTAATGCTTTGCTAAGACAGACGTACCCCGTTGGACTCCGAGGAGCAGGACGAAAAATCCCGCCGTCCTTGGTGGGCCCAGCAGGGTAAATTCGGGTTTCTCAAGGGTAAAAGTAAATAAAAGTCCCCTATATTTGAGCCGTGTCTCGGGATAATTACTAGCCCCCCTAGCTAATTTGGGGCCTCTGATTGTAAATATGAATTCAGATTTTGAAAAAAAAAAAAATTTGGCAAATCAAAAATTCCAGCATTTTTCCGGGGTATATTCGGCCCGCGGGGCCCACAAAGGACGGGGGGATTTAACGTCTTGCCTTCGAGGAAGACTTTTGTTCAAAACCAATAGCTAAATAATGTAGGAAAGCAACCAATGATCCTAGAACTAAGCTTAGTTTATGGAATTTAGTGCAACATGCTTCCTTCAAACAAACAGGCATCAACTTTGGCTATCGACCTTGAGAGTGAAGGGCATTAAAAAAATAGAAAAGAAAGGATTTTGTAGGTTGTAAAGGATGCTTGCAATTACTGTCACGTATAATTGATTAAATAGATGCTAATCTCAACGTGGAGGAAGTAACAAATTGACTATCAAATTCTATTAGTTGTTGGAATCCTGGCTAAAATCTCATTTTTTCAAGGATTTTCTCCAATGTACACTTAGCTACTGAAAATTTTAACCCCTATAGTTCTATGACTATGTTCTCACCGCAAACACTCAAAAACTGCCATTTTTAGCACAAGTATCCAATTTTTGAAAAAAAAAAAAATTTTACACATATGACCATAGGATCTTGTAGTATGGTGACTTGAGAACATTTGGTAAAAATTTCAAAAATTTCCACCTTGTGGATTGCAAGATATATGCATTCAAATTCACTAAAACCATTTTTTGGGCCCTACAAAAAACAGGGTAGTAGCACTTCACAAGCTCACTTTTTGATGAAAAAATGTCCAAAATGATGGTGCTTCTTTGAATTCTTTTTTCTAGACAAGTTGGCTACATGCTTGAAATTTTCACTTCATTTGGAATTGTACAATATACAGGTAAAAAATAATAAGTAGATAGTAGTAGAGAATCATTCAAAATACATAATTGTCAAGAATTTAATTATGGAATTGAAAAATGCTAATCCCGATGGTGGCAATGTTGTAATAAATAATCTACATCGTAGTTTTTTTATATTTTTCAAAAAACATTGAAAATTCAGTAAGATAAAGGACTTCAAAGTTTATTTTAGAGTAGAAAATCTATAGCTTACTACCTGCAAACTTAAAAATCTTCATAACTTTTGACTCATTGATCAAAATGGGATAATTGAAAGCTTTTTACGTATATATAACTCTAGAAAACCAATTTCAAATTTTTGTTTCTAAAAATTGTGATTTTGTTTTATCTACCCGGACGGCCCAGTTACAATAAAAAGTAATATATTAGGCCATAACTTTTGACTTGTAATTCCCAAAGTCATGAAATTTGGTGCATATGAAAGATATTTCTCGCCCCCACCTTCTATTAAAATTTAAGTCAAAAATATGGAAATCTCTAGTCGTATGTACCTACCCAAAAATTCTATATGGCCAAAAAACGCATATTGGTCCTTTAGGGGTTAAGTAGCTGTAGAATGAATTTTAGCTACTTTTGAGATGGCTGGAGGCAACCCATTTTTGACCACTTAATTCCTAGAGGACCAAGGTGATTTCCTATCCAAAACCACTCAAAACTATCATTTCTATTGCAAAGAGAAAAGAACTTTAAAAATTGATTTTTTTTGCATATCCAATGGTAAGATCTTATACTTGACTAGTATATGAATATGTAGAAGAAATTTCAAAAACTTTGACCACGTAGATTGCAAGATATATGCATTTAAAGCAAAGAAAACAAGTTTTTTTGCACCTTGCTTGATTTGATTTTTTGGCTTTGAATCATTTTAGTTCAAATTTTTTGCACTATTGATTTTGACTTTCTACTTATTTATATTAAGTAGTTGAATTGAGAATCTACCAAAAAATTTAGAAAAAAAAAGCATTTAATTTTCACTCATTATAAAGTTGTTTAGTAGAAGTGGGTTCAAGATCAAAGAATAAACTAAACTGTTAATAGCTTTAAACAGAATTGAATCACAATAATTCCAATGGTGAGACTCTTCTAGTAAGAAAATCTAACTCTGTCTAACAATTTTTTTTTAAAGTTCTAAATATAGCATTCAAAAATAAAATCTACAAGTTATTTTTTCAAGAAGATGCTTAGATTGCCCTAAAAACTAAGATTGTCCACAACTTTCTCATTACTAGTCCAAATTGAATGAAACAAAGCTTTACACGTAGACAAAAATATAATCTTTGAAAAAAAATTTGCCAAAAAATTATTTTGACTTTTTGTGATTTTTTTTGCTACCCACTGAATTCTATTTTTGCTTAAATTGTGCCATAACTTTTGCTCCCGGTCATCAATTAAAAAATATATATTTATAAAGCTCTTGCAAAAATACACAACTTCAAAAAAATGTAACTAAAAATTGAGACAGTAGGAACCTGCCCGAACCCAAATTGTCCCCCGAGGGGACAAATAGTCCTCTAAGAGTTAAGCAGTTACATGTATTTGCAGGGTGGATTTTTTTAGTGAGGAAATTTTCCTATGTGCAAAAATAGAGTTTCTTTAATTCATAAATTTTCCAGATTTTTATTTTTCAAACCATAATTACTATGAATTTATTTACCTAAAGATTTTAGTTGACCCATACTGCTCATATAGACCTTCTTATTTCCAAACAAAGGTTGGTTGCAAAATCCACCAAGGGAAGGTTGCATTATTGAGAGTCTTGTAGCCAATCATAATGGGTCGGCAACCCCGCCATAATTGATTAAGCATCTCTTCCTGCATAGAAAGAGAGCAACCTATATTGCCAAAATGGGGGGGGGGGGGGGGGGGGGGGGGGGGGGATTAGGAATGCTTTGTTTCCAATATAGCATCCCATTACGAGTAGATTGATTGGTTTGCCCTCTTGACCCTTGTGAATTTTTTTAGTTTTTTTACCACATAAAGACATATGTGAGAGATAGTAAGAACAATTGAAATTTTATTTTCTTGACAAAGTGAATTTGTTATGAATTTTTGAAGTGTGTTGTTTAATTGGCTTAAATTTGTCTCTAGTGATTACTTTGGAATTCTAGTATTGTTGTAACATTAATAAAATATTGGTATGCAATATTGCAATGTCATGTAGATGCCATTTCAATGCAACTTTATTACCATTTCCATAGTGATTGTAGGATTTGAGTGTTACTTTCATGTCAATTTGCAATGTGTTATTCCAATGTGAATTTGATGTTACTGAAATGCCATTCTATATATGCACTGTTCCTTTATCATTTGCATTCCATTGTAATGTTGTTTTAGCACACAGATACCTCAAATATCTTTAAAACACAAGATTTAGTGAATCTGCAAAATAATCCTAAAAATAATTTCGACTGATTCTTTAGGGCTAACTTACTTCCCAATTCCGAAAGCATTGATGCATGACACAATTCAAGGAACTGTGTTTTAGGGTTTGGAACTCACAAGCTCTTGTTTCGTCTTCTGCACTCGGATTGAACGCTGATAGGATTTTGTCAAACTTTATCTCCAGCTGAATGATGCGCGAGCCTACATGTGAATGACGGGTTTGCGATTAGGTTGTTGGCGCGGGAGCCTCGTTGGATAGTGCGAGGTGGTGATCAGAGTTGGAGCGCAATTACTTGATTTTTCCTGTTCTTTTATTTTGAGATTGAATTCGTGGTGATAGCAATTGGGGGTTTGAGTTTCGAAACCCTAGATCGGAAACCCGAGGATGTTTGGCAGAATTGTTTTTGGAAGGCGACTCTTCTTTGCCGTTTGAGGCTACCATTCTAGCTGTCGAATTCATCCGGTGAGTGCTGTTCCCTGGTTTGATATGTGCGAGGCGTGAACTTCAGTTGGTGATGTAATCAAGTACCCTGGCAAGCTATTTGGTTCTTAATTTGTGACCTACCAATTGCTTGGATGCTTTTTATCTCGACCTCATTGGGGTAGAGCTGCGGCCAGTTTACTTGGTGAGCAGAGGTTCAATCCGGGTACCGCATTTAGGTCTAATTTGAGTCTTTTTGGACCTATTCAATAAACTTTGGGGTGCGCTTTCAATCATAAAAATTTCAAGTTCTAATTGTAAACCGGTGAAAAGTTAGCAGTTTATTGAGGAGTGCATGGAGGTTGTGCGCTGAGGATGCCCGAAGGAGTTAAGGTTTATGCCCCTGCTTTGGGGTTTTAGTCGAATGCGTGCTTTGAGGTTTTGATGTTGCCTTGCGACTGATTTTTCTTCTTCTTTTGTCGAATGGGGATGTGTAGGATGTAGAGCTTCCAATTAGGGCAACTCTCACTTGTTGGCAGACTGAAAGCTATGGCCACAGCGTTCGGGCGCAAGCTCAGCTGTCACCTAATTCACACCCACTTCGGCGACCTTGTGCAGGTTTCTCATCTCTTGCTCGCAATTGCAGCCCACAATGCATGTGCTCGCGCAGTCTCCAAGTCATTGCGTCACGAGTTTCTATGTTTTACTTTTCTTATTGCTTTTGCATTTCGAATGTGCTGATAATTTCTGATTGCCTCCTTTTGCAAGAACTCGTACTAATTGTGTGATCCTTTTGTAGAAAGTGGCCAAGTGCTTGGTGTACCGGGGCCCGCTGGCTTTGCAAGACATTGCTCGATTCTCCGAGTTAAACCCTACGACGCTCAAGAGCTCCCTCCTTGTCCTTGTGCAGCACAGTTGTGTGCAAGCCTTCAAAGTGGAACATGAGAGTGAGATAATTTCACAGTCGACTACTGCTTTTATTGTGCTTCAGGATCTGGAGTAGAAAGTTTTGGATAGTTTAGTTCAAACTCGCATAGAATTTTCTAAAAATGAGTGAGTGCGTTTGGTTTAGGTGTTGGGACGGCACCTCGTGTTTCTACCTCGTATGTTGCCATTACCGACAACATTCTGCATCGCATGCGGTTTCCCAAGTTTCTTGTAGTTGTGCGTGAGGAATTGGGTGAAGAGGTTGGATCTTGAACTTTTAAAGTTTTTGAATTGTTTTACTGTTTTTGAATTTTTTACTGTTTTGCATGTTTGTTTGTGTTTTGAGTTCATGGATTTTTGTTTTGGATTCTAGCTTTGTACTGATCAGTGTGTTTCTTGATGATTTGTCGATGAGAGTATCCTTTTTTTGGAGGTGATGATGTTGTGTGATTCAGTGAGAAATTTTGCAATTGTGTGTAGGCAGAGTCGTTGGTTGAAGGTCTGCTTGAACATGGTCGGCTGACGCTGGAGCAGATCATTCAGCGAACTGCTGCAAAAGTTGGAAAAGGTTAGTTTAGGGTTTAGGACCAAGAAGCCCAAATTGGGCCTCATGTTTGCTTTAGCAGTTATGATGAGGTCATTGATGGACTTTGTTTTGTCCAATTTATTTATTTGTTGACGAACTCAGGCAATGTGTTTTAGTGATTCTTGTGAAATGGAAATTGGCCCCATGTGAATTATACTTTTCACAATATAATCAATCGAATTGGTCATTTTAAACCATGAATCCTTAGGGGTTAAGGTTTCGTATAAGCAAGGAATGTGAACTTAATAGGCACTAGTGCATGTATGACACTGTGATCTGTATTTACCTGTTTTTACAAGATTCTACGTTAAAAATTTATTTCATTATTCTATGGTCAGCGGAAGGAGAACTGGAGATGGACGTGAAAGAAACTTTTGCCAAGCTGGTGGCGGCACACTTCATAGAGCGGTGTCCAGCTGCTGAGCCCTCTTTACAGCCAAAGGATCCTTTGGAACCTCCGAAGAAAGTTCCACGTGGTGCTGCTGTAAGTTCTTAATCCTTTGACATATATGACACTCTCCTGGAGTTTTCCTACAATTTATTATCACGCTCCTGGTGGATTTGTTAACATTGTAGAGTAATATTCGGCTTGCAACGTTTCCACTATAGCACAAATAGAATCTAAAAAATTGAAGAACTTGCCCACTTTTGAACCAATTTATTCCTTTGCGAGGCTTGCAATCACTGTTAGGTGCAAAATTGTAAATCACGTACTGGATGAAGGAAAATAAGTAATTCCTACGTGAGCCACAACCGTCTTTGGAAACACAACATGAGCTCAAGTTAGTGCACAAAAAGATTCCAGATTGCTTTTGTGGCTCACTGTTAATTGATTTTATGGTGTTTAAGCAGCTCCTCGAGAATATTATGTCCTCTATCGTGACAAGTCTTTATTCTGCCTCTAGTTCTGACCTCCATATATTGTTGATCAGAAAGTGCGTGGTCCAATATTGTCGGAGCAAGACGCAGGAGCTGAAGCAGTCCAGCGCATCCTGAAAGCTGCAGCTCCATCAGAGACGGAGAGGTTTCAACTGCCGATAACCATGGTTTCCTTAAGTGACCCAGCTTTGGCGCATGACTTGGTTGAATCCCGTCCCCTTCCTCAGAAGGTGAGTGACATGCAAGTTTGCATTTCTATCTCCCCTTCATTATTGACGTAGAGGAAACGAATTGCATGACTTTAAACATTTGAACATGACTGCGATTTTTGGTAGATCTATGGAGCTGTGGAAAGTTTGCTGTGGGTACCAGAGCCAAATCTGTCGGGATCAAATTTTTATAAAAATGTATGAATTTTTTTGGCAGTTTTAAACCTAGTAGGTTTTAGACCTCTGTAAGTGACATTAGACAAAATCAATTCCATTCAAGGATTAGTAGCCATAGACATTCAGCCAGGTTATGGTTATACTAATTGCTAATGAGTCCAACCCAGCTTAGAATAGATGAGTTGCTGTGGTAACAGGGGTCAATTTAGGGAATGGTATTATGCCCCTAAGTGATCGAGTGTTCTCTGCCTTAAGTGTTTCCCTCGAGCTTGTATAATTTATCGCATGTATCACCTGCTTTCAAACTCATACATGACCTGCATTGATTGGTGTTGCAGACGAAGCATGAGGCGCTTAAGATGGACTCCAAGACTGCTGCTGCGGTTGATGAGAAGGAAGTTTTGTGGCGTGTAAATTTTGAGGAGTTTTTGCGGAAGTTAAGGCATCAGGTGATGAGTTTTGCATTCATCTTCAGCCTTGTTGAGTTCAAATTATCAACAGAACACGTACTTATGGAATGCCTAACAAGTGGCTAATTGCAAGTGTCTACCTCAAATAAAAATGTATAATCTTGATATATCTCTATTTGGTCTTTAGAACAATCCTCAATCTAATCCTCGCTCATTGAAAAATTCAAAATCCTTATATGAAAATCTTAGGATGTCAATATTCCTGTAACCACTTGACACAAGTATACTAGCGATAAGAAATCATTTCGTTGGAATGATGGGCCTTAGCATGCTACTGTTGCTTTTAAGACATGTCTCATTCTCATCAGACACCATAACTGCATTTTTAAATCATTGCTGAGTTTCTCCCCTTGGGGTAGGGACATTAAAATGGGAAGGTATATCGTTGAGTGTACATTTAAGCTCTCCTTTAATTGCCCTTGCTCAGCACTTTTACATGTAGATTCTAACTAGGAGGGTTTGGGTCTTGGTAGACATGTGTTGACATGGTGAAGACTAGGATCGACACAGGAGCTGCTGTGATCTTAATAGAAATGCTTCAAGCGACTGGGAAGCAAGAGACATCTGCCAGACAGCACTATTCAGGTGCACTTTTGAGTGGGTCATATGTAATTGTTTTGCATTAATTTCTTTTGATTTTAAATGTGGTCTCGTCTGAATTATATGTTTTACAATACGATCAATCAAATTGGCCATTTCAACACCATGAAATCCCGGTCCTTTGGGGGTTAAAAATGCTAAACATCTTTCTTCTGTTATCCATTTCAATCAGGAATCTATGTATTTTCCGATTATTCCTGCTTCAAATCCACTGAAATTATGATGCTGGGGCTTGTGGTGCAGTTCCCCTTTCCATGGAAGCCATCACTCAAGCTGTGCGAGGATCACCGGAAGGGCAACACATGACATTAGAGCGCATCCGAGGTGTAGTATCACAACTGGCGGCTGATGGGATAGGCTATCTCTCAAGAGCTGGAGAGAGAGGAGGACCTGCTGAAGGTGGCAACAGTTATGCTATCAGTATCCTTGCTTGAATATAGCATTTAAATATCTGTTTGTTTGTGTTGTTTTCTTGGTATATCCCAACTAAGAATTTCTCGAAGACTCTCCTTCACCATTTTTCGTCAGATTTGCACAACATTATAGAAGCACGCCAAAAGAACGAGGTGAATTTCCTCCCTAGTGACATTATGTTTCCACGATTGTTTTATTCTACCATTGTGTTTGCGTGGAAATCGAAACTTGTTTTGGATAAACTTGTAGTTAACACTCACTGTTGAGGTACAGGTGGAAGGTATAGTTTTGCAGCGATTTGGAAGGGAGTGCTGCCGCATTTATAGGCTTTTGACTATAAAGGGACAACTTGAACAGAAACAAGTACGATTCTCTGTACACCGATTTTATTGACATGGCAAGCATCTGGACAGATTATGCAATGAGCTGACGTGAGCTTTGTTGTGTTTAATTTTCCTCTAGATTGGAGAAAAGGCTATGGCGCCTAAAAATGTGAAAGAACTGCTTTACCGACTCCTTAAAGAGCAATATGTTCAAGTCCAGGTATTCCTGGTTCTTCCTTTCTCTCTTTTAATCCCTATTATAGGTATTGATAGATAACGCCTGAATCCTTTTTTTGAATTTCTGCACATTTGTGTTTATGTTTACATTTTTACATTTTTACTCCTGTGCACATCTTTGAATGAATATATCATTTAGCTCAATTCTATCGAAGTGGTCATAAAAGTAGGCTATCTTTTGAAGATTCATATATTACTTTGGATGAATGAGAAGCTATTTGGTCAAAGCCATGCCCAGTAGCATCCAGAATATGGACTTCAGAGCGCTTAGGGGTTAAGCAGTTTGTAGGCAAAAGGCAAAGGAACTGAGTGCAAGTTAACGCACATTTCTCAGTCGGTCGACCAAATCTCGCTAGCACAGTACTTAATGCTAATTATTTGACAAAAAGCAGTACTTGCCTTTTTAGTGCTGCGAAATGCAAAACGTTCAGTTGGATTTTGTGAATTTGACCTTTGACTTGAGTCTCTTGTTGATTGAGCAGGAAATTGCCAAGACATCAGAGCACATCGCCAGCAAGTCTATTTTTTTGTGGAAAGTTAATCATCGAGTTGTGCTGCATAGAGTTTTAGATGACTTGTATCATGCTGCTACCAATTTGTGTCTACGACATGCGCACGAAATTCAAAAGGAGCAAGAGGTAAATGTTCTCTCCTTTTGAGAATCTACTCAATTGGGCAATCTGTACTCTCTTTCTGTTTTTTTCTCTCTTACATTAAAGTGGTCAACTGGAGGGTGCTTAAGCCCTTACCGCATGAACTGAAAATAGAAAGTCATATCCAATTATAGTAACTTCCTAAAAATAATTTTATTGTTAAATAATGTACGGTTCGCTCTGTTCGTATATTTTGCGATGACTCATTTCAATTCCTATAGATATGGAAGCAACTCAATGGTTAAATCGAGTTTCACTTAAATTCTAGAGGGAAATCAACCTAACCATTTTAGGAACTAGGGGTGCTTCAATGGACCAGTCAATCACCCAATCCTATCTTGAAAAATCTTGTTAGGTAAGTGATTTAACCCCTAAGTGCCCTAACCAAACATGAAAGGCCTACTGTGGAAGCTAGTAGCCAATTGTACTTGCTTGCTTAAATTGCAGGGTATGATTTCTTCTTCTTTTTTGGTACAATTTTTCACCTTCCTTAAAGTTACTTGAAGGATTAATTTCGACCCACTTAGACATAGAAGTGGCTACTTTTGACCTTTGGAGCACTTATAGGTCTGCAGTGGTTCCATTAACCTCTAAGTGCCTGATGGTTTGAAAATGGAGAAAGGAATGGTGTCCAGTGAAATGAGACATTTTACAAGTAGTGGTAGCATGCTACGCTCATCATTCTAAAAAAATAATTTCTTATATCGACTAGACATGTGATGTGGTGTGACATGGTTATAAGAATAGTGGCGTTTTAAGATTGTCAACAAACATTATTGAGTTTTTAGTAAGTGAGGATTACACAAAGGATTACACTAGAAATTATATGGACAGTGGCATACTAAAAGTATACACTTATATTTTGGGTAGAGACACTTGTTCTTCACCGCTTGTATCTATACAAAGGATTTGAATCTTGCATTTATTGTGGTTGTATTTTGTGGTTCTCAGGTGTTGGGCCTTGTGGACCAGCTGGATGCAACGGGAGATGCAGGGACGGATGCCCATGTACCTCATGTCACATTGACTAAAACTCAACAAGAGCAAGTGAAGCGAATTAGTTGCATCACTACAATTTTGGATGCTTCTTTGCTAAAACTGGATGATGCAATACTGCTTTTCCACGACTTTTAAAGACCTATACTATGTGGGGAAATGACTAATTCTATTGCCCATTTGACAAGGAAAGAGTCAAGTGCGGGTTGGATGTTCATCTGAAACTTTTGCAAACTTAACCCCTAAATGCCCGAGGCACCCAAATCTGGTGTCTGCAAAACTTTGAAGTTAAATAAAACCTAACCAAGTTGCTATTTATAGTAGTGTATATTTTTCGAAAATTCTTCTTGAAGTCTAATTTTAGCATAAAAAATCTGATCTTGAAAATAAATGATAGTGATTTTTCTATTCAAGATTTTGTGCAAGGGTACCAGTGCAATCTTGACTTCCCATAGTGTTGAGAGCTCTTGGAAATGTGCCTCAAGTACACTAGATCTTGGAGGAAAATTCACATTCAAAATTAATTTAAAAAAAATTATAGAGTAGATTTTAAAAAGCCGTAAATTGATTGGAGTTATATATGTTAGGTTCTTTGACCTCATATTTTTTGGTCACCAACTTTTTAGATTTAACTTTTGAAAAGAAGATTGAAAGACTTTGTATCACTTTTGCAGTTTTAACACCCTTATGGTCAAGCATTATAAGCTTTTGCTCCATAAGTGATTGTTGTATTTTCTTTTTCTATGAGATCTAGTTTGAATTTGTACGGTTACAATTCAAAAAAAATTGATACAGCTTATCAAAATGTTGGCATTTTGTTCAAGTTGGAGCAAATTCCAAGAAACTCTATACAAGCCGGCATTTAGAGGTGGTGGAAAATTCATAAAATAAGATACAAAATATGGGGATAGCAAAATTTTTAGAATTTTATTCCAAAATTTGAAATTACTATGAATTTTGGGAGCTTAAAAATATTCTTGACCGATAGTCAATGTTGTGAATTTTGAGAGCCAAAAAGTATTCATGACCCATAGCCAATGTCTAGAGTCTTCCAATTTGGATCATTTAAGAATTACTTTCTTGCTCACTACTTCCTACCTTTTTGCTCACTACTTTGGGCCATGTGTCATAACTTTATTAGTCCCAAACCTTAAAAAAGACAACAAAAATATATTTTAAATTTAAGTTTCAACTTAAGGTTGGAAATAGTACACTTGCTACAAATTGGATATTGGATGTGGTTGGCAATTGGTACCTCTACCTTAAAGCCATGACTTATATCTTATGCAAAGATTCATTAGTATTCAATCTTTTGAGGTTGTAAATAGAAGAAAAGGTAGTTGCCCCCAACTAATATCTATATAAAATGTGACACTTCAAAATTTTGCACAATGTATGTATATTGATCTTGAGGATGTAAACCTCTACCTTGGTAATCATTAGAATTTATGTATTCTAAATTATCTAACAATAAAACTTATTCTTCTTGCTATAAAATTAGAGTGAACAAATTAGAGTAAGCATTTGACTACCTTAGTAATAGTAACATTTTTGAATGTTTACATTATTATAAATAGGTGCGGTTAACCATTAATATCTTTATAATTTTCTTATTGTTACATAGATTAGAATGCTCATAATTACTTTTTTTTTAGAATTCATACTTTATGTTCTATGCATTGGAGAATCTTTAATTACTATATGTCGGTGTCTGGCATGAGATTAAATTAATAAGCTCATTGCATTATACATTGAACTTTATTAACCCCTAAAGGATCAACATGCGTTTTTTGGCAACATAGAAATTTTGGGCAGGTATGTGTGACTAGAGATTTGCATATTTTGGGCTGAATTTTTATGGAAGGCGGGGACAAGGAATATCTTTCATATGCACCAAATTTCATGACATTTGGAAATACGAGTCAAAAGTTATGGCCTAATATATTGTTTGTTTCTCAACTTGGGCAGTTCAGGCAGATCAGAAAAAATCACTTTTTTCAAAAATAAAAATTTGAAATTGGTTTGTTAGATTTATATATATACTTGGAAATCTTTGAATCAATCTATTTTGCTCAATGAGTCAAACGTTACGAGGATTTTTAGTTTGCGGGCAGTTATGGATTGTCTACTCTAAAATAAACTTTGAAGTTGTTTATTTCACTCAATTTTCAATATTTTTCAAAAAAAAAAAATTGTAGGATGTAGATTGTTTATTAAAACATTGCAACCATTGGGATTGGCATTTTTCAATTCTATAATTAACTTCTTAACAATTTAGTGTTTTGAACCATTCTCTATTTCTTTCTATTTACTATTTTTTTCCTATATGTTGTACAATTCCAAATAATCTGAAAATTTTCAAGCATGTAGCCAACTTGCCCTGAAGAATGAATCCAAAGAAGCACAAACATTTTAGATTTTTTTTTCATAATAATTTGACCTTGTGAAGTGCAGCTGCCCGATTTTTTGTAGGGCCAAAAAATGGACTTTTGCCACTTCAAACGCCAGTATCTTCCAATCTACACCATGGAAATTTCTGAAATTTTTTCCACACATTCCCAAACCAGAGTACTACAAGATCCTATGGTTACATGTGTCCAAATACGATATTTTTCAAAAATTTGGTACTTGTCTTAGAAATGGCAGTTTTGGAGCATTTTTGGTGAGAACATAGTCAAGGAACTTTAGGGGTTAAATACGTTACATATATGTGGGGTATTGTGTTTTATATTATATTATATTGTTTCCATGGAATAAATTTTATAATAATTGTAATATTATTGAACTTTTTCTATGAACAAAACTATGATTCAATAGTATTTCATGAGCAATAAATTTATATAGGATTGCTCTGGTAGTCTGGTCTTGTTGATCAAGTTAACTCTTCATATTTATAGATTATACCAAGTCCTTCAAACCACTCTCTATAACTAAAAACATTGCTTGAAATTATTATACATGAGATGGAATAATTAAAAACAAAATGATTCAAAATAAAAAACAAAAAACAAAAAATTATCACTAAAAGCAATCTTCTATGGACACCTGTTGAAGTTGGATTTGCACCAATAATATAATAAATTTTGGTTTGTGCCCTCAAAAGAACTTAAGAAATTCATGTTTTGGGCACGACATTGGAATTTTGGATGGCCTAGAGGTGTAGGTTAAATTGAATAGGGAGATGGTACTTAAATACCATAGAGATACATTTGTGATGCTCTTTTTTGAGGTATGTATACAAAAAAGTACCTTCTTTGTAGTTGCATCAACAATTGTAATAATTAATTGAATATAAGAAGATTGAAATGAAATATGTGCGGATGAAGGGCACTATTGGTAAAGAAGACTTTTTGTTTGTGCTTACTTCATTGGCACATTGGTTGCGTATAAGAGAAGAGAGTGGAATGAAAAATTTGAGGTGAACTTTTTTTGAATTCAGTACTTTCAAATGATTTGGATGTTAATAAGGAAAATTACAATGACAAATCAATTAAAAAATATTTTCTTGACATAGGCTTCAGATATTTTTAATATAAATTTAAATTATATCAATAAACTATACATTTAAACATTTTTGTATTAAAAAAATTCAATTGTTATACATCATAAAAATTTATCTTAAAATAGTCTTCAAATAAAAATTCAAAACTATCAACTAGAGGTTCTATTCCATTACAATTATGGTATGTCATGTTAACCTTTACAGGTATGAAAAGTCCAATTTTAGACATAACACAATATTTTGTGTGCGCGCATTTCTAAACATCCAAAAGTACACTTCTATAAAGCTTTTGGTAAGTTCTTATCTCCATCAAATTATAAAAAGTAGAATATTTTTGGTTGTTTGAATGTTTTTAATACATTTTTGAAATTTAAACCAAAAAAAGCACAAGATTGTCATTTACTTTGTTGTTTATAATTTGTGGAATAAATTTTTTTAGGGTACAATCTTTGGAAATATGTTATTTGTAACGTTCTCCAAATTAACCATATTTGATTAGTATACCCTATGTTGTTGCCACAATATAGTAAATAAAAACAAAAGTAATTTTCTAATCTTCAAATTTACAAATAATGCAAAAATTCATAACTTTCACATTGTATTAGGTCCAAATGCCACAAAACACAGCCCATGCATCCCTCTTGGTAGAGCACTTTTTGCCAATATCAAAAACGTGATAGGAAGATGTACAATCCAAGAGATTTCTCTGTAACAAACAAAACAAACAAGTAGTCTAGCTTAATCTATAGACTAATGTACCCTGTGCTGTTGCTGCAGCCAAAATAAAAGTCAAAATGTTTTATTAATTATTTCATTCATTAAAACTTTGAATTTCAACAACTTCCACACATTAGATAGTGTCAGTTGCATTCTTTGTACATATAGAAAGTTTGATACATAGAGGAGTGCATGGGCTTTGTTTCATGGCGTTTGGACATGCAATGTGAAAGTTATGATTTTTCCAAAATAAAAGATGATTAGACTACTTCAATTTTATAATTTAAAAAAAAAGCACAACTTTCACACCCTTGCACAAAGTTTTAATGACTTAAAATATTACAAAATTATTTCTACTTTTATTTTGGCTGCAGCAATGGAACAGGGGGTACTAGTCCATTTGCACCGCAAGGAGCTACCACAAACTCTAGAAATTCTGGAACTAGATCTGTTGCAATGGACCAGATACTGTCCAATTCTGTCCAAAACACGTATTACTCTACAAAATTCCCAGCACATTTTGGATTGGTGTTCATAATCACTTCGGCTCAGAAATCATTTCAGAGCAGACCACAACCATACTTAACCCTCAAAAGAGGTTGGTTTTTTTTGTACCAAGGTATTGTGAGGTGTATTTTAGGAGGGCCACCATGTACAGTGCATTTTCTAAGGGAAGGAAATGGAATTTTAAGCCGTATTTTTTTCAAGTGTGAGCTGATAGATTGAGCAACACATTTGTGTTGTAAGAAACTAGTTTCGTATTGCCAATGATTTTTGAAAAATTCTCAACTACAAAGAGCTTCACAAAAATAGGAAGTTTGCATACAAGACAATGCTGAGGACAGAAGGACAGCTTTGGAGAAAAATCTGACGGCACTGTGCAAGTCACATGGGTCATATGGCAACCGATTTAGCCTGTTCATTTTGCCTTACTGGCGTTACAGACTCTGACAAGTGAAGCTTGGGGCTAATGGGGAGCCTCCCAACAAACTGTACCAATTGTCCATGGACACAAGACATCAACGATGAAACATGCAGTAACTATCAGATCAAAAAGTGCACAGCAAGAGTACCATAAGAATCGAAACGCTTAACCATAATCACCTGCAAGAATTCTCAAATATGGTCATGCAAATTTAGTATTGGAAGAAACCAGACAAAGCTCATGTTCCTATTCAACCCTGAAACAACGAGATTTCAACAACACGAGAGGTTCAACAAAGAACCTTCATTTCGCAATTGCACAGAAAATGAAAATGCAAAGAAAACCTCAAAAAAGTATCAAATCTTCAGCAGGACTAGGGAAAAGAAGGATGACTAGAGGTGCGACATGAGGGGCCAATTTTGAGCACATTGAAGTCCACCTTCGTCACAGAGCAACCCTGATCTTGAGAATTCAGAGACCTAAATCCTCTCGGTGCTGTCGTTAAGACTTTGGCTGGAGGCTTGGTTACAACAGGCGACTTTTTGGATGTGGGTGTGACGACGTTTGTGTCAAAATGTGTTAAAAAATTACCTCAGTTGCATCTGCTCCTTTCCCCATCTGCTTCGACTGCTCGGAAACAACAAATTCAACAACAGAATTAATCTCAATCTGATGCTAAGCTTTCTCATCAAGCATCTTGTTGCAAATTCCCCAACTCAAATAGAAGTGAATGGTTTCACCTGTATTTGTTCACAGACAGTTATGGCTCGCATATTGGCACAAGACAACCCTCTGTGTCTGTACCAATGAAGGCGACGGACTTCATGGGGACAAAATAAGTTCACCCTGTTGAAAGGCGGGACGCCCCATGCCTTTGCCCTCCAAATGTAAGCGGCCAAGCCACCAGGATACCAAGAACTGAACCTCTCGATCTACAAATGCCATCAGCTCCACTTAAACTCTCAGACTGCATAATCTTTGCATCAAGCACAGGGCAGAACAAATTCTGCACACAGTGGGAGAGCAGATGCTACACAAGCCCCAAAAATGTGAAACATTACTGAAATATTTGTTGGCCTAAAACTGAACAAACCCTAATCCCGTTCGTAAGAAGTACTATAAATGCTACAAATTCTTTGTTTCCCCTTCAGTTTGCATTCAAAGATTAAGTTCAAACAAAGGGAATCTCTTTACCTGCTCTGAGAATCGGAGCTTGTCATCATCTCTCTCACCCGGAGGCGGCCAATGCTCAAACAAATGACTGTGCTCTTCTTGTAGCAGCGTCTGCAAGGAACGTCTCTATAAATGGAGACTCAAATCCCACGTACAAAAAATGCTGTTACAAATAGCTGCAATTCCGGCAAACAGACGAGAAAAAGCAGTAAACAGTCAGAATCCTCAGAGACGGCCGCGTCACCATTGCAAATTTGTGCGATTGAAAACTTCGTAACTTAGAACTCGAGCATCCAATGACCCCTCTCGGAGAGTACATTCAACTGCCGTAACCGGCCTGGCCAGTTACCACGCACTACGCTGGAGCTTCACAGAAGACCAGTACCCCTTTGCCTTCGTTTGATGTACACACAAAAATACAGGAAAAGCACCTCTTATATAGGCATAGAAATTTTATGTTGAGTCAGATCAATTCCTAAAAAATTTCTAAATTTTCTTCATGATTATGCCCACAAGGCAAGCATTTCAAATTTGTCAAATACAGTCATTTTCATGCCTACAATCCGCAAAACCCTAAGCCGTAGGCCACTGTGGGTCATAAACACAATTAGGGGTTAAGCTCAAAGCATTGCCGCGGCACACTTCACCTGAGGCAGGCAATACCACTTCCGACAGACTCAAAACAGGAGGCGTAAATGGTACATGAACATTCTTATTTTTCTCATTGGACCCCAACAATGCTAGTGAATAATATTGTAATGGTGCCTTGAAGAATAATTACTTCTTCATGGCCATGTCACCTGGTATGTGCAATACATGATGTTTGAAACATGCCCAAGAGTTAAGCGAAGGGATCCTCAATCTTTCTTACCATTGCGGTCTATTAAAGTAATCATTGTTGCTCTAATACAGTGAAATGCTTCCACTTCATTGCCTTTTCCTTGAGGAAGTGTGTGCAATTTTGTTACATCAATGTGAACAGCAGAGTCCAATTGGTGCTCATAAACAAGAATTCCTAGTCAATTATGCTGAAACCAGCTCATCACCTTCATACCTCACTGAGGCCTATGGAAACGGGAAAACCAGAGACAGTTGCGAGTAAACGATGTGCTTCTGCGGATTCTCTTGGAATATCGTACAAGTCAGGGCGTGCAAATCAAATACGACTGTACACAATGTCACAAGCTTGGGCCCTGCGAAAACACATTTTGTTACGAATTGTTCATATATTGCGTACCATTTCTGACCTTCATGCTGACAATTGTAAATGCCATGATGTATGCCATTCTTCTCATAATGTTTTGTTCGTTTGTAATTTCCAAGTTCTGACAGATTTCTGTCATCTCCTAAATGGAAAAATGATCTCGATGTACCTTGCATGTAGACAGGGTACAATTCGTCGGTGGCGTCCCCAAGTAGACACATCATATCCTCTCTGGAGAGCTTGGAATATCTACCTGCACAACGTTGCCTGTGCAACGAAGTCTCATTCACAGTCTGAAGCAGGTTAAGCAAGACCCTCAGATTTTTCTCCAGTCCAGATATCAACAAGCACAAGTACCGAGATCTTGCTATCCTAACTTATCAAATTCTAACCACCTATACACAGGTACTAGACACTTCAAGCTAAAATTGCAGGTCTTCTCAAAACCCAAATTCAATTTCACTCAAAGAACATTCTAAATTCCTCGAACTTTGCAGGACCTTGCCTCATTTGCTTAACAAACTACATAGTA
Organism: Neckera pumila; assembly: GCA_963969595.1. Taxonomy (NCBI): domain Eukaryota; kingdom Viridiplantae; phylum Streptophyta; class Bryopsida; order Hypnales; family Neckeraceae; genus Neckera; species Neckera pumila. The sequence goes on along the minus strand of OZ018410.1, from coordinate 12,755,002 downwards.
GCAGAACATTGCCATGACAAATGAGAGTACTCTAAAAAGTGGCTTCCCACCAGCAACCCTCCCACATTGGTTATCACACCCAAACCCACACCCAAAGAGTGAGAAACTCTCTTTACCTGGTTGACGTGGAGGTTGATGTACATGTTCGCATGAAAGAAGGGCTCTGCTCCAATTTCTTTTATAAACCACCTCCCTTTCGATGCTGCTTCCACAGTAAGCATCTTCTCTGCATTGATGTCCATAATGTTGTAGTTATGCCCCACAGCCCTATTCAGCAGGCAAACCCGCTGTAGAGACAGGTACTAAGATCATTAATTCATGGAAAAACTGTAGAACGTGGTCAAGCTACCCTCCATTTCATAGCCCAGATGCTGTGAACTTCCTGAGGTATATTACAGAAAGTTAATTGGCAAGTCATCCCCGTCATAGGCTACTTAACCACTGTCAGCTAGCCACATGCCTTGATCCAATTACAGAGGCCCGAGTGATTGGAAAACCAAGCAATACCTGAAGTGCATCAAGATGATTAGAAGCCTCAAGCAGATCTCTTGATATGAAGTTGCGGCAAATACCCCCCGCTACAGCTTCCTCCGGAGCCAAAGGCACGGCATTCAAAGTGAAAACCTTCACACAAATTGAGCATAAGGAACGGACTATTCATCATACCACATTTGGACACTCCCATAGATCTGAAAAGAATTGCAAACAAAAAGGAATATGAAGAAGAATATTCAAGGAACCTTACAACACCGTGACTGTTGAACCCAAAAGCGCAACTAGGGAGCTCCCCAGCATACGTGTAAGCCACAAATGCTAACCCATCTTCCAACTCCGCATGCACTAGATACCTGCCACCCGGCAGCTGACACAGTCAAAGGTAGAGAATCCAAAACTCCAACATTGGATATGATATGGTAAAAAGTAGAAATATCCCTCCAAAAAACCTAGCCACATTAACTCCATTGATGATAGTCTTTAAACATAAACCTTGCCATCATCATGCGACTTGATTTTCTATAGGAGAAGGGGGATTGGGTTTTCTTGTGGGAGATGAGGAACCCTAAACCCTAAACCTCCTAAAAGAATTACTTTGAAATGATACTCAGATGACTCTCATTGTGGACAAGCAAAGGAGCAATATTTTGAAGTTTCAAGGTCAATGCATAGCACAAGGACGCTCATTGAGCATTACGTGTGGTGTAGAAGAAAAATGTCTGCATCTTCATTATGGGCAATCACAGCCAACGACTCCGTATTCAACAGGATGGTGCTGCATTGATCTACTTCGCCCACCTGCGCACGCTGGATTGCAGAAGGTAAAAATGGAGCTACTTCCTTCCTCATGTTGATCAACAAGACCTGCAAGAAGACCACCATTGCTCACTTCTTTCCTAGAGTCGGACTTTCTTTATGTGACCAAAAATGCATGCATGCATGTATTGGTAAAGACTATAGTGCTCACTTGAAGAAATGGCACCTCTGCACCATCTGCTGTTCCGCGTATTTCGTCAAAGTACACAGGATACTGCTGCCTGCAGCAATAAGGCAATCCAGGAATTTGAGATGATGCATTCTCCAAGATTTGACGCATTAATGAAAGATCTCCATTCACCATACAGTAATTGAGAGATTCCATTCCCCATACAAGTGAACTTTGAACCTTTTCCTACAACAAGCTGGAAACTTGCACCGTCTAAATTTTGTGTATTTATTTTGTGTTAGGCTACAAAAGAATTGCAAAAAAACAGGGGTCAATAGATCAAGTATTTCCACCATTAGCCCGATTCAAAGCGCACCTCAATGGAGTCTCTGCCTTACCACGTATCCCAAACCAGTGACCCATTCCTAACAATGACCTACCAAATGAGTCAGAAACAGCTTTGTAAACCTGCCAAATCCTTGCATATATTGTTCTGCTGCTGAATTTAGAATGCGGCTATCTCTTCAAACACGCCAATGCGTCACTCAAATCATGTAACCATACTTCAATTGTGAGCGCTTGTTGCCAACATTCTAAAGTTGCCCTCAATTCAACGATGGAGCTGCAACTTTCCCTATATCGCAATCCGACACAAATGTATGACAAAAATCGAGGCAAGAGTAAGGAGGGGAGTAAGCTTACCTGTTGGCAGCAGTAAGAGCAGCCAGAAGCTGGTGCCCCTCTTGGGTCGCGGCAAACGGCAGCATGTCGGAATGCAGCGCTGGGTCGGACGCCAAGCGGGATCGGATCAAAACCCTAAAGCGTTTCCCAATTGCCAGTCCCAGGTCGTAACCTGGTGCGCCTGTGAAGCGCAGGCAGGGCAGCCATGGCTCATCGCCCCAATCCTGCTTCGTCGCCACCATCTTCACTGGCTCCTCGCAAATTAAACAACCGCGCGGTCGATGTTGCATTCAAGCCTCGATCAATCAGTCATACTCCGTAACATTCTTGAATGGGAAAAAAGAAGGCTCCTTCTACAGTATATATCCACAAAGAATGGAGAGTGTGTTGGTATATTGCCTTTGCCTTCCAGGTTTGTCACCAGTTCTCTGATTTTTTCATGAGCTGAATGGATTCTTCAACTTTTCTCCTGGAAATATCACCAAAAAATCTAAACTAACTTTGTGATGGTGATTGGGTGCAGTCTCTGAAAGGAGTTGATGCTGAGAAGAATATTGGCTATGTCATTCCGACAACTGTTATTCATCACTACGATACCAATGGACGGTACACTGGTAAGGTAGAGGCACCCTTGTCAATCTGGACCCATTGCTGATCTATAGGGGGTACTATTTCCGATCTTAGCTAGAACAAACCTAAACAAATCCAATCTAAGTTTGGAATGTGTTTTTTTAAGGTAGGGACTAATAAGGTTATGAGACATGTCCCAAAGCAATGAGAGAAAACACACTTCTTGATGGATTGGAATTGGAAGAGTCTAGAGATCGGCAATTATTTTTTGGCTCCCAAAATTCATAGTAATTTCAACTTTGGAAATAAAATTATGAAAAATTTGCAATCCCCATATTTCCTATCTTTCTACTTGCAAAAATTTGCTTTGTCATAAAGTGCTCATGATCTGCTGGAAAATCCCTTAAAAGATCAACAATAGGTGCCTCTACCTTACTCTTCAAAAAACCCAAAGCACTATATTCCAGCATCGTGTGCAAGTGCAATACCTTTTTAAAAAGAAATTGTACAATAATGTAGAAATTGTATAACCCCTGTGTTCCTAGACTTCCACCTCTCTGGCTATATTAGGGGTAGTCATGGCTTGTTCACAATCGAGGTGAACAATGGAGATTGAAGCCGTGGCGGCATAGGGTTGGCCTCCTTTCGTCAGAATGTTCTTAGCATGACATTGATTGTTCACCCTCAACATCCACCTTCAGAGGTGAAGGTTGGGAGTGCGCAAGTGGTGAACAATGAAGATTGAAGTCATGGCGGCTTAGGGTTGGCCTCCATTATCCATTCTCAACGGTTGTCCATTTGAAGGTGGTCACAGCTTGTTCACCCAAATTGGCTCCTCGTTGGCTCCTATTTTTCCTCATCAAATATCAATATCCATTCTCCACAGTGCTGCCCAACAAGCTGTGACTACCCCTATACTTACGACAAATTGAACTATGATTTACTGCTCTCTAAACGGATTTCCTAGGCCATTTTCCTTCCATGGGAGTAATGTGGCAAAGACTTGAGAATCCAGCACTAAGGACTTTTATTTAACCCCTAAATGCCCCAAGCAATCAAACGTGGTGTCGAAGAAACTTTGAAGTTAACCCCTAAAGTTCCATGACTATATATGTTTTCACCGAAAACACTCAAAAATTGCCATTTTTTATTTTTAGTACAAGGACCCAATTTTTGAAAAAAAAAATTTCTTGACACATGTAATTGTGGGATCTTGTAGTATACTGACTTGAAAACATGTGGTAAAAACTTCAAAAATTTCCACCACATGAATTACAAGATACAAACAATCACTAAAACCATTTTTTTAGCCTTGCAAAAAGTAGGGCAGCAACACTTCACAAGCTCACTTTTAATGAAAAAATGTCCAAAATGATGGTGCTTCTTTAAAATCTTTTTTCTAGACAAGTTGGCTACATGTTTGAAAATTTTTACTTCATTTCAAATTCTCCAGCATATAGGAAAAAAATAGTAAGTAGATAGTAGTAGAGAATGATTCAAAATACTAAATTATCAAGAATATAATTATAGAATTGAAAAATGTCAATCCCAATGGTTGCAATGTTGTAATAAATAATCTACTTCTTATGATTTTATTTTTTTCAAAAAATATTGAAAATGTAGTAAGATAAAGGACTTCAAAGTTTATTTTAGAGTAGAAAATCCATAACTGCCCGCAAACTAAAAGTCTTCATAACTTTTGACTCATTGATCAAAATGGGTTAATTGAAGGCTTTTTACATATATATAACTCAAAAAAACCAATTTCAAATTTTTGTTTCTGAAAAAAGTGATTTATTCTTATATACTCGGACTGCCCAATTACAAAAAATAGTAACTTTAGGCCATAATTTTTTACTCACATTTCCAAATGTCATGAAATTTAATGCATATGAAAGATATTCCTTGTCTCCACTTCCTATTAAAATTTGGGCTAAAAATATACAAATCTCTAGTTACACGTACCTACCCAAAATTTCTATGTAGCCAAAAGATGCATGTTGGTCCTTTAGAGGTTAAATAAAACCTTATCAAATGGCTATTTGTAGTAATTTATATTTTTTAAAGATTCTTTTTGAAGTCTAGTTCTAGCACCAAAAATCCAATTTTGAAAATGAATGATTATATTTTTTCTATTCAAGATTTTGTGCATTGCAATCTTGACTTTTTGTAGTGTTGAGGACTTTTGGAAATGAGCCTCAAATACACTAGATCTTAGAGAAAAAATCACACTAGAAATTCATTTAAAAAAATTGTAGAGTACATTTTGAGAAGTCATAAATTGATATATTTGTTAGGCCTTTCAACCTTATATTTTTTGGTCTTGAATTTTTAAGATTTGACATGCAAAAGAAAGCTCAAAGATTTTCATAGTTTTAACACCCTGATGATCAAACATTATAATCTTTCAATCCTTAAATGATATATTTTTTTTTCCTGTGTAATCTCTAACATGTCTAGTTTGAATTTGTATGATTATAATTCAAAAAAATTGATTCAACTTATTAAAATGTTTTTTTTTTGTTCAATTTAGAGAAAATTCCAAGAGGCTCAAAATAGGCCTTGGGCATTTAGAGGTTAAAATGCAACCTGATCAAAAGGTTTCTTTTTGCACTTAAAATGACTACATATCATATTCACTCTATCTTTCAGCGCTGCTTTAAGTGAATTTCGTAATACCCATGCTTGTGCTTGATGATTTTGATTATTGGTACTGATTTTGCACTCTACTTTGTTGCCTTGTGCTGTTGCTATAGTCAAAACACAAGTGAAAGTATTTTTCTAATTTTTTGATTCAATAAAAACTTTGAAATTCAATAACTTTCACATTACAAGTCCAAACGCCACAAAACAAAGCCCGTGCATTCTTCCTTGGCAAACCCTTTCCGACGGTACCAAGCACGCCACCAGGGGATACACGGTCCGAGAGCTTGCAACGTAATAAAATAAACAAAACAATTGAACAACCAAACTTAAGGTATGCATGTAATGTAACATGAAATTGAGGGATGTTAAATCCATCTCACTTGGTCCAAAATGACCTTAAACTACCCCAAGTGATGGCCAAGTGATAGGGACTTCCAATAGAATCCATGAGGTTCCTAGTTCAACTCCTCATACTAACATTGCCGGTGCACAAGGAGTTGTTTGTTCCTCCACTTAATTCTGACGAGGATAAGGTAACTACACCTAAAATTGCACGCTTCTTAAAATTGCATATTGGATATTCTTATTCACACAGTGTCTAAAAAATGCATTCTAAGAAAATCTAGAATCCCGTTTTTATTACTAATAGGATCCTACAATTTTTTTTCAATATAATAGTGAAAACCATATTGAATTATATTGAATTGCTTAACTGTGCGACTTTAGGTGCAATTACCGTACCTAAGGTGTGTAATTCCCAAAATTTGCACCAGGTTGCCTTAGTTGTGTTGTGTCAGTCCAGCTACAGCCCTCAAAGGCTATGTGTTTCAAAAAAAAAAGTCCTACAAAAGTGGGACCAACAGGTCGGATTTACCAACAGGTAGGAAAAAAACCCAGGAATTTTTTATTTTTTGCATATGAGAAATTCGCAAATTTTAAATTCATATTTGCAACCAAAGGCCCTAAATTAGCTTAGAGGGCTAGAAAGTATTCGTAAACACAGCTAAAAAATAGGGAGACTTTTTAAACTTTTACGGCCCCAAGAGCCCCCAATTTATCCTATTAGTCTCATTTTGTTGGACAAATTTAACGTCTCACCATGAAATTTTTGTTTTAACCTCTAAAGGACCAAACACCATTTTTTGGCAACATAGCAATTTTGGGCAGCTCACTACGAATGGAAATCTTAATTTTTTTCTTTGAAATTTTCACATAAGTTGTGCCCATGGAGTAATTTCAAGGCCCAAAATCTTTCATAACTTTTGACTTTATGGGTAAGAGGTTATTGCATGATATGTAATTTTCCGCGTTCGACGGGCAATTCGGGCAGCTCAAAAAAATTCTTTAAGAAACACTTTTTTGAAAAATTAAAATTTGAAATTGGTTTTATAGATTCATATATACTTGGAAAGCTTTGAATTATTCCATTTGAATTAACAAGTCAAAAGTTATGAGGAGTTTTAGTCTGAGGGTAGTTATGGAATCTCTACTCTAAAATAAACTTTGAAGTCCTTTATCTAACTCAATTTTCAATATTTTTGAATAAAACAAAAAGAGTTGGGTATATATTGTTTATTACAACATTACAACTGCTCGGATTGGCATTTTTCAATTATATAATTAAATTCTTGACAATTTAGTATTTTGAGTCATTCTCTACCTCTTCCTACTTACTATTTTTTTCCTATATGTTGTACAATTCCAAATGATCTGAAAATATTTAAGCATGTAGCCAACTTGCCTTAAGAATGAATCCAAAGAGTAACCACCATTTTGGACATTTTTTCATACAAATGTGACATTATGAAGGGCAGCTGCCCGGATTTTTGCAGTGATTAAAAAACAATTTTTGTTAATTCAAACGCTATTATCTTGCAATCTACATAGTCGAAAATTTTGAAATTTTTTCCACATCTTTTTAAACCAGTGTTCTACAAGATCCTACATTTACATGTGTTCAAAATTTTTTTTTTCTAAAATTTGGTACTTGTATTAAAAATGGCAATTTTGGAGCGATTTTGGTGAAAAAAAGTCAAAAACCTTTAGGGGTTAATAAATGAACAAGCTTGCTTTCAAGATGTTCCACATCAAAAGAGTCTTGATTTGTGGAAAGCAAAGAGTCCCTGCCTTGCATGTCAAGTTATTCTCCATCTCACTCGGATAGGCTGGTGCGACAACCTACTATAACTTTAAAACATTATTTAATACATGAAGTTTTGAAAGAAAACTATCATAATTTTTGATAAAATCATTTGTACATGCATTAGTTCTTGTTATTAAATATTCCATTTCTTTGGCTAGAAGTTTGTGGCATACATTTAAAATTCTATTTATGCAAATTTTTGGTTTTCTTTACTTGATATTGATAATAATATTGAAATTTTTTGTGAAGTCAAATTTTTTTTTTTTTAAATGAAACCTACTTATAATCAATGACATAGTAGACACACTTGCTCCAATTGTTAGTTTCAAGGTACATGTACTACATGGTAACATTGTGCGAGATTTTAGAATATAACATTTTTTTAGATGTCACAATTAGGTGTGATGACAATAATACATGTTGAAACTCAAGCTACATTAAACCACATTAAATTACAATAAAGTGCTTACAACAATATTAGTAGCATCTTCTAATCTTCTAATAAAATAATACTATTGCTTGTACTATGTGTACCTTGTTGTTTCAATCTATCAATGCATTTTACAACAAAACTTAAAAAAATACTTCAGGTTATAATTGCATGTTCCACATTTGTACATTGCCATATAATAATTGATGAACAAAATCAGGATTTCATTTGAAACATAAATGAATAAATCATTTATTTGAGGTTTACATATGTAGTACATTCTGATAATTACATTTAATAGATATTGATGGTCAAACCATTACAAAAAAATTGAACCCTCTAATAGGCTGTGAGTTTGCAGGGTATTTGAATGGCCTCACAGGCTGAATGAAATCTCAAACGGATTTTTGGAGGTGAAAGCTAGCTTGATTTGCTAACTTTTTAGAGTTCAAAAGTTTTTGAAAAAAGTCCTTTTTCTAGGCCAAAATCGACCCTGAAGTTTGCTGACTTTAGAAGACACGGAGCACTTTGTGAGAAGTTATTTGAAAAGAAAACTTGCATTGTACATGATTATTGATTAAGATTCCATGAAATTCCAAAAGATTTCAAAAGAACCAAAAGATTCCAAAAGATTTCAAAAGATTTCAAAAGATCCCACAAAAATCAATAAACTTTTGTTGATTTGGTCATTTATAGTGTCTAAATCAACAAAATAATTCAACCATTTTGTTAATTTGGGTAAAATCAACAAAAATTTGTGAAAAACGGACTTCACAGTATCCATGTTAACAAAAAATTGTTGATCATTTGTTGATTTGGTCATTGATTTTCTACTAATCAAGGCTTGTGGAGGTTTAACAATGAGGGTTTAGGGTTTTAGCAATTTCAGCAATTTTTTCAATGTTTGGTATGCAATGCTTGGATCCAATAGTGAATGTTATGTACATTACTTTTGTCTATTTATTGAAGCTTTCATCTCTTCTCAAACATCAAAAGAATACTAAAATCCCATAATTTTCAGCAAATTAGTTAAACGGAGGTTGTGAGAATCATTAGAAGAAATCCGTATTTCTTTTTATCCCTAGATTCTGCGCTAATGTCCTACGTGGTGTCTTGAAATGCCTACGTGGACATCCAAAATTTTATGTTGCCTGAGACATGCAAAAGACATCACAACCTGTTGGGGACCGCATGTCCAAAAAAACATGAGTCAACAAGGTCCTCGAAGGTTGCCATGTAGCTATCACCTAAGCGCCACACAGATACGGGCAGCCACGTAGGATTTTTTTTTCATTCATTTTCGCCCATGACGTGGCATCTGAGGTGGCACATGACTTGGCAACAAGAAAAGTGACGTGGCATCCAGCAAGGATAATGTAGCATGCTACGTCAACATATTTTTTTGTTGTCTAAGAATTTTCTTGTTGTCTTTGAAGACGTCAACTTAGACATTTGTACGTATTTTGAGACATCATCTCAGACGTCTAGATGTTTTCATAGACATATTTTGAGACATCACCTCAGACGTCCAGATTTCTTGTGATATCAATAACTTTGGCAATGTTTGGTATGATTTAGAAGAACAAAATGATGTCACGTTAGACGTTCATGTCATAGAATGCACTATTCGGCATGATGTTAATATGGAACAAAATGATGTCACTCACATGTCTCATATGATGTCCACATGCATGTCATAATGTCCAATATAACATGTCATACACAATACACCATACATTATACATCATACATAATATATCATACATAATATACCATATACAATATGTCGTACAAAATATATAATAATTGACAATTATGTCACATGACTTCAAAAGCCACTTGATGTGAGTTTATGGAGGAGAGAAGACGGGCTCTTTATACAAGTGGAGTGGTAGGGGGGAAGACAAACTATATGAGACATTGAAAACGCTAGATTAAATTTTTGTGGAGCAGCACACAGACGTCTAGCAGGATGTTTTTTGTATGTCTCAAAGGCTGCTCTGATGACGTCTCCATAGACATTATAATATTATACCGACTATGACTATATTTCCTAAAACATCTAAAAGTCTACAAAAACATTCAAGAAAATATCTCAACGTTTTATGAGATGTCTTTAATAACATTTCTACGTCTACTTAGACATCTCCAATATAAGTGTAGAAAACGCAAAGATGGGCTCTTTATACAAGTAGAGTGGTAGGAGGGAAGACAAACTATATAGAACATAGAAAGCACTGGATTAAAATTTTTACGGAGCAGCATACAGATGTCTAGCAGGATGTTTTTTGCATGTCTTAAAGGCCGCTATGACATTACAAGAGAAACCCGGGGAGGTCACTTAGCGCATTTAAAAAACCACGTGCGGCATAATATAGAGAGCAACTTATTCTTTAGAAATAAAATTTATAAAAGACTTACAAATAAATTAGAGAGCACAAAAAGGAGGAGATCCAGTATAAGTAATTTAGGTAGCCTAAAAATATGGGCCATTCAAAATTTGTAAAAGTAATTATGGGGCTACATAATTGGATCCCCTATATTGTCATTAGTAGGATCCGTTTTGTACTAAAGGGATTGGATGAGAAATATTCCATCTTTGGAGGTTTACGGGATGAACTTTCACTTCAGTTGAACGACAAGTGAGGGCTGAAGGTCTAGCACTCTAGCTGTTTTGCTGTGTTGCCGTTGGCTTCATTCTTGCACGTTGTTGACAATATTAGAGGCTTAGGTTTTCATGCTTTTGAAGTTCAGTATGCGGTAATATCTGATTTGATTTGATTTAGGCGATTTCATTTAGGGTTGGGATGTGAGATGATTTTGATCCAAGGTGAGGGAATCTCTTTCTGGAGACACATTTCAAGTTTACAAAAGTTGAAACACCATCAAGTCCTTTGATCAGGTAAGATATTGTCGTGATTGGATTTCCATGTTTCAAAGAAATCCGTTTCTATTGATGATTTGTAATGAAATTCAGCAATGGAGTTACTTACGCATTTTTGTATGGGCCGTGTATATATAGAAATTGGAAGTGTATGTGTTTGGGGACCCATTAATAGTCTAGCATTCTGATTGAAGAAAGCAAGAAAAAGTTCTGTCATGACCATGCATTGTTCCTAAACCTACAACACATACTTCTTTTAAATGTACTTTTAATCCTTATTATTTTGCTTTTACTTTGCTTTTGAACTTGCTTTTTTTTTCTTATAAGTAATATACCCTAACAAAATTTGCATTGGCATAAAAATTATAAGTAATGATACAGACTATAATGTAGACCATTTTTCCAAATTATGTAATTATAGGGACCCTTTTATTTCCACCTAGGAGGTAAATAGCCCCCTACAAAATACCCCATTGCCGCACGTGGTGCACAAAATATACGTAGAGTAACCTCCTTGAGAAGAGAAAGGGGTGTTTTAAGTATAGTCCTAGTAGTATAGTCCTTTAAATCATGACCCTTAAGTAAGGTTTTTACTAAAATTTAACTAAAAGAGTATCTTTTCAGTAAAAATATACTAAAAACCTTACTTAAAGGTCATTACTTAAAAGACTATACTACTAGGACTATACTTAAAACATCCTTTTCTCTTGTATCATGATGACATCTCCATAAACGTTATACTGATTGTGATGATGTTTCCTAAAACATCTAGAAGTCTACAAAAATGTCCAAGAAAACATTTTAACGTTTTATGAGATGTCTCTAATGACATCTCTCTGTCTATTTAGACATCTCCAATATAAGTGAATTGAATGAGTCATTTGTATTAAGTTGAAATCTCTAATTTCTATATGACATAAACTTAGAACGCAAATGTATTACGGATTATCCACTTCAAAATTACAAATAGTTTTTAGACTACAAATTCATGAAATTGATTGTTCAAGCCATTATAATTACATAATCCTGTAATACCCAGACCGTCACTCCAACTTCAAATGGTTGCATTTGAAAAGCCAATAACTTCAAATTAAAATAAAACCACAATTCTCAAGCCCAAAATCCTAGACCCTAGACCTACATCATAAATCATAAGAAAAATGACTAGGAAGGTGCATCCATCAAAGAGGAAACCCGGAAAATTCCGAAAAAATGATTGGACAATCCGTTCAAAAGTTAGCAAAAATACACTTCCTAAAAAAGTCAATGGACCTCATTACAAAGAAGCACCTTTAAATGGATGAGGGCTTTTTCGAGCGGACAAGTGGCGGAGACAAAACTTCCCAACCACGACCTCAGTAAAAACATACCTAAGTCTGAACAAATCTTTGGAAGCCGCTAGCAGAAAGTTCTCTGACAAGTTGCAACCTTGCTCATGATTCCAAGGAATTTTGAATTCAAATTCTTTTATTCCCGCGGCAATTCATTCGTGCTCCTTTGACCGCCAAAAACTCCTCCTTTGTCGATAGCAACCTCACATCATGATCCCCATTAGATGATTTTCAGCTCCTTTGGGTGGCTGTGAGTTCCCTGGGTTGCCAGGGTCGGGGGTATAGCCTCGCAGCAATCCGCAATTGCTGCGTAACATGGTAGAACGATTGCCATGTCACCAATTTTTTTTTTTTTTTTTTTTAGCTTTTGCTTTTTCTCATTTTAGATTTTTCAAAAAAAAAAAAAAATCTAACAACGGATGTTCTCGGTCTGCCAGAGAAACAATGTCAGGGGAACTAGTCTGAAACGGCCCTCCAGCCCCCTCAAATCTCTTCTAATGCTCCTCACAGCGCAGACATACAACTCCAAAGCTCCTGTCAATCTTCTCTATGACTTAATGCTCCTGCGGTCCTCCATTTGCTGCTTTTTGCTTTACCTCGTCCGTTATCTTGTTGTAGGTGTTATAATAAGTGAGGACCCGGATTCATCCTTCACCAGATTTGCAAGTAAGTTTTCTTGTGCTTAAGAGTTTTTCTTTACAGGTCTTCTTTGCTTTTCTTTACCATTGTCACTTCTCGCAAAGAACTTCTACTTTTGATTTCATGTAGTTCTTATCAGTTCATTGATGGTGAACAGTAGAAGCTCTGCTGGTGTTCAATGTATTGTAATTTTTTTGTGCTGTATGTTCTGATGAACTGTAGCATTCCCGATGATTGCGCCAGGAATACCGAGATACCATTTTCTTTAACTATAGTTATTGTTCCCAGGTTTAGGATCGAGTCGACGATAATCTTGTATTTTGGATATCTATTGTCGACTTGATGATAACTTTATGTTAACACAAAATCAAATCATTATTTGTTGAAATGGTATAACTTTAACAAATGTGAGGATGTTATTGTCAAGTTGAGGATAATCCATAATGAGTACAAAGTCAGCTGATCCCTTATGGTTTTGAAGAAGTTATTATCAAGTCGACGATAACTACCTCCAAAATTGAGTATGCGGTAAGAAGGAAGTTGGGATATCATACCCTAAGCAACTGAAATGATGTTATCATGGGGCTGATGATATTCATTTATCAATACATAATATTTATAATCGAGACGTTCAAAATGTTTACCACCAATAATTTTGAGGTTTTATTGTCAAGTCAATGATAATTATGTAACTATAGTAGTGTTTGGAAAATGCATAAGTTTGGAAGATGTATTTAGAAGATGTTTTATATTTTGGAATATGTGTCGAGTAGGCAGGAAGTTAAATTATTTGATAAGAAATCTATATGTCATCTTCGGCTTCAGAATTTGTATAATTTGTATTATTTATTAATTAAGTTCTTGCATTCCAAATGCCTAAAGAATTAATTTTTTCTTTCATGATTATAGGGTATTTATCGTCGAGCCGACAAAAAATTAGATACAGGACTAAATGTAGTTAATGATGGTTTGAAATGTTTTCTTGTATTGTAGTATCTTAGTCTTCAAGGTGTTTTAGTTGTTCTTGTGTATTCTCGAGTCGAGGATGTATTTCTCAAATGTGTTTTTGTGGTCCAGGAGAATGGATATTCATGGACCTGATGATTTTGAAAATCATGTTCCAACTTTGCCTCTGGGTGTTGCTGTATGTGACGGAATCCCTTGATCTTTGTGGAACATGCGTCATGCTCACAAACAAAGCGGGAGATGATGTTGCAAATGCAGGTTGTATAAGTGTCAATGCGGACCTTGTTATAGACATGGATGGGCAGCCATTTGGTGATGACCAGGTTGCCATTCAAATTGTGCAGTCTTTGTGCGAGGAAGAAGTGCCATTAGGTTGCATGTGGTCCATGCCCGCTTGGCCCATTATACGAGTTGTTTTTGGATGGTATGAGACTATATGATCATGACCAAACAAACATATACAACACGGCTATGAGTACCTTGAATCATCAAGTTTGTGCTGGGGTGCGTTCTTACAAAAGTTCTTGCGCAAAGATGGAGCCAGCCTTTCCTCCCAAAAAAGAATATCTTCTTATTCCGCAAGCGATTGTTGGAATGTCTACCAAATCGTGTTGCAAAAACAATTGCTTGTAGCACTTTTTATGCGCCGAGAAGTTCAAGCCATACGTTATCAACTTTATGTGCACAATGGAACGTATGCTCATAAGAAGTGTCTTCTTGAAGTGCACAGGCAGAAGCACAAAGGCATTTCAGGCAAGTGGTGGGTCACTTTGAAGAGCATCGAAGTATGTCTCATATCTTGGTGGGTCATTCACGAGATTCCAAAGGCTACCTTTTACAGATTCAGGCATATGGCCAAATTTAGAAAGCAGGCGGATTTGCATGGGAATTTAGGCGTAAAAAACCTTGCACGCATACTGTACAAGCTATCGCCACACTTCAAACATTTCTTGCAAGTGAAGCTAACCAAATGCCACACAAGTCGAGGACACTATTATCCAGGGAATGAGTCCCCGCAATGGTTTTGCCGTCCACATTTTGTTGGAGTGATCAATTACCAAATATCAATGAAGCCAATGTTGCTTTGAATTTGCCACCAATTTCATGTAGTGGCTTGAACAACATCCGAATTGCTTCATTTCCAGAGTATGTGGCAAAAGCTTGAGGGAACTCTTTTTCAAGGTGTGGTCTTTGCGATAGGTACAAGCAATTGAGGGGTGCTTATACTCTCCTTTCTAGCCTGCAAGATAGGTGGGGCAAGGTTTTGAGCACTCATCTTTCAAGGCAAAAAGCCCACATGGAACTCTTTTATATAAATAGGCATATTTCCAAGAAATACCCTGAGAAGATGCTTACCATCATTCATGATAAAATGGATCACTCTAATTCTGCTTCTCCCCACCTTTCTCATAAGACAAAAGCAACAGATTTGTTCATGAAAATGCTCGTCGCTATAACGGGCATGATTGCTCATGGGCATTGCAATGTTTGGTACACGCACTACAACCTAGAAATTTTTCCGCCCGATTCAAATCACACAATTGGGTCTATTGCAAGGTTGTTGCGTGATCTTGAAGGGCCACCCAAGAATTCATCACGCAAGCTTGCTGTCAAGGAAGGGCAATCCACATTGACAAAGGCAACGCTAGAAGGTTCTGAAATGTGCTTGGAACTCCTCCATCGGAACCGATCCCCGCTCAGTCGTTGCCACCTATATTGACTCTCCAACTCAACAATGCATCAGGGAACAATAAGAATTGATGGATTTTTGCTTTCTCCTCTGTCTTTGTTTTCAAAGGCATTTTCCGCAAGATACACATTAACTTCCTCGTCATTGGACACACACATGAAGACATTGATGCTCTTTTTGGTCAATGGAGCACTATAATGAAGACCTATAATTACCAGACAATTCCAAGGCTCATGAAATCCTTCATGGACTGTGAGACGCATCTCGTCATTCCTCACTTTATAGAAGAAGTTCTTGATTTCAAGCGATTTGTGCAAGGATATTTGGGCAAGGATATCCTGGAAGGTCATTCGAGGTCCTAGCAATTGAAGTTTTACATGGATTCTAATGGATGGCCATTGATGGAGTATAAGAATCTTTGTACAGATAAATAATGGCTGCCAGAGGATGGCAAAGGGATTCAATTGTGGTTTGAGATTGAAGATGACTGTCTCAAAGTGCATAGCAGTAGTCCGCGACCTTTGGCTCCACACCAAATGAAATCCCTTGATGAGATCCAAAAAGGTTTGTCTGATTTCATTGCATTTTGGGGCAAGATGGCGGATGATGACCACTCTAGAGAGTTCAAGAGGAAGAATGAGTCAATAATTAACTATTGGAAAGGTGTCAGAGCCGCTCTAGATGCACCTCTTGTGACAAACGAGATATTGAAGAATGGATTCTGGCCAACTTCTAAAATCACTAACGAACTAGAGGACACAATGGAAGAAGATGGGACAACGCGTGAAGAGTTTGCAGAAGATGCACCCTTCATTGAGCAAAAGAAAGACCGCCCACAACCTTTGTTCCGTGTTGCTCGTGATGTGTTTGCCGGTTATTTTGTCGTGGTGCGTCCCGCTAGTAAAGACCCGAAGCCCTTTTGGCTTGCTAAGGCACTCACAAATCCAAATCCGGATCCGGGACATGTTAAATTGATCCAAACCCAATATTCGACGCCTACTTCAAATTGTCGCATCAATTTGGATATATATGCTGGATGGGACACAAATGCAAGGATTGTGTGGTGCGAGGATATTACAATTCATCCATGCTGGTCAAAAACAAGGTATATCATGACGACTTTCAAGCCACGTGGAAAAAGGGAGTTGATGGTCAACCTGATGTTATGAAGGTTAAAATTCCCATTCAAGGCGCAGATCAACATCATCAAATTATCAATGGTGGCTCTTTCGTCTGATTCCAATGATGATGCATCCTCAACAGAAGCGGAGGAATAGTTACTTGTTATATTCATTAATTGATAGTTTTGTGATTCAAGCAAAATGCGCTTCTGCATTTAGACATTATGAGATGTTTGCAGAACTGGTTTATGTTGTGTTGTTTCTATGATCAAATTGTTCCCTTGTAATAATGTAAATTTCTATAAATAGTATATTTTTTCCTTATTATTGCACTTCATATATTGTAATTTCATTTTGTATTCAGATTTTGTTGGTTCTTATGTATTTTATGAGAAAACTTTGGTATCACAAGTCTATAGATTGTTGTTTCAGCACAAGCAAGTCTCAATTTGGAAAAATGATGCACTTTACAACATTTTTGTCTGTTATAATTCTATATCTATAAAGGAAATGAAATTCCAAATGTTCCTTACGGTTTCTCACTCCTTCTTTTAGAACTGGCAAAATATATAAAATAGTGTTTTTGCATTTAGAAGTCTCAATTTATTGAAGAGTCTCAAATGAATGAATATTAATTTCATTCTAATATAAAATGTATTTAAATGAGACTACACTTGTCTCATTTTAACGAATAAAGCCTTAACCCTAAAAATAATTCTACACACAAGTGATTCAAAATACTTAAAAGAGAGACAAATGACACATACAACACACATAAACAGATAGAAGAACCTCCATGGACTTCCAAAAGCTTGAGATTAAACAACAATGGAGCCAAAGGTGCTCCAAAAAAACCTTAGAAGTTCTTTGGCAAAAATGTCAAAATTTCCAATATAACTTGGATCCACACACTCAAAACAAGAATGAAGGTGGTGTGAGAGGGAAATGGTGCCCTTTTACACTTTTTTTGAAACA
Organism: Neckera pumila; assembly: GCA_963969595.1. Lineage (NCBI taxonomy): Eukaryota > Viridiplantae > Streptophyta > Bryopsida > Hypnales > Neckeraceae > Neckera > Neckera pumila. The sequence goes on along the minus strand of OZ018410.1, from coordinate 12,737,506 downwards.
TCCACCTCCCTCAATTAATCTTTGTAATCTCATCAATTTAGATTTTCATCCTTATTTTCTAAGATTTTCATGGCATTTGGATTTTACACTGGTCCAATGTTGTAACATTGGAGTTCACCTCAAAACTTCAAATGGATTGCTCCATTGGCTTTAGAAGGCCATTGTTAGTCCAAAAGTCTTTTCATCCTCTATTCCAACATCAAAAATCCATCTTAGACTAGCGCTAATTTGGTCCAGTAAAAGAATAAAAATCTATTTTCTAGAGTTGATCTTTTCTGACTAAGGTGACTAGCTAGGGTTGTCTGGAATGCTCTAGGGAATAAAAAAGGACTCATTGTTGACTTAATTCCGATTTCATGCACTCCCGGGACACCGATCAACTCCACGTTAATTTGGAGGATTGTCTCTAGTTCAAAAATCTCTTGCTATCGGAACGCCATGAAATTTTTTGAAGTGCATTATTAACATAAAAGAGACTATCCTAATTTTTAGTGAGATTTTACCGCAGCCTGAGAAATCTCCATAAACTTCCATGAATTTCCATGAATTTTCTGTTGTTAATTTAGGCAATTGACTGTCCTGAAAGGGTATTTCTCTAAGTCGGAAAATTCCAAAACTTCTCATGGAGTTTTTTGAGAGATGCACAAGCTTGTGTTTTTCACTTTGCACATTCCGAGGGCAAATCCATCTTCTTGAAGTAATTGGCAGTCAAGGAATCTTTTGTATACGAGAAAATTTTGGCAAATGGATTTCGCTTTTGACTTCATGGCATGTTTCCGACGCAAGATCACAATCCGACGGTCGTATATTCCTCTCCTAGCCCATCTTGAGAAAATAACTCCTACAAGCTAACATTTGGTGGTTTTAATATTTTGTTGATAGAATGAGAAAACTGAAACGGGTGAATGCAAGAAACACTTGTACTATTTTTTGTCACACCTTGCATGTTGATTTGTTTTTTAGGCATAACTTTTGCGTATTGAATCCAAATGACTTAAGATTTATAGGGAAGGTGCTCATGACTACTATACATCTTGCCTAATTTTTTGGCAATTTTCAAAAATGTTTTACTAAATAAAAACAACCCCCGATTTTATGTCACAAATTCCAATTTGGAGGTCTTAAGTACTATTTAGTACCCAAAAAATCGAATTTGGAGCTGAAATTTGGATGAAATGGTCTTCTAGTAGACTTCTAGCTCTCCAAGAGAGGGATTTAAAAAAAATTAATTTTGTGTAGTGTAGAAGTCTACAAAGTGAGCTTCTTTCTACTTGCATTTCGAAACACATAAAACATTATTTTGGTGGTTTTTTTGCTGAATGACCATCTCTATAGAGCTATTGCAAATGGCCAATTTTTATTTATTTTATTTTATTATTTTTAACTAATTAAAGCATGAAAGTGTCTATTTTCTTGAGATTTGGCACTTTCTAGTTCTCCCACTTAGAGAATTTTTCTATGTTTTTCCTTCCCAAGGTTTCTTCATCTTAAAGGTATATACATTGGCCATATTTTTTTTTTAAATTAAAAATTATTTCTCTATGCTTAAAGTACTCCAAAAAAAAAAGCATCAAATAGTGAAAACGCAACAAATAGTATAATTGTTTCTTGCATTCATCCAAACATCTCTAGGGGAATCCTTTCAAGTACCTATCTAGACTTCTCTCAGACCAATCTAGCCAAGCAAAGTCACATGCACAATAATTTAGGCTATTTTGGATAAAATCCTAAAATCTTTGAACTCCCACTATTTTCGAAGATCTAACCTATTTACAAGTGGGATATAGGAATCTTCCAGGGATAAAATCTGATTATTAACCAAATGTTACATTGATATTTAACAAACCTAATTTGGCCTTATACTCTTTTGGGGGCCTTTTGCATCTTTTTATAATATAAATTGCAAAGTTTCAAAAACAAACAAACTAGGAGTCCCAAGTGACAAATTGGGAGCTTACAGATGCCTAAAACCTACATCCTCCTTAGATGCTTGAAATCTACAATTGTCATCTAGATGTCACTTTCACAATTCAAACCGCGCGGTCTGAAATCTATACCAATACAAATGTATATTTTAAAAATATAACTTTATTTTCTGAAATCTATAAAAGTTCAAGGTTCTTAAAATCTATATGAGTAGTAGATATCACTTTTACACTTTAGACCTAGTGGTTTGGAAATGGTACACAGAACACTGCTATTTTAACAAAATTTCCAATTTTATCTGATTTGCAGAATAAACTTGTCAGTGGGTGCAAGTTCGTTTGCTTTATTCAAATCTTCCAAAGCTCCAACATAATCTTTCATCCTTCTCTTGACATCTCCTCTTTTTTTCAAAGTCGAGCTATCATTGGGTGCAAGACCATTTGCTTTATTCAAATCTTCCAAAGCTTCAACATAATCATTCATCATTTTCTTGACCTCTCTTCTTTTTTTCAAAGTCCAACTGTCATTGGATGCAAGACCATTTGCTTTATTCAAATCTTCCAAAGCTCCAACATAATCTTTCATCCTTCTCTTGACATCTCCTCTTATTTTCAAAGTCCAACTAGCATTGGGTGCAAGTGCATTTGCTTTATTCAAATCTTCCAAAGCTCCAATAATCTTTCATCCTTTTCTTGACATCTCCTCTTATTTTCAAAGTCCATCTATCATTGGGTGCAAGTGCATTTGCTTTATTCAAATCTTCCAAAGCTTTGATACAATCATTCATCCTTCTTTTGACATCTCCTCTTATGTTCAAAATTCTAATAAAAGTTTTTTCATACTCCAAATGATGATCTATGGCATATTTGTACGCTTTATCTACATTTTCTAATGCAAATTTCAAGTCATTTATTGAAGAATTAGGACGTAACCTTGTATAATTTGCTATTGCTAAATAAGTATTGATCATGACAAGTGTCCAAATCATTTGAATGATGGAAGGTTTTTTGTGATGTGTATAGTCATCATGTCTTAAATTTGACTTCAACAAAGGGATTTCAAGATCATTCAACATTGTTATAATGATTTGTATGTGTTAAAATGAATAGTATAAAGTGTGACTCTTGAATATTATCAATATAAAGGTTATACAAACATATATGTAGTGTATGATGATTGTTAACTATGTACATAACAATGAATTCATTACAAAATAAAATATACATATAAGACAATGCTTTAAGTTCATTCCAATTATTAAATATAGTAGATTTTTAATATTATACGTTGTAAAATTGAATGAAAAGTAAAAGATTATTAAAACAACAAAAGTAAAATATCCTAATTTACATTATATTCCAATTGGATGATTTTCAGGGGTTTGTATGTACAAGGTAGTTCCACAAAGGAATACGAAATTAATTGTACGTAACTTTTACTTTTTAAAAATAAATGCAATCCATTACTACACAAATGCCAGAATTTTTAGAATATTGTTTTTCAAAAAAATTCTATTGAAAGAAGGAAAAAATTTCTATTTTAAAGCATCTATTGAATCACAAATGTCAACTTTAATTAATTGCTTGATAGGGAATGTTGAACTTGACCATCGGATATTGTAGAATTGTTGATTACTCTGGCTTGAAAGATTCACGCAACAAATTGTGCTAAATACATTTTATTAACATTTTACATCCATACCTTAAATTTGGCTGTTTGTTTATTTGTTTGTTTTGTTTGTTTTGTTACATTGAGATCTCCCGGACCTTGCGTTCCGTAGTGGCGTGCTCGGTATCGTTGGAAAGGGCTTGGTGAGGAAGGGTGCATGGGCTTTGTTTTGTGGCGTTTGGACCTGTGATGTGAAAGTTATTGAATTTTGATGTTTTGATGTGGCAACAACACAAGTCACACTAGTCAACTTTGCATTAATTGGGAACAGTTTGATTGCTTCAAAAAATTTACTATGATTTGACTCACTACTTGTCTACATAGAGGCACATGCCATTCTCTAAACCTAAGCCATAAACCAGTGCACCAACCCATGTAGCACACATGGTTTCTACTGCATTTTTCTACAGTAATTGTAAATAGTTATATAGGGTAGAATGTCACTACTTGTCCACATAGAGGCACATGCCATTCTCTAAACCCAAGCCATAAACCAGTGCACCAACCCATGTAGCACACATGGTTCCTACATTACTGCAACTTTCTACAGTAATTGTAAATAGTTATATAGGGTAGAATGTCAAGAAATTAGTGTGGGGCAACCCAATTTCACTGTTTAAATTAGTGTAAATAGTGGGTTTCACAACCGTGCTTATCAAGCTAACTGGAGTAAATTATTTGAGGTTTGTTGATGCTGTCTCTCCAATGGGAGTGTTGTGAACTGTTTTTCACTTCAATAGTTGATGAGAAAACCCTTCTAAGCGACTTGGTTTTCATAAATAAAGGGTTCAACACATTTATTCTTATCACCAATTGAATTGTTTTGGGGGCTAATACACCGCTAAGCAGCAGTCTTCTTTGAAGGTGGGCAATTGATCTACAGAACTTCAACGCCTCCAAACAATACGCATTATTCTTGCCTTACCAACAAGGCACCGAACCCACCAACGGCAATTCGTACGCGCACCTGTTCTTACATTGGAGCTCGATGATAGATGTCGTACATTGACAGAATATTCGACTTCATTAATGCAATGGCATGTTTGATAAATCGTATCTCAACTTCAAATGTGTACCCATGCTTCTGTTCACATGATAAAAGTGTGAACTAATTCTGCCTGAAATTCTTTGCATTAGATATACATTCAGCATTTTCAGCTTCTAACAACCTACTGAACTCCTTACACTACATCTCATCAGTCCTAGATTCATCTCTCGTCAACAGTGGGTAATCATAAGTCTACAGCTTGAACACGTGACGGTTCTAGATCAATTCAACTCATTTCCATCTCTCTATACAATGCGTTCTGATATTTTACATATGGAAAATACTTTCCAGGCATCACACCAGCAATTGCAGGTCTTCGTAATTATTTATCATCTCCATCAACAGTTCCCTTTTGATGAGCAATTTTCTGCAAAACAAAGATCGCATAAAAGTTAAGATAAACCACTTCTACCTGTAATGTTTCACATATCCTCCATACCAAGCCGACGGAAATCTCCGCTACATCTCCAAAGAACCGTAATGGATGAACATCCACAAATCAATAATTTTTTATGAACTTTGAACATTCTTAGAACTGAATTAAATATACTGAGTACAAAGTTCATCATCGAAAAATTCGTTCCAAACACGTTAAAGTTGAATTTGGACTACTCACTTGTTTCAATGCTTCAATGTACTTGCCAATCTGCATAAAGGAGCACAAAATTACGTGAGATTCTTGATTGTGAATCCATGAACAGAAAATCGGATAATTGCCAAGAGGCAACCACTGCGGACAAACTTCCTCTTCTAACCAAACTACAATCAAGCCAAAGATCGAAGATGATACCCAAGGCACAGGAAGGGGAAGGACAAAGGAAGTAAAGAGACCAGTCAATGAACAGAAAATCAACTCCCAAATAAAAGAAAATAACCCTCAAGAAACAAGTTCTACAAAGCAAAACAATAAGTGTAAAGCGGTTTAGGAACAATAAAGCAGCAATCCAATACATTAGAAACTTGGTCAGTGATGTTACCAGATGCAAACCAGGATGTAAAACCAATGCTTTCTCAAACCAAAAGAGTGCAGATTCAAGTTCTCGTCGTGCTGCATAGCACAATCCCATACCTGCAATAACGGTATTCAAATTTGGTCACCCAGCATATTCCCTTCAATTAACAGCTTCCAAAAATCATCTTCACAACTGGAAACAACAAAGAGAGGTAGGCACATACCACTCAAAGCACCGAAGTGATACGGATTTAACTCAAGTGTGCTGTGACAATCTTTAATCGCATCATCATATTCCTGCACGAATAAGGCATCCCCAATCGATGAACAAAGTGATCAAAAACACAATGCCCTGAGCTAGAAGCAGAAGAAAGGACAGATAACCATACACAGAAAAAACAACTTGCACTCAGAGAGTTCACTGCCTATTGCGAAGTAACTATTCAGATATGTACCTCCAGTAGGTAATTCACAGTTGCTCGTTTGTTGAACCCTTCTGCAAAGGAAGGGGCTTCATTTATGATCTGTAGATCAATAGAAACGACGAGAATTAAAAAAAACATTCATTGGCAACCAGGTTGTGCTAGAGTTTTAGGTTAGAATATCACGAACATCATCTCGATAAAGATACTGGAGAACTTCGGGTGAAGGATCAGGTATTCACCCACCTCAGTGAGAATACTCTTTGCCTTCTTGTATCCATCTTTGGTCATTAGAAGCTCAACTCCATCCTGTAACGAAATAGATCCAAAATCAACACGCAATAATCATATGAAGTTCTTAAAACACGTTGAATGCACATTAAACGCACCTATACTATATTGCATTCGACCTAGGCTATTAGTTTCATTGAGGACCCCTGGAATAAGATGAGCAGGATGACTATGCAAAGAAGTGGACAAACTACAAAACCTGTTCCTATTACAATTATGGAAAGAAATCTGAAAAGAAGAATTGCTATCGATAATGACCTGAAGCTTTCGATCGATGTCCTCCCTCCCAGACCGCATGAATATTTTCCACATTGCCTGTATCACCATGTCTTCTGAGTAAGCGCGAATCAAGGACATAAGCACACAGTAATTTTTATGTGCGCGTACAAGCCAGATCAAGCAAAACCTTCTAAAACAAGCAACTTTCTGGTCCTTAAACATGTAGCGGCCGCTAGCCGCTGCACCTCCTATCAACACTAGGATAAAGCAATCAAATAGCTACTTATAGACTCTGTTGAGGAATAAAAAATAAATTTCGTTTCTACCAAACACCCGAATAAGCATACTCAAAACCAAGAAAAGAGGATTATACTGAGAAATAACGTGAAGTTGCACCTTCTCAGTCTGTTCCACGACAAGAGGATTCTTGTCACGCAAGCCTTCCAGTAAAACAGGCAAGGCACGGTGGTCACCCAGTTCACCCATAGCCTGATCATAGAACCAAATCATTGTTGGCATCAAGAGCATTTTACAAACCCCAATATCGATTGGCCACATCCAAAAATTCGTCACCGACATATTGAAAACATACTCCACTGGAACAAGTTGAACCTCAGCCATCTCATCAAAATTTACGCTTTGCATACGTTGCACCAACTTACTGCTAGCGCGGTCATTCTCTGGCCCAAGCTCCCACTCCTAGCTCGGGCTGAATACGTCAAGAGAAACTGGTGTCACACAAAGAAAAGGTGCGTAAAAGAGCGTACGAATCTGTTACTGACTAGATCAATAACCCACCTCGGTAGTCTTTCCACTTATCAAGTATAATAAAGACGTCCTATTCTCTACCTTCTCAATCAAGCTTGGATCCCGAGAGACATGCAAGGTAACTAACAAAAAGACCTCTTTAGATCGAGGCAATTCCAGTTCAAAAGACCTAAAAACTTTCACATTCGTTAAATGTCACACCTGCTCTCCGGGCGTCAACCTAGATTTCAAGCTGGTAAGCTGGTCCCGTATTCTGACAAGTGCAAATCATGATCGTTATATGAAGCAGAACTTAGAAAAGAAAAGGAAGTTTTGCTTAGAAACGAAGTTTGTAGCGGCACATAGTGAAATTTCACATCCCTGTCCCACAATCATATTCAATACCTCAATGATTTAAGAGCAACCTGTGAACCAAAGATAGCAAACACAGAGCACCAAGGGGGTTCACTAACACAATAAGCACCTCGTCGCGCCTGAATAATTTTCCTCTGCCACCGCAACTCCCAACTGCCTGAGTACATACGCATAAGTTAAGCGAGTAGTATGCCAAGACTAAACAAAAGAGATTTTTCGAGATCAGTAAGAAAATCATACCACGGCACTAAATATTGAAATCGACTAGACACGAATCCAAATTACTGTAGTATTCCCGACCTTTTAGGGCGTTCCATAATTACCTCTCCAGCAATTGTATACGCTCCCAGATTCCGTGATCAACTGCACCGATGTCCAAATCAGTGGTAACCCGGATTGCCTGTCAGCGTCGTGCCAGACAAAAAGATATTAACCCTCACAGATTAAACCCTACGCAGAAGCCTGACTACAATGGCAAGTGAAGACTGATGCACTCGCAACTCAAACCGTTCATGTAACGAGCAGAATACCAATTGAAATATCCAAACCAAATTCAGCACTGTAAACGAGTTCAATTTGCAAACGAGCGAACCGGAACTTTACATATATACATATATATGTGCAACCATCAGAATATACAGAGCAATGAGAGGGTACTGACACCAAGACTATCAGCGCGACAGCGCAAATGGCTCGATAATGACTTCGACGTGACGCTACCATTCAAGGATGATGTTCCCGCAACGGTGTACTTTGCCTCCTATTGCAGACACGAACACTCAGAATTTTGAATAATGTGACTCAAACAGCTGAGAGAAGGGGGTCAACTAAGCATATTCAACTTCACTCTTATTACTCCAAGTTTAATCATACTTACATCGAATACAACTGCAAAACTATGATAAAATATTCATTGCAGGAGCGCGTGAATAACTAGAGTCGATTCAGAATACTCGGTCACAGTAGTTCTGTCTAGAAAGAAAACAACGTCAAGCGAGCCAAAAGACGCATCATCGCAATGCATCAAATCCAACCATCGAAAATTGAGATGATTGTCGAAACAGCCAGAAATTTTATGATTGAGATAATCACCTCGAAAAAACTATCACTGTGAAAAGAAGTTCGCACCGCCAACTTAGTCGAGGAATCAATTCTTCTCCTCATCCTTGGAATTCCTTTTCTCACCAATGGAGGCGCCGGCACCGTGATCCTCAACATACTCTCGCTCTCCACCCCCACCAAAGACACTACAAGAAATCAAAAACATTAATAAATCCACAAACTCCGTACCAGCTTTCTCAAAAAGTGCAATTAAACACGACAGAAAAATCGTCCAACGCCGCGCAACCTCAATTCCGGGGAAACAAAACACTCCCGTTCTCAAACAAATTCGATTGTCTTAAATTACATTCTTCTCAATTCTATTTTCAAAAACTCTGTCCTCAAGCTGAAAGTAACTGTACAAAGATTAAAAAAACGTTCAAATTATCGTTAAATTCAAAACCAGAGCACACGAACACTCCGAATTCCAGTACCAATGCATCTCATTCCACACCGAAAAAACGCACGCAAAACACGTAACCCTCGGCGATAAGCACACAACCTCACTCCACTATCCAAATTCACACACAAGAACTCCATTCTCAACCACGAATCCGTTCACAAAACCTCCAACACTGACACCAAAAAAACAAAAATTCCGGTCACGATTCCGGCAGAATTGCAACTCACCTGTAACGTTCGGGTGAGCATTGGCAGCGTGTACGACCAAGGCGGCCATAACAGAAGGCGAATTTGACGCGAGCAGAACCCGAGCGGAATGAAATGGATTCAGAGACGAAGGGAACGCACGGTGATTAACCCTGACCACTCATCGTTAAAGGTCACATTCTCAATGAAATGGCGACAGCGTGAGCTATGGCGAATGGCAGGGGAGGGACAGGACGGGACGGAAATAGAGAAAATAGAGTTGATGGAGCTTGTTGTTGCTGTTGTTGCTGCTGCTGCTGTTATTTTGAGCGATGGAAAAAGCTTATTAGATGCTTGCCATTGAGAGGATTTGTGAAGACGGCGATGGCAATGGCGATGCAAGAAGGCGCGACATGGATTTATCGAGTGAGAGGCAAACTGGCGAGCTGGTTTGGGCGATGGACGGAGGGATTGGAAGGCTGGGATGCCAAGTGGGTCTTCTGAGGCCAAATCTTCAACAACAAGGAGTACATTCACAACAAGGGGAATATCTTCAACCCCTAAGAGTTCTTGGTTGGAATGTGGGTGTAGCTTTTGAGCTTTTATTGGCAAAATGAATTACGTATAGGAGAATCACCAAAAAAAAATCAAGCTGACGAGGAGGGTGAAGCTCAATAAAGAAATGTCTATTTTTTTGTTAGAATTCCTGATAATGAGGAAATTGTTTGACATAAACGCCTCTCCAAAAATGGATGAAACATGGGATTGATGAATGAAAAGTCCATAATCACTAAATATACGGATTCCAAGCGTCAAGAAGAGATTACAAGAAATAATTTGTCTGCCTATTGAACGGGAATTCTTTTGGTAGGGGTTTATATTATAAGTAGAATCTAGACATTGCATCTTTGTTTTTGAAAGTTTATCTTCTTTTCCCACCTTGGGATGAACTCATTCAAAACCTTGCACAATAATGAAGGAGCAAATAACAACGCTAGTTGCATTGTTGAAGAATAAACTAAATTTGCTTTTTCAACATACATTTGAATGAACTTCATCCGTTTTGTATAGCTCCTATAGTAAACTAGTGAAAAACACTCATAATTCTCTGGTAGATGTTGGCTCTTTTAGGGATTAACCGAGGGGGATGTTACAATATTTGAGAAGGTCTAAGTAATCTATCAAAAATGGAGAGGATGAAACAACTTTGCAATATTTCTCTCTACTCCATAACATTCTTAATCCTTTGTTGGGTGTTCCCTTGGCTTCTCCTCATATTGAGATGCCACGAAACAAAAATTACATAATTTACAAAATAAACACTTTAACCTATTTTGAAAGAACAATGACGGCACTTTGTGGTTTAAATTCTGTATTTGAACTTTTTCACTATAAAGCTCATCTAAGGATTTGAACTCTAAATAGCATCCAAAAAACAAAATCATCTGAAAGTAAATATATAATGAATCACCAAAAAATGAAAATAAAAATATTTGATGATTTTGTTCCACATATTTGTCTATTAGAAAAATTCAAAGCTAAAAATTTCATTCACAACTTCTTTTCCTATCCTTTTAAGAAAAATAGAATGCCTAAGGAAGTATGAAACGCTAGTCAATTACTAAAGGGTTCATTTAAACTATCAAAAAATCTTTTTTTTTCAGATTTTAAATTTTTGTCAAGTAATGAATGAGACCTTTATCTATGTAGATATTATTTTATGTAAAATAGTAAGTCACAATTTAATTGATTGATGTTTTGAAATTTTAAAAATCTAAAAAAAACAATGAAAAATAGTAAATTGCGGCATATACCTAGTGCACCATACCATCCAAATATCCACAATTGATGGCTCTATTAAAAAATTGCTCAACCCCTTTGGTACTTACCAAATACAACAAAGTTAGAGTAACAACATAAGGGGCAAGTTTATTGTGTCAAAATTCCTTTCCATGCTATGACATAGTCCAATTTGAGGTGCAAATAAGAGTTGAAATTCATCCTTGATTGAATGATTTACTACTTACAATTGATTCCAATTGGTGATCAACTAATTCCTTACATTGCTTACAACGCTTCAATTAACAAATATTTCAAGGTTTGCTTTAAAAAACATATTTCCAAAAATAAATACTCCTTTTGTTCCATAATACAAGAGTGATTGTATTATGATAGGATTGCAGATTTAGGAAAAAGTTTTAATGCAAGTGATTTTTTAATGAATGACCAATGTTTCTTTCAAAAATTGCAAATAATCTTGCAAATAAGTTGACAATATTGGTAATAGAAATTACCTCGGCAAAAAAAACAACTTATGGAACTCATTTTTTAATGCAATTTTCAAGTTCTTTCAAAAAAAATTTTGATAGGGTGAAGTTTGTTTGCAAGAAGAGTCTCACTGTTGGATTATGATGTTTAACTCTATGTTAGAGCTATTAACAATTTAGTATTTTGTTCAACCTTGAACCTACTTCTACTTAACAACTTTTAATGAATGAAAATCAAGTTTTGGTATTCTGAATTTTTTTTTCTGATTCTCAACTCTAATGTTCAACAAAAAAAATTTAACTTTATGATCTGTAGTATAAAAAAATTTCCACAAATGGTAGTCAAAGTCATATGAAATTGCAAGCCAGCATTCAAAAAAAGTTATTTTTCCAACTTCAAATGCTAATATCTTCCAAACTGTATGGTCAAACTTCATGTGATTTTACCAGATGATTTGAAACAAGTGATATACAAGACCTTTTGGTTACATTCTAAAAAATATTTTTTTTTGGTTTCTTGGGTGATCGCAACAGACATGGCAATTTTGAGTGGTTTTTGAGCCAAAAAATGCCTTGGTCCTTTAGGGGTTAAGTCCATACATAGTTACAATGACTATCTCAAAGCGTAGAATAATGTATGAACTTCTAGCATGTATGGAAGCCTCATGGTAGTATCCATTGAATTCATAAAATTATGATGACTTATCCCATCCTTTGAACCCTAATTTTTCAAATAATGATTGCAATTTCTACATTATAAATGCAATAAAGAAAAATTGGAGCTAGAACTTGGGAATAATAGATCTATTTCCCTTAGTATGTATGATGACCCTATCTTCAAAATGTTAAAATAAGGTTTACACCTATAAAAATAAGAGAGGATACAAAACAAGGAACTTTTAAGTAGGACTAAATTTTCATGGGGCTCCATCCTTTAGGAGTTAAAGACAAATAGCTTACAATCTCAACTTCAAAAGTTTTTTCAATTTGAAATTCCTAAAGTTTATTGATTAAATTTTGCCAAAAAGCCACCTAAATTTCTATTTCTAGCTGCTTTAGCCTAATTTTTGTCAAAGTCTTTTTTCACTTATTTGATTGTACAAGTTAATTTGATGTATGCAGTTTTAGCTAAATAATAAAAAAATTTAGCTCTTTTGGCAATAAGGATTGGAAGACTACATTGTTTGAAAATAGGATGCAATGAAGAGAAAAGAATGACTTCAACAATAGAGTAAAGGACTTTAATCCCTAAAGGACCAAGGCCTTTTTTCTGCCAAAAAACACTCAAAATTGCCATTTCTATAGCAAAAAGTAAAAAAAGCTAAAAGATGATTTTTTTCACATCTAACCGTAGGATCTTACACCTAACTAGTATGAAAGTGTACGGAAAAGATCTTAGAATTTTTGACCGCACAAATTGCAAGAAATCTGCGTTTAAAGTGAAAAAAACAAGTTTTTCAACACATTGCGGGACTAGAGTTTTTGACTTTGAACATTTTTAACTTAAAATTTTTGCACTACAGAGTTTTGAGCTTCAAATCTTTGTAGTGAAGAATTGAGTTGAAAGTCTAGGAAAAAAAATTTCAAAAAAACTTAATTATCATTCTTTAAAAAATTGTTAAGTAGAAGTAGATACGAGATAAAAGGAAAATCTAAAATATTAATATATTTTAGATGGAATTAAAATGCACTAATCCCAATGGTGAGATTGTTCTAGCAAGTAACATAAACCATGCAAAAAAAAAAATTAAAAATTAAAAAATTGCATTCAAAAATGCATTCTAGAAGTTATTTTTTTCAAGAAGATGCTCTAATTGCCCCAAAATCAAGAATGTCCATAACTTTCTCATAACAAATCCAAATGAAATGAATCAAAGCTTTTCAAATAGACAAAAATATAATCTATGAGAAAAAAAATATTTAAAAAAAGAATTCAAATTTTTGTCCACTTTTTTTTGCTGCCCGCCATCCCCCGTTTTGAGCTTATTTGGTCATAACTTTTTTTCCCAAGCACCAATTGTGAAAAAAATTATACTCCCACAAAGCTTATCAATTTTTTTCTATCTTCAAAAAAAGTTTCAAAAAATCACAACAACATTTTAGCCCAAGCCCATAGGTACCTGCCCAAAAACGCATTTGTCCCCCGAACAGACAATGGTCCTTTAGGGGTTAAAGAGATTCATACTATGTATAAAAGACATTCTTGAATAATAAATGTCCAAAGCTAAATTTGGGATGAAGTGTGCCCAAGCAAAGTTCACAATGACAATGAGCTTGCCAAGGCGTCATGCATCACATTCAATGCCTTAGTCCGACATAGATAGGTATTGGCTAAATACTATCCATCGGCGTGGGGTTTGACGTTGTACTGGAGTGGTGTTCTCTAAAAGAGTAAGCAAAGCCTAGGTATAATTCTTTTTGTAAGAGTTTAGTACTCTAGAAAGAATGAGTGTCTATTAATACTTTGCAACAATCAAAGTTTGCTATAAAATCCTTCTATATGTATCCATGAGGATTTCATGGAATGGAAAGTGATCCCGAATGTGTAAGTCTCTACTATTGCAACTCCCTATTTGCAAAAATTGCAAGCATGGCAAATGAAATTGATTGAATATCAAACTATTTTAAACAAACTACTCTAAATATCATGGGATGGAATATTCCAATTTTTTCGAGGACCATTAGAAGAGAAAACAGCCCTTGGGAGGACTTCATCCCTTTACAAAGGGGCTATGAGTTCCTCGCAATGGAACTCAAAGCCTCTTTGGCCACTACGATCAATGATGAATAGTGGCCACAATAACAAAAATTAAAATATTGAAAAAGTTTAAAAAAAAGTTTAAAATAATAAAAATAATAACTATAAATGTATAAAAATAATTAAAATAATAATTAAAATAATAATAAAATAATAATTTGAGCTAACGAACATAATTTTAACGGCCTCAGATTTCTAAATTCTAAAATTTTCTATTTATTTAAATTTTCTCTTTATTTAAATTTTATTTAATATTTTTTAAATTATATTATTGTACTGTCTCGACCAAATCAGCCCTCTGCAATTTGCTAGCCAAATTTTATTTTATTTTAATTTATGGATACCCCACATTCACCTTGTAAAAACACTGCAATGCAGATACAATATTTGTCCGAAAATTAAGTGACTCCCTTTGTCAGGCCGGCGTGCTGCCGGGTTAAAACCTAAAACCCTCACTTCAGTTCTCATCGAGAGCTGGCAAACGGTCAGCGCGGTCACCGGTCTGGCTCCATGCTTGCAACGCAGCCTTCTTCGCGGTGCAGTTCCGTGTCGCCAAGATTTGTCGCAACGCAAGCGAATCATTAGACGCTTCGAGGCCGCGCTCGTGACTTCCATCTTGCAAGCTCAGTTCCACCGTCGCCGACATTCGTCTCGACCACCATGGCCACCACGGTACTCCCCTTCTCCCTCTCCTGCGATCACTTCGCAACTCCGCATTGGAGCGCCAATGGCGATTGCTGTCGTCGCTGGTCTCCATCCGCCTCCAAGGGGCAGTGGTTTTCGATTTTTAGGGTTGGGAAACGGGATTGCGTCGTGTTTGGTTCTGAATAGAAACGGAGGTTTTTGTTTGGGAAAGACGAAAGGCGATGCTGCTGAGGCAGGATCGGTGACCCAACCGAAACAATCCTGAGTTTGAACTTCTTGGATGTGGTGGCATTTTTGAGAGAGTGTGCATGAGGGAGGACGTATGGTGCCTTCCAGTGATGTGACTTGGACGATGCGGGAGCTTGCGGATTAGGTTACAATATGATTTTTTGATCGTTACAGGATAATCGTTGTTGTTTTGGTAGATTTTCGTCGTATTCTTTTATTGAACGATGTTTTGTCGTAGCAATTATCGATATACTGCCATTTCTAAACCTACTTGATTCCGTTCTCGGTAGGAGACGGTTGCCGGCGTCACTGTCCTTGTAGTTTTAGTTCTTGATTTAATGTTAGGTCACGAGAGCGATGCGATCAGAGCGAGATATTGGAACTGCATGCGTATTGAGGGGTTTGTGAAGCTTTTGAGGCATCGAAGGTGCCACTTTCTGTTAGGGTTTATGCAAACTTCTTCGCGCACAGGGAACAGTTTCTTCGGAATGAAATGGTGGAACATTTACCTGTTACACTGAGTGAATGTCTTACTTTGAACTTGCCTCATTTCCCGACCTGGATGTGTATTGAGGGGCCTGCGTATTGTTCCTTAAGGATTTTGCAGCTGATGATTCGCAATTCGGACAGATGTTATGCATCGAGGTGTTTTGCGATTTTAGCAAATAGTCGGTTCTCTTGTTAAACTGCAGGGCAGTAGGGTTTTGATTGCAGTCAATCGATCGACATTGCGAAAGTCATGCGCTAGGGTTTAGACCCATCGTTTTGGGTGACTTCGCACTTAATTCTTCCTTGGTCCTTTGGAAAGATATGTTGAAAACTACTGATTCCTTGCAATGTTTGCAATCCTTCTCAGGGGGAGTTGTTTAAGCCGGATGCCATGGAAGAGAAAGGCGAGCGGGCTAGGATGGTATGTTGCAATCCTCTGATCATCTGCTATGTGAGCATGATAGACTCCTTGATCAGGCAATCTATGGTTCCCCTTTGGTAGTTTGATGAATTGTCGAAGTTGCTGTATTGGAACAGCGTTTGTATTCATCTAGCACCCACCAGTAGGTTTCCATGTTCTCACTTCATGTTCAGGATAAAGATATACCCTTATGCTTAGTCCACTTCATCTTTGAGTAGAGCCAGCGATCGTGAGTATCCCGGAAAGTTTCTACTTACGCGGCTCGGGAGCATCATGAATGTGCCTTTCTGTATCAACGTCAGTTATTGCCTTCACATTGAGGGAAATTTCCTGTTGGACATCTGCAACCTTCTTCTGAAGAATAAAACGGTTCACTTTAAAAAGTGAAGATGGAGTTTGATGTCTTCTTTTAAATGATCGTTTTCTTGTCGTCATCTTGCAGGCCTCCTTCATTGGCGCAATGGCAATAGCAGATCTTGTGAAAAGCACCCTTGGTCCCAAAGGAATGGTATGTAGTTTTCTCCTTTTGAGTAGATGGTTTATGCAGCACGTTGCTAGTGACAACATTAGCGTTGAGTTTCTGTTCGATGCAGGCATTTGAAATGATATGTACCACGTATCAAAAGGCTATGATAATTTGGTTCTGATGATTTGGTTCAGTTTTCGAAACTAGTGTATATCAGCATTGGATAACCTGTGACATCATTCGTTTTTTAGCATTTCGTACCCGGCACCTCCCGTCATCAACTTTCTATGTGCTTTGATTTTGTTTGCAGGACAAGATTTTACAATCGACAGGTCGCGGGCACAACATAACAGTTACGAATGACGGGGCTACTATTTTGAAGTCGCTACATGTTGATAACCCAGCTGCCAAAGTCCTTGTTGGTGCGTCTTTCATCATGCCTCCTGCAATTCGTGCTGAACCTCATTATCCCCCTTAGTGTATGGTTTTTATTTTCATTCTAAAAGTTCCTGAAAGGTACTTTTCTTGCTTTATCCAGAAGGTTTCCGTTAAATCTCAGTTTGTAGTTCATTTAGTGATTTTTTTTGTGTAGCTATCCTCATTTTGGAAGGGCTTTGTCCCTAATTAATATCCGCTACAGTCTGTTGACACTATGCAACACGATTTCTTGGTCTAATGTAGATAATTAGTTCAGAGCTCTTGTACTGTTTCTGATTCCATATCCTGGAAAGTTTGTGAATTTCTGTAAGTTCTTAAGTGATTTTCTTGTTGGAGCGTGGTCTTATTTGTTGAGTGGTTGTTTGCGTCCGCAAGATTGTTAATGGGATTCTGGGCTATGCCATCTGTTATCCTCTGGCAGACATTTCCAAAGTGCAAGACGATGAGGTAGGAGATGGCACGACATCTGTAGTAGTTTTGGCTGGGGAGTTGCTTCGGGAGGCCGAGAAGTTGATTGCACTCAAGATTCATCCTATGACCATCATTGCAGGTTTGTGGAACCTGCCACATGCTCTATATGCCAGTGTAACTTAGTGTAGTTTTTTGCCGTCCGCTCTTTTAGTATGCTGGAGCTGTTTTTTCTAACCGAACCTGTTTTCCTGAATATGACTGTTGATCAGACCACCGATCTTCAAAAATCAGTTCGTCATTCACTAGAAGATTGCATCGTTTGTGACATCTTTGGAAGTTGCACACTTTATGCTTTGTGTAGACATTCACGTGGTTGACGACATTGTTTTTTTTTTTACATGCAGGATATCGCATGGCGTCTGAGGCTGCACGTAGTACTCTAGAAGCTGCCGTGCGTGATAACAAAGACGACTTAGGTACTAGACGATCTTCCTCCCGTCATTTATCATTGACTTTCAAATCGCAGAGACATTGATCCCGTTGTACATGATAAATATCGGGAAGATCACTGCTTTATTCCAATTCATGACTAAGGACTTGTGGATGTGTTGCAGAGCAATTCAGGTCAGATCTTGTGAACATTGCGATGACAACTCTGAGCTCTAAAATCTTGTCCCAGGATAAAGTGCACTTCGCAAATCTTGCTGTTGATGCTGTCCTGAGACTGAAGGTGAAGCTTTGTTTATCCCTTCCCTTTTGTTATTTGATTCATTTGTGTGACGCGTGTGGACTGTGAAGTCAGCAATTACAGTTACCCGATTATTCGTGTTCCCCAAAGTGTGCTTTTTCTCATTGTCGTTTCTATGCAACTATTATGACGTGTATGTTGTGGCTTGTGACTACTAAGTATTTTAGGTTACCCTTTGATTGTATGTGGCTGAAGTGAACGACGTTCCATGAATGCAGGGTAGTACGAATATGGAGGCCATCCAGATCATTAAGAAGTGCGGTGGAGCATTGAAGGATTCCTTTTTGGATGAGGGGTAGTTTCATTAAACTGAAGACCCCCATGCATGCTGTTTCGAATCTTATTATATTTTCAGCTTGTGTTTCTCTTGTATTTACGTCTATCGGATTTTTGTGGATTGCAGGTTCATTTTGGACAAGAAGATCGGAGTCGGTCAACCGAAACGCATTGAAAATGCGAACATTCTTGTAGCTAATACTGCCATGGATACCGACAAGGTCAAAATCTATGGTGCCCGTGTGCGTGTGGATGCCATGTCGAAGGTGGCGGACATTGAGGCGGCTGAAAAGATCAAAATGAAAAACAAAGTGGAGAACATCTTAAAACATGGTATTAATTGCTTTGTAAATAGGCAGCTTATTTATAACTACCCCGAGGAGCTCTTCGCAGATGCTGGAATCATGGCTATCGAGCATGCTGATTTCGAGGGAATAGAGCGTTTGGCCCTTGTTACTGGAGGAGAAATCACTTCAACCTTCAATGATCCTGCGAATGTGAAGCTGGGCCATTGCAAGTTGATAGAGGAGATCATGATTGGTGAAGACAGACTGATCCACTTTTCAGGCGTCGCCCTGGGACAGGCTTGTACCATCGTCCTCCGTGGTGCCAGGTTGGTATCGCCCACATGTATTTTGCATGGACTCTTTCAGTTTGTGTCTGTTGGTTGTTATGCTGCTTGAAGGGTTTGATTCCCCGGGAATTGTGATGTTTGTTTTCCGCATTATCTCGATGCATGGTCCCCTGTATTTTGTGTCCGTTTTATTTTCATCCCGTTTTGGTTTCTTTTCTTTCACCTTTCCTCGATCCATTCAATTTCTGGATTCAGGGAACGCTCTTAGCCGCTGTAAACTATTTTGTCTTGTGATCCTGGCCCTCCTTGATAACCGTCGTTTATCTTTGGCAGTTCACATGTGTTGGATGAAGCTGAGCGGTCACTCCATGACGCCCTCTGCGTGTTAGTCCAAACAGTTCAAGACAGCCGTGTCATTTGGGGTGGTGGTTGGCCCGAGTTTTTGATGGCTAGGCGCGTCGAGGAACTTGGCCGTAAAACCGCCGGAAAGAAGTCTCTCGCTATTGACGCATTTGCAACTGCGTTGAGAGCCATTCCAACCACTATCGCGGACAATGCTGGTTTGGATAGTGCGGAATTAGTCTCGGAATTACGAGCTGCTCACTCAGAAGATGGTTGCAGGTCCGGCATCGATGTCATTTCTGGAGAGGTACAGTTTATGAGGCTTCGCCATTGTATTGTTTCATTTGTGTTTGTGCTAGAAGGGGTTCAATTTCTAATTCTGGAATTTCCGCTTTGTTTCTGTTGATGCTTCAAGTGATGCGCTCTGACGATGGTATTGACTGTTCTCTCCTTCCTTCAGGTTGGAGATATGGAGAAGCTTGGCATCTACGAGTCATTTAAGGTGAAGCAAGCGGTCTTATTGTCAGCAACGGAGGCGTCCGAAATGATCCTCCGTGTGGACGAGATTATTAAGTGCGCTCCCAGGCAAAGAGAAGACCGGATGTAAGCTTTCCAGTTGGCAGATCTGCAATTTTGATGAGGCTTGAAGTGATTCCAGTCTGCGGAGACCCCACAGTTTCATGCGTCGCATGTCACTATTCACCTGACGATTTCCTGAGGAATCGACTCGTGGGGATGGATCCATTCTCACAGAGCGTAGGATGAATACGGGAATCCTTTGTTAGAACATGGAGCTTTTTCTTGCTGTCCTGTTAAGTTTCCTTCTTTCAGAGAGCCTTCTTTTTCTCGGTTTCAGGAAGCAAGTATAACCAACTTTGTTAGTTTATAAAAAAGACTATTTTTTTTACTTCAATACGTTGGGCAATTCAGGGTCTTCTTAACCCTGTTTTTGAAGTCGCGCAAAGTGACCAATATAGTGCTTTTTCTTTTTTTGTACATCGGCTGCACCTGTTGGAAGTAGAGTCAGTTCAGGTACATGAGTACTGCTGTGCAATTCTCGTGACACAAATGTTTGATCGACAAGGGAAGTTTTTGGTATCTTAAGAGTTATTTACCCTGGACTAGTGAAGTCGAAGATTTGTTTTCCAACAGTCTAACTAGTAAATGTGGAAACTTTGGAATCAGGAGGGAACTCGTTCGGGTATGCAATGCCACCTATGCATGTTCGATGATTGGATTATACTATTTCTGTAATGACAAATTGGGGAGCATCCATTTTCGATTGTTTCGTTTACCGACATATTGGGTGCAAATACAGTAGAACCTCTCTAAGCTGAACCTCTGTAAGCAAATAAACCTCCGTAAACCAATCATGTCAGATTGGTCCTGGACTAGGCCACATAACAAAGGCTGTGACTAAAAAAGACCCTCCTAAAGTCAGTAAACTAATCTGTCAGACTGGTCCGGGACCGATCAACTTAGAGAGGTTCTATTATACCATTAAGGGTGCTTACGCACTTGCTGTTAAAGGAGGTGTTACCGTGTGTAGTTCTGGAGAAGTGAGGAAGTGATTTCAGACTTGTGTGCGTTTGCAACTACCGTACCTACGTGGAGGCGCAGGTGGCAGTTGCAAAGAGCGGTGGTGGTGGACGGTGACAGTCCCTTCATTTTTTTTAAGATTGGAAGTATGTGGGTGATATTAATGATGATAAGTCTTTGAAGAACGTAGATTTCAGATGCCAAGTAGTCGCTTAACTTAATCAGGTTCTCAGCGACTGATTAACATAATACGCCCGTAGTTTGGCGTTCCTGCACAGCCCTCACACACATCGCTGTGGACAGTCAGTGTCCATTTGCAGGCAAGGAAGAATGTCAGAAAAGCAAGGGATACACTTTTGATGAACACATTGGAGTTCTGATGGCGGATCTTGATCATTTGCCCTTCTTCAGGCAATACTCATGGAGCGGTTGAGCTTCTACTGAACAATGAATCCTGAGACGCAGTGAAACCCTAATACGCACATGCTTGCAGAGGAAGCCGCCTCCAACAACGAATTAGTAAACACAACTGAGCATAACGACTACTGCAATGAAGACCGGTACCCAGAGCACTTACCCCTTCGCAGCAGACCGTCACAGTAGACCCGAACGCA
This sequence comes from Neckera pumila, assembly GCA_963969595.1. Classification (NCBI taxonomy): domain Eukaryota; kingdom Viridiplantae; phylum Streptophyta; class Bryopsida; order Hypnales; family Neckeraceae; genus Neckera; species Neckera pumila. The sequence goes on along the minus strand of OZ018410.1, from coordinate 12,715,953 downwards.
GTAGACCCAAACACAGATGCACCTTCACCGGACGTCCAGGTGAAGCTTCGCCAATTTCACCACAGCACATAGAATGTTGCGCCCACGAACTTGAACCCCACTCCGATCGTCCTCCTCCATTGCAGTACCTTCAATGCCAAAATTGGACGCGCATGCTGCGGAGACTTAGCATTCTCAAATTCAACCGCACATGTCCCTTCTCATCCTAAGCTGCGTACTTCACAGTGGCCAACGCATTCCGCGGAAGCAGAGAACATTCCATGCTATGTTGTGCAGTATCAGCTGAAACCACCGCGATGATGAAGCCCAAGAATTAAGAACTCCTCTCCAGTGTGACACCCCACCACTCTTCCGTCCGGAGCTGCACCTTCAATTTCCAAAAAACACGCCATGCGTGGAGAGACTGTTCCTACGCAAGATCCAAAATATTGACGCCCGCAACGCCCGCCGCAGAATGCTACGATGCGACTGTGTCACCTGCAGTCGTTGTAGGTTGACCAACTTAACGTCCTCGGCCACTGCTCACTAACAGCAAGTGCGAAAGTACCCTAAAGTAGAGATACTTATAACCGACAGCGCTCATGTAATGAACTAATGATTACTCCGGTGGCATGTCTCATTCATGGGGCCTGTCCAAGGGCTGAAGTAGTTCTGAAAAAAACAAGAATATACCAAATGAGCTTGAAAAAATACATGGCTATTTCCAATTGGTTATTGTGCAATTAGGGTTTCAAGACGCAGCAACACCTATGATGCAAGGAATAATTGAGTGTGCCTAGATATATTATCACGGTTGTAAAGCTCTGTTCCAACTCTGCCATATTTGCTCGAGCTGGTGTCCTATAATAGACAACAGTTGGCTCCATTGTATATTAGAATAGATTTGATTTGCTCACACTTGATTGTGTCACAGTTGGCTCTATTGTATATTGGAATAAACTTGATTTGCTCACATTTGATTGGGTCACACTCCAAAGCTAGCTGTTTTGGGTGAACCTATAAGACAAAGATGGGTCTAAATGAACTATCCACATTGATTTTGAATTAAATATTCATTCTTGAGATTTTTTATTTTTTTTCTGACATTATTCTTCATCCTTATTTTTGCACACATTTAGCTCAATTTCTCAACAAATTCCCCACATACTAGAGGTTGAAATGTTTATATGTTATACATGTCAATACCTTAGTATGATAAACTAATAAGGTTTGTCAAAGTGCCTTCTAGAATGACCTTGAATGGTGACCTTAATTCAATTTAAATGTGTATTTGTAAAGGAAGAAATCATATTTTCCCCCTATTTCTTCCCATCTTGGCATTATAATGATTACACAATTGTATGCCTTCTACTGGACAATAGGACATTAGATACTTCTAGTCATTCAACTCCTTAGTGCATTGAGAGAATACAAATTTGGTGCATCTACGTACTAGTGGCTCAAGATATTTGCACAATGAAATGCTTCTTGCTAGATAATAAGTACTTGATGAAATTCACACAAGGTAGCTAGACACGATTATTTACATATTTATATATTTAGGCTATCTTCTCTAGCCTTTAATAAATAGCTTTGTAAATGCACTCTTGAAGAGCACTTTAAGAATCCAAATTTTATTCTAGTAGTTTTATAATTGACTAATGCGCTAATGGGTAGGCTTGCTTGTTCAAGAAGGCCAAAACAATAGACCTTCACATTATCAATTTTGTTATTATGGAACCTTAAAAAAAACTAAAATTCATGTTCTAAAAGTCATTATCAATTTTGTTATTATGAACCCTTATAAAAAAATACTAGGTTTCATGTTGTTAAAAAGAGCAATTTAACTAATTCTGGACTTATCCAAAAATTATGGACAAATTCTTGTAATTGAAAATTTATCGGCTGGCCGCCAACACTTGTATATTTTTTATTTTCTTTACTTCTATTTAATCCAAAATAATGATTTTGATCCATTCTAATACAAAAATCTACATTTGGACCATACATACATTATGATTTCATCATTCAAATGTAGATTGGATGTTATTTCTGGACTTTGGAAAGTCCAAAATTAGTTAAATTGCTCTTTAAAGCCATTATTAATTCTGTTACTATGGACCTTATAAAAAAATTAAAATTTATATTGTAAAACCAATTGGATAGGTTACTAGGAGAAATTCATTCATTTTTATGAAGTAGAAGTTTTAGAAATTTTTATGATACGCTTTTGAGGGAAGTTTCTTTTTGAATGATATAGTACTTGATATAAATATTTTCACTTTTCCTTTCAAAAAATCATAATATTTTTAGAATTTCAAGAAAATTTCCAAATATTTTATAAGTATTATTAAGCATGCATCTTCATCATTGGAGATAAAAACAAGATGCTATATATGCTCAAACATTAATCTCCTATAAAGAAATGCAAGAGACTACACTTCAATTATAACTCCCAAAGTTTACCGACATCTTTTATTGTGTGCTCAAATTATACTTTGTGCAAATGATATGGACCTTCACTATGAGCAAAACGTCTTATTTTATATAGTTTTCCTAAATGAAGCCATCTAGTATCTATAGATTATAGATTATTCAAACAATGGGCTAAAAATGAAATTACTGTGTATTTTTGAACCATTTGACTTCGAAATATTCATAGTAATTACAAGAAATCCTCAACAAATTGTAATTCTTTTAGATTTAGATAGGAAACATCAAGGTCAAAACCAAAGAATAATATCTGTAATTGACAATTTGGTGGGGCAACCACAGAAGGTACAGTATCCAAAAAAGTACCCATCATTGAAATTTGCAATAATAAGTTTATTATTTTGAATTAAAACTAGAAACTAGAGTTACTAACTATGAAATGACAAGCTAGTTACTATATAAATCTCATGTACTATGTGAATCATTTGTTTATAAAAAAAGTCAAAAATATTCATTGAAGGTTAAACTATTATGCAAGACCTTCCATTTTTGTACAAATTTTGAGGATGAACATCTGCACTTTTGTTTTAAATAGAAGGATTATTTTTCATCCATTTTTCATCCATTTTATAATTATTTTATTGATTTTCAGTTGCGCAACCAAAAAACAATGACTAATTATCATTGATTAACTTATTTATGTTGTTTGGAGCATAGTAAGGACCATTATCATTGATTTCTGAACTTTTTTAAGTGCCAATAAAAAGCTGCCAACTTTCTGTTGATTTAAATAGTGCAATGACCAAATCAACAAATTTTTGTTGAATTTAGAATCTTTTTGGAATCTTTAGAATCTTTAGACTCAATTTAATTTGGAGTACATTTTTGAAGATTTTTGAAGATTTTGGATTGTTCTTATACCTTTAGCATTATATAGGACAAGGTTGGCACATTGATGTTGAATAATTCATTAATCCTTAAGGCCTTGAGGCATATCCATTTTCCACTTTGGAATAGGCCCCTTACAATGCAGTATTTGTTGAATATGATTTTTTGTGAAATTTTTCCTAAAGATGTATTTTATTACTAATTCAATGTCTAGAAAAATTCAGACCAATCCAAGTTGCAATTAAAAGTTATGTCTCAAAAGGTTAGTTTTTTTAAATGGGCGATTTTGGGGCAGCCATGACAAATAGATGTAATTGGTTTGAAATTCTTTTTACTTACTTTCAACAAGATTGTCAACAAAATCTCCAAAGTTAAAATGCACAATTTTTCTCCAAGATTTAATGTTCTTGATACCAAAAGTTGGTGCCTTGGTCATTTAGGAGTTGGAACACCACAATTGGAACTCTAAGTTTTTAATGAATTTTTTTTTTCACTTAATCATTCAAAATTCCGTGTATTTTCAATTCAGCAGACTTTGGCGGTCATTTTGGCATAATAGAATAACTTATTTTCTCAAACTTCAAATTAAAAAAAGTTGTCAAACCAAGCTAACTTTCACCTCCAAAAATCCTTTTGTGATTTTGAATCTCCAATCAAAAGTTATGGACAAAAATTAGGGAGGGGTAGCAATGTAAGGAACATTTTTTTTTTGACATTTTCAAACATCCTCTATGATTTTTGTCCATAAATTTGATTAAAGGCTCAAAATCACAAACGGATTTTTGGTGGTGAAATTTAGCTTGATTTGAAAACTTTTCTTTGTTATTTTTCTATGCCAAAATGGCACCAAAGTCTAAGTTTAAAAGTACCAAAGTGCAAATGGATAAGTAAGAAAAAATTGAATTCCTTCTTGTTAAAATGAAAGTTGGATGTTGGTGTACGTGTTTGTTGGATCATTAGGTTGCTAGGCATGAGGTCAAGCGTTCAAATTTGTATAATGACCAGGAGTAGGTCATGGGGTTGCCCAATGTCTCCAAGCAATGAAAAAATAAAAAAACATTCTACTGCTCGTAAATTTTGGGTAGCAAATTTTTTTTTTGATTTGACCAAAACAATAGATTTTTGTTGAACAAATCAACAAATTTCAGTAGAATTGTGGCCAAAGCAATGCATCTAAAACAACAAATGTAATCAATAGATTTTAGTTGAAATTCTGTTGTTTGGTCATTGAATTTGTAGTAGTGTACAACATTGCTCCAAGTTAACCCCTCACCGCCTCAAAGGACAAAATCCGTCCCCTCTCGATTTACAAAGCACTATTCTTGACAGTAGACGCACTTGATCAAGGTGAAGTAAAAAGCAAAAGTGGATGTCGCAAGGAGGCCAATTGGCCTGGGTTAGTATGGATGAGCCTCCAATTAAGTTTGCAAAGTGCATTCTTCATTTGAATTGAGACTGTCAAAAATTGGACATGGTAGTTGGCATCATTTGTCCAGTTGTTGACCTGTGAAGTCCAATCAGAGACCGTTGGGCATCAAATTCCATCCAAACTAATTTCAAGAAAGGAAAATGTGACTTCCTATCACCTGTTCAAGTCGCAGCTGAAGCCGGTCATCACCGGTCATTGCGTTTCCTCGCCACAGATATCTGAGCATTTTTCAATCCCAGTAAGCATTGTTGGAACTTGCAAGTTGGCATGTGACTTGAGGAAGCACATTCGCCTGCTTGCTAAAAGTGAGAGACCAAATCTGTGATTCGAGCTACATGCAGCATGGTTGCAAACCTTGGAGAAGGAAAAAGCAACACTGTTTTCCGAAAAGCCTCTTTAATCAAGCGTTATTTTTTATGTTTTGACACAAATAAAGGGGAACCTTTACTACAAGAAAAGAAATACAAACACCCAGCCGCAAGCTGCCTGGGCAAGTCAAAGCACACAATTAGAGTTAGAAACTAAACTAAAGTTAGTGGAAGTGAGGTGCCCGCAAGGAGCGGCATAAGCTGCACCACGCAGCGCGTGGTGCCATGGCGGTTGGAAAACAAACCTAGCCCTAGGTCCAGCAAGTGCCCAACAAGGATTCCCCTCATTCATGTCCGCAATTATACCATGGTGACACCATTTTTGTTCAAAGCATCTCTGAGTGTCCAGGTTGCTTTGCCATCAATCTTCGACTCTTGTCCCACTCCACACGCCCGTAGTCGACAAGTCCCAGCCAAATTCATTGGA